>OY754959.1:69089791-70289791 GCA_963576555.1 Ferdinandea cuprea | reverse complement strand
CCTGGATGCCAGTGTGACCTGGAACCCAGACAAGATTCACTGTGTTCAGTCTTCGGACCAAATTCAGAGAAAACTTGAGTTCTAGCACTAACTTGGACGAGGTAAGAGGGTTTAGAAGCGCTTTTAATGCAGCTTGGCTAGCACTGCAGATGCAAATGCCTCTAGCCCTCCACCTGTTGGAAAACAGATGCCACGCTTGGAAAACAGATGCATGTTTACACAAGGGGTAGTAAAGTCGTATATCATCGTATTCCACAAAGACACCAGCACCAGACCCCTGCCCGGTTTTGGAGCCATCCGTGAAAATACGATGGCATTCAATCCATGGTTCAGAGTCTGACCGAAGCCATTCCGTTACCTGTGGAAAGTTGACGTGGTAGTTTTTTCGCAGAAGGATTTCTGGTGTCATTGCATCAGACGGCATATCCATAAGACAGGGGTCAAAGGATAATTCTCGAGCAAGTTCTTCAAAATTCCATTGCGCATGGTACCAAAAACCACCTCTCTTTAAGCGAAAGATGGTTTTTAGCGTACATCCCATGATATATAAGTCAAGGGGAGGAAGATTCATCAAAGCATCTAGAGCAGAGCCAGGGGTGCTAGGGAAGGCCCCTGTGCAGCCGAGACAAGCCGTTCTTTGGAGTTTGGCAAAAGAAGCAGTAACACGTTTCCGCGAAAGCCTGTTCCACCAAACAACTGATGCGTATGAGAGTAGCGGTCTAATCATGGCCGTATAGATCCCAAGGACCCGTTTTGGAAACAAGCCCCATGTCTTACCAAAAGCGCCTTTGCACTGCCAGAAGGTCGACAGCGCTTTATCGGTTTTCGATTCGACATGTTTGGACCACAGAAGTTTTTTATCAAGGATTACACCCAGATATTTGACTTCTTCGGATATAGGGATGGTGACAACTTTAAGCACGAGATGGGACAGGCCAGTGATGATTCTCCTTCTCGTAAAGAGAACAACCGTGGTTTTTAGAGGATTCACTGAAAGCCCATTACTAGTGCACCAGACATCGATCAAATCCAGGGATCTCTGCGCTTGAGAGCAGACAGCCCCTAGATTTGAACCGACAGAAAGAACGGCGACATCATCCGCATAAGCTTGAGTGTAGTTTCCAGGAAAGTTGAGACCCGTAAGCAGAGAGTCTACCACCATACACCATAGGAGGGGAGACAGAACACCACCTTGAGGGCAGCCCCTATATACCCCTGTTATGACGCACTTGCCACAATCTGCATCCGCTACCAACGTCCTGTACATTAGCATTGCTTTAATCCACAACACCAAAGTTTCATCTACACCATGCTGTCTGGCTGAGTTAGACATGTCAAAGGTCGCATTATCAAAAGCACCCTCAAAATCGACGAAAATGTCCAACGCGTACTCCTTCCGGTCAAGGGCACTATCAATCCTACCAACAAGGTTTTGAAGCGCAGTCTCGCAGGATTTTCCGCGCTGATAGGCATGTTGCATCTCAGAGAGAGGGTGTGATCGAAGAGCAACTTTGCGCACATGCAGCTCAACCAGTCTTTCCAAACTTTTCAGTAAGAAGGAAGACAGACTTATGGGTCTAAAGCTTTTGGCTAGAGTGTAGTCAGACTTACCAATTTTTGGTATGAAAACCACTTTAACCATTCGCCATGGGGAAGGTATATAGGCCAAGGCCAAGCTCGCGGTGAAAATTCTTTTCAACATTGGCAAAACCTGACTTAAACCTTGTTTCAGCAAAACTGGATAAATTCCATCCGGACCAGGTGACTTGAAACTCTCAAAAGATGCAATGGCATATTTGATAGCATCATCAGTCACCACTCCCGATGCAAAATATCAGCTGTGCCGCGTGGTATTAGTCGGTTCAAATGTAGCCACAGTCGTTTGAAGGGCTGAAGGACACATAGTAACCTGATTACCCGGAAAGTGAGTCTCAAGTAGAAGACTGAAAGTCTCCGCCTTTGTCTCAGTGTACGTGCCATCAGGTTTAAGGATTGCATCCAGTTTACTTGGTCTGTTCCTTTGGAGGACTTTAACAAGCCTACTGGTTGCACTTAGAGATTCGACCTCTTCACAAAACATTTTATATGAGTCATTTTTCGACTTGCGAATAAGTCTCTTAAAAACTTTTTGCTTCGATCGATAAAGATTTCAGTCTTCCACTAAGTTGGTTTTTAAAGACCGATTTAGCAGCTTCCTAGTTTCTTTACGAAGACACTGCAGTTCGGAGTTCCACCAGGGTACCGATTTTCTGCGGGGGGGTTTAGAAACAGGGCACGCAAGTTCAAAGCAGCGGGTGAGGACGTTGTTCAGATCCTGAGCAGACCTCTCCACTCCCTGTCTTGATCTAAGTTTGAGTGGAACTTTGACAGAGTTGGCAAGCTCCTCTCTAAACCGTGGCCAGTTCGTTTTTCTGGGATTTCTTCTCTCTAGCGAAGGTGAAAGTTCGCAGTAGATTTGAAATTCGATGTATCTGTGATCCCATAAGGTGCTATCTGGCGAAACCTTCCAATTTATGATAGACTTCAAATGCCTGTTAGACAGGGTAACATCAATTACTTGCTGTCTTCTGGCTGTAACAAAGGTAGGTTGATGACCTACATTGTTGATGGTAATATCAGACGATAAAATGAAGTCCAAAAGTCGATCTCCCCTTATATTGCATTTGCTGCTGCCCCAAACAGTGTTCTGAGCATTAGCATCACAGCACAAGGCAAGACCTAACCTTTTGGATTCACAAAACTCTACGAGCTCTACAACAGCGTTTGGTGGAGGAGGGGTTAGAGAGTCATAGGGGAAATAAGCCGATGCAGCGACAAAGGTTTCCCAGTTATCATTTGCATGGTAAGTTATAGAAACAGCTACCAAATCTTGGCTACAAAAGCTTTTGATCATAGTAGCTGTAAAAGATTTCGATACAATAAGACAAGTCCTAGGTCATTCGGACTGCTCATCATAAAGAACGTGGTATAAATCACTCAAGCAACCAAGACCACAGATGCGACTTTTCCACACCCATGGTTCCTGGATGGATATTATGTGTGATTTTGTTCTACAAGCCACAAGCCTGCTACTTAAAAGGGCGGTAGCAGCCTTGCAGTGCTGTAGGTTAATTTGAGTAAACAAGATGGATGAATGCTCTGGGTAACGTCCACTATTAGCACTGTTTGACATTGAAATGGAAATGGATCCTGCCAAGATGCAGATAGGGACGCATGTTGTACCTATATTTGATGATCTCGGCAGCAGCCATGTCTATACTCACAACAAGAGAACTACCACTTTCATTGTGGCGGTTTATACTCTTCTTGTGTGAACGGACAATCCAAGCTTATGTGTCGAGACCAGGATTCTGGGTTTGCAAAAGCTTTAACACATCCGCCGATTTCTCTAGTTTCCCAGGGATCCAGCAGACAGCCCGCGTAAGCTTGGGTGGTTTGTAGACCTCAAAAGATGAAGTCGTAAGTGTAGGGATTTTCGGCACCATACTGCTAATCCATTCAGAGGTTTTCTGTGATGAGGTCTTCACCATGAGGGTTCCGTCCTTTAACACACAGCCCTCCACCTGAATGCAAGCATTTGTTGCCACAGCCAGCTCCCAAAGATGAGTTTTGCAGTGTTCGGACTCTGCAACACTCATACTGTTATCATTGCCCGCTTTTCCAATGCGAACTGCTAAAGGGGAGACAGCAGCATTCTTGTAGGAATGCTTCTTAACTCGCACTCTTTTGCGTTTAGCACATGGTTTTTTAGGCGCACACCTACCATCAGAGCCGTCCGCGTCGACAAAGTTCTGTCCACTAGTGCTGCACCCAGTATTGGTCACAACACCAGCATCATCCATTACCAGTGCACGGGCAGCACCAACATTAGGTGCACTTCCTCTACTCATACTCAAGGGTGAGTCCACTACAACCAATGTCCGTCCATCAAAACTACTACCTTTGCTGGTAGAAGCACCGACTTCAGTCGGAGACAGGGCGTGGGCAGATACAGGAGCTTGAGGAGGATTGTATCTCTTAACGAGCTTGGGTCGCTTCTTCTTGTTTTTCGGTTCAGCAGAAGAGGAGGCATTGCCTGATGAAGGGGTCAGGTCAGCCTGAGTACATAATATATATATATATATATATATATATATATATATATATATATATATGAAACCATACGTACATAATAAATATATATATATATATATGAAATCATACGCCCGGGTTATTCAAGAGCATTTAGACATAAAACTTAAAAGGCTTTATATAAAGTTCTCCAAAAACCTTTTTTCCATTCCCGTTAAAGCTTACTCCACCATATTACTCACGGCCAATCTGGCGATATCATCCGCAAACCTTCTTCTTGTGCCTTCTTCCTGTGGAATACCTCGAGTAAAGATTAAAAATAGAATCGGACCCAGGACGATTCCTTGTGGAACTCCTGACGCGATTTCTTTGAATTCGGAATATTATCTTTCGTGCTTAACACGGAGGAGTCTGTCGCTAAGAAAGAACTTAATATCTCGTATATTTTTTTGGGAAAGGCTAGTTTTAACTAATGTTTCAATCCCGTATGCCATACTTTATTTAAAGCCAGGGAGAAGCGTCAAAATAAAAAAACGTTGGAACATATTTTTTCATTTCAAGGGCTCAATTTCATTGGTTATTCGATTGTAGAGTATTTAATTCTGAACCCGAATTGGTGATTTGCTATTAATCGGCGCTCTTCGATAATCGGATGTAACCGTTTTAGTAAAAAAAATGCATATTCTTTTGACATAATTGGTAAAAGAGATATTGGTTTTCTCTTTATTGGACGTATAATATCCTAAACGAAGCATTTATGAGATAATCGAACATAATAAGTGCTTTCCTAGGCAACTCTTTTAGAACCTGTCCCGTAATTAAATCGTATCCAGGAGCTTTTTTAGTTTTAATTTTTATATTTCATAACCCAGTTCAGCCAGTGATACACTTTTAATTTTAAATGTGTCAGGTATTTCCGCTAACACCTTACCCTCTATTATCTCTTGACCGTCAAACGGCTTAAACGTTTTTTCTAACTGATCGGCAAAAATGTCGGCTTTTTCTTTGTCTCCTTTCGCCATTCGCCACTTTTTCTGATAGGAGGGGCTTGCGATTTTGATTTTCGATACGTTTCGTAAATTTCCACAATGATTTTTAAAGTCCTGAATCTTTTTTTTTTTGAAGAGTGCTACAAAGGTTATTGAATATCGTTTTATGCTGCGGAGCGCGAGGTTGTTCTACTTTTTTACGCGATGCTTTAAGAATGATTTTATTTTCGAAATCTTATCTAAAGGTGTCCTACGTAGTTGACACGCTAGTAAGTCTGGGTGGGCCCTCCTTTTTCCATAGGCAGCCACTAATTGCGAAAAGGGCGAATGGTCAGATGAGAGATCGAAACCTTCTTCAACTTTAACATAGATTTGGGAAATCTTTTTTTATAATATTAAAATCTATAAAGGATGGAGTTTTTGTCCTATCCGTAATTTGCCTTTTGATAAAATGCATTGTAAACCCAAAAAAAGACAATTTAGTAGTGCATACAAGTCTTAAATGCTTTGGATACATCTGTGCTGCAACAAAAAATGTATGGCTCTTCAAACTCCTAATTATGAAAATTTGCCGTTCCATTTTTTGGCTTGAAATTATTTTTTTTTTAAATTTTTACTTAATACATATTCTGATGGGATTTTGCGTGCTATGGAAGTTCAACCTTCAGTCTGCGTCCCCGGACTAGCTGTGCAGTTGGAACATCCCAGACCCAGACACAATACTCTACAGAGTAATAGATCGCCCTTTCCATTTGACACCATAACTAAGATTCCCTAAGAATAGTGGAATTTTGGCAATGGCTACAGCTAATTTTCATAATATTGAGTTTAACGAGACATAACTTTTTTTGTTGCGGCACAGATGTATCGACAGCATTTAAGATTTGTGTGCACTACTAAATTATCTTTCCAAAATGTCAAAAAAACATGTTTGTACCTATACTAGTTTAGAAGTTATACCTATAAAATTTTTGTATCGCCATATAATTTTTTAGTCATTATTAAGTTTGGCAATATTTCACGGCACTTTTTTGTAGACCTTAGTTAATAACCCGATAACACCCAGAAAAAATATGACGCCTTAGGTAAAAATTAAAAAACTCTTTTTTTAAGCTTTTCCTTAGAAATGTATTTTTCTCAAAACATTTACTCTACACAAATTTTGTTTTTTTTTTCGCAATATTCATAAAAAATTTATCAGCAAAACAATATTTAAAATAATTGTATATTAATGATGTAGCTCAGGCTTTAGGATAGGGTATAAATAGTAACGTGGAATGCGAATGGCCTTCTACAAAAATTCGACGAACTTGAATTGCACAAATAATATCGTCATATGTTTGATTCCTGAAACCCATCAAAATACACGCATATTTATATGACATCTTGTAGCGTATACCTTGAACAATCTATTTGCTTCGTTAAGTTTTGAATTTAACTGCTGCTTCCCTTGTCCTGGACTCAAACCGGATGTATATGGAATTGAAGCCTAATAAATCAAAAAAAAAAAAAAAACATAATATCTACCTTGTTCTCTGGCCACCAAAATTTCGATGGAACCAAAAGCCCTAGTAAGATTTCCTTAAAATATTCGGAAAAACAACAAGTTTAACGCAAAACATAGAAAGATATTGCGGACGCCTAGAAAAAAAAAGGTTTGGATGTGCATCATTGCGTTATCACTATTCACGATCACCGAACTGACCATACAAGAGCGTCCGCAGTTCTTTAATTTGTTGTTGTTCTAAACAATTTCATCGCTCAAGACGCCACGCTAAGAAGACGCGAAAAAGCATAGCGACTGTGACGTGACCAAAAGCCCATGCACGCGGTCGCCGCTCATGCAACGCTGCTTCCTCGCGCATTTTGAAAAAATAACATAACACCATAGTGCCTATATACCAACGGAATACATAATCAAAGTGATTCCCAAATAAAAAAATCCGAATTATTAAATTCTAAATACAAAACCGTGATATATGTACAAAAAAAAAGGCTGATTAACGTAATTAACAAAATATTATTTAGAAAATTTGAATATTTAAAAGTGCATGTGTATTAACATAAAATATTGCCTAAGAAAATATAACCTCTTAAATAATATAAGAGTGTGCAAAAAGACAAACACTATCACCAGCGGAGGAAACATGTGGCCACATCTTTCATCGACCGGAAAAAGTAAGTTATAGAGTAGTACTTTAAATTATAAAATAATTTTTAGGCAACATTTTTTTTTAACAGATTTTTTTTTATTAAATATCTACTATATCTTCTACATAAATCCAAAGAAATATAATATAATTTATATACATATATTGAATAACCAATTACACAAGCACATAGTCACTAAATTAACTTAATTTAACATATATTTATATAATTATGTTCACCCCCCCCGTATTTTTATGCATTGTTGCTTTACTGAATTTAAATAAACGTAAAATCAAATGTTTAGTAACATAAATTCGGTGCAGTTATTTGAAATGTTTTGTGTATAAACAGTTGGTTAAAGGGTTTGTGATCGGGAGGATACATGTGAGGGTATCTTTTGGGACTATCCTATATAGATAAGGACGTAGGATAGTCATGGTGCATCTAGGCTATCACCAGATGCATGTGGGTAGGGAATGTCCATAATGTTTCGCAACAACAGAAACATACCAGCTTAATACGTTTACTCTTCATTCTTTGTCTTCATTTCCGTTAATTAACTCTCTCTGGAATCACCCTCTCCCTTCTTCTCTCTTCTTTCTCCTTGTACCTTTCCGTATTTTAATCAAAACAAACTAGCAGGCACGATAATAACATGTGTGTATAGGGAGGCAGCAAGACCCCACCCCACCGACGAGCTGACGCCGCGCATCCGCAAGGGTGCCTATTGCTGCCATGGGACATAGGTCAACCACCACCTCGTTTACCAACCCACCTAGCTATACATCACATTGGCGCCCAACAACGTGTGGGCGGTAGCATAGATAGCCCTACCTTTTCATAAGGGTTCACAGAAATTTAAATCTCGACATACTTTGCCACCCCCTCACTATTGGATCAATTTCGATAACATGTCAATAAGATTCATTTGATCAAAAAGCATAGTAGCAAACATTGTACTAATTGCATCTAAGTACACCTGGTAATCCTACTGTGCATCCAAGCTTTCTTGCGTAAGCTTCTTGTCTATCCGCTTTTCAGGTAAAATAAAAAAAAAGGATTAAGGAGTCCGATAGCTGACTTAAATGCAATTTAAGCATCGCTGCACTTGATTAATTTTGAATTGACTTTGTGTAGGAAGCACACCTATGAGTCCATAAATCGTGATCATATCTTTACACATATATGCTCGTTAAAGATTATGCCGCCATAGGATGTCACCTGCAACATATGTTTTTCTGAGTCGTTGACTTTCCAGCTTATTAATTAATTGATAACAGGTTCGACTGTCCAAAGAAACATATTATGCCAAATTTATTTACCCGCCTTTTTCCTCTATCTTTCTCACATTTTCCCCTAACATAAACATATATAGCTGACTTTCCCTCACATGTCAAAACCGATCACAGCCATATAACGATTCATTATCATAGTACTCATAATAATATACTTACGTCATAAACAATTAATCGGTTTCTCATTCTTCATCATATCTCTCTTTGAATGATGAGTCATTTAAGAAATACCTCCATCAACGGAGCCATACCAAAACAAAAAAAAAATAAATCAGAACAAAAACATTGCTCCCCGTTCTCAAACTACCTATGACTTACGTCACACCAATACTCCACGCCAACGGAATTCCGACTTTGGCAACAATTCTCCGCCCGTAATACATTCACCTACACAAACTAGTGACAATGTATCAATAACTCCAAACGTGTCTCTTAATAGAAGACTGAACGAACATATTGATAACACCCAAATAAATGTCTCTCAGACTGCATCGAATAATACTGTGTTTACAAACAGTACAGTTAGGCCAATTACTACGACAACAGTAGCAAGTGTCACTAGTCCCATCATGGCAACATTGATTGGAAGAAAAGATCCGGCAAGTCATTCTGTTATAAATGATTTTGTTTTTCCTAGTGGTCTTGTTAACAGTATTCTAAATGTTGCAAGTGCAAATACGAAAAATGCCGCTAGCAACATTTTACCAGCTGATGCAATAAATCAACAAGGTCATTCAACTCATTACGTTTCGAGTAGCTCATCAAGGATGAAACAACCTGATGATCACATCAAAGACGTTGTAACCACTGCGTTAGGTGAATTAATTCCAGAGTTAATTAAGACCAATGTGCAAAAAGCAATGGCAGATCTTAATAATGCAATTCCGTCAGCTACAATGCATGACATTGATGATGTTCAGGACTACTTTGATATTCCCAATCGTACACAACGTTTCAACCCAAATGCAAATAACAATTATCGAGAAGATGTCTATTCAAATCCTAACTCTAATTATAGTGTTGCATTCGATACGCAGCATTCCGTGAACAGAAATATTCGCTTAAGTGAATTTAATTCTCTTCAACTGGATAGATGGAGAGTAAAATTCGACGGCACCTCGAAAGGGATGTCCATGGAGGACTTCGTTTTTAGAGTTGAGGTGTTAAAAAGTAATAACGATTGTTCATGGAATGCTGTCATCAAACAATTCCACCACCTCTTGACGGGGACTGCTCAGGACTGGTATTGGCAGTATCTTCGAAATTACCCAAGAGGAGACTGGCCGATGCTAAGACAAGCACTGTTTAAGCAATTTCGGAGTCATGAAAATGATTTCGAAATTGTTAAACAAATCATGGACCGTAAGCAGATGCCTCAGGAGAATTTCGAGGATTATTAAAATTCCATACTGCAACTGAAAAGCCAACTCAAAACCCCTATGCGAGAAAGAGATCTTATAACCCTTTTGCGAACAAACATCAACACAAAGTTGATGAATTCTATATATCCTATGCGGGTTCACAGTTTGGATCAGTTTAGGGACGAGTGCCGAAAGGTAGAACGGATGTTGCAATTAAGATTTCTCGCCCAAAATCGGCAAAATTTTCAGTACAGGACAGTTCATGTGTGGTGTTATCGGTGTGGTACTGATGGTGTGACAGTTCTATCGTGCTCAAATTGCAACCCCAATCGGGAAAACTTCAAACCGAACTTCACAATTCCCGGGGAGTCTCGTTCGACTCAAACACTCCCGGAGTAGATGCTTCTACGAATACCATACCTGAAATACCAAACCCTAAATTGGACAGTAAAATAAATTCTAACCAACCTAATACTTCACATATTAATAGTTGCAAACAAGCGGAATTTCGAAACCAATCATATGAGGAAAGATTGAGAAGATATACAGCGCTCAAAGATTTTTAATCTGAGTGAAGTTGAGTTTACTAATACTCCGTGTAAACTAAAAAGGCTTCGGTCGCGACACAAAAAGCGAAAATTTTTTAAATCAATGATCAGCAGCTGCCTGCTTAATTCAAAATCCGACCCTCGACCTTACGCTTCTGTCGAAATCAATGGAAAAGAGGTCACGGGACTCTTAGACAGTGGTGCAACTATCTCCTGTCTAGGAAGTGACTGTGTCGCTTTCGCCCATAGTTTAAAAATACCTGTCATTGACTTCACTTCAATTATTAAAACGCGAGATGCCGACAGTTCTTTAAGGAAATCGGAAGTACCAATACATTGTTTAACTAAAGCTGAAGAGTTGAAGTTACAGGACGTAATAATCAGATTTCCCTCCTTTTCGAAACTTGGTTTGGGGAAAACATCCGTCGAAGAACACGTCATCGATACAAATGATGCCGCACAGAGACATTATCCTGTTTCCCCGCTGATACAGGAAATTATTTATGAGGAATTGGATCGCATGATTTCTTTGGGGGTGATTGAAGAGAGTTCTAGTTCATGGAGCTTACCCATTGTATTAATCCGAAAACCGGGTAAAAACAGATTATGCCTAGACTCTCGGAAAGTGAACTCCCTTACAAAGAAGGACGCGTATCCTCTTCCTCACATCGAAGGAATGCTAAGTCGTCTCCAGGACACGCACTACATAAGTAGTGTTGACCTAAAAGATGCGTTTTGGCAGATTCCATTGGAGGAAAAGTCTAGAGAGAAAACGGCCTTCACTGTGCCAGGGCGACCGCTCTATCAATTTACCGTCATGCCTTTTGGACTGTGCAATGCTGCCCAAAGGATGTGTCGGTTAATGGATAAAGTAATCCCCAGCACACTTAGAGAACAAGTTTTTGTATATCTAGATGATCTCCTCATTATTTCTAAGGATTTTGTATCCCATATAACCATTTTACACAAAGTCGCGGAATGCTTAAGCGAAGCAGGGTTAACGATTAATGTTGAAAAGTCACACTTCTGCTTCAAAGAGTTAAAGTACTTGGGATATATTGTTGGTCAAGGTAATATAAAGCCTGATCCGAGTAAAGTTGCTGCTATTAAGGACTTTCCTGTCGTATCTTCGCAGAAGCACGTCCGACGATTTCTCGGAATGTGCGGAAGGTACAGGAGGTTCGTTAGAAACTTTACTTCGATAGCAAGCCTGTTGACGGATATTCTCAAGAAAGGTAAGAATTTTTTGATGACCTCTGATGCACTCACCTCATTTGAAGCGTTAAAAACTGCGCTTATCTCTGCTCCCTTATTAAGCAATCCCTTTACTGCTCAGTGTGACGCTTCTAGTTACGGCATAGGCGGTGTACTTTATCAGTTTGATGAAGACGGAAACGAAAAGCCAATTGCTTTCTTCTCAGAAAAGCTGAATGCCTGTCAACGTAACTATAGTGTCACTGAACAAGAATGCTACGCAGCAGTGCAAGCGGTGAAGAAATTTAGACCCTATATCGAAGGATTATCGTTCACGATTGTAACAGACCACGCGAGCCTAAAATGGCTCATAGGATTAAAAGACCTCAGTGGCAGATTAAGCTCGTTGGTCTCTTAAGCTTCAAGCTTTTACCTTTGACATCAAACATAAGAAAGGGCCACAGAATATAGTCCCCGATGCTCTGTCGCGAGCATTCGTAGACGAACTCACCGTGGCTACACCGACTCATTTAGGTATAGATTTGAAATCTTCAGAATTCTCCTCATCTGAATATTTGTCTTTAATTTCGACTATTGCAAATAATCCGTTGACAACAAGTTTGTGTACAAACGAAGCTTTTCGAATTGGGATTCGTTGAGTACAGAACTCGAATGGAAGCTATGGATACCCACAGGGTTGACGCAGTTTCTCATAGAGAGTTCTCACATTCCACCCAGTTGTTCGCACGGAGGGATCATGAAGACTTTAGATAGAGTCAAACGTTTTTACTACTGGCCGAATATGACTAGCCAAATATGTTCATTTGTTCGCAACTGTTCCGTGCGCAAGGAAACCAAAGCTCCTAACAACATTTTGAGACCTCCAATGGTAGCGCAACAACAGCTGGATAGACCATTTCAAAAGCTCTACATTGATTTTATGGGTCCCTATCCAAGAACGAGAAATGACAAGGCATTAATCTTCGTTGTATTGAACGCTTTCTCAAAATGCGTGTTTTTGCAAGCGATGCACAAAGCGAACGTACGATTAGTCATAGAATTCTTAGAACAGAAAGTTTTAGTCAATACGGAGTCCCAGAGTTTGTGTACAGCGACAACGGGAAGCAGTTTGTTGCTAAGGAGTTCCAATGCTTTCTTCTGAAATACGGTTGCAAGCACATCCGAAACGCAGTGTACTCTCCACAAGCAAATGCGTCTGAGCGAGTGAATCAGTCGATTTTGTCAGCGACTGATTAAACAAGATCAGCGTGATTGGGACCAACACCTTTTTGAAATTCAGCAAGCACTGTGGACTTCTTTGTATCAATCTACTGAGATGACACCATATTTTACACTGTTTGGTCGGCATCTCGTAACACATGCCAGTACATATGAGTTGCTTCGTAAGGCGCTAATATTAAACGAAAGCGAGCTTCATTGTCTACCGGTTCATGATAAACTAGAAATGATAAGACTAAAAGTAAAAGAAAACCTAAAACTAGCATATTCTCGAAATGAAAAATCATATGACCTCAGAAGTTCTAAACGTCAATTTCAAATACGCGAGGAAGTATATTGTAGGAATTTTGTTCTCAGCAACGCCTCAAAGCACCTAAACGCTAAGCTATGTAACAAGTTTGCTAAGTGCAGAGTAGCTAAAAAGGTTGGTAACTCTCTGTACGAAGTGGAAAATTTAGATGGCAAGAGGATAGGCGTCTATCACGCAAAGGATCTTCGGAAGTAAGACCTTATGCTTTTCTTTTGATAGGGAATTGATTCCAGGGTCATGGGTCGAGTCAGCAGGTGAATGTTTAAGAAATACGTTTTCTCATGTCTTTTCGAATCAAAAACGTTGAAACGAAAATTCATGACTTTGTAGCGTATACCTTGAACAATCTATTTGCTTTGTTAAGTTTTGAATTTAACTGCTGCTTCCCTTGTCCTGGACTCAAACCGGATGTATATGGAATCGAAGCCTAATAAATAAAAAAAAAACATAATATCTACACGATCAGCTGTAGCTGCCACTGAACTTTAATAGTTCATGCACAGGAAATGAAGACCAACTTTTACAAGCTAAAATTCCACGCTCGCTCTTTTCAGTGAACGTGAAAGGTTTACAAAATTCCTTAAATCCGTAAAGTGGATTTTTCTCAAAAAGTATATTGTAGGATAAATAAGATTCAATCCACAGGATTTTGCATTGTTTTCTTGTGCTGCACGTAACCTTGTTCTCTGGCCACCAAAATTTCGATGGAAACAAAAGCCCTAGTAAGATTTCCTTAAAATATTCGGAAAAACAACAAGTTTAACGCAAAACATAGAAAGATATTGCGGACGCCTAGAAAAAAAAAAGGTTTGGATGTGCATCGTTGCGTTATCACTATTCACGATCACCGAACTGACCATACAAGAGCGTCCGCAATTCTTTAATTTGTTGTTGTTCTATTTCCTCTCACCAATTGTGGCGAAAAGCAAACAATATCATCGCTCAAGACGCCACGCTAAATACTAGCTCAGTCACGCAGTATCATATATAACGTCAGAAGACGCGAAATAGCATAGCGACTGTGACGTGACCAAAAGACCACGCACGCGGTCGCCGCTCATGCAACGCTGCTTCCTCGCGCATTTTGTAAAATGACATAACACCATAGTGCCTATATACCAACGGAATACATAAAGTGATTCCCAAATAAAAAAATCCGAATTATTAAATTCTAAATACAAAACCGTGATATATGTACAAAAAAAAAGGCTGATTAACGTAATTAACAAAATATTATTTAGAAAATTTGAATATTTAAAAGTGCATGTGTATTAACATAAAATATTGCCTAAGAAAATATAACCTCTTAAATAATATAAAAGTGTGCAAAAAGACAAACACTATCACCTGCGGAGGAAACATGTGGCCACATCTTTCATCAACCGGAAAAAGTAAGTTATAGAGTAGTACTTTAAATTATAAAATAATTTTTAGGCAACATTTTTTTGGTTAACAGATTTTTTTTATTAAATATGTACTATATATTCTACATAAATCCAAAGAAAAATAACATAATTTATATACATATATTGAATAACCAATTACACAAACACATAGTCACTAAATTAACTTAATTTAACATATATTTATATAATGAAGTTCCCCCCCCCCCCCCGTATTTTTATGCATTGTTGCTTTACTTTAAATAAACGTAATATCAAATGTTTAGTAACATAAATTCGGTGCAGTTATTTTTATGTTTTGTGTATAAACAGTTGGTTAAAGGGTTTGTGATCGGGAGGATACATGTGAGGGTATATTTTGGGACTATCCTATATAGATAAGGACGTAGGATAGTCATGGTGCATCTAGGCTATCACCAGATGCATGTGGGTAGGGAATATCCATAATGTTTCGCAACCCCAGAAACATACCAGCTTCATACGTTTACTCTTCATTCTTTGTCTTCATTTCCGTTAATTAACTCTCTCTGGAATCACCCTCTCCCATTTTTCTCCTTGTACCTTTCCGTATTTTAATCAAAACAAACTAGCAGGCACGATAATAACATGTGTGTATAGGGAAGTAGCAAGACCCCACCCCACCGACGAGCTGACGCCGCGCATCCGCAAGGGCGGATGCCATGGGACATAGGTCAACCACCACCTCGTTTACCAACCCACCTAGCTATACATCACAATCTATAAGGAAGATCTGAACTAATAAAGATCAAAAGCATTTTTTTTGCACTGAACGTTTTTAAAAATTACATCAGTGAAAAAAAAAAATTAAATTGAATTTTAGATATGTAGGAGGTATTCGTTTAAATTCAATTCAGATGAAACCAACTGATTGATTTTAAATTTAATTGTGTATTTATTTTTTGTCACTTTTACTTGAGAAACAGGCAGGATCTATGTGATTCGAACGTGATCTGGCGGTGAGTCCGTGGTATTTTGTATTTGAGTGTATTGGTTCAAAGAGCTTTGTGTAAATTGAAACTTTTAGCCACACACGAAATTTTAAAGTGTGAGAAAATATACACAGTTAACTGTATGATGAAGTAGTACAAACGAATTTATTAACTTTTTTCGATTTTTTTCTGACTTTATTTTCGAAAATGAAGTTTAAGATTGTATTTTCTCAGTATTGACATTCCACACATTGTTCAAAGACAAATTTACTTACGGAAATTCTTTTGACTGGACCTTCAATAATTATACTTTGAACTAAAAAAAATTTAACTTTTCCTCGCCAGTCTTCAGAGGTATGAAATACGCCAACATGTCCAACATTATATTTCTACATGCTCAAAATTTTATTTTTTTATTGATATGTATGCTAAGACTTGTTAGAGTAAATGTTTTGAGAAAAATGAATTTGAAATGAAAAGCTTAAAACCCTAGTTTCTAAATTTTTACCTAAAGCTTAATTTTTTTTTCTGGGCGTTATCGGGTGATTAAATTAGGTCTACAAAATAGTAACGTAAAATATTTCCTAACTAAATAATGCCAAATTTTAAATAAGGCGCCTGGCAACAGTACATTGGTGACCCGCTATGGGATAAAGGGATTTCAACCGTTTTTTTTTGTAGCTATACATAATATTTCTGAAGTTATAGCATTTAGAATAGTTACACCTCAAAATTATTATTCACTTAACTTGATATAACTTAAGTCATGGTAATGATAGTCCGACACCCTATTCAGGGTGTTCCAGTTTAGCAGTACAATCTTTTAAGGGCATATTCCTGAAGTACCGCCAAAAATTTATATGCCGATAGAAAAGAAAAATTGTACCGCTATAATTTCTAAACTAGGTACAAAAATGTTTTTTTTTTTTCGATATTTTGAAAAGATAATTTAGTAGCGCATACAAGTCTTATATGCTTTTGATACATCTGTGCTGCAACATAAAATCTCTCTTCTGACCACTCGCTCTTTTCACAATTAGTGGCTGTCTATGGAAAAAGGAGCGCCCACCCAGACTCACTAGCGTATCAACTACGTAGGAAACCTTAAGATAATATTGCGAAAATAAAAGCAATCAAGCGAAAATAAAAAAAATCACAATTTCGATACTTTAATTCGCAATTTAGGTATATGGAAGGAAATTTTACCGCAGAAACTAAAAACCGTCGCATTTATTTATATTACTTTATATTACTTGCACCGGCATTACCGGCCTGCTGTCCTAGGGTCAAAAATAGGGTTTGGCCCTTCAGGTTGGGGGTTGACATGCGAGTGTGTACCTGGAATGTGCGTACACTCTACACTCCAGCTGCTACTCAAAACCTTGAGTCTGTCCTCTCGCGGTACAAGGCCGACATTATCGCGATCCAGGAGATACGATGAATAGGATCAGGAATTATGAAAAGACAAAATTGCGACATTTATTACAGCTGTAACAAAAGATTGCATGTGTTAGGATGCGGATTCGTCGTGGGAAATCGGCTTGGATCCAAAGTAATGGACTTCAAGCCGATAAGTGATTGCCTGCACCAGAGCTACATTCCAAAACATTTGCCTAATATGTGTACACGCCTCTACCGACGAGGCTGAGGACCCTATCAAGGAGGAATTCTATGACCTCTTGGACGTAGCCAACGGAGCCTGTCCAGAGTACGATGTCAAAATTGTACTCGGGGACTTCAATGCTAAAGTCGGCAAGAAAAACACCTTCGGCGGAATAGTTGGTAAGCACTCCACGAAACGAAACGACAAAAGATACCGCCTACCGACTAATTGACTTTGCAGCAGCTTGTAATACGGTGATAAGTAGCAGGTTTCGCGACTAAGGATCCACACATCAACCTGGCGCTCTCCAGACGGGAAACCGCTGCTACTTCGGTTTGGCAAATCAAATGGGTTCAAAACTCCTGACTCGAAGGACAAAGTGCATGCTCTACAGAACGCTTATCCTTCCAGTTCTGAATTCTGCGCCGAGTGCTGAACGATAAGCAGGAAAGGAGAGTTAATACTGGGATCCTTTGAAAGAAAAATCCTTCGACGGATATTTGGTCCTGTGTGCGAGGAGGGCGAATGGAGGAGAAGATACAACCGCGAACTTTATGAGCTGTACCAAGATATGGATGTAGTCTAAAAAGCCAAGAAACGTCGACTACATTGGCTCGGCCACATCGAGCGAATGGACAACAACGTTGCAGCCAAGAGGATATTTGAATCCGACAAGGAAGACCGCACCTCCGTTTTAAAGACCAAGCCATCGCGGATGCCAGAGCGCTTGGTCTGAACAACTGAAAGCAGCGTGTCCGGGATTGCAGAAGATGGAAGAGGACTCTTCACGGGTTAGTAAGTAAGTATTAGTCCAAGAGATAGTGAACGATTTGACTAACGTGTTTTTACAAGGATGATATTTTTTTGACTAGTAATTTTTTATCTACAAATCAAGAAAATAACGGTCAGGCAGGCATTTGGTGGTTGCGTCACTATGTACAGTAAGACCCGTCAAGTTGGCCACCTGTCTAAGTTGGCCACCTGTCTAAGTTGGCCAACTTACGTAGGTTTCACTGTACCAGATTTTTGAAATTGAAAAAAATGAACGAAAAAAAACTGGTTTTACAAGGCTACAATTCTAGTATGTTTTAGTTTACGTATGTAAGTATTTAAAAAAAGTAGTTTGGCGGGGTTCGCGCGGTTGCAAGTGCTTGCCAGACGAGCGTATAGCTACTGCTTCGATTGGTGGGAGTACTAGACCACTGTTATTTGAAGTGCAATATCTTAATAATTATCCTATCGATATGAAATAAACACCCTTTTAACCCTTTTAAATTCCTAAGCGCCTAGTTTTTAAATCTGCTTCCAGAATTATGAGCTATGCTTATTATCGCAATTATAAGAAAAGGAGTAAAACTAGAATTATTTCATGTCATATTTTAAGGTCCACAAACCTGAGAAAATTTTCTTTAGTAAAACCAATACACAAAAAATTCGAATAACGGTAATTTACATAACCGCCAAATTCTCAAAAACTAATAAAGGGAATTCCGAAAAATTTAAATATTTTTTTTGTGATGTTAAGTTAAAAAAGTCTGCGTACTTCGATTTTTGAAATAATTTGTTTTTAATTTCGTAGGTATCGTTTTTGAGAAAATTAAATTTTGCAAGGCCTTAAAAGTGATTTAAATAAATTGGGTATTTAATTTAGCTTAACATTGTTTTTGAGGCGATTTGAAAATTCACATCATGTAGCGATATGACGCAGTCGTGCACTTTATTTAAATTGGCTGATTTTGAAAGTGGCTTGTTTTCCGTTGAGGACCATGACTGATAATAATCACGTCCAATTGAATAAAATTGTTAGTACAGAATTAGGTTAGAATGAATCTACAAAAAACTCAAAGAACGGTGTAACGTCAACAATTAACGGAGTTTCTTCCTCATTGATATAATATGATTGCAGAAATACAGTTTTTTTTTATTAATTGTTTAAAATTACGTATTACCGATTATACTGTATACCGGAGCTACTGTATATAATAATATTTAATATAAAAGGATGAAAGCATCTTGTAGGAAATGTTTTCAAGATTTTAAAACTGCCCATGCTATAATTCGTTACTGAGCTATCGATGATGAAAGAAAAAAACATGCTTTTCCATTAAAAGTGGGATATCTCAGACATTTATTAACGTAGGGAGACCTAAAACATATCAAATTGAAGCTGTTAGGACAAGCTTTCTGAGTAATGTATTGGTTTTGCTAAAGAAAATTATTTAAGGTTTGGACCTTAAAACAGGACATGAAAAATTAGAAAATTTTGTTTTTACTCCTTTTCTTATAATTAAAACGGTGTTCATTTTATATCAATAGGGTAATTATTCACAAAGATATTGCACTTTAAAAAACAGTGGTCTAGTACTCCCATCCCAGCTAAGGTGTGAGTTAAGAAGCGTTCCTACAAGGATGCTGCTGTTTCCTCTTTAACAGTTCGTCACCTCAGTATTTGAGTGATCTAAACGACAAAAACCTAGTTTCGAGAAAACGACGTTTAAAGTTTGAATACGAATAAAGAAAAACCGTTTGTAAAACAACTATGAAACAAATTTATTAATGTAGTGGCTATTGAGTTCTACTTACACTTTAGTTTTTGTTTCATTTGGGCGATTGGTTTTTTTGTAATCTCAAGTTGAAAAAAAAGGAAATTGCATATGTGGCATGATTTTTTTTTCAAATAATGCGTATTTATAATTTAATGCCTTCAGAGTGTAAGAAAGAGAAAAAATAAAACAAAATATTATGTATTGTATCCAACTTTTAATTCATATCAAACTTTTAAAAAATGTTTTGTTAAATACAATGCGAAAAATTAACTCCAAAACATAAAAACTAAATATATAAATACTTTTAGAATTAAGTCTTTGATCTTGATCACTGCTTTCTTTTAACTTTACGGGTTGTTCTCCTTGGAGTGACTTCTTTGGCTTCAGCCTCAGGTGTACTTACATTGTCATCTTTTAAGGCTTGATTTTTACCAAAAATGGCGTTGTAATATGCTACATCAACCGCATTCATATGCTTAAGCATTGACTTTAAATCTTTCTTTTTTTCTTCCGTTAACAACCATTGGGCTGAGAGCGGCTTTAAAACAAAAATGGAAGGGGTTGGGCCATTCTTAGGTTTTTTAAATAAAATCATTTTCTCAAAAGGAACATCATTTGCTAGAGTGTTTTTGTGTTCTATTAGACAAAGGTCTTTTGAGCTATATCTCAACATTTTTAATTTGCAGAATGGTGGCATAACCAAGCTTTTTGATGCTGCAGCAAAGTTGAAAAAGTTATGATTTTGCATTTGCATTATTCGCAAATGAACCTTTTCATAATCGATTTTGAGAAGTTGTTGAACCAATGAAAGTGGGCTGTAAAGGGACACACCTCGCATATGTCTTTCAATGGCACTGTGAACACTATCAACTTCTTGGAGCTGCGAGTGCCCCGGCTCCGAGTACTTATGAATTATGTATATAATTTGAGGGTTCCTGTGCAAAAAAATTCAAGAGCATAGTACTGTTGATTCGATTTTTGTTCTGTGCAACGCAACTATCAGACCACAAAATAATGTTGGTTACGTGTGGAAGATCGTCTACGACGCTTTGTAGTATTTTATAAAGTGCGCTTGCGAGGTCGTTTCCAGACCTACCTATTTGTCATTTAGATACTACCAAAGCATTTAAGGCATTTGAGAAATGAAAGCATACTTTTAGTTCAATTGTATGTATAGGTCATTTAAAATATTTAAGAAATTTCAGAAAAGTTCATACGAAAATGTGAACTTCACATACAAAGGCTTATGTGGCAGACCAATACTGACCATACGCACCATAAGTGCGTTTATATCATTTGTAACACTGATATCTTTGGCAGTAATGGAGATAGGACAGATTTAATTACACCAATCGAAAGATCTCCTTTTTGTCTCTTAGAAATCATTCCTAACTCAAAAATGGCAAAAATGCATATGTGTCACTCCAATACTGAGGTGACGAGTTAGCATTGGGAAAGCGGGCAATGATAACAGCATGAGTGGTGCAGTGTCCGAACACTGCAAAACTCATCTTTTGGCGCTGGCTGCAGCAACAAATGCTTGCATTCAGGTGTAGCGCTGTGTGTTAAAGCACGGAACCCTCATGGTGAAGACCTCATCACAGAAAACCTCTGAATGGATTAGCAGTAGGGTGCCGAAAATCTCGGATGTGCTAAAGCGTTTGCAAACCCAGAATCCTGGTCTCGACACAAAAGCTTGGGTTGTCCGTTCACACAAGAAGAGTAAAAACCACCACAGTGAAGGTGGCAGTTCTCTAATTGTGAGTATAGACATGGCTGCTGCCGTTATCATGAAATCTAGGTATAACATGCGTCCCTATCTGTATCTTGGCAGGATTTATTTCCATTTAAATGTCAAACAGTGCTAATAGTGTGCAAGGCTGCTACCGCCCTTTTGAGTAGTAGGCACAGATGGGGAATTAACCAGATAGCCAACTCTGCAATCCCCTATCACTTTCAACCCGCAAAAAATATTTAATAATGGCCGCCAAATCCTATCTCAATTTTCCTATCTGTGAATACACACATAGAAATAGTTCCCTATTTTTTATCTGCCTTAAAATAAATATTCTTGTGTTGTTTCACTTTTTTCATTTTGGTTAATAAAATGAGATAAAATTGTAAAAATAAATAAATAAATATTGGGCGTAAACGGCCCATACATGACTGGCTTCTCCAACCATTTTGTGAGCGAAGTTATATTTTTGACACGAATGGAGGGACCTACAGTTAAATGCCGATTCCGAACGGCAATTTATTTTTGAGAAGCTTCTCATGACATTTCTTATTCTTGGATGTCAGCGAATAAAAACTTCCAGGTGGTACAGGCCGGGATTCGAGCCAGCGACCTCTCGCTTAGTGGTCCAACGCACCACTAAGCCACTGCACCCACTTTTATTGTATTATTGCATAATTTAGTAATTAGTAATGTTTGGGTGTAAAATATTTGAACTAAATAGTTTGCAATGGTTTTTTATATATATATTAAATTCTTTGATTGTTTTATTATTTATTTATTATTTAATTGTTTTTCTTGTTTCTTTCTTCATCGATAAAAAAAAGTGGGAAAGAAGTATTTTTAATCCTTTTTAAATATTTTTTTGTTACAAACTTTGTACGTTTAGTCAATTAAGTTAGCTGTTTGTTTTCTTAGCCGGCTTTGGAAGTTTTTATATAATTTAATGTGCTTTATCTAAAAATTTATAGTAAGTGATAGACATAAGAAGGAGAAGGAGAAGAAGGAGAACAGAAGGAATGAACTGCATAAATATATTGGTGAATCTTTCTATCGAAAATGCTTCAATAATATTTGTAAGAATTTGGATCACGTTATATTAAAAAGCGTTTAAACTAGTGCCTAATTGTGTAATGCAACCTTTCCACAGAGCACAATATCAGTTTATATTAAGGTTAATCTGCCCTTAATCCACTTTAAATCTCAAGATTAACCACACAAATTTTAATCTGCTAAACACAAAATTAAAAATAAATCAAGGTAATAAACTTCGTTTGCATGAAAATTCGGGTTGCGAACACACTCTATACGACTCTACACCACGCTCCTACTCTCAACATGTCTCATATCTCTTTTTGAATTGAATTTTTTTCCTTCTAGGAAAATATTCATTAAGCACTGAGGGCGGTGTTTTCTGTATATGCGACTTCTCCCGGCCAACGCAACTATTAAAACCTTGATATTGGTTTGAAGAATAAAGTGGTGTGCTCATAATATTTTCATTCTTTTTCCACTCATTAAACAATAGCAACCAAATTCAATTTTATTTTCGCTTTGCTTGACGTTCAAGAAAAAACCTCTGTTCTCTTTTGAAATGTCAATTACGTCCTCAATTTTAAAGCAAAACGTCGGATTAATCTATTTTCTTCAGTGGAGACGCTGAAAGATTAATTTTTAATTTTTTGTGCTTAATCTCGGTTTTTTTTGGTGGAAAAGTATCATAAAAGTACTTAACTTCTTTAATATAACCATCCATAATCTACGAATCCGTGTTTATATAGTTATACTTAAATTTATTGTCAACCAAAAATGTGTGATCAACTTACTTATTATATATTGGTACCGTTAAACAATATTATTTGGATTATTTTTCATTAAAAATTAGAATAAATTGGTTAAAACATAGCTTTATTCTTAATATTAGAATATTTTATTATGTTATTAGTTGTGTGGTAAGTATTTTTTTATAAATCCATATTCCCCGCATATTTTCCATGTTTATTTTACACACCCAAATTGTGTATAATCACACCAATTGGGTATAATCTGCTCAAATTCATCAACTGTTCCCAACTTCTTGCAATAAAAAATGTAATTTCATGGCGGCGGCCATTAGCCCCATATAGTTCGATTCATGTGTGCGTGATTCCCGTTTGATTTGCATGTAAAAGCTTATATAAGTGCAAATTATGTGGGGCCTATCAGTTCGACTTAGCTTGTAGGCAAGGTGAGAGATTCTCTCTCGAGTTGACTATCTGGTTAATTCCTAATCTGTGGTAGCAGGCTTATAACTAGTAGAACACATAACATCCATCCAGGAACCATGGGTGTGGAAAATTCGAATCTGTGGTCTTGGTTGCTTGAGTAATTTATACCATGTTCTTTATGATGAACAATCCGATAGGACTTGTCTTATTGTATCGAAATCTTTTACAGCTACTATGATCAAAAGCTGTAGTAGCCAAGATTTGGTGGCTGTTTCTATAACTAACCATGCAAATGATAATTGGGAAGCCTTTATCGCTGCATCGGCTTATTTCCCCTAATACTCTCTAGACCCCCTCCTACAAATGCTGTTGTAGAGCTCGTAGAGTATCGTGAATCCAAAATGTTGGGTCTTGTCTTGTGCTGCGATGCTAATGCTCAGAACACTGTTTGGGCAGCAGCAAATGCAACATAAGGGGAGATCGACTCTTGGCCTTCATTTTATTATCTGATATTACCATCAACAATGTAGGTCATCAACCTACCTGTGTTACAGCCAGAAGACAGGAAGTGAAGTCTATCATAAATTGGAGGGTATCGCCAGATAGCACCTTATCAGATCACTGATACATCGAATTTCAAATCAAATGCGAACTTTCACATTCCCAAAAGAGGAGAAAAAGGAACTGGCCACGGTTTAGAGAGGAGCTTGCCAACTCTGTCAAAGTTCCACTCAAACTTAGATCAAGACAGGGAGTGGAGAGGTCTTCTCAGGATCTGAACAACGTCCTCACCCGCTACTTTCTTGCCCTGTTCTTGCCCCCCACACAGAAAATCGGTACCCTGGTGGAACTCCGAACAACAGTGTCTTCGTAAAGAAACTAGGAAGCTGCTAAATCGATCTTTAAAAACCAACTTAGTAGAAGACTGGAATCTTTATCAATCGAAACAAAATGTTTTTAAGAGACTTATTCGCAAGTCGAAAAATGACTCCTATAAAAAGTTTTGTGAAGAGGTCAAATCTCTAAGTACAACTAGTAGGCTTGTTAAAGTCCTCCAAAGGAACAGACCAAGTAAACCGAATGCAATCCTTAAACCTGATGGCACGTACACTGAGACAAAGGCGGAGACTTTCAGGCTTCTCCTTGAGACTCACTTCCCCGGAAATCTGGTTACTACGTGTTATTCAGCCCTTCAAACGACGGTGGCTACATTTGAACCGATTAATACCATGCGGAACAGCTGTTATATTGCATCGGGAGTGGTGACTGATGATGCTATCAAATATGCTACTTCATCTTTTGAGAGTTTCAAGTCACCTGGTCCGGATGGAATTTATCCAGTTTTGCTGAAATAAGGCTTAAGTCAGATTTTGCCAACGTTCAATTTTCATCGCGTGCTTGGCATTGGCCTATATATTTACCCCCTGGCGTATGGTTAAAGTGGTTTTCATACTAAAATTGGTAAGTCTGACTGCACTCTAGCCAAAAGCTTTAGACCCATAAGTCTGTCTTCTTTCTTGCTGAAAAGTTTGAAGAGACTGTTTGAGCTGTGCGCAAAGTTGCTATTTGATCAAATCCTCTCGCTGAGATGCAACATGACTGTACTTCAAACCCTTGTTGGTAGGATTGATAGTGCTCTTGAGCGGAAGGAGTACGCGTTGGGCATTTTCGTCGATATTGAGAATGCTTTTGATAATGCGACCTTTGACAGCATGTGTAACTCTGCCAGACAGCATGGTGTAGATGAAACTTTGGTGTTGTGGATTAAAGCAATGCTAATGTATAGGACTTTGTTAGCCGAGGCAGATTGTGGCAAGTGGGTCATAACAGGGGTAAATAGGGGCTGCCCTCATGGTGGTAGACGCTTTGCTTACGGCTCTCAATTTTCCTGGAAACTACAATCAAATCTGGGGGCTGTCTGTTCTTAAGCGCAGAGATCCCTGGATATGATCGATGTTTGGTGCACTAGTATTGTACTTTCAGTGAATAACCAAGGTTGTTCTCCTCTCGAGAAGGAGAATCGTCACTGGTCTGTCCCATCTCGTGCTTAAAGGTGTCACCATCCCTATATCCGATGAAGTCAACTATCTGGGTGTAATCCTCGATAAAAAACTTTTATTGTCCAAACATGTCGAACCTAAAACCGATAAAGCACTGTCGACTTTCTGTCAGTGTAAGGGGCTTTTGGTAAGATATGGGGCTTGTCGCCGAAACGGGTCCTCTGGATCTATACGGCCATGATAAGACCGCTACTCTCATACGCATCAGTTGTTTGGTGGTAGAGGCTTTCGCGGAAACGTGTTACTGCTTCTTTGCCAAACTCCAAAGAACGGCATGTCTCGGCTGCACGGGGGCTTCCGTATCACCCCGGCCTCTGCTCTATTTTCTTTAATGAATCTCCCCCCCTCAATTTATATATCATGGGGTGTATGCCTGTCCTGCTTGCGGTGAGAAGGATGACACAGCAGAACATTTTCTCTGCAGTTGTCCGGCTTATGCTCGCATCAGTTGGCGGATTTTCGGTGCTGATGTGGTGAGTGCCGAAAATCTAAGCTCTTCATCACTGAAGTTGTTTTCAAAAGACGGGAAAACTAAGTACATTACTGTAAAGTGTCTGAATGGTAGTACAATGGACCTGTAGTTGTGTCTGAGCGCAACTTTCGCCAAAAAAAAAAGAAGCAATAGCAATTTGCTCGTCTAACAAGCACTTGCAACAACCAGAACCCTGCCAGACTATTATTACTGTCTATACTGGCATACGTAAACTAAACATACTAGAATTGTAGCCTTGTAGAAGCAAGTTTTTTTCGCTTATTTCGTACAATTTCAAAAATCTGGCAAATAGCGACGCAACCACCAAATGCCTGCTAGACCGATTGATTTAATTTGTAGGTAAAAAATTAGTCCAAAAAAATGTCATCCTTGTAAAAACACGTTAGTCAAATCGTTCACTAGCTCTCCTACTATATTGATCTTGACTACATTTTATACATTTCTTAACAAAAATACAGCAGAGGAGTAAAAGAAAACAATTATAAGTGGTTTGCGAATTTGAACTTAAAGTCGAAGTCGATGAATTAATCGAATTTATGCAAAGGTCAGCCTGGTAACATATTTCTTATATGAAGATAACAAAGGCAAAAGCGAAATAAAATATCCTCTGAAAATAATTGAATTGGTAAAAGAGCATAAATGCGATATTGAATAATCTGTGTAGTACTCCTTAGAAAAATATTCAGGACTGTAAAAATTGCGAAGTCTCTTCACATCTTGAAGGTCTCAATGCGGATAAGAGTTCAAACTAATCAATCTCGAGAGCTAAGAAAGGTATTAAAAAGCCAAAACGCTAGCGCTTTCTATCAATAAAAGATAATGTGTGAATGGGCGAGAAAAGAAAAAGAAAAGCCGAAATATTTTCCGAGCCATATTGCACATTGAACACTATTAACATAATTGTTTAAAATACACATTTTGCAATCTTACTTCACATATTTTCATAAATAGAGCGACAGTAAAACGAAGGAAAACATAAGGAGCATACAGTTAAAATGTGGCTGCTTTACAATTGTACCAAAGGGTTCAATACACCTGCTCAGAGTTCTGATCTTAATCTGATATTAATTATTTCATTTATCCAAGAGGAATGGAATAATATACTTAGCCAATACGATCTTAAAAATTATTTAGATCGATGAAACGCACACTACAAGAAGTTATACTTGAAGCTGAGGGCGGCAACAGAAAATATTGATTACAAATAATGTGATAAAATGGAGTTTTAAATGCTTACGGACAGGACAATATGTAAAGACTTTCTTGACACTGCAATTTTGTGAATAATTTAGTTTTTGTTGTTGTTAAATAAAAAAAATATAAAGATGAGTCTTTAGTAACAAAGAAAATATAAACTGAAGGAATATTTTTGCTTTTAAAAACACTTTCTTGACAAACGGTATACGTAAATAAACTTTATTACAACATATATGAGACATAGCCCCTCTATCAATGAACCAACGATTCGAACCAAGTATATTATTGTGAGAGGCTGAAGCAAAAAAAGGTAACTTGTTGTTGTCTATAATCCTTTCTTTTTTGATTTCTGCAGTTCGTGCCATAGTGACCCTTTATTCCGCAATTGTTACACTTTCCATTTAATTTATTTGTTTAAGCTTCTTCTTCTTTAATAAATGATCAAAGCAAACGGGTGTGGTTTTATTTAATCAGCCTGCGCAAACACTCCATCGTGTTCTTAACCCCTTTTTTAACATATGAAGTAGCTATGTACTATTCGAACTGAGCGGACTTTCCTTATGTCCTTTCTTATAAATTTCATAGAAAATGAAAAAAATAAATGAAGTATAGACATAAGTGCTTGGCTACACGTTCATGGGAATGATCGTCATGTCGCACGAGACAGGTAGATTTTATGTGAGTCAGAAAGAAAAAGGTAGATTGCACCAAGAATCCACCGAAAATCCTCTTTCGATTTGAATTCTCGGCGTGGGCATGAACGTTTCGGTTCCAAATTATATCACTTTTGACAGAAATCCTCATTTGAGATTTGTGTTGAAAGAGTGAAGACCGAATACAGATACTAGAGACCACAAACGTATTCGATTTTTCAAGAGAAATTTTGTTTTGTTTCAGATTTTAGCGTTCCCCGCCATTCAAATTGCTTTCATTCTTATGAAACTTTTTTGTGTGTATAGCCACGACGTTCATGGGAATGACTTTCATTCCCATGAACTTGTAGCCAGGCACTAAGACAGTATTTTCGAAAATCGAATTGTATTCCGAATTGACTTCTTTGGAGTGTGAATGCATTGATCAAATGGTGCGTATACAATATTGAAATTATCATATTATGTTAAACCTTGTTGTTTTATGTACACACATTCTCAAGAATAACTGTACAAACATAAAACAAAATCGACCTAGCACATACTTGTAAAATAAATTTGGATCTAAGTAATACAAACATAAAATCCCACGGCGTATAAGTTGATAAAAACAGTTGTTCTAAGCTGTAGGCGATAGAATCGCTTCATCGATGTACAGGGTATTACCAACATAATGTTCAACACGTAGGGATACCCCTAAGTATGATTTGTGGAAATATTCACAAATTACTGAACCAATTTTTACACATTGGACACGATTTGTCAAATAACATTTGCTCCAGTTTAACAACCGAGAATAGAACCCCAATGACTGAAGCTTTCTTAGCATCACACTATGGTTAATTTTGTCGAACGCTTTTGAGAAATCAGTAGAAATATCATCAACTTGACTTCCCTTTTCCGTTGCATTTATACTGAAATTCACAAATAACGTAAGATTAGTTGAAGTGGATTTACAACTTACAAATCCATTTTGAAGAGGTGATATGTATTTAATCTTTAGTCCCTTCATACATTCTTTTCTTGACAAGCAATTCCGAAACTTTCGGAATTAACTGAAGTTTTGCTATAGATCTACAGTTTACTACAGAATGTTTAGTTCCCGGGCCGAGACATTTTTGATAATAATAAAGAAAAAATGTTTTCATAAATTTGCGGAATGTTGAATGGTGTGCGCTGCCTGACAGCGGAAATGGTTTTTCCATATCATCAGCATCGACTATAACTCCTTGTTCATTTCTATATTCGGATCTTGTTATCCTTGTACGTTTTTTTATAAACAAACTTCCAAATATTATTCCTGTCACCTCTCCACATCATTCACAACCAAAGTAAAGGGAGGGGTCCCATATAACTGTCCGATAAATACAACCCCGTATCGTCGGTACCAAATTAATGTATTACTTTTTTAATTTTGATGTTTTTGAAACAATTTTGACGAAAGGCAGTACAGTACATCCCAAAAAAAAATCTCAAAACATCAAAAATCAAGAAGTGATACGTTAATTTTTCGATTTATCTTTCCTGGAAATCGAGTAAGGGGCAAAGAAAAATGAGATTTGTTATTGAAGCGGGGGCCAACAATCTAGTAATTTTAGTATTCAAACATTTTATTGCACAACTTACCGAAGTCGGTGCAGAGTGAATCTCGGTTCATCGTCTCCTTCCCTGTTTACTGAAGCCGTCCTGATCTTTTGGAATGGAATAACTTCTTCGTGTGCCTCCGACAATAACCTTTAAATATAAATTGAAAAATATATTTCACTTGAGATTTCTGCGAAATCATACCCAATGCGCCTGGGTCTAAGACGAGTAAAGGTTGATCCGCTTGCTGATGTCTGACTCGACTCGGATGGTTCAATACTGCCTGCCCTCGGTGTAATATAACCTCCACCTTCTACAGCAATTGGTATAATAAATTCGCGGGGACTTTTCTTAATTGGCTGTGAAGATCCAGTTAAAGTTGTCTGAGATAAATTAGCTGTGGGTGTATCAGATTCAGACTCAAGAGTTGATTGACGTGATAACGAATCAGACCTATAATAAGAAATAAATAAATTGAAACTGACAACAAACTCACATCAGTTGTTATCATTACCTTGTAGTAGTGTTAGAACTGGTTCGAGAAAACACTGAAGGCCTATGAATAGGAATAATGTGTTCTCTTGGTTCCAAGCTAGTTGCTCTTTTATGCATAGATGAAGCTAATGGACTATATGGACCATCGCGCACTGGAGCACTTCTTAAATCTGAAACTGGATGCTGCATCTCGGTAGTGAACCGCATTGGCGATGTTTCCAAAATCCTTGGTTTTATATCCAATTGAATTTCGGTCTTTGACGTAGGCTTACGTCGCGGCAGAGTTGCTGATTTGAGTGTTATTTCAGCACGTGAAGTTTTCACAGTTCCCGCCTGTGGTAGTTCAGAGATAATGGGGGATGCTGCAAAGTATATATAAGATTTAGTTTGTAAGACGCAATTAATCTGAAAAGGATACAAAAATGGAATGGGAAGAATGGAAACAGGAAGTGTAAGCGAATATCATACCATTGCTTATAAAGTAAAGTAAAAAACGATTAAATGACATATTTAGAAAAGTGAGCAAAACGTAAGATATGTTCGGTCATAATCGTATATTGAAATATTGTCATAATTAATACAGTAAAATAACATCAAGTCCGAAAAACTTGATGTAAATATTTGTCTGAGTTCCGACTTTAAGCAATTAAAAACGCGCACACCAACATCTGCACAAAATATAGACATATTTTTACATATATTTTAAATTTACATTTATTACATAAATACATACAACACAACATTCATATCAAATACATCATTATAATGAAAGTGGAAACTAAACAAAACTCTTGTTAAATACAACTTAATAACCCAAAGATAGAACTTTTTTTATTTAACTATTTAACTATTGAACTTAGCTTAAAATAATTGTGCTAGAGAGACAGGTTTTTTCCGAGGGTAGGGGGAAAACCTTCCGTAAAACGCCAAATACACCAAAATAGTGTGAAATTGTTACTTAATAAAAAAACCTACGTCCTTCCATAACAATATGTATATATAAATTTAATAACGACGTATTAAAGGTTTTTCACTATCTAGTAGCTTTGATTAAATCATTGTTTTTATTGTGCTAATTGAAATGGTCTTAAGGATTGTTCACATGAGAGCGAGCTGCGAATAGGCGAATCGCGAACAAATCAATTTTAATGTATTTATGAATAAAACATTTCTATTGCTTCTATTACAAAAACTTGACATTTAATTGATCTAACATCCTATCTAAAAAAAACTGAGTCTAAATTTATTTATATAGCAATATTTACAATTACAAAAATTTTCCCGCGAATTGTAAATATTGCTATTTAAATCAGCTTAGACTCTGTTTTTTTAGAGAATATGTTAGATCAATTAAATATCAAGCTTTTGTGGTAGAAGCAATAGACATTTTCTATTCATAAATATATTAAAATTGATTTGTTCGCGTTTCGCCTATTCGCAGTTTGCTCTCATGTGAACAGTCCTTAATAGCGTCGAAGTCAGCGCATTCGACTTGTCTTGTTTATATTAAAATGTCCGTAAAGGCGAGTCCGTTGTTTGTGGCAGATGTTCTTTTATTAGTTCATAAAAAGCATGCATTGAATTATGTAAAAAGTAATTAATTTTGTAATGAGTTCTATATATTAAAAGTTTGCATGAATGCACTCATTTGCCTTCTCTTAACGGGTACAATATTTCAGTGTACTCTTTTTATAGTAAATGGTGTTTTTTTAGAGGTTGGTTTTTCGAATAGAGACAAAACTGACATTTTGACATTTCATCATGAACAGGTTGACAAATGAACAACGCTTGCAAATCGTGCAAATTTATTTCGAAAATAATGGTTCAGTGCGCGAAGTTTACCGCAAACTAATTTTGGGTTGAATGGCTACGTCAACAAGCAAAATTGCCGCATTTGGAGTGAATAGAGTCCACATGAGACCCTTGAAACGCCATTACATCCACAAAAACTGACTGTTTGGTGTGCTCTATGGGCTGGTGGAGTCATTGGGCCATACTTCTTCCGAAATGATGCTGGAGAGTCAGTAACCTTTAATGGAGACCGGTAAAGAGCCATGATAACCGACTATTTTAAAATGAATTGGATGGCATGGATGTGGTTCCAACAAGACGGCGCTACATGCCACACAACGGACGTCACAATTGATTAATTGAAGGAAACATTCGATGAGCGCATAATTTCGCGGAGTGGACCTGTCAATTGGCCACCAAGATCGTGTGATTTGACACCATTGGATTATTTTCTTTGGGGATATGTGAAGTCGCTCGCCTATAACATACAACCCCCAATGCTTAAAAAAGTGGTTGAAAATTGGACCTCTAGACTTGTCTTTATTCGAACCAGCCGCGTCGGCCACATGCCATAAATCATATTTAAACATAAAATTATCCTTCCAATAAAGCCAAATTGATGGACATTAAAACGATTTTCTTGTGTTTTATTTCAATTCGAATTCGAAACCAGCAATTTTACTGTACAAATGAGTTCTTATATGAAAAGAGAATGTTACTGTACACTACTCGATCACCTGATATTAAAATAAGTACACTGTTTGGTTTCATGTACTCAAGTGGGTGCTTGCTTTGAACCGTAAAAATGTACTGAATACACTGAGTCCACCAATTTTAAATGAGTGCACTCATTTCAATTAATGCAACCACTTGAGTGAATGCAATGGGCTATTGGTGTCAAGCTTCCATGAAGTGAAGACAATAAAAGTTGCTAATTTATACCTATGAATTTCCATAATGTAAGTTAATTTTTGTTCCAAAATTCATATACATACATAAATCTAAATATTTTTGGAAAAAAGGAAAGAAACAAAAATGAATACATTGTGTATGTGTTAACATAATATGAAAATTAGTGTATACCACACTTATCCATTTACCATTTATAATAATATCACACTTTTCCAATGCCGTTGTATTTCCCCAACAATCGTTAATAGAAGACTGAGTGAATTTATTTAAAATGAGTGGACTCAATGTATTTGGTGTACGCGGTGCAATCTACCCAGTCTAGTGAGTACACAGAACTAAATGTTTTGTTGCCAATGGGTAAAATATTCACTCAGTTCTCAAACAAAAAAAATCAAGTCGGTTCTCATCCGTAATCGTGATCGTTGAAGAAATTAAACATAAAACATAAGGAAAGGCTACAGTCCGCTTGAGGCGAACAGTATGATACCCTATCCATATCCCTATATGCCCCAAAGAAAAAAGCATTAAGAAGATGATGGATAGCATTTTATTTAGTTCTATTCATTAAAAAAAAAAAAGGTTTTTTTAAAAAACGCCCCCAAAAAGTGGGCGTGGCCAAAAACTTTGTATGGACGATATGTTGGAAAAAATATTGGGTAAATATTTTGTTAAACAGTTTTTTTCGCTTTCTGTGAAAATTTTCGAAGAAAACAGCATTTTAGTCAAAAACGCCCACAAAAAGTAGGCGTGGCAAAAAACTTTATATGACAAACTTATAAAAGAGGGAAGTGCCTACATATCTTGTGAAGGTTTTACAACTTTATCTCTCTAACTTAAGCCTTAAAACGGTTTTTTCTAAATTGTGGGCGTGGCAGTGGGCGGATTTAAAAACTTTTAATACTTTACCATTTCGGGACCCTAGGGAGTATATGCTCCAAATTTCAGACTCCTAGCATAACATTAAAGGCCTCAAAAGTTGATACGGACGGACGGACATTGCTAAATAGTCTTAGGACTTGGTCCTGATCATAAATATATATACTTTCATGGTCTACGACGAATAATAAGGGGTGTTACAAACTATGTGTCAAAATTAATATACCCTTAGGATAGGGTATAAAAACCTTAAATAACGAAATAGATACCAACAGCAAAAAGACTTGTAATAGGGTATTCCTTACGCCCCTAATAAACGTCTTTGGAATCACGGATTATTGAACATTTTATAGCCTGCTCAAGAAAGTTTCAAAAACCCCATTCAAAGTCACGTCTATGAATAATAATATGCGAAAAATAACGTTACCTATCCTGAATACAATATGTATTAAAAACATACTGAAATTGTAGTCAAAATTAAACTGGTGCGACAAAGGACTAGAATCGTCCCTCAGTGTAAGCGTTGCCAAGGGTACAATCTAACGCGTATTGCAAAAAGGAACCGCGTTGCGTGAAATGTGCCTGTGAACACTTATTACAAGAGTACGGTATGAATAGAAAGGATTTACCAACCTGCATAAATTGCAAAGGCAATCACCCGGCAAACTATCGCGGCTGCAAAGTAGCTAAAGAGCTAAAACAACAGGCTTAATTTACTAAAGAAAATATATTTACTCGTCGAGGCAATATCTAATGACAAACACATACACGGAAAAAGCCTTAGAAGGACTTGTAATTAGAAAGTCGTCAAATCCTGGACCGAAAAAAGAAAGAAAGTCGCAAGAAAAAAAAAATTATTGAAAAGTCTTCAAATACCCAGCCAGTCGCTCAATTTTTCTGTGCAATTCGGTTGAACAAACGAATGTTTAAAAAATTAGACGAGCTCGAACATAAATATCGAAGCACACATCATACTAAATAAATATGAAAGACGCCAAAATTCTAAAAAAAATTCCATGGAATGCGAACGGTCTTTTGCAAAAGATCGAAGAGCTAGAGGTATTCATCCGCACAAGTCATATTGACGTATGCTTGATTTCCGAAACGAAGGAATCAAGCAAAAACATGGGAGGATATAGTTCCTATCACTATCTCCTATATTCAAACAATAACGGTTCGTGTTAAAGTTAAACGCCAAACATATGATATTGTGTCTATATATATATCCCTCCAAGGTAAAAGATAGACAAAAATGATTTTATAAATATCTTTGACTCACTAGCAGGACATTTTATTATTGGCGGTCACTGTAATGCAAAACATACCTTTTGGGGTTCAAGATGCATTTCACTAAAAGGCAAACTCCTCTACCAAACCGCTATGCAATTCGTGGTAGACGTACTCGTCAGGCAAACCAAATTATTATTGATCGGAATCAATGCTGACCTGTGTTCCACTAAGTTTTGTTTGTTGAGATTGACGTACAATGAGAAAAGATTGGCCCTTAACCCACGAACATTGCTCACCTCTACTCTAGAATTCCTTCTGGGTTTTATTCCCATACAGTGAATTGCTTTGGTCTACACTAGCTTTTGTTCTTGTACACTGACCGCGGACCGATTACAAAAGAAAAAGGAAAGGCTACAGTCCGCTTGGGCGAACAGTATGATATCAATATCCCTACATGATCAAAAAACAAGGCATTAAGAACTTTATGGATGGCATTTTATTTCATTCTATGAAATTTATAACGAAGAACAATTTTTGGAAAAAGCGCCCCCAAAAAGTGAGCGTGGCCAAAAACTTTGTATGGGTGAAAAAAATATTGGCTAAATATTTTCATTTTGTTAAAAAAACAGTTACAAAAGTAAGTAAGTTTTTTTCTAAATTGCGGGCGTATTTAAAAAATGTTACCACTTTACCCTTTCGAAGACCTAGGGAGTATATGTTCCAAATTTCAGCTTCCTAGCATAAACTTAAATGCCTCAAAAGTTGATACGGACCGACATACGTTTTGCTTAGGTTTTGGTCATCATCATAAATCTATATACTTTTTAGGGTCGAAGACGAATATTAAGGGGTATTCCAAACTCTGTGTCAAAATTAATATATCCTTAGGATAGGGAATACAAAATCTTTCTTCTGACCAAAGGCTTGTATTTCTGACAAATAGTGGCAGCATATTAAAAAAGGAGAGCCCACCCAGAGTTACCAGCTAACTGGAACTCCTTTACAACAGACTGTGAAAATAAAATCGACCTTAATGTATCACTTGAAACACCTTTTGAACTTAAGGACGAAGACGAGCAGTTAATCAGAGTCATACAAATCTCAGCCTGGTATAACACTCCTTATGGATTACAAAAGCAAAAAGCGAAATATAATATCCTCGGGAAATAATCGAATTTGTAAAAGAGAAAAGTAAAAATAAAAATGATATTAAATAATCTAAGCAGCACTCTAAAAAAAAAACAGATTCACGACTTTTAAAATTGCTAAGTATCTTCATATATTGAAGATCTCACTGCAGATTAAAGTTCGAGCTACTCGCTCTAGAAAGCTTTGAAAGGTATTAAAAAGCCAAAAACGCACGCGCCTCCTCTCAGAAAAGATAATGGCGAATGGGCGAAAGGAGACAAAGAAAGAGCCGACATATTTGCCGAGCACTTAGAAAAAACGTTTGAGCCCTTTGATGGCCAAGAACTAATTGAAGATACAGCCTTTGTCGGGATATGTGACAATTTTAAAATTAAAATTGTATCGCTGGCTGAGCCATGTTATGAAATTCAAAAATTTAAAACGAACAAAGCTCCTGGATACGATTTGATTACAGGACAGGTTCTTAAAGTCTCATGTTCGTCTATCTTATGCTGTACGTCCCTGTACGTATGCTGTATGCTGTACGTCCCAAAACAATGGAAAGTAGCTGAGGTCATAATGGCTCCAAAGCCGGGAAAACCTCCATGTGGCAAAAAATCGTACAAAGCTTCTGGATACGATTTTATTACAGGACAGGTTCTTAAAGTCTTATGTTCGTCTATCTAATAAATGCTACCTTTAGATTATTGTACGTCCCAAAATAATGGAAAGTAGCTGAGGTCATAATGGCTCCAAAGCCGGGAAAACCTCCATGTGACAAAAAATCGTATAGACCTATGTCGCCTTTACCAATTATGACAAAAGTATTTGAAAAATATTTATTAAAGCGATTACATCCGTTTTTCGAAGAGCGCCGATTAATACCTGACCACGAAGTCGGGTTAACAATTAAGAACTCTACAATCGACCAGGTTTATCGAATAACTAATGAAATAGAAAAAGCCCTAGAGGAGAAAAAATATATGTTCTGGTGCTCTTGTTGACGGTGGTACTTCAATGTTGCGGGGTTCCGATATAGTCCTGTGCAGGATCTTAGTATCTTTCTCTCGAATAGCTGGAACTTCTTCATACTTCTTGGTGATATGGTGAACCAGATGGGACAACCGTATGTTATCAATGGACGGATGAGCTGCTTGTAAACCAGCAGTTTGGTCTGTTTGCTTAGCCCATTGCGCCTCTTGAGCAATGGGTGTACAAGATGAAGCGCAAAGTTCGCCTTTTTGAGGGTGATGTTTGCATGCGCGTTGAACTTCAATGTCTCAGTGAAGTTGATCCCCAAGTATTTCGTTGTTTTCTTGGTGAGTACCTCGGTGTTGTCCGGGAGTTTTATTTTGATGTTGCTGCAGCGGGTAGCAAATGCTCGTCGTCCTCTGGTCGCTGTCACTGGATTCCGGAAACATATTAATTCCGTCTTCGCGCTGTTGATATTCAGTCCTCACTTCAGTCCCAAAGTTCCCTGATATGGGTCTCGACTCTTCGTTAAGCTATTTCTGGTGACAGAGAAGTAGCGTATGTGACGGAGTCGTCTGCATAAAGCAGCGTCTTGCTTCGTCCTTCATTGGCTGGTTGGTCTGCAGTGTGTATATTGAAGAGGATCGGACCGAGTCCGGATCCCTGAGGTACTCTTGCCTTGATTCTCCTGACCGAAGACTTGAAACTATGTACCTGAACGAAGAACAATCTATTTGTTAAAAAATCAAAGATTAACATCACCATACAGTTAGGAAATCCGAATTCCATTAACTTATAAATAAGTCCCTTGATCCATACACTATCAAAGGCCTTCTCGATGTCCAGTAAGCAGGCAACAGTTGTCTCCTTTTATTTAAAACCATGGTGACGTCATTTTCGAGCTTCAGCAGACGATGAATGGTGGAGTGTCTCGGTTTAAATCTGAATTGGTAAGACGGAAGTATGCCTCTCACCGCACACAGTTGAATGATTTTGCGTCGCATCAATGACTCCATAATTTTGCTTACGCAACATAGAAGAGCTATTGAACGTTTGTCCTGTCTGTCTTCTTTGGCACTGGAACAATCTTTCTATGATTTTGGAAAATAGCTGTTATTAATGCAGTTGTTGAAGATGATCGTCAAGAGTAGGATGGCCACGCTTGGTAACTTTTTTAAGAAAAAGTTAGAAATTTGGTCTGTTCCAAATGACTTCTTTGAATTTCCGCTTTGAATGATGTCAACAACTTCCTCTGTGTTTGTGAAGATTTCATCAGTTGGATCATTGGATGGATTCTCACTCTTTTTGCGATGATGCTTCTTGATGAAGTTGCCTCTTGCACCTGTTCTTCCACTGTTTCCAGGAACTCAGGCATAGGTGATGGTGGTCGATCCGTGAAGTTCGCTTCTAAGTGGGTGGCAAATGCTTCGGCATTTTCAATTGCGGTGGTTGCAGTATCCTGTCCATGTCTAATATTCTCAGGCATAGACTTTGATTTCCCAAACAGTGAGTTGATCTTCTTAAAAGCGTCTGGTGCTGGCTTTATTACTTCCAACCTCTGCCTGAAATTATTCTCTCTGTGATTATTTATTGCTATGCGAAACATCACATTGGTGCACTCCAATTGGGATTGTATACTTCTGTACTCGCAGTTGTTGGTGTTCCATGTCCTATGGAGAATCCGTTGCAGTCTCTTCCTCAATCGTTGCCCGTGGGCATATTTTGCCTGGATGTGTCCCAAACTCAGCATGCAAAACAAACTGCTTTTATACAAGCAAGTTCTGAAACCGGTTTGGACGTGTGGTATACAACTTTGGGGTTGTACCAAAGCAAATAACATCAATATTTTACAAAACAAACGCCCTCTAGTATATCCGAAATAGTGATATCCACAGACATTTGGATGTGGTAACCGTTAAAAATGAAATAAAATTGTTTGCCCGTAAGCAACGGGCTCGCCTTCGCGGTCATTGCAAATGAAATGATATATATTTTAAAAGATACAAATTGAGTGCGCTGACCTCAGCGTGTTTTTGGCGGTACAAAAAGGTGCCTCCGATGGGAAGCTGCCTGGTGAACGCGAATATAAATTATTAAATCAAAACTACTAGGTAGGAAATAACCGAGTTGTAGTATAAAGTTATTTGAAGGGAGGTGTTTTTAGTAAGTAAGATTCTCATACTATTATGAGCACGTGCGGTCGGTCCGCATAGTGTCACAAATGCACCTGTTGCCACGATAACCATACGGTCATTAAGAAGTTTTCAAATTCATGATTTTTCATGAGCCGGCGATTTATCACCATTTCCATGATCTTGGAAATAACGGACGTAAGTGCAATTGGTCGGTAGAGGGAGGCGGAAAAAGATTCGCCTTCTTTGGGACTCGGAAAGAGCCCTGAAGAATAGGACAGATTGAAAAGCTTACACAGTGGTTTTGCCAGAGTGGAAACACCTCTTCAGAACGATAGGGGAAATACCATCCGGACCAGCGGATTTGTGTACACTAAGATTTTGAAGTTATATTGACACTGTACGAGTGCGAAAATGGTTTGCACGAAAATTAGCAAACCTGACGGATATGTTGCCTCTTTTAAAATCGTTGCGTCTTCTCCCTACTTTGAATAACTGTTTAATAGTAATGTATGCCCCCAACACAACCTAATTAAAGCATTCGCAAAAAGCAATTTAGACCATCCATCCACTTTAAAAAAAGGAAAGCTGTCCCTGTACTGTCAAAATGCAAGGCGACTTCGCTCAAAATCGCTGAACTTTACTTAAACTCCCAAGCCCTTGCACTTGATATCTTCTCCTTGAATGAAATATGGCTTAATACCAGTCTACTGATATATAATAATACCTATACTACCTATACACGTAACTCTTTAATCCTGAGTTTTTAGTTTATAAAAATGATCGTCATATGAATGATCTTGTGCTCCTTAAGCCCCAAAATGCTAAATCGAAACCGCTAACTAAGACAAAGCGTAAGACCTCTCAGGAGATTGTAGGCAATCTAAAACCTCCGGTTCCTGAACGTAAAAATATCAAAGAAAGAGAGACAGCAGTAAAGCCCTTGACCTCTGCTGTCAAAAGAAACTCTATTCAAAAATTACCGTCAGGAAAGCCATCGAATAATGGCCTTCGGATAGCCAGAGTGCAGACCTACGCTCAGGCCGCGGCATTCGAAAAACCAAAAAAAGTTGAAACTGCGCCAGACCCTGTTTCTCATGTTTTCTCAGTTATTCTCGAGAAACTTGAAGAACAAAGCAAAATAAATAAAATTATTCTCGATCGGTTGGTTAAGCTCAAAAAAAATTCAAGGAAAACGCGTACTTCAAATGTAATATGAATGAAAAACCAATGTTAAAAATATGTACTTGGAATGCAAACGGACTTTTGCAAAAACTTGACGAATTGGAAGTATTCATGCGCGAAAAAGATATTGACATTTGCTTGATTACTGAAACCCACGTAAAAGAGCGATCAATTTTGAAAATAAAAGGCTATAATGATTTCCACGCTTGTCACCCATCGGGAAACGCGAGAGGTGGATCATCATTGTTTATTAAAGACTGTATTGAACAATACGAAGACTTGAAGATATAGCTTGAAACTATGCAACTATGCACGATTCGAGTAAAAAACAATCAGCGTACTGTTAGAATTTCATCTATCTACTGTCCACCACGCTCCGCGCTTGAAAAAAGTGATTATACTAACTTGCTTAAATCGCTCAAACCAAATTTCATTATTGGCGGCGATTTTAATGCGAAACACACGTTCTGGGGTTCTAGATACATCTCGCGAAAAGGCAGAATGCTCTATGGGGCAGGTATGGAGTACAGTTGTGATTTCCACTCGACGGGCAAACCGACCTACTGGCCAACTGATACCTCAAAAATACCTGATCTGATAGATTTTTTCGTCGTGAAAGGAATATCTACCAACCACATTAAAGTTGAAGAGAGCTTTGATCTGTCATCTGATCATTCACCGGTTCTTTTAACATTGAGTGTAAAACTAGTCAACAACCTAGAGCCAGCGAGATTAACTGGTAAAACAACTAACTGGGAAGGCTTTAGGAACGAACGCGTAAAAAATGGCAACAGAGTCGCGCTCCGCAACATAAAGCACATTTTAATTATTTGTGCAATTTGTTGAAGACAGTTATTAAGGATTTTAAAAATCGTGCGATAGGTTCTTACCTTGAAAGTCTAACAGCGAAAAAAGATTCCAATTATTCACTTTGGAAAGCTGTAAAAGGCGCCAAAAGGCCTAAAATCCCCGCGCCGCCAATAAAAATAAATCAAAATGAATGGGCAAGGGAGGACAAAGAAAAAGCGGACGTTTTTGCAGCCCATCAGAAGTTCTCAAAGTTCTGCCTAGAAAAGCATTAATTAAGCTTCTATATATTATAAATGCTGCGCTCAGATTAAAACACGTGCCGAGCCAATGGAAAGTTGCGGAAGTCATTATGGTTTTAAAACCAGGAAAACCGCCAAATGAAGTAAAATCGTATAGACCAATTTCGCTTCTCCCAGTCATATCCAAAGTTTTCGAGAGGATATTACTAGGCGTCTACAACCGGTTATAGAAGATAATAATCTCATCCCTGACAACCAGTTTGGGTTCAGAACCAAGCATTCGACAATTGACCAAGTGCATAGAATTACTGACGTAATCGAGAAAGCATTTGAGGAAAAAAAGATATGTTCAAGCGTATTCCTTGACGTCTCACAAGCCTTTGATAAGGTGTGGCACGACGGCTAAAAATTTAAATTACGACAAGTTCTCCCCGTTCGGCTATATGATATTTTAGAATCATATCTCGGGAATAGACTCTTCCGTGTTAGGCATGGAAGCGAATACTCGGAGCTTAAAGAAATTTCGGCTGGCGTACCGCAAGGAAGCGTCCTTGGGCCGCTTCTCTATCTGCTATATACTCGCGATATACCAAGAGAAGATTGCACTACCCTCGCTACGTTCGCCGACGACACCGCTATCCTTGCAGTCGGTAATACTATCGAAGAAACGACTGCAAAACTGCAAACCGCACTGAATAAAGTAAATGAATGGACAAGGGACTGGCGGATCGCCCTCAACGAAACTAAATCTGTTCACGTGAATAAAACAACGTATAAGAAAACTAATGACTTGCCAATTTTTCTAAACATGGCCCGAATACCCTTTGCAAACGAGGCCAAATACTTGGGAATGACACTCGACGCAAAGCTGAAATGGAATTCGCACGTGAAAATGAAACGTAAAGAACTCGATATCAAATATAGAGAAATGTACTGGTTACTCGGAAAACATTCCCAGCTCAGTATCGAGAACAAACTGCTTTTATACAAGTGCTAAAGCCGGTGTGGACCTACGGTATACAACTTTGGGGTTGTACCAAGAAAACAAATGCCAATATTTTACAAACTTTTCAAAATAGAATGATTAGAGAAATTGTCCACGCTCCGTGGTATATTAGAAACGACGATATCCACAGGGATCTCGGAATTCCTACAATCGAAGCTGAAACTAGAAGCATCGCACGAAAGCATAGAAACCGACTAATCGGACATATCAATAATACAGTCCGACAAATTTTGGATGAGAATAATTTATTGCGCCGACTACATAGAACGAAACCTTTCGACTTGGCAAGATAAGGATTAACCGCGTCCTAATTGCGGAACATGCAGGATCTTTCAGTGGAAAGTAACCTGTCAAATGTTTTTTATTTCGCGATAGAAAAATTGCTTGATAAGTTATATCTTAGTTGCAGTATCTAACATTCTATAGAAGGGTGGTGTTTTTAGTCAGTAAAAATCTGACACTACTATGAGCACGCGCTTGCTATCCTCATAGTGTCTTTGGAAGATTTTTATTTAGATTTAAAAAAAAAAAAAAAAAATATGAATGATCTTAATGCGATGGGAGGAGGTGTCTTGATTGCTGTTCGTTCTAATCTTTAGTCATGTAAGATCGACCTTCCATTTGACATTAATATTGAACTCATTTGTATAAAAATTTCATTAAAGAATAAACATTTATATGTGGTTAATGCGTACATTCCATTGTGCGAACATTTGTACGAAAATAGTAATTCGTATGATCGTTCGCACTCTTTTGACTTTCGGAAAGCAAATTTAAATAGGCTTTCTGAAGACATAACTAAATTTAACTTCAATTTGTCCCTTATTTCAAACATTGGCGATGCAATAGTTTTATACTTCATGTTTTTTATACTATGATTAAAGAGATTCCTGTAAAATTGCATATTTTCCATCCCTGATACACTAAAGTGTTAAAATCTAATATAAGAAATCAATGTAACAAGACTTAGAAGAAATCTATAAAAAGTCTTTGTCAATCTGATTTTGAAAAGTATTTAACTTTTTTTAAGATTTTAAGACACTATCATTCACACTTTACAATGACTATGTAAGCAAAATGGAGCGCTGTCTTAAAAATTACCCAAAATGTTGTTGGAGTTTTGTGAATTTAAAGAAAAAATCTGACGGGTACTCTGCTAATTTTTCTTATAAGAATTGTACAACTTCTGACTCTGTAGCTGCAAATAATTTATTTGCGTACTGTTTAAGTACGTCATTACTCACCGCTACACATTGATAAACATAATTTTAGTTACTTAAATAATTGTGCCCAAATATCGTTTTGTAATATTTCATTTGATTTGGACACAATTTCAAGACGTGTCTCTTCTTTAAATAATGACTACTCGTCCGGTAACAATGGGATAGATATTGCACCGATAGTTCTTAAAAAATGTAGTCAAGCCCTTGCTCCTCATCCAAAGAACTTAAGATTTCACAGCTGTATTTAAAGAGGGTGGAAGGGGTGATATAACTAATTACGGACCAATCTCAGCGTGTTCGTGTATCCCAAAGCTTTTTAAGTAAATTGTCTGTGAAAAAATAATATTTCTATATCGCAACGTTATCTGTAACGAACAAAACCGTTCCACTGTCACAAATTTGTTATGTTTCCTGAGCAGTTGCTCAAACTCCTTAGAAAATAATAATGAAGTCGATTGCATATACACTGACTTCTATAAGGCTTTTGATCAGTTGTCCCATGAAATAATCGAATTTAAGCTCAATGCTTATAGTTTTCCATCACTTTTTGTCAATTGGATTAACTCATATCTGAATCAAAGGGATAATCGAGTTAAATTTAGAGGTTCGTTATCAGAATCTTTCTCTGCTCAGTCGGGTGTTCCCCAAGGAAGTCATTTGGGACCCATTTTGTTTATACTACCTATTAATTTTGTTAAATGTATTAAAAATTGCGATTTTGTCAACAGCCAGTATAACAGAAATCCTCTTCAAATCAACATTAAAGTCTTGCTCTTGCTTCGTCCGTCCGCATCTTGAGTATGCTTCACAAGTTTGGACTCCGTACTACAAGATTTACTCAAACCGAGTTGAACCCGTTCAACGTAGCTTTATTCGAGTTGCCCTAAGAGGTCTTCCATGAGAAGATCTGTATAACCTATCCACCTACAGTCAACGTATCGAACTTCTGCAAATAATATCCCTTTCACAACGTAGAGTCAATATTGATATGGTGTCTTACAGCAGCTTATATCTGGTCATATTTACTGTTTACATATGTGCTGACTTCAATTCACTTTAACCTTCGTGGATGTGTGAATTTATTATTCAGTCCTTATCATAGAACAAATTATGACAGGAATAAACCTACTAGTCGCGTGAGTAGAATTTACAATTTAACTCATCATGTGATTGATGCTAGTAAGCTGAAACTTGAAAATATTTTGCGTAATCATGTTCTACTGTCTTAGTCGATTTTGAGTCCTTTTGTTTGTGTTAGCACTTTATATTTACTTATATGCCTGTTATAATTGTTTAATATTCGTATACACGTATACGGGTGTTAACCTGCACTAAGTGATCAGGCTGTAATAGTTGCTTGCATTAAGCACTCCACGACGCAGATCTGATAGTGTTATAAGAAAATAAGCAAATGTTTGAGGTTTCTGAACTTACACAAAGGCTGAACACACACCGGAGCAGTCTTAATGTTTTTTCTTGTCGTTTTGAACAGCAATCGATTGATTCTTAGCACCCAACACACACCAGAGCAGGCGAAACAAAAAACCTGTTTTTGATTCGATGTGCATCATGACTGGTAGTCGAAAATACATGTCTTTTCATACGACCAACACACACCCTAACGCAATAAGACGTTTCAAACCACTGTCGTTTCCGATTATTACATACTTCCTTATGGCGCAACACACACCGCATACGACAAAGCAAAATAACAAGGCAAAACAAAAAACATGCTCAGTTGTCGATAGCTGGATCGTTGTTTGCATTAGCTTTTATTTATTAGCGAGTTTTCGTGCACAATGGAGACATAGACGCAGAGAAGTTAATATATTTAATCGAGGCTAGAAGCCCAATAAATATGTAATTACAAAGATAAAGACCATTTAAATAAAATTATTATTGAAACCTAAGGTAAGGCTACAGTCCGCTGGGGGCGAACAGTACGATACCCTATCCATATCCCTATATGCCCCAAAAAAAAGCATTAGGAAGATGATGGATAGCATTTTATTTCATTTTATTAATTTAAAAAAAAAAATTTTTTTTTTAAAAAATGCCCCCAAAAAGTGGGCATTGTATGGGCGATAGTTGGAAAAAACATTGGGTAAATATCTTCTTAAACATTTTTTTCCGGTTTCCATGAAAATTTTCGAAGAAAACAGCATTTTAGTCAAAAACGCCCACAAAAAGTAAGTGTGGCAAAAAACTTTATATGACAAACTTATAAAGGAGGGCAGTGCCTACATATCTTGTGAAGGTTGTAACACTCTACCTCTCTAACTTTAGCTTTTAAACGGTTTTTTCTAAATTGTGGGCGTGGCAGTGGGCGCATTCAAAACAATTTTACACTTAACCATTTCGGAGCCCAAGGGAATATGTGGTCCAAATTTTAGCTTTCTAGCTAAATTTTAAAGGCCTAAAAATTGCGTACGGACGGACGGACATTGCTAGATAGTCTTAGGATTTGGTCCTGATCATAAATATATATACTTTTATGGGTCTAAGACGAATATTAAGGGGTGTTACAAACTATGTGTCAAAATTAATATACCCTTAGGATAGGGTATAAAAACAGAAGGAAAGGCTACAGTCCGCGTGGGACGAACAGTATGATACCCTATCCATATCCCTATATGCCGCAAAGAAAAAAGATGATGTTAAGAAGATGATGGGTAGAATTTTATTTCATTCTATAAATTTTATAAAAAAAAAGATATTTTTTGAAAAAACTCCTCCAAAAAGTGGGCGTGGCCAAAAACTTGGTGTAGGCGATATATTGGAAAAAATATTGGCTAAATATCTTGTTAAAAATTTTTTTTTCGGTTTCTATAAAAATTTTCGAATAAAACAGCATTTTAGTGAAAAACGCCCACAAAATGTAGGCGTGGCAAAAAACGTTATATGACAAACTTGTAAAGGTGGGCAGTACCTACATATCTTGTAAAGATTACAACACTCTATCTCTTTAACTTTAGCTTTAAAACTGTTTTTTCTAAATTGTGGGCGTGGCAGTGGGCGTATCACTCAAAATTTTACACTCTACCATTTCGGGACCTTAGGGAGTATATGTTCCAAATTTCAGCTTTCTAGCTTTAATTTAAAGGCCTATAAATTGGTGACGGACGGACGGACACTGGTAAATAGTCTTAGGTTTTGGTCTTGATAATAAATATATATACTTTTGTGGGTCTATGACGAATATTAAGGGGTGTTACAAACTATGAGTCAAAATTAATATAACCTTAGGATAGGGTATAAACAGCATTAAATTATTTCGGTCATATCGAGCGAATAGACAATACCGCTTCCAGCCAAAAAGATCTTCAAAGCTTAGCCCGTACTAGCCGTGTAATTTATACAAAAGCCGTTCGCATCGAGATCACATAAGATAAAAAATTCCGCGTAGTTTTGTAAAAGACTTGTGCTCGTAGTTTTGTAAAAGACCTGTGCAATTTATTATTTTACGAATTGTAATAAGTGGTGGTCAAAAGGATGGTGATTGCGATTATATCAGAACATAAGCGTTCTCACTTTAGCATAACACCATCAACTCCTACTTCTCACCTCCCCGTGGTGACTGCTGGGTGCCTAGTACCTCGACTGGAGATGGGGTAACCAACCCCTGTGGAAGGTCGTAGGCGCAGCTGACGAGAGAGGGGGGAGGAGTGCCAGCTCACTAAGGTACTTCTCCTGTTTCCGGACGGCGGCGGACGAATTCTACGGATGGATCAACGGCGGCGTCCACAGTTCGAGTTAGGTGGAACAAGTGATCTCCCTATATGAGCTGCTTCGACTTATTTGAAGCCCAGGTCTATTGGGATATCCAACACTAAGCCAGGGTGTTGGAAAAGAGTTGGTGGCGGATGAGCCCTTGATGGGTCAACGGCAGAACTCACATCCCCGAAGTGGGTTACTGGCACCGGAATTACCGGCCTACTGTCCTAGGGTCAAAAACAGGGCCTGGCCCTCCAGGTTGGGGGTTGTGCCGTCGGGGTAACTTCCCGACCACGTCAAAAACATTTAGTTATGGGAGAGACTATGGCAGCCTCGGATATAAACGAACCTCAAAGGCAAAATAGACCCGGAACGTTAACGGACATGCGGGTGTGTACCTGGAATGTGCGGACACTCTACACTCCAGGTGTTACTCAAAAACTTGAGCCTGTCCTCTCGCGGTACAAGGCCGACATTACCGCGATCCAGGAGATACTATGGATAGGATCAGGCACTATGAAAAGACAAAATTGCGACATATATTACAGTTGTAACAAAAGATTACACATGTTAGGATGCGAATCAAGGAGGAATTCTATGACCTCTTGGACGGAGCCTACGGAGCCTGTCCGGAGTACGATGTCAAAATTGTACTCGGGGACTTCAATGTTAAAGTCGGCAAGGAAAACATCTTCGGCGAATTAGTTGGCAAGCACAGTCTCCACGAAACGACAACAGATAACGGCTTCCGACTAATTGACTTTGCAGCAGCTTGTAATACGGTGATACGTAGCACTAGGTTTCCACGACTAAGGATCCACACAGCAACCTGGCGCTTTCCAGACGGTCGAACCGCCAACCAAATCGACCATGTGCTAATCGATGCGAGGCACGCATCCAACATCTTGAACGTGCACACTTACCGAGGGGCAAACGTCGACTCTGACCATTTTCTCGTTGCAGCTAGATTCAGAGCTCGACTGTCCAACGAGAAGAAGCTGCGAACTGCCCAAAAGAAGAAATTCGACGTTGGGCGCCTTAGCACATCTGGAGTCGCCAGAGCCTACAAAGAGCGCCTGAGTGAGAAACTCCCCACCGTGCATTCACCTACCACAGACGCCAACAACCAGTGGTCTCAGTATCGCGACATCATCAAGGAGGTAGCCAGCCACCCCAGAGAAAAAGCCCGTGGTATGATGATGTATGCGTATACCGGAAAAAGGTGACAGAAGATGCACACATTAGAACGCTGCAGAGGAAAACAAGGGCAGCAAGGAATGAGTACCGAGCCAGGAGACGGGAGGAGAAGAAGATCCTGCGTAGAAAGAAAAGAGAGCACGCAGTCTCCCAGCTCAAGGAGATCGAAGAGTCCCGCGACCGAAACAACATCCGGAAGTTCTATAAGCTTTAAGACCGGAACACAGGCTCTTCGTAACAGCGATGGAAACCTAGTCATCGACGCGCAGGGAATGGTAGATGTATTTAAGCAGCATTTGCAGCAGCTGCTTAACGGACAAAATGTAGAGAGAGCGATGGGGCAAAGAGAGAACCCACGTCCAGTCAATGAAGAACCAGTCCCTCCGCCCAGTATAGAAGAGGTTGGCTTAGCTATAAAAAAGCTAAAGAACAACAAGGCCGCCGGCTCTGATGGTTTACCTGTAGAGCTTTTCAAATACGGAGCTGATGTTATGGTAGGGCGCATGCACCAAATCATCAACCAAGTTTGGGTGGAGAAAAGCATGCCCGATGACTGGACCATCAGCTCCATATGTCCCATCTACAAGAAAGGCGATCCTATGTCTTGCAAGAACTATCGAGTCATATCCCTGCTTAATGTCGCATATAAGATCCTATCCAACGTACTGTGTGAACGTCTCAAACCTTTCTGTAACACACTAATCGGCACGTACCAGGGCTTCCGGCCCGGCAGATCAACTGTAGACCAAATCTTCACACTAAGGCAAATCCTGGAAAAGACCAACGAGTTTCAAGTCGAGACACACCATCTCTTCATCGACTTTAAAGCCGCATATGACAGCATTCATCGTCAGGAGCTTTTTGTGGCGATGGCCGAATTCGGGATCCCGTCAAAACTGATCCAGATGTTTCGCATGACATTAGATCACACGCTATGCAATGTGCAGTTTGGCAGCAGCTCATCTGAACTCTTGCAAACATGCACCGGATTTCGGCAAGGAGATGCACTGTCGTGTGATTTCTTCAATCTTGTTCTTGAGCAGATAGTGCGCAGGGCAGGTGTCAACACGGAAGGCACTATCTTCAACAGATCAGTCCAAATGCTGGGGTATGCGGACGATATAGATATCATCGGTCGATCCCAGCGTGCCGTGATAGAGGCTTTCACGGCTATTGAAGAACAGGCCTAGTTGGCCTTGAAGTGAATGAGGACAAGACTAAATATATGCTATCAACAAACAAACAATCATTTGTCCACCGACTAGGAAAAAATGTCACTATTGATAGCAGCAACTTCGAGGTAGTTAAGGAGTTCATCTACCTTGGGGTAAACATCAACTCCACAAATGACATCTTAGTGGAGATCCGTCGAAGAATTACCCTAGGAAACCACTGCTACTTCGGTTTGGCAAAATAAATGGGTTCAAAACTGCTAACTCGAAAGACAAAGTGCATGCTCTACACGCTTATCCTGCCAGTTCTGCTATACGGCGCCGAGTGCTGGACGATAAGCAGGAATAATACTGGGATCCTTTGAAAGAAAAATCCTTCGACGGATATATGGTCCTGTGTGCGAGGAGGGCTAATGGAGGAGAAGATACAACCGCGAACTCTATGAGCTGTACCAAGATTTGGATGTAGTCCGAAAAGCTAAAACTCGTCGACTACATTGGCTCCGCCACATCGATGGGTCGGGAGCCCGTTAAGTAAGTAATAAGTGCACAGTCATTAAAACCTTGATTTTAGCACTATAAAATTTCTTTCGTCCTACCGAGCAGCGGTTTCCTAGGGTAATTATTCGCCAGATCTCTACTAAATTGTTATTACCAGCGTTAGGGTTAACACTAAGGTAAACTTCTACTTGCATTTCTGGAAGAATCGTTCCCCCACAAATGCTCCTGATTTTTTCCCATGTGAGAATTCTTTTTTATATATTAGTCATATTATAATTAATACCTTCACATCGTTGAAATATTGGTTGTAGACCAATAATGGTGTATCATTCCTTTCTTTTATTTTTGCTGATGCTTAGTAGATGCAGGAAGATCTTTTTTGATAAAGGATAACCATTGGTCGCAGTGGTATTTGCTTATTATTATTGCTTTGTAAACAAGGGTTGCATAATTTCATGGAAGGAAAATGAATAACGATGTTTAAACGTTTTATTATGACATGCGGTCAGACATTGCGAATGATACCAACCATTCTTTCTAGAATTATATTAAATTAAGTAGGAAAGTGATCTGTTAATTGAGTAATGAATGAATTTCCTGGTGATGGTGAGTTTATGGTAGTCAATCCAATGATCTCTTTAAATTTAATCCAGATTAACACTGTTAGAAATTCAATGAATGATTCCTCGATTTAGTTTCTACTAGAAACAGTTTAATATTTGAAGTTAATGAAGTATTATTCCGTTCCGTTGCTGCGGAATTCTAAGTATTATAAAGCAATATCTGTGTACTTAAAATTGCATTCACATCACAGTTCGACTCAAAGAATATTTACAGACGGTTTTAATTTTGCAAGCACCCTTTGGTTGATTGTGAGCCGACAAAAACTGATAGGGAGTCTTGCTTAGCCCGAGCCTCAGCTCTTTCATTTCAGGTTAGGGTTACACAGTTACATCTGCCCAGGCTGTTTAGATCGCATATAGCCTCCTCTACAATTTTGGAAGTAACCGTAGCAGCAGAGCAGGCTTTAATAGCAGCTGTCCAATAAGCAAATTAATCTGGCTTCACTTACAGCAAAGAACTTCAAGGGAGGTAAGCAGAGCAAAACTTCCATAACAGCGGTTGGAGTTTCTCTCATTGCACCCACATTGTTTCTCCTTTCGCCCATTCGCCATTATATTTTTTGATAGGAGGCGCTTGCATTTTTTTTTATAATGCACGCGCACTAAAGAGATTTTGGATACACTTATAATGAAGTATCACAGTGCGGCCATTAGGGAAGTGAAGGATTAGGAAAAATAAAATACCGATGCACGTTGTATTTAAATGTCTGTAAAATGTCTGTCTATAATGTGTAGGAAAAACAGAGCGTGGTAGAGCATTCCATATTCGTATTGTACGGTTAAGAAGCGAATCCTTGTATTTCACTGTCCGTCCGAATATAGGCTTAAGGGTGAACTGATGTGCATTCCTAGCATGACGAGTATTGCGGTTGAACTGTTGTAGAGGTGGAATGCAACTGGCTTTTGCGTTTGAGCACTTATAGTGAATGTAGCGATAAAACAACGACAAGCACAAGAGACATTGCGACGATTTGCATATTATCTAGCTAAATTATTATATTTAAGTTGTATTACGATTGCCTCAAAATTAAGATATGTGGTTTTTTAACCGACTCTTTTCCTTCAGTCTGGTAAGTCTGGGTTCCTCAGCATATGTCTGTCGGCGAGTATTTAGTGACTTTCATTAATAATTTTTTTTTCTCGCAACTATTTGGACAATTCCTTAGCCTTCGGTCCAGAATTTGAAGACTTTGCTTTTAGAGGTCTTCCTTCGTCTGTTTGCATTTAACTTTTTCCGTTGTTCAGCTATTTTAGCGACGGGTACAAATCTTTTCTTTAATACTTCATGCCTGTTTTGTAGCTCTTTAGCTACTTCGCAGCCGCTATAATTCGCCGGATGTTTTCCTTTGCAATTTATACAAGTTGGCAAATCATTTCTATTGAGACCGCACTCATTCGATAAATGTTTACAAGCACGCTAGGGTGATTGTAACCTTGGCAACGCTTGCACTGACGGATTAATCGAGTCCTTTGTCTCACCGGTTAATTTTTGACCACAATATTTTCAAAGCTAAGTGGAAGTTCACGCTTTACTATGATTTTTTCATTTCGCCCGTTTCTTGCTTTTAATTTTTGAGGAGATTTACTGCGTCGATAATTTTAAATATTTAATTTTAGGCTCTTGCAAAATGGACTTTTTAAAATCTTCTCGGGACAAGCAAAAATGCAAAAATTTCGTTGGAAAATTCATTAAATGTGCCTATGCACCTCGTAATAGGCTCATTATTACCATAATTGTTTCTATGTATAAAATAAGCTCTAACCCGCAGTGACCTTTGGGGAGCATACATATTTAAAAGAAAGATCAGTTCTGGTGAATTAATATGATAATTAAGAATATCTCGATTGATTTTCAAAAAGCATTCGATAGACAACCCAAGATATATTATATGGGTAGCGCTAAGACGACGAGGAGTTCCTGAAACCTACGTACAGATGATCATGGACATGTACGAGGGAGCGAAGACAAAAGTCAGATGTCCCGCAGGAGTCACCGATGAATTTCCAATAAAAGTCGGTGGTCACCAGGGAAATGTCTTAAGTCCTTTGCTCTTTATTACGGTCATAGATTATCCGCTTGAGGGAAAAGTGACGGACCCTAAAGTGCATCAGTTATTCTTTGCTGACGATGGAGACATCGTAAGTAATGGTCAGTCTTCCCTGAAACGAGCACTTGATGTTTAGGTAGATGTTGCAGAAGGGAATGGGTATCGTATTAGCCAACAAAAAAAGACAGAGTAAATGTACTCCCCATTCTCTGACCCAAGTCTACCCATTCCAGACATTTATTTGAATGGGATGGTGGTTCCCAAGTGTGAAAAGTTCAAATATCTGGGATCAATGATCAACAGCGAAGAAACCGTTGATGACGACATCAATCATCGTGTAAGCGTAGGGTGGATGAAGTGGCAGGAAAACTCTGCAATCTTCTGTGAAGAAGGCTCTACACCGCAGTTGCGCGTCCGGCGCTCACATACGATTCACAATGCTGGACAATGTACACAAAGTATGAGGGCATTGAAGAATGAAAACCCAAGTACTTTAGCTTAGCCAAAAGTAGTGTGTGATGCACCCTATCAAACGCTTTTGTAAAGTCAGTGTAAAGTACATCAACTTATAATCGTTCATCAAAACTATTAAATATGTAATTAGTCAACAAAGCTAGATTAGTAGCACATGATCTACCACGAACAAAGCCATTTTGACTATTTGAAATAATTTCTTTTACCGCGAAAAAGAGTTTGTCCTTAACAATAATTTCAAACAATTTTGGTTTTGCTAAAAGCCCTGATATAGGCCGATAGTTTTCTACTCTTCGCTTTTTGTTTTGAAAGAATATTTCCATTCATTTAGGAAGTTCCCAGTTAAAGACTGGACTGGTTAAAAATAATTTTAAGTGGATGAAAAACGGAGGGTAAACATTTTTTTAATAGTAGCACAGGAATCCCATCTGGGCCAGGATTGCTATTTAAATTTAATGTTTCTAACGAGTTTCTTAAATCGTCATCCGAGAATTGCAAAACACCAATGTCTAAAGCTTCAGGAATCACGATGTTATGATGTATTAACACATAAATTGCAACATTTTTACATTCACTCTTCGCTTCTTAAATGGATTTCAAGATATTTAATTAAAAGGAAACAAATTGTAAATTTTCGTGGTGTTCAATACAAATATATATTATGTTATTTAATAATTTTTTGTTAAAGATATTAGTAAGTTTTGTAAATTACTTAATGATAATTTAAAAATGTTCGCTTGTGTAAAACATTTCAGTGATTGTATTAATATACAAAAGAACTTGAATAATATTGTGAAATTGTGTGATAATAATTCCTTATCACTTAATGTTCGTAAATATCATGTATTAACCCCCGACCCGTGTACTGTACAATTTTAAGTTATCGTTTACTCAGTTCCCTTAAAGTAAGTATGAAAGGAAATATTTTATATGAAATCACAGAGAAACAGTATTATTTTATTTAAATCCAAATTATATATACAGGTACCTCAAAAGTAATAATAATTTTCGTGTACTAAGGCATAGTATGCCCTAAAAAATCATATCTTCCTTGTATGTCATACCCCCAATATGCATGTTAAAATTGGATTTGAAAAAATTCCTTTGGGCACTCAATCAACATTATATAAGTACACAATTCCCGGTTTCAACTTGCGTCAAGAGTTTAATGTAAAAGATCTTGGAGTTGTTTTTTTTTGATACTAATTTTAGTATCTCTTTTCTAAAAATATACTTGTAGAGATTTTCCAACCAATTTGCTATTAAATCTGTTTTTATGTCTCTTGTACTTCCCATTTAGGAATATGCTTCTGTAATATGGGAGGGAACCAGCATATAACATTCAGAAAAAAACGCTTTGAAAAAGTTCAAAGGCATTTATTAAATTTTTAATACGCCAACTTAAACGGAATCTTGAAGTAATACCTTCATATGCCTTGATACCAAAAAGACGTGACCCTACACAACCCCTATGGCTTTTCGATGCTAACTCCTTTTTAATGAATTTACTAACATACAAGAAAGCGGACACAAATAACGTGATATACCGCAAGCTATTGAGCATCTCTGCATCCATATTCACTGCGGAAACTTTAAAACACGCAGAAAACATGTGGTATGCGCCGATAGCCACTCCGACATTAAAGGTATTGCAATAACAAAAAACAACACGAGGTTGATAAGTAACATAATAAACTGATTTAATTAAATCTTATAAATCCGGAAAACTAATGTTGCCCCCAGACATGTTGAGATTAGTGGCAACGAGTTGGCAGACAAACCCGCTAACTTGACAAAGCTCCATTATACATTCATAAAGATACATAAGAACACATAGAGAAGCGAATGTCTAAAAAAGAATAAGCTGATTGTAGTCTATACAGACACTTCTACACCAGACATAACCCACTTCACCAACTTCACATCCAACATAACCCACAAATATTATAAAAGCCAGGATCTTAAAATTCGTTCCACTTCAAATAGGACGAACTTCAGTCACTCACTTTACTAAAAAAAAGGGAACCCCACCATCCTGTCATACCGTCTTAAACCTACAACATTTTCTTCAAGGCCATTCATCCACAGTATATTGGGAGACGAAGACATAATTGAAATTTTTAAAAAAAACATAAGCAACATCGAAAGAGTCCATGAATTTTTAACATGTATAATAATTAATAATAATAATAATTAAGATCATAAACTAGGTATCATAGAGCGGTAGGCCTTTGCAGCTAGTAACTCGTTTAATTTAATTATAACACTGTAATTTATTTCTTTGTTAATAAATATATAATAATAGCACATTTTAGGCATAAAAAATATATTAACAGATCCAAAAATAATGATCATTGGGACCTACAATATTATGCTCATTCAGAATGAGAAATTGACAGTTACTTTTTACACTGGATGTTTGTTATACTTTCCCAATAGGTAGAACCGCGAAAAATAATATAGGTGGTATTATGGCGATAAACGTACAAAAATGTGCCAAGTCAGAGGTGATTCGCCCTCTTATTTAAAAACTAACTTTTAATTAAAAATATAAGCTAGCTGGATAGCCAGAGCGACAAAGGCCTTTAGCTATGAATGTAGATGCATTAGATTAGATTATGTTGTATAAATTACATATTTTAATAAAGTCTAGTACAGCTTTACTGTTTTGGTTGAGATCAGATAGGAGTTTTTTGGGATTGTTTTGTGGAAATATTCTGAGTCTATGGTTGTGGAAGGTCGGGAATTCGGAGAGGATATGGTGGATACTGATTTGGTGACAGTAAGTGCACTGAAATGGTTTGTTTTTCCGTATGTAGTGTTCGTGGGTGAGTTTGGTGTGACCGAGTTTAAGCCTAATTATTTAAGTTACTTCCTTAAATGAAACTCCAGAAGGTTTTACATTGTTGGCGTAGTCTTTGACGGTCAGTTTGTTTTTATTAATGGTCATGTACCACTCACATGTTTTATTCCAAAGGAGCAGTTGATTGTTGTTCACGTGTTCTCTGATAAACTTGGTTAAGTCTTGAAGATTGAAGTTGGGGGAGAAAAAGAGATAAAACGGGCTCTAAATATCTCCGGTGGGGTATGAGATTTTTGAGTGGGGTATGAGATTTTTGGATGGGTTCTTAGAGATGAGACAAGAACAACGCTGGAAGGTTGGAATGGGAATGGGCTTGTGGGAAATGTTGATTTCATTACAGAGCGCTGAGGAATGCAGGACAAGGTATTTCTTCTCATTTTTGTATATAGGATTTTAGGTAGTGAGGTATCTTTGGAAAATAGAGTGGATTTGTATAGCTTTAAAGTGCATTGGTAGCGTAGGTTTCCAATCGTTTGCATTTTCGCTTCGAATAGGAGGTGATTAATGGGTGTTTGTTCGGAAAGCGTTGAGGGCTTTTCTTAGAGCTGTGTTATGTACCGTTTTGATTTTGGTTATTAGGGATTTGGCAAAGCAGCCGTGCGGGAACAAATCTTATTATATTTTGCTGACTATAATTGATTTGACTGTTGTAATTAGGGTGTATGGGTTGCAGTTTAATTGTTTGTTTAGTTTTTTATTTTCCAGTGCATGTGCAGCGCCAAAGTATTTCACCGGTTAGTATGTCTTGGAAGGCGGAGTCAGGGTCAATGTTGGGTTTTTTTTTTAATTTGCTCATGATTGTAAAATGGACCGATAAGCGAGAGGTCGCTGGTTCAAATCCCGACCTGTACCACCTGAAAGTTTTTATTTGCTGCCCCACCTCTTGCGAACGTCTGACAAACATCCAAGATTGCCGTTCGGAATCGGCATTAAACTAGGTCATTAAAATAGGTCTCTTCCATTCTTGTCCAAAAATTTATCTTCACACATATGTGCCGTTTACGCTTAATATTTATTTATTTTTATAAGAAAGAAAGGAACCGATAAGGTGAGCCTTAAGGGATAACGTTGTGTAGGGGTAAGAAAGACGATAAGGCGTTTCCAATGCGGAGCGAAATTTTCGTATTTGACATGAAATTGTAAATGTATCTGATGATGTTAGTCCTTCTTTCCAAATTTTAAGTTAACCGATAATTGTATGTGTTCCAATTTTATCGAAGGCTTTTCTAAAGTCAATGTATGTATTTTTTGGTAAAAGTAAAAAAGTTAAAATTTGTTCAACATTTTTTTTATATAGTTGGGATTAAAAAAAGAAAATCCTTTGTCCAAGTCCTCGTGAATTGTATCTCGAAGATCTGTGTAAAATTTCATCAAGTGCGCTTGAGTTTTCGAGAACATTTGACAACTGACTTTGAAAACACAGTTTCGAGAAAAACGAGTAGATAACCTCAAATAAATCTCGTGATTCAATTGATTGCGCACATTCCCAAGGCTGTATTATCTAAAATTTTATTCGGAATGACTTGAGAATTTAGGATGATATTCTCGACATGTTGTACATATTAATAATACAATAAAAAAAATCGATTTTTTGAATCTGTGAAACCCATGAAACCCCTTCATTCTAACTAAACCGGATTAAGTTAGAAATTTGGAAATGGTGTTGAGGAGGCTGCATGATCTTTAGAGCAGTTGGCACAAAATGTGCGACTATATTTGGAAGGGTCATGAGGGGAGAGGTTACACTTATCACAGCGGGTATTATTACATCTTTTGGTGGTGTGGAATAGAATTTGACAATTGCGACAGCGCATGGAGTTGGGGAAGTATTCCCTAAGCCTACTTCGGTGACTCCCTGTGATTTCATTTTACGGACGATTTCTTTTTCCGGCACGTGCATGAGACAGGGGGCGTATACACTACCCTTGGAGGAGTTTAGAGCCTTATGAAGGGAAACTGTAATGGGACAGATATGGGATGGGGATTTTTTGGATGTGAACAGGTCAGCAATTTTTGGAGATTTAACCAACCGTAGGAGGTTTTGCGTCTCGGAGTTAAGTTATGGATTTATATGCGGTTATATGCCGAATGAGGTTAAGCTTTTTTCATCACTCGGCAATAACTAAAAATTTGGCGATGAGCGTTTTTCTTTCTTATTTTATGTAACCCCCCTGCAAGGTCGGGGTTAGAATATCCTTGAGGTAATGTATGCCTGTCGTAAGAGGCGACTAAAATCTAACGCCAGAGGGAGTAGCCGTGGTGATGCTATAAGCTATGCTGTCGGGAGTGTGTTCTCCTGGTAGGGCCACCCAAGGCAGCCAGGTTATAGTTGAAGGGTAAAACCGACGGCTAACCCAAATCCAAGAGCGTCTGACCTATGGTAGGTGGCTTTCTGGTCTGCGTCTGATCCTAGAAGGACGGAAGTGTTAAAACCTGGTAGAAGGTATAAAATACAACAACGAAAAGATGCAATGGAACAAACACATGGAATTATTACCCCAGGTGGCAGACCAGTTACACTGGAAAATCTACCCTCTACGGAGGTCGGTCCCTCGGATTCTGGGGAGGACCAACTATTGCTTCTAAGAGACCCTTTCAGAGCGAAAAATAGTATGCTAAGATCACCACCGGTAGCGCCAAGGACAACTACAACAATATATTCTATAGATCCCTCTGAAAAAAGAAAGAAGATATATCGATCTCCAACTGGATCGCATGTCTCTGGAAAAAGAAGTCCTCCGGTTAATCAGGACTCAGTGACAACACAATGCTTCGTAAAGGAGAACAACGAATTACGAGCTACACTTAATAAAATGGAGCGACTCTTCTATGAGCATAAGAAGGAAGTAGATGAGAATCTTAAAATCCTTCGTGTACCGAAAGATCTCGAGACAACGTCGAACTGTGCAGCAACAGAATATTTCACGGACGAAGAAGAACTTGCCCGCGAAAATCCGGCCGTTAAAAAACGAACTAGCAAAAAGCGTAAGGCTGTAACCTCACCCGAAGTCCTACAGGAAAAATATAAGGCCGCTGTAACAAACAAGACAAAAACTCAAGCGAAACCTCGCCCTCCACCCGCAATAAATGTCGTCGGGATAGAGGACTACGGAAAACTTCATAACCTTCCCAAAAATACGCTGAAGACGAAGTACAATATAATCTCACGCCGAAACAACGTGTGGAAAATCAACGTAGAGGATTCTGATTCTTACCGAGCACTGTCTCTTAAATTAAACACAGATAATATCCAATGGTTTACTTATGAAAATAAGTACGAAAAACCGATGCGAGTCATCGTTAGGGGACTTCACCCGACCTGCATAAAAGAAGATATTATGGAAGACGTGCAAACACAAGGCCTAAAAATTATTGACGCCGTGAATATTATCAAGAAGGAAAAGCAATGCACGGAAGGAGACAAAGATGTCGTTATCAAACGCGGCCTTCCACTATTTATGCTCACCTTTGATAGGAGTGAGAATGTGGAGGATATTTTCAAAATCAAGACAATCCTAAACATAAAGGTCAAAATCGAGCCAATGCGTAAGCGAAGGAGAACGATACCTCAGTGCAAACGTTGCCAAGGTTTTAACCACACGAAGGCATACTGCCAGAAAGAAACATGGTGCGTTAAATGTGCCGGTAAACATCTCTCGGAAGAGTGTGAAAAAACCAAGCAGGTCCCACCGATCTGCGCAAATTGTACGAAAAACCACCCAGCGAATTATAGAGGTTGCGAAATCGCGAAAGAACTACAAAAAAGACGCGACACTCTCAACAAACCGGTACACCCAGACCCAAGCTTAAATTATCATAAAACCGATAATCCGAAAACCGCTAGGGCAGTCAAAAGGACGAAACCGATACAGGAAAATAAAGAAAGCAAAATCCGGCATTGGCGGATGCGAGATCATACGCGCAAGTCGCGATACATGAAGACCAGTCAAGATCAGATACAACAGATCCGATACGCCAATTATTAACTGTGATATTAAAAAAACTTGAGCAGCAAAGCAAGATTAATCAAGTTATATTTGACAAATTGAGCAAGCCCGAGTTCAAACCTCGCAAGACTAATAACAAAACATGAATATGATAGAGTCTCTTAAAAAACTGACATGGAACGCAAACGGCCTCCTAAAAAAAATAATAATTGTATCAAGCACTCAACAGACATAAAAATAGAACTCGATTCTATGCAAATAAGTTCAGTCTCCGTAAAAGTAAACCATTTAGACTATCTTATCAGATCTTGCTACTTTCCACCAGGATATAGACTGGCAGACGACGACCTCGACCACCTCTTTGACTCATCTGGGTCTAATTTTATTATCAGTGGGGACTTTAATGCCAAACACACTTTTTGGGGTTCAAGATGCAACTCAACGAAAGGCAGACTACTGTACAAAGCCAGTATGAAGCGTGGTGTAGACTTTTATTCGACGGGAAAGCCAACATATTGTCCAACTGACAAAAATAAAATCCCTGACTTCGTGGACTTCTTCATTGCAAAAGGGCTAAACGAAACTCTGACGGAAGTCGAAGAATGCTACGATCAGTCTTGTACAGGCCATTCAGAACGCAGCGTGGATAAACACTCCCTTCCGGAAGACAGCTACACGAAACAATAAAGTCAAGTACATACCTGAAATAGAAGACCTCATACGAGAAAAGAGGAGAGCGCGTCCCGCGCACCCCCTGATAAAACTTATCTGAACCATCTTTGCAACAAACTTAAAACTGAACTACAGGATCTAAGAAATCTCGAAACTTCAACTTACCTAGAAGGCTTGACTGCTGAAAAGAGCTCAAACTACTCAATTTGGAAGGCCTTGAAGTCCATAAGGAAACCAAAAATGCACTCGCCACCAATAACAAAAGATAACGGCAAATGGGCAAAAGGAGACAAAGAGAAAGCGGATTTATTTGCCGAGCATCTAGAAGAAACATTCAGGCCGTTCGATGGACGACCTTTAAACGAAGAACCGAATGCTCATACGCGATCCGACAACTATAAAGTAAAAGCCGTTTCTCTGTCCGAGCTTCGAATGACAATAAGAACGTTGAAAAATAACAAAGCTCTAGGATACGATCTAATCACTGGCGAAGTTCTGAGCACTAGTTAAGCTGCTGTACATTATAAATGCTTCTCTGAGACTTTCATATGTTCCAAGACAATGGAAAGTAGCCGAAGTTATTATGGTTCCGAAGCCAGGGAAGAATACAAATGATAAGAAATCATATAGACCTATTTCGCTACTGCCGATAATATCTAAGGTTTATGAGAAACTTCTGCTAAAACGATTACAACCAGTAATTGAAGAAAGACGCTTGATACCAGATCATCAATTTGGCTTCCGGGTCATTCCACAATCGATCAGGTGTATCGAATAACAAATGAAATTGAAAAAGCCCTAGAATGCAAAAAGATTTGCTCTAGCGCTTTTCTCGACGTATCGCAAGCCTTTGACAAGGTATGGCATGAAAGCCTAATGTATAAGCTTAGGACAATCCTACCGGAAAAATTATACAAAATATTGAAATCGTACCTTGAAAACAGACTCTTTCGTGTTAGACATGAGACTGAATTCTCGGAATTCAAGGAAATCCACGCCGGTGTTCCGCAAGGAAGCGTTCTCGGCCCAATATTATTCCTGCTCTACACAAGAGATATACCACAAGATGAAGGGACCATCGTAGCAACGTTCGCAGACGATACGGCTATCCTCGCAATGGATAAGTCAGTCGAATCATTAACTGGAAAACTCCAAAGGGCTCTTAATAAAGTATGCGAGTATGAATTTCCCTTAACGAGACCAAGTCGACGCATGTCAATTTCACGTACAAAAGGATAAACAACTTACCTGTCTTTATTAACTCGGTACAAATACCATACGCAAACGAGGCGAAGTATCTAGGAATGACCTTAGACGCAAAACTTAAGTGGAAGCCACACGTTAAGAAAAAGCGCGACGAACTCGCAGTCAGACTTATTGGCTACTCGGAAGATATTCGAAGACAAGCGTATACAACAAACTCCTCCTGTATAAGCAAGTGCTAAAACCTTCTTGGACATACGGTATACAACTTTGGGGTTGTACCAAACCAAGCAATATGGCTATAATACAAACATTCCAAAACAAAACGCTAAGAGCAATCGTGAATGCTCCATGGTATATAAGAAATAGTGATATTCACAGAGATCTAGGAATTGCTACCGTGAGTAACGAAGTAACAAATTTTGCTCGCAAACTTCGTACTCGCATTCATGGTCACTGCAATAATGAAATAATTCGTACCCTGGACGTGACATACCTTGAGCGACGACTACAAAGAACAAGACCGTTCGACCTAGCGCCATAAGGAAAAACCGCATGTAATGACGGTATTAGTAGGTGCGTTCGCTGGAAAGCTACCTACCAAACGCGATTAACACTACAGACGCGTAAACTACTTGTTAAGGTAACTTAGTCGTAGTCATCACTAAAAATGAAAAAATGAGAGGAACAAAATTTCTTACTACTATGAGCGCGCGCGACCGGATCTCATAGTGCCTCTCTGAGGGGTGAGGTTTAGCCCGTAGGCAGACTAGATATGTCTGAATCGGGCATAACCAATGGAACGGGGCATTGGTATCTTCTGAAGATTACTCACCTCCAGGCGCAACCAAAAAAAAAAAAAAAATCAATATCGAGGCTACCTAATCAGTTTCCCGGAGGCAGGTGGGCCCTTGGGCCATTATAACGACGTATAATATATATATACATAGCTTGGTTTATATGTTGTGATGGGAAAGAGAACAAAAAGAGAAAAAGGGATAATGCACTTTCTTCGCGCGCGCTAAAGATCGATTAATGACAACTCGCTGATATGTGTTGAATGTACCGTGGTTTCGTTTCGCCAACGCAGTATTTAGGCAGTTGGTGAACGAGGGAGTTATGCTTAATTACATGTACGATATTATGGTTTTGGCTGACAACAATAAAGAAGCGTTGCAAGTGATAGTGGGTGGACTAAGCGACTTGCTACGGAAGGGATCCAGTTGGGTGATGGGTACGGACTAAGAAGTTTCTTTTCGACTACTTAGGGATGCGTTAACGAAGTCACCAGTCCTCAAACTGTATGACCAGCAGGCGGTAACCGAAGTAAATACAGATGCGAGCCGGGTGGCTTATGGGGCAGTATTACTACAGAAGGACAACGACGTTCAGCATTTTCATCCCATGCAGTATATGAGCCGGAAGACGACGCCACAGGAAGAAAAATATCACTCCTATAAGTTGGAAGTGTTGGCCGTAGTCAAAGCACTCGAGAAATGGAGGATCTATCTGCTAGGTAAGTCTTTTACGATTGTGACTGACTGTCCAGGGGCCCAGATGGCACATGGCACCCTAAGCCGCGTTGCAATGCTGAAGATTTCTTTTTAGGGAATGTTATCCTCTTTAAAGAGAAAGAAGGTTCTCTGTCGCCCATCGATAAGGAAGATCGGCTTTCAGTGGCCATATCACATTGATCATGTGGGACCCATGGAAGAGTACAACAAGTGCAGAAGTGATAGATCGACTGCGGAGGCAGGCATCTGCGTTTGGCAATCCGAGACGTATAGTGACGGATAGAGGTACCGCTTTTACAGCAGGCGTCTTTGAGCAGTATTGTGAGGAGGAGGACATCATTCACCTAGTCATTACGACCGCAGTTCCACGTGGTAATGGACAAGTCGTGAGGATGCACCGTGCTTAATACCGATGTTAACACAGTTAACCCTGGAAGACCCTACGTGTTGGTTAAAGCATGTAGAGCGGGTGAAAATTTATAAAATTAATAAAACTGCACCGAGAAGTACCCAGCAATCCCCATTTAGAATTCTAACAGGACTAGATATGAGAAATCCTTCTATCCGGAAGTCCAAGCGATACTCCATCACGAGATCGTGGCAGAATTGGACCAGGAGAGAAACGATCTTCGGGAACCGGCTCGGGAAAATATCAGCCGAATACAACGAGAAAACGCAGAACTGCACAATCGGCGACGGAAACAGGCAAGACCTACAAACTTGCAGAATTGGTTGCCGTACGTCGGACTCAGTTCGGACCAGGCCTAAAGTTGAAGCCGAAGTTCTTGGGGCCGTATAAGGTAACAAGGCTCTGCAAATACGATCGGTACGAAGTTGAGAAGGTAGGAGACAACGAGGGACAGTGCGCAACGTCATCAGCCGCTGACAGCATGAAGCCGTGGGGCAGGTCAATCGGGGCGAATGACCATTCAGGAGGGCCGACTGTGGTATATGGTGGTCCGATAACGCGTTACCGATCACGCTATCCTTAATTCCCCTTCCTCACGTATATGCAAACCAACACACCCTCTCTGTAAGTTCTTTCTTCCACCTCCTTCAGTTAACCCTTAAAGAGTTTTTCAAGAGTCGCAAGTAAAATGTAGGCACGGACAGTCGTGCATCCGACCTGTGGTACAATTCTTTTGTGCATTAAATACCATCTGTCTTTCTTTTTTTTTTCAATAAATTGTAACACCTAAGTATTCGGTTTTTTCAATTAATCCTATATAGACAAAATTGAAAGTAAATATTTGAGATCTATTTGAAGTTCTCGTATCTAAAATAGGCTTATACTTTAAAAATAAATACTTGGCTTTTATGTAAACAACATAATGTTTCCTAAAAGAATAGGTTGATTTCTCATAATACTTTCACTGTAAAGAGAAGTTCAGTTCACACACTTTAGTATGAATAATATAATTATAAAACTATGTACTTTAAAGAAAACCTTTCAAACGAATGTGCACCAAAAATTCATTTCACAATTTAAGTTAATTCAAATAAAATCATTATTTGAATACATGTATGTTAGTTCTAATCTACTATCTAATTACTACTATTTCGGTCTAATTTTGGTTTATTGTTTCTAATTGTCAATTAATACCTTAATTCATGTTTCAATTTCCATGCATAAATGATTATGTAACTTACGTAAATTTGAATTCGTTCTTTAATTTTGTTTAAAAAACTGTTTTCACTAGAGTTACCCCACCCCAAAAAAATGGTCTCTTATAATGTTAAGCCTCTTGAAGTGGCATTCATCACTATTTTCTTATTATTAATTTGTAAAATACAGAATGTCTCATTTTTTCTAATCTATTATCTTTGTGCACTTGTATCTCAATTTATATAAATTTATTATAGATTTTTAGAAATAAAATTAATTATCTATCTATCTATAATTTGTGAGGAGAATAATTAAAATGACAAGAGGCTGAGGAGGGATAACAAAGGTTTTTTTTTATCGGGCAACAATCTTAAACACTGATGTTTGCCCTTATTAACGCTAAATGCAATACCTAGGTATGTTAACACACCAGTAACACATATATATACAGGGTATTACGGACTTAATGTTCAATACCTTGCAAAGTAATTTTTGGATATACTTTAAAAACAAATTCTATTTCCAATCCAAAACCCCTATTTACTAAGGATTAAAGAAAAGCCCCACTTTCCGAATTTCGGCAAAATTTAGAGCATATGCACGACCGCAAGATATAAATCGACTCTATTTATTATTTAAACCCGTTTTAGTCACCACATTAAGCAACTCTTCCGTGGTGATATGACTTGAATATAAAATTTTTAATATTTTTCGGCCCACTCTAGTATACATTTTAGATAGACACTTACTGGTGAATTTTTTTCTTTAAATACTTTAACAAATCATTTTGCAAAATGTTGAACTTTAACATTCGGTATCAGAATGAATATATATTTGTGCATAAGTATAGAAAAGATAAAGTGGACGCAATATTTTTTAAACATCATGCTACAGGGTATTTACGAAACCTTGAGTAGTAAGAGCAGAAGGATTTGATTTTGTTGGGAGAACTATCAACGGGCTAAGCCCTGACTGCAGCAATGCTCATTGAATGAATCGTAGTAAAACCCTGAGTTTAAAACAAACTTACTTTTGAAACCTGAGTACGTTGACGACATGGGAGCTTCAAATTGGCCAAAACCAAGGCGAGTTTGTTGTGTGTCTGGTATGACAGCACTGCCCGTTATTGAACGGCCACCACCCATGCCGAAAAGAGATGGCCTGCGTATACCTAAAAATATGCGATATGCGAGGGGTATTCGTTTTTTTTTCTGAACCTGTAAGATGAACACGAAATTTTTTTCACATGTGGCATGTGAATTATTCTTACCTGGTTGTATAGCATTGCTAATAATTGCACGGGCATTCTTTAGTTTTCTTTCCCGTTCTGCTATGTGATTGTCGGAAACGGCAACGCTTTCTGTTTTAGCGCATAGCTGGTCGACTTCTTTGGACGACTCGTTTTTAGCCTGCTTTAGTAGTGCAATTGAGTTTTCCATTGAACGTCTCGCGTCCTCAAGAGAAAAGTTTGTTATCGAGTTCTTTGATCCACTACCTTCAAGCGAACTACTTGGCGATAATGGAGTAAAACTACTCGTTCCAGAAGACATTTCAGTTGGTATTTTTGTTATAGTAGCTTCTGTTTTTGTTGTAGTTGGCTCCCGGTCCTTCGCCGATTTTTGATCTTTTGATACAGATTCTGAACGTTTCTCCAATGTTCGGCTTTCCGAACTTGAAAGTGAAGCTTTCCTTTCAAACTCTTTCTTAAAATTACCAACACTTATTCCGGGAATGGCGAACTTCTTTGGCATTTCGATATTGGAGCTACCCATACTTTGAAACTTTTCGGCAGTTTCAAGTATTCGGGATTTTCGGCGATCAGCATTAAACTTACTGAGCGAATCATCTGGCAGACTACTCTTGCGAACGTGCGACATTGTGTGTGCTTTGATTGAATCGTCTAAAACTTTTTCTGGTGAAAATTGATTAATAGCTGCTACAAGATCGGCGGTTTTATGTTTGTTGACAAACTTTTTCACAACTTTAGTAGCGATATTTTCATCAGACACTTCTTCAGAAGCTTCAGTTACTGCGTCCAACTTTGCGGCAGTTTTTTGTCGAATCAATAATTGTTGTTCATGTGGCGTTTGTCCAGGTGATGGTGACTCATGCATTAGTTTCTCACACAAATTTTCAACCAGTTGCATGTCTTGTTTTACAAAATCTACCGTATGAGGTATTTTACTTTCAGTCTCAACAACATTTTCCGTCACATCCATTTTGCTTAGATTCCGTGGCATTGCAACTTCATCAACAATACCTTCCCCAGGGCGTTCTTTTTTCTTTACCGCCCCAACGGCGCTTTCTGTCGATATTGTTGATTCTAGTTTTCGTTTGACCTGCACTGGACTTTGTGCCGGTGTTATGGTGCGCGTAGGTGATGGCATTAAAGCAGCTTCCCCACCCGCTACAAAAATTAAAAAAAAAAACTTTGCTTAAGGCACTGATTTGAAGTTAGTTAAGTTAAAATACTACCGGCAACCATGTCCAAAATTCTTCTCTCGGCTTCAGTGTTGCCAATTTCTCTGATTGATCCCACTGAGTGGCTTCTTGGAACCCTTTCGTTAGCCTTTGTATTTGTGTCCGCATTTGGTACGACCAACTGATCTGCGGTAACTGAAGGTGGCGACAATGACAGCAAAACATCCAATCGAACAGGTGTTTGATTAGCGAGATTTTCAGCCAGATCCAAGCACGATACATTATCATTTTCATTGACCCACCTATTAGTAAGAAGATTTTCAGATTTTATTTGACAGACACTTTTAATAGAGGTAGACTTACCAGTGGCTACAAATTTGTTCGATAGTCGCTCTCTTCCGTGGACAAACTGTCAACATTTCTCTTATAAGTGAAGAAGCTCTAGACGGCTTTTTCGGTTCATAGTAATCACCTTGACTAATTTGTTTAACAAGCCGCTTAAAGTTTGAACCATCGAATGGCATTGACCCATAGACAAGAGTGTAAAGCAATACACCTAGTGACCAGCAATCTACTTCGGGTCCCTGGTACGGAGTACCTTCGACAATTTCTGGGGAAGCGTACAACGGAGAACCACAAAACGTTGACAGCAGTCGATGATCGTCAAAAACATTCGACAAGCCGAAATCAGCAATCTTTTTTGGATATGAAATAAAAAGCATAGAAATAATAATAACACAAAGCTCACCTTTGCATTTCCGTTTTCGTCGAGTAAAATATTTTCAAGCTTTAGATCGCGATGACAGATTTTATGCTTATGGCAATAGTATACAGCTGTAGACACTTGACGAAATATTCGCCGTGCCTCCTCCTCGTTTAACACTTTTCGTTCTGATAAATAATCATATAATTCTCCGCCTGCAGCAAACTCCATGACCAGCACCATTTTTTCACGATTTTCAAAAACTGTAAAGTAAAAATGGATTTTTTATGTATAAATATAATGTTAATGTTACTAAGGGAGGATTGTAGACCCACAGAACCAAATCAGGAGAATATTTACTTTGTGTAACATTTATTAGTTAAATAGTCTTCGTCACTAAAGTTGGAAATGTTTTCATATATAATTTATGAAAAATAAGATCATTATTTTATTTTATGGAATTATATTTATTTAAATTGACGTAGCTTCAGAAGCTACTCATATTATTTAGGACAAAAATTGTAAAAGCGATAGCAAGTTCAAATGACATACATTTTTATTTTACAATGGGCCTTGAAGTACAGAAGTGAGCTTTATAAACGATTTCACATATTCATTAAGCAACATTGGTACTTTCTTTCAATCTACTAGAATTTCCATCAAATTTGTTATCAAGCAACACTAAATGTCAAAATCACTTTTGTAGTGCAAAAACATTGCAAAATTAAATATTGAAATGAGTGATGAAAGTTTATGTACCGATTCGGAAATAGTTAATCTTCTGCTTCATCATTTTGAAATTTCATTGTTGTTTAGTAATTTTCAAACGAGATAATGAATCTAGTCGGGATTGGTATTAATATAAATCTGTCAAAATTATATCGGTTCCTTCTGATATCAGTAGGGACTACCGTGTGGTGGTAGTAGTAGGTATTAAAGCACTAATCTGGGCATTAAATGAAAGGGTTTGTCGAATAGGATTTAATAAACATGAGAAAACCCACAGTGAGGTTACACTTATGTAACATTTGGTACTTTTTGATTTTCAACTGAAGCTCCTCATATTATTCTTGTCGAACCCTCTCATTTAATGAGTTCCGAGTAGGAACTATTAAAATATATACAGGTAGGTACTATATGTATGTGGGAGATTATTTTTTAAAATAAATAAAACACAGCAGATTCAATTTTGTAATTATGTTTGTTTCAAATTTAAAAGTGGAAAAATATTATAAACGCAACGAATTTTAACAGCTATGGGTGCGGAGTGACAATGACCGAGTGTCTTGATGCACCTTGAACTACTACACATAGCTGTCGTGTTTCAATTTGAAAAAGGAATCCATTTGAAGATTTTGGGGAGCCATTTCAGTTAAAGAGGAGCTACCAAAAATCGTTAAGAAACTTACTTGTACATTTTTATTTTTATTTTCTCGAAGCCAGATGCAAACAATTCTTGGAAATATTTGGAAAACTGCATTACCTATTCTCATTTAAATTTAAACCTTATCAACATTGTTTAGCACTGTCAATGGATTAGAAATTCATCAATATTTTGTACTCGAAATAGAGATGTTTACATAAGTATGGATGCAACGAATATTTGTTTTCAGTATTTGTAATAGAATGCAAATTTTTTCGAGCTCTATAATTTAAAATTCTATTATTTTTTTCTTTGCAAATCTAAAATTTTTAAAAATGGGGGTGCCATTTTGATTTTTGGGTATCCCCGCTCAAAGCAAAGGAGCCAAAGGCTCCTATAGAAGGCATTGCGCATGGGTGTTGTTTTGTCAAATTTATGATCTTCATCGTTAGTAAGTTCTGTGTCTAGACATGTTGTAATATATTTATATTTTCTTCTTCGATGGTATTTTGTGCATTGGTATGTTTGTTTGTCGTCGTCGTCATCATTATCGTTCCTTCCGAATCCTGCATGTATTTAAATTTATTGCTTAGTAACTTGGCACTTTTCAGCACATTTGTGTACTAAAATACCTACTTTAGGTACCATTATATCGTACAACAGGTAACACCTGTTTTGAAATGTCAATTCATACTTGAATAGTTACGACTTAAACATGGCTTTCCATACATTAAATTGTATACCCTAGGTCGACTATTTTGAATACCTTAATACGTAATTCTAAAAATTAATTAACGACTATGTTATTTACCATATCATTAAAATTAAGAAGAGATTCTTCCTAGAAAACATTTTTACGTCGAAATTAAGAAAATTTAAATAAGTCATATCGTGCTAACATAATACAAAATCCAATTAAATAATTAAATACACATACGTTCCCTAAACGTTACTACGCATTGATGAGTTTAAAACAAAAATAACATTTTAGATCGGCAAATAGGAAAGCTCGGAAGAAAAATTAAATAAAATGCCCGACTGCGTCATACGAAACTTCCTCGCTATATAAAATGCATTTCTGAATCGCCTTAATCAAAAGTTTTAAAAACTTAAATTTGCTCAGAAACGGTTTTAAGGATATTTATGTAATTTTGCATATTGGACACATTTAACCAATTGTTCAAATTAAAAAACAGATTAAAATCGTTAGAGCCGTTTTTGAGAAAACGAATTTAGTTTTTGAGATATTGCGAGTTTTATAAATTACCGTTTTTTTTTAAAAACTCATCAAACAAAAAAAACAAAAATCCTTGATACCATTTTTGAAAAAAATAATGATGTGATGATAAAATGAATCCGTAGAACAAATTCTCACATTTTTTTCGTCCTCACACAACTTCCACGTACATGTTACACATTGAAATATGACACTCACCAATGTTCACTACAACGCTGAAGCATTTTTCACGAGACTGTCCATTGTTTTGACGTCAGTAAAACAGTACCGTATCGGATTATCCTGTAGGCTTTATACAACTTGTTATAAATTTAAAGTCGGCTTCGTTCATATATGTGAACTTATATGTTTTGACGTCAGTAAAACAGTACCGTATCGGATTGTCCTGTAGGCTTTATACAACTTGTTATAAATTTAAAGTCGGCTTCGTTCATATATGTGAACTTTCCTATCAATTTCCATTATCAATTTGACTTTTTGAACAGTTCTGAGTCATGACATTGACTGCCTAATTGACTATTCAGTTGAATATTTGTCAGCTTGTACTGCAGCGTATTGGTTTGCTGTCTTGTTTCGCTGCTAAACATTCATCAACTTAGCTACAAGTAGTTGTACGAACGCACGGGTTATGTCAAAACTTCCGATGACAGGCATAATTCCCATAAATTGGGAACTATAAAAACCAGAATCATATTAAAATAATTTTTCCAGTAGAGGTAGAATTTCTTATTTCGAAATATCGCATTACAATAATTCTCCCAGTAGAAGTGCAATGCCCAGAAATACAAATCTTATTTCGAGATACTGCATTTGCGCTGAAATCATAAAGTAAGCAATTCGCAACAACGTAAGCAGTTAGATTATTGGAATTGTTAAGTTCAGTGCCATTTTAGAGCTCAAAAAAGACGGTTAAATAGTAAGAAAATAAAGTTGTTTTTTTATACCAAATGTGAAAGAAAACCATAAGTGGCGCAATCGGTTATTTTATCGTTTAAAGATAATAAAATCGATCCTCCTTCCAAAGAAGTGAGTTAAATAAAAATACTTATTGTCTAAAGATAAAAACTTTGATCCTAATTCCTCTTAATCAGTGATTTAATAATCTTTGTCCAATAACAGTGAAATTAGTTTATGCCTATAAAGAAGTGAATTAAAAATTATAAATATTACTGTCCGAAGACAATAAAATCAATAATTCTACATAGTGAATCAAATCAAAAAAATCAAAGATTAAAATTAAATAATTCCTGTAATGACAAAAAAATAGTGAGAAATAAAAAAAAGTGAGAGATTTCTATCGCTTACTTATAATAAATTAATCTATATATTAATGAAGACATTGATATAATCAAGATAGCAAACGAAAATAACGGAATACCAATGAGCGAGCTCATTAAAGAAGCCGCAAAAATAAAGCAGTTCAACGGGGATGAAAAGTATGACTTATCATCCTTTATTCGTGAAGCGTTGGAACAACAAAATTCAAGAAGCGAGTTTGAAGTGATTATGAACATTGGGACCCAATCCAACGTGGGATACAGTCAAAAACGATTTAAAGAAGAACTTTAGAGTAAGAGACACTTTATCATATCTATATTACACCACCTTGCAATTACATGCAAGTTTACATCTGCAAGTTCATACTATTCTAATTTAAGAAATATTTTAGATAAATTAAATGCTAAATATGAATTTGATGATACGAAACCTAGAGAATTTTCTCCCGATTCAAATGAATCAATTATTAAAAAAAAAAATTTTAAACGGTACTAACCCAAATCTATCAAGTAAAGAGTGATTTTTTAAAACATAAGTTTTTCAGGTAGGCAGCACTGGTAAGTAATAGCGTCCAAACGTCTTCTGTCAAAGTTAAATGTTTTCAGTATACTCTGCCATTTAATCATGGAAAGACTTACAAACGAGCAACGATTGCAAATTATTGAAATTTATTATCAAAATTCGTGCTCAGTGATCGTCATAATCGACCTGTTGAATCATCAACTCACCACTCACTCACTCATCAACTGAGTCAATGAAATCAATTCATTTGTGCCAGAATTGAAGTCGAATGACCTACCACAACGTCTAATTTTTGGTGAATGGGTCTAAGAACAGCTCCATGAAAAATGAGGCTCATTTCTGGCTCAACGGATACGTAAAAAAGCAGAACTGTCGCATCATTGCACCGATTGTTCTTAAAAAATGCAGCCAAGCCCTTAGTCCTTATCTTAAGTATTTGTTCGATTTATCCATTAGCACTGGGAAATTCCCTATGCTATGGAAAAGTGCCTTTATCACGCCTGTATTTAAAAAGGGTGAACTTGGTGATATCACGAATTACAGACCAATTTCTAAGCTTTCGTGTATTCCTAAGCTTTTTGAGCAAATAGTCTGCGAAAAATTAATATTTCTGTGTCGTAGTGTCATTTGTAACGAACAACATGGATTTGTAAGAAACAGGTCCACTGTAACAAATTTGTTATGTTTTTTGCGTACATGCTCTAGTTCCTTAGAAAATAATAATGAAGTCGATTGCATATACACCGACTTCTCTAAGGCTTTCGATCAGCTGTCCCATGAGATAATCAGACTTAAACTCAGGGCGTATGGTTTCCGACCTGTTTTTATAAAATGGATTAATTCATACCTTATGTGTAGGGATTATCGTGTCAAATTTAGAGGTTCGTTTTCTGAATCTTTTTCTGCTCGGTCTGGAGTTCCTCAGGAAAGTCACTTAGGCCCTATTTTATTCATACTTGCTATAAATGATGTTAAAGCCTGCATAAAATCCAGCAATATTTTAATATACGCAGATGATATGAACATTTTTAAATCTGTTAACAATCAGTATGACAGAAATCTTCTCCAAGCGGACATAGACAGTTTTGCCACTTGGTGTGTTAAAATGGGTTAACTTAGAACCCATCTAAATGTCAGCATATGACATTTTCAAGAAAACGTATTCCCTCTATTTTTCATTATTCTTTATCCGATCATATGCTTTGTCATGTTAATAGTTTTAAAGATCTCGGAGTTTTCTTTGACCCCAAACTTAACTTTATTGGTCACATTAATTTTTTAAAGAATTTGACGACCCCTATGTTACTCAATCTTTGTACAATTGTTTCGTCCGTCCGCATCTAGAATATGTTTCACAAGTTTGGACTCCGTACTACAATATTCACTCAATTCGAATTGAAGGTATTCAACGTAACTTTATTCGTTTTGCCCTTAGAGGTCTTCCATGGGATGATCCATACAACCTTCCCCCCTACGGTCAACGTATCAAACTTCTTCAAATGTTACCCCTATCTCAACGTAGACTGAATAATGATATAGTTTTCCTACAGCAACTTATAGCTGTTAATATAGATGCTTCTGATCTGTTGTCCTCCATTGCATTCAACTTCCAACTCACAATTTACGTAGTGTTGATCTTTTAATAAGTGGTTATCATAGGACCAGTTATGGCAGGAATGAGCCAATTACTCGCATGAGTAGAATTTATAATTTAAACAATCATGTGATTGATTTGCATGTCAGTAAAATGAAGTAAATATTCAATCACAAGCCCAACATCATGGCTACCGATCGCTGAACTGACAATAGGAAAAGAGAAAATAGAAAAGCTAGAACGAGAAGGATATGAATTTAAAAGAAAAAAGTGAAATAAGAAATTTTATTTATAAAAATAGAGATCTGTTTTTCCAATAAGGTAATAAACTTACTCATACCTATATACCTAATTCAACATGAAATCATAACTAATTACTACAGAAAAACTCATATATTATAAAGTATAAAGGTATCCTGAGATACATGAAGTGGAGATTAATAGGCAGATGAAAGAAATGTTAGCACAGCAATTCCCCATATAATTCGCCGTTATGGATCGTTCCGAAGAAGATCGATAATTCAGGCAGGAAAAAATGGAGAATCTTAATCAAATACAGGAAACTGAATGAAGTTCCTGTAAGCGATAAATATCCTATCCCTAATATAGAAACTAAATTGGAAAAGGTAGGAATGGCTCAATACTTTACGACCTTGGACCTTGGTAAAGGCTTCCATTAGGTCGTATTAAACAAAACTACAGAAAGAAAACTGCATTCTCAACACCGTTAGGACACTGAGTTTGTCAAAATGTCGTTTGGGCTAAAAAAAACACGCTCCGGCGAAGTTCCTAAGATTAATCACTTCCGTCCTTAGAGAATATATAAACAAAATATGCGTCGTATACCTGGACGATATTATAATTTTCAGTACCACCTTTAAAGAACACACCAAAAACATACAACAAATATTAAACAAACTTAGAGAACACAATCTTGTAGAAGTACAGAATACCTAGGACATACCTTAACAACGGATGAGTAAAATTGCAAATATCCAAGGCTTAAATTACCTGAATCCCAGAAACAAATAGTCATTCTTAGGAATTAGCTAGTTCATAAAAGATTATGCGAAGACTATCTAAGTTATGCAAGTAGGAAAAGGAGCTTCTTAGCATCGTTTGGGCAGTGAACTATTTTCGCCCATATATTTATGGCAGAACTTTTTATCTTCTTGCTGATAACCAGCCTCTCAAATGGCTCCACACCAAACACAAAGGTAAAGATATTAATCACAGGTTACAGCGTTAGTTGGTTAGACTTGGAGAATATTATATAAATAAAAGGGGTCGGAAAATAAAGTGTCTGATTTTTTGCAAAGAATAAACTCAGAAACAGGAGAAATAAATTCTTTAGATACAGAAAAAAAGAAGGATACCATAAGTACAGACGCAACAATTCACTTGCAGGAGGAAGAGCAAAACGATCACTTTCCAGTTTTAGACACAGTTAATAGATTTTTTCACTTAAATTATTTTAACAAGAAATTAAACAAAAGAAATTGAGGTCATTGGAAATAAGCGATAAATTAAAAAACATAGTTCTTTTAACCTTCATTGAAAAGTTCTCAAAATATGTAGTTGTTCTTGTTTAGAAGATAGGAATAGTGTCACAATCGTTGGCAAAATACGATTATATTTCTCCATCAAAGAAAAACCAAATTTAGTTGTTTTAGACAATGAGTTTAATTCCGAAAATGTTAAAGAATTTTTACGACAATAGGGAGTAGAAATGCATTTCACAAAGCCTAACAGTCAATGGCAATGCAGACAATGCAGACAAAAAGGTCCCATAGTACAATAGGAGAAAAACTTAGAGTTTTAGAAACAGAAAAGTCAGATTTGCCAATACAAGAAAGACTCTAACAATGCGTAGAATGGTATAGGAACGCTGATAGTTGAAAAAATCGACAACAATAACGGATACACTGAAATTAATATAGAAGAAGTTTCAATTATTCATAACTAAAACATAATCTTATATTCAATAAAACCCCCGCAAATAACTCATATACCAGATACATTTGAAAATAATATAAAGTATGTAAGTAAAAGCAATAGATAACAAAAACCTTTTACTGCACGAACTTAGCTTACTCAGAACAAAAGTAAAAACTTTATTACCACATTGATGCAAGAGAGGATTAACCAATTTTATAGAAACAGGGCTTAAATGGCTTTTCGATTCAATGGACGACAACGATTGAGTAGATATAGAAGAACTTTTAGGAACAATTGATGAAAATAATCACAACATAATCAATCACAATCACAAATAATATTGCATCATCAAGAATGAATCTTATGAGCAGCAATATCATGAGAGAAGAGGAATCAGAAAATATGACATAGATTTATTCAAATTACAAAATATTAGACTAGATATCGCAGAATATGAAAAAAAACTTATATTTGCAATAAGAATTCCCAAAAATATATTTAAAGTTAAGCGTTACATTGTTACACCAATTACCAATAAAAAGTTTGAAGAATTTGATTTTGAAAATAAAGAAATTGTAATTTTAAAGAATACGATTTTAAGGTAAATGTAAATGAAAAAACTTTAAAAGAATCTAAGCTACGTATGTATTTACCAAAACAATTGCCTTAAAATAAAGAATACAAAATCTGAAACTATAGAAATTAACTCAAATTCAATATTGCTGAAAAACCAAGCTATGAATCTAAGCTATTTTTTTTTTAAAAAAACAATTGCCTTAAAATAAAGAATACAAAATCTGAAACTACAGAAATTAACTCAAATTCATGTGATGACAGAATTGTAACCCTAAATGGGAATTACTTAATAAATTTTTATAGCTGTAACTTAAAAATAAAAAATAAAAGTTTTTATGGACAAAAGGAAGAATTTACAAAAAAAAAATTAATAGAAAATAATCATAATCAATTGAAAGATACTATCAATACATTATGAATAGCTACTATTTTGAGGTATAACTACTCTATATGATATAACTTCATAAGTATTGGATATTGCTAGAAAAAACACTTTAAGTATTTTGTAAACCTAATTTAACTACGCAGATGTTGGTTGCATCGTGTGATTTTATAAGCACAAAAGTTATGGCGCCGGAAGCAAAAATTAAAAAACTAACAGCGTTATTCATAAAACATAATCAACGACGAATTAACTCTGTTTTGCCTTTAATTATCATTTAGTACACTATTGCTTATACATTCGATTTTTTTACTAATCAACGTTGATCAACCCTTCATTAACTTTACAAAAAATTGAAATATTAACTAACCAGAGCAGTTATTATTGAATATTTCTATTGAGAAATGTGTGATTGATTCCATTTTTCTTATTTAAATACTAAACATGTCTGAATACAAAACCTAATAAAACAAATCGTCATTCCATTTCGATAATTTTCTATACATGTGTATGTGCGTTATTCGTGTGTATGGATTGATATTTATGTTTTGAAATGAAATTTCATATACGAAATACACAGTTTGAGATTTGTTTAGTGTAATTTTCAATCAGTGTTTTCACAACCGTTCATCAAATCAAAATTAGTTATTACAGGATTAAAATTGTGTTATGAATAAAACAATGATCAACTTTATAATTAATAATTAGTTAATCATGAATCAAAAGTCAATTAAGAAAATCGAATGAATACGGCTGTAAGTCTTTTAGCTTTTGATTTCAAATGAATTTTTCTTGTCAGGAAATGTACATGGAGCATTAGTAACCAAGTGGATTGAGGATACTGAATTTGGGGTTTTCCCATATGTTTTCCTAAAAATATTTCGAGAGACGTCACATGGGCATTGCGTTGGTCATTGCTGATCAGTTCAGCGTAAAACTTCCGTTGGTTGTTTTCGAAGTTTTTGTTGTCAGTCTTCCTGGTCTGACTGACCAGATATCTTCTCAATATCAATCGAGAGCTCATGACTTGTAGTTGTTTGCTGCTCATTTACGGTCATTACATTTGGTAGGCTCAGTCTATGTATGTCTGAGTCTTAGTTCATCCATTATTTCCTCTTCGATGGCTGATATTACTATTTGTTGCAGTAGCAGTCTTTGTCGAATCGCTCTAACTCTATCTGCTATGTTCTGCACGCTAAGTCTTTCTCGGCCAGATATGGGTACTTTCTGTATCCAGCGTTCTCGCTCCCACATTTCGTTACTCTGTGGTGACACGGCTATGCGTTGTCTTCGAAGTCCAGCTCGTGTGGTCTCGGGTAATGATACCTTCGAAACAGTCGGGGCTGGTGCAGGTGCTGTAGGTGGCATTGCTCTGCTTCTTGGTCGCAGGTATATGTTTATTCGGGTTATCCCGGTGTACATATCCTGCGGTTCTGCATCACCACTACCGGCTCCCAAACTGCTTACTCCAACGGTAGCTCTAGAGCTACCTTGGGCGCCCCCCGAATGGCGGCATTTGAATCGTTCAATTTCCTAATGTTCTCTCCATATTTTTGGGTTGGTTTACAGTTTTCCTTCATATATGTATTTAAAATCTTTTGGTGCGTCAAACCATTTTTATTACAAAGATCCATGTCGGATTTTAGTCGCCTCCTACGACAGACATGCCTTACCCCAGGAATATTTTTGTTGCATATAAATTATTTTTTCAGTACTTTAAAAAAAATAATTTTCAATCCCTGGTAGTTAGTTTTTCTCAGGTAGTTGCCAAAAAAACAAAATCGAACAACTCAGCTGTTTTTAAACATATAATTTGCATTTACATAAGAGTTTACGGGCAAATCAAAGGGAAGCTTGTATGCATATAAGGAATTATATGGGTTTCAATGGGCATTTTCCTTAGCAATCTGGTCCATTTTCGTAAATACCACCAAACAAGCGTCAAATCACTGACTGATGCGTATTCACAGAAGGGAAATATGAATAAAACAATGATCAACTTTATAATTAATAATTAGTTAATCATGAATCAAAAGTCAATTAAGAAAATCTAATGAATACGGCTGTAAGTCTTTTAGCTTTTGATTTCAAATGAATTTTTCTTGTCAGGAAATGTACATGGAGCATTAGTAACCAAGTGGATTGAGGATACTGAATTTGGGGTTTTCCCATATGTTTTCCTAAAAATATTTCGAGAGACGTCACATGGGCATTGCGTTGGTCATTGCTGATCAGTTCAGCGTAAAACTTCCGTTGGTTGTTTTCGAAGTTTTTGTTGTCAGTCTTCCTGGTCTGACTGACCAGATATCTTCTCAATATCAATCGAGAGCTCATGACTTGTAGTTGTTTGCTGCTCATTTACGGTCATTACATTTGGTAGGCTCAGTCTATGTATGTCTGAGTCTTAGTTCATCCATTATTTCCTCTTCGATGGCTGATATTACTATTTGTAGCAGTAGCAGTCTTTGTCGAATCGCTCTAACTCTATCTGCTATGTTCTGCACGCTAAGTCTTTCTCGGCCAGATATGGGCACTTTCTGTATCCAGCGTTCTCGCTCCCACATTTCGTTACTCTGTGGTGACACGGCTATGCGTTGTCTTCGAAGTCCAGCTCGTGTGGTCTCGGGTAATGATACCTTCGAAACAGTCGGGGCTGGTGCAGGTGCTGTAGGTGGCATTGCTCTGCTTCTTGGTCGCAGGTATATGTTTATTCGGGTTATCCCGGTGTACATATCCTGCGGTTCTGCATCACCACTACCGGCTCCCAAACTGCTTACTCCAACGGTAGCTCTAGAGCTACCTTGGGCGCCCCCCGAATGGCGGCATTTGAATCGTTCAATTTCCTAATGTTCTCTCCATATTTTTGGGTTGGTTTACAGTTTTCCTTCATATATGTATTTAAAATCTTTTGGTGCGTCAAACCATTTTTATTACAAAGATCCATGTCGGATTTTAGTCGCCTCCTACGACAGACATGCCTTACCCCAGGAATATTTTTGTTGCATATAAATTATTTTTTCAGTACTTTAAAAAAAATAATTTTCAATCCCTGGTAGTTAGTTTTTCTCAGGTAGTTGCCAAAAAACAAAATCGAACAACTCAGCTGTTTTTAAACATATAATTTGCATTTACATAAGAGTTTACGGGCAAATCAAAGGGAAGCTTGTATGCATATAAGGAATTATATGGGTTTCAATGGGCATTTTCCTTAGCAATCTGGTCCATTTTCGTAAATACCACCAAACAAGCGTCAAATCACTGACTGATGCGTATTCACAGAAGGGAAATATGAGAGAGTACTTGACGGATATTTCAAATTCTAGGGGACAGCGGTTGACTATCTGGTTAATTACTTATCTGTCATACTAATTTTCGCCGTCAAGCAACTTTAAATATTATCGTTCTTTGATCCTTCCTCAATTATTTTTGTTTAAACATGCAAAGTGTTGTGATGCCAGTCCTGCTGAGCGATTTCACTATGAATTTGAGTCCTGTACAGATCTATTACAAATGCAGCGAGCGGAAATGCATTATAATCGAGGTAATCTGGCTAACATTAATTCGCAGTATAGGGAAGATAGCGATGTTTGCCTCTCATTCGCACTCTTTTATTTTCCGTAAGGTGCTATTCTAACAAAACATGTTACAGGGTTTCCGGACTAAGGATTTAAAATCAGCAAAAACCTGAAAGAATATTATGTTGGGTTACCATGTTTTTTTTGAAAATAAAACAATTTCATCTTTATGTTTTTATGTCAGTTCTTTCTCTTTAATTTTTAAAGTCGTATGCAGAGAAGACCTGCTAACTTATCAAAATCATCTACTTTACTTTTAAGACCAGTTTGGTTTTTCTTCTTTGGTGGCGAGTTTTGGCCTTCGGTACTATTTTCGTTGAGAAGTCCAAAGTGTTCTCACTTAAGTCTTTGGATGATTTTGAAGCCATTTCTATATAGATATAGAATCAGGTAAGGAGAAAAATACATTTGAAACTGACATGAAGCCATAATGGTGTTCAAAAATAAACCAAATAAAAAATAAACTGTTCCTTAGGTTTTTTTTATAAATTTCATAGAAAATGAAATAAAATGTCATTCCATGTCCTTAACGCCTTTTTCTTTGGGGCATATGGGGATTATACTGTTCGCCCAAAGCGGACTGTAGCCTTTCCTTATTGATTTTATTTTTATAAAAATGTTGTTTTCTTTAAAAATGGAAAAAACATAAGGAAAGGCTACAGTCCGCTTGGGGCGAACAGTATGATACCCTATCCTTATCCCTATGTACCCCAAAGAAAAAAGCATTAGGAAGATGATGGATAGCATTTTATTTCATTCTATGAAATTTATAGAAAAAAAAATATTTTTTTGAAAAAACGCCCCCAAAAAGTGGGCGTGGCCAAAAACTTCGTATGGGCGATATATTGAGAAAAATATTGGCATAATATATTGTTAAACATTTTTTTTCGATTTCTATGAAAATTTTCGAAGAAAACAGCATTTTAGTGAAAAACGCCCACAAAAAGTAGTCGTGGCAAAAAACTTCATATGACAAATTAATAAAGGTGGGCAGTTTCTACATATCTTGTGAAGGTTGTACAACTTTATCTCTCTAACTTAAGCCTTAAAACGGTTTTTTCTAAATTGTGGGCGTGGCAGTGGGCGTATTTTGAAAATTTTAACACTTTACCATTTCGGAACCCTAGAGAGTATATGTTCCAAATTTCAGCTTTCTAGCATAATTTTAAAGGCCTCAAAAGTTGATACGGACGGACGGACGGACATTGCTAAATAGTCTTAGATTTTGGTCCTGATCATAAATATATATACTTTTAGGGGTCTGCGACGAATATTAAGGGGTGTTACAAACTATGTGTCAAAATTAATATACCCTTAGGATAGGGTATAAAAATGTTGAAAGTAAGGTCGTTGCGCTTGATATTTAAAATAGCCCCAAAAATTCGATTTATTTTTCAAAATGAAAATTAGACCCAATGTAAAACGAAAAATGGCCGAATCGAATCGAATTTGTTTTTTTTTTCGTATATAGCATTCAGAATCGTTTATGATTAAGTGATGCAGTGCAGCAGTTGACAAATTTGTTAAACAGGTCTGTGTCTAAATATTTTCTGAAGGTCTTAATACTTCATTGCATCAATTTTAGACTTAAAACAGTTAATTTATTTTTACACTCTACTACGTTGGGACCCAGGATCCATCCAGGAACCATGGGTGTGGAAAAATCGCATCTGTGGTCTTGGTTGCTTTTGTGATTTATACAACGTTCTTTATGATGAGCAATCCAAAAGACCTAGGACTTGTCTTATTGTATCGAAATTGTTCACAGCTGCTATGATCAAAAGCTTTTGTAAGCAAGATTTGGTAGCTGTTTCTATAACTTAGCATGTGAATGATAATTCGGAAACCTTTGTCCCTGCATCGGCTTATTTCCCCTATGACTCTCTAACCCCACCTCCTACAAAGGCTGTTGTAGAGCTCGTAGACTATTGTGAATCCAAAAGGTTGGGTCTTGTCTTGTGCTGCGATGCTTACGCTCAGAACACTGTTTGGGGCAGCAGCAAATGCAACATAAGGGGCGATTTTGACTTCATTTTATCGTCAGATACTACCATCAACAATGTAAGTCATCAACCTACCTTTGTTACAGCCAGAAAACAGAAAGTAATTGAAGTTACACTGTCTAAAACGCATTTGAATTCTATTATAAATTGGAAGGTATCGCCAAATAGCACCTTATTAGATCACATATACAAAGAATTTTAAATCTGCTGCGAACTTTCATCTTCGCAAGAGAGGAGAAATCCGACAAAAACTAACTGGCCACGCTTTAGAGAGGAGCTTGCCAACTCTGTCAAACTTAGATCAGATCAAGGCAGGTAGTGGAGACGTCTGCTCAGGATCTGAATAACGTCCTCACCCGCTGCTTTGAACTTTCGTGTCTTTCCGAACTGCAGTGTCTTTGTAAAGAAACTCGGAAGCTCTTAAATCGGTCTTTAAAAACCAACTATGAGACTTTAAAAACCAACTAGGAGACTGGAATCTTTATCGATCGAAATAAAAAGTTTTAAAAAGACTTATTCGCAAGTCGAAAAATGACTCCTACATAAAGTTTTGTGAAGAGGTCGAAACTCCAAGTGCAACTACTAAGCTTGTTAAAGTCCTCCAAAGGAACAGACTAAGTAAACTGGATGCAATCCTTAAACCTGATGGCACGTACGCTGAGGCAGTGCGCGGAGACTTTCAGTCTTCTCCTTGAGATTCACTTCCCGGGAAATCGAAATCAGGTTACTACGCGTTCTTCAGCCATTCAAACGATGGTGGCGACATTTGAACCGACTACTACAACGCGGCAGAGCTGGTATCGGGAGTGGTGACTGATGATGCTATCAAATATGCTATTGCATCTTTTGAGAGTTTCAAGTCACCTGGTCCGGATGGAATTTATCCAACTATGCTGAAACAAGGTTTAAGTCAGGTTTTGCCAACGCTGAAAAGAATTTTCACCGCGAGCTTGGCCTTGAACTATATACCTTCCCCCTGGCGTATGGCTAAAGTGGTTTTCATAGCAAAAATTGGTAAGTCTGACTACACTCTTGCCAAAAGCTTTAGACCCATAAGTTTGTCTAAGAGTTGCTCTTTGACCACATCCTGCGAGACAGCGCTTCAAAACCTTGTTGGTAGAATTGAAAGTGCTCTTGACCGGAAGGAGTACGGTTGGGCATTTTCGTCGATATTGAGTGCTTTTGATAATGCGACCTTTAACAGCATGTGTAACTCTGCCAGACAGCATGGTGTAGATGAAACTTTGGTGTTCTGGATTAAGGCAATGCTAATGTACAGGACGTTGGTAGCCGATGCAGATTGTGGCAAGTGCGTCATAACAGGGGTAAATAGGGACAGCCCTCAAGGTGGTGTTCTGTCTCCCCTCTTATGGTGTATGGTGGTCGACTCTTTGCTTACGTCTCTCAATATTCTTGGAAACTACACTCCAGCTTATGCGGATGATGTCACCGTCCTTTCTGTTCGTTCAAATCTAGGGGCTGTCTGCTCTCAGGCGCAGAGATTCCCTGGATTTGATCGATAGCACTGGGCTTTCAGTGAATCCTCTTAAAACCACGGCTGTTCTCTTTACAAGAAGGAGAATCGTCACTGGTCTGTCCCATGTCGTGTTTAAAGGTGTCACCATCCCTATCTCCGATGAAGTCAAATATCTGGCTGTAGTCCTCGATAAAAAATGTCGATGGTCACAACACGTTGAATCGAAAATCGATAAAAGCACTGTCAAACTCCAAAGAACGGTTGTCTCGGCTGCACAGGGGCCTTCCCTAGCGTCCACCCCTTCATGGGCCATCGATTAAAGAGAGATGGCTTTTGGTACCACGCGCACTGGAATTTTGAAGAATTTGCTCAAGAATTATTCTTTGACCACTGTCTTATGGATATACCGTCTGATGCAATGACACCTAAATCCTTCGGCGAAAAAAGTACCACTTCGACTTTCCACAAGTAACGGAATGGTTTCGGTTAGACTCTGAACAATGGATTGAGTGCCATCGTATTTTCACGGATGGCTCCAAAACCGGACAGGGGTCTGGTGCTGGAGTCTTTGGGGAACGCGATAACATAACAATTTACTACCCCTTGGGTAAACATGCGTCTGTTTTCCAATGGCTATGCGCTATATTGTGAACAACAGGTGGAGGGCTAGAGGCATTTGCAAAAGGTCTGCGTCTTTTATTCTATCTCTTAGGAGAATTGACTGTAGGCTGCCTATAGGCGTCCTTTCGGGCGGGAAAACTAAGTACATTAATGTAAGGTTTCTGAGTGGTAGTACAATGGACCTGTGACAAAAGAAAATTTTGGGACCCCAGCAAAAGAAGGCCTAACAATTGGTGATGGACGGACGGACATTGCATTGTATAAATTATAATTCCAAAACTATATTAATTACTAAAACTGTTAGGGTTAACAGCTCTCAGAATATCTTATTTGCACGTTATTTTAACCTTGCCGATAGAATGGATATTGGACTTACATAGAAGAAACATTTTTAGTTGCTTTTAATGTTTTGATAGAAATTGAATCTTTTGTAATTGATTTCATTGGTCATTATAGTTATAGGTCATTATAGTTTAGTTCAGATGCTTATATAAATATTTAAAAAAAGTATCTTCTAATCAGAACACTTAACATAAGGAAAGGCTACAGTCCGCTTGGAGCGAACAGTATGATACCCTATCCCTATCCCTATATGCCCCAAAAAAAACCTTAAGAAGATGATGGACAGCATTTTATTTCATTCTATAAAATTTAGAAAAAAAAAAAACATTTTTTGAAAAAACGCCCCCAAAAAGTGGGCGTGGCCAAAAACTTTGTATGGGCGATATATTGGAAAAAATATTGGCTAAATATCTTGTTAAACACTTTTTTTCGGTTTCTATGAAAATTATCGAAGAAAACAGCATTTTAGTGAAAAACGCCCACAAAAAGTAGGCGTGGCAAAAAACTTTATATGACAAACTTATAAAGGAGGGCAGTGCCTACATATCTTGTGAAGGTTATAACCCTCTATCTGTCCATCTGTAGCTTTAAATCGGTTTTTTCTAAATTGTGGGCGTGGCAGTGGGCGTATTCCAAAAAATTTTACACTTAACCATTTCGGAGCCCTAGGGAGTATGTGGTCCAAATTTCAGCTTTCTAGCTTGAATTTAAAGGCCTAAAAATTGCGTACGGACGGACGGACGGACGGACGGACGGACGGACATTGCTAGATAGTCTTAGGATTTGGTCCTGATCATAAATATATATACTTTTATGGGTCTACGACGAATATTAAGGGGTGTTACAAACTATGTGTCAAAATTAATATACCCTTAGGATAGGGTATAATTATGATTTTCGTACTGCTAAATATGATGCAATTGTCCATTATTTGTCGTCTCTTTCTCGAAATATTGTTCTCTATTTTTCGGACTTAGCTAGCATATTGTATAGTACATTTAAAGAAGCAATTGATAGATTCCCAGAGAATATTTAAAATTAGCTCTTGGCCTATCTGATTCAACAAAAGATTAAACAATCTTAAAAATAAGAAAAATAAAGGACATACAATTGGATACAAAACTTTGTAACTGCGCGTATATTACCTTAATTGCCAACGTGAGTTGGGATATCTAAATATTTTCTTATATCATAATCATTTATTATCAGTTAAAAATGATTTAAAAACAAACAATAAATATTTTTGGAGGTTTATTAGGTCCAAGCGTAAGTTTAATGTAAAGGGTGATACATTTCGAGGTTCCCTACTTTTTTAAAGAAAAAAACACAGAAAATTTAAATTCAATGGAGAATGTTTATTATCATTTGAAAGAACATTCTTTGGCATTTATTTTTTGGAGATTATGTCTATCAAATGTTGGCCGTTGCTACGTCGCAGATGGTCCATCCATTGAGTCCAATTTTCGATCACTCGTTCGAGCATTTCGACTGGTAACTGGCGAATGACACGCGTGATGTTTTCCTCCAAGGCCTGAATCGAAGCGGGTTTGTCGGCATAAGCTTTTGACTTTACATATCCCCACAGGAAAAAGTCTAACGGTGTGATATCACACGATCTTGGTGGCCAATCGACCGGCCCAAAACGTGAAATTATGTGCTCACCGAAATGTTCTCTCAATAAGTCCATTGATTGATGCGATGTGTGGGAAGTGGCGCCGTCTTGTTGAAACCAAATGTCGCCGAGATCACGAACTTCAATTTCAGGCATCAAATAGTCGGTTATCATGGCACGATAACGGTCGCCATTGACGGTTACGTTCGCACCGGCATAATTTTTAAAGAAATATGGACCGATGATTCCACCGGCCCACAAACCACACCAAACCGTTGTTTTTTCTGGATGAAGTGGCAATTCTTCAATCTCTTCAGGTTGCTCTTCGTCCCAAATGCGGCAATTTTGTTTGTTTACATACCCATTGAGCCAGAAATGGGCCTCATCGCTAAACAAAATTTGCCTCGGTCGAATATTATCCTGAATGAATGCTGGGTCTCAAAATGGGTGATGGTGTTGCGAATAGTACGCTCAGTAGGCCGATTATGTTGACCATAAGTTGAGCGAAGTGCACGAAACACATTCCTCACAGAACGTGAATTTTCATAATAAAGTTTAACAATTTGTAAACGTTGTTCACGCGTAAGTCTTTCCATTATGAAATGGCAAACAATACTAAACCAAAATAACATGACAGCATGACACGACTCACACGTGATTTGTCAAAAAAGGCTATTGAAAAAAGTATCTCTACTTGGATCACCCAGTATTATCAAGCTATATGAAATACCAAGGCACAATATCTAGTATTTTAACAATTTGCAATATGTTTGCTACCTATTTCTGTCAGTTTATTCTTCGGATTCTCCCTCCATCCATCCAAGATATCCCGCATGTCTGTTAAGTTGTTGATATTGTATTGAATGTCCTTAGTCCTTTAGGAATAGAAGATGTCTTGTACATATTGAATATCCATACAAATGAAGGTCGGATGGAATTCCCTATTCTTTTTAATAAAAGGTGATTTTTTAAGAGGTTTAGAACTTTTTTTAAAAAAAAAAAACACAAATTTATTTGAATCGATAGTTTGAACCTTGCAATTTAATGTTTAAAGATAATTTCATGCAAATGTTGACCGCGGCTGCGTCTCAGGTAGCCCATCCGCTGAGTCCAATTTTGGCATACTCTTTCACACATATCGGCCGGTATCTCACGAATGAATGCATGGATGTTGGCTTCCAGTGCGTCAATCGAAGCGGGCTTATCCCTATACACATTAGCCTTGGCATACCCCCACAAAAAATAATTTAATGGTGTCAAATCGCACGATCAAGGCGGCCAATTGACCGGTCCGAAACGTGAAATTAACTGTTCACCAAACTCGCCTCGCAATTGCGCCATTATTTCGCGTGCTGTGTGGCATGTGGCACCGTCTTGTTGAAACCACATATCATGCAAGTCAAGAACTTCCATTTCGGGCAAAAAAAAGTTTGTTATCATCGCTCGGTAGCGTTCACCATTGACAGTAACGCTGCGATTCGCATCATCTTTGAAGAAATATGGCCCAATAATGCCGCCGGCCCATAAACCGCACCAAACAGTGGCTTTTTCGGGATGCATTGGTAGCTGTTGCAATGCTTCTGGCTGATCTTCACTCCAAATGCGGCAATTTTGCTTATTTACGTACCCATTCAACCAAAAATGAGCCTCATCGCTGAACACAATTTTTCGATAAAAAAGCGGATCCTCGGCCAGCTTTCCAAGAGCCCATTCACCAAAAATTCGGCGTTGTGGTAGGTCGGCTGGCTTTAGTTCTTGCACCAGCTGTATCTTAAAAGGCTTTACGCCCAAATCCTTCCGCAAAATGTTCCACGTAGTGCTGTAACAAAGGCCTAACTGCTGGGAACGGCGCCGAATCGACATTTCGCGGTCTTCTGTCACACTAGCTGATACGGCCGCAATATTTTCTTCAATACGCACAGTACGTAAACGTGTTGGTGGTTTAATGTCCAACAAAGTAAATTTGGTGCGAAATTTGGTCACAATCGTCCGAATAGACTGCTCAGAAGGTCGAGAATGCCGATCATAAAATGGAAGCAGCGCGCGATGAACATTTCGAACCGAGCACGAATTTTGATAGTAAAATTCAATAATTTGCAAGCGTTGTTCATTTGTAAGACGATCCATGGTTAAATTGCAAACCAAACTGAAGATGTTTGAGAGTGACACAAGGTACTAAACACACGTCAGCTGTCAAAACCAGTGTTGCCAAAACCAAACCAGCTAAAAAATCACCCTTTATATGTTCACAAGCTCTAGATGCACCTCCAATGGTAAATTTTTGATTTAATGAAAGATTTCTGGAAGGCTGGAAATCACCAACTATAGAGCATTACGTAAGATTTCTGCTATACCTAAACTCAGCATGGTTTCGTAGAAGGATAATCCACTACGACAAACTTAATGACTAACGCCATTTTGACAGAGTAAATCATCCAAGTTCTACATCACAAAAAAAATTTGAAGCCCATACTCTTTTAATATTTCGGTTCCATCAAGCGTTTCACAAGGTAGACATTTGGGACCCTTCTAATTTTTGTTATTTGTCAATGATATTCCTGTTTTAATTAAATTCAGGGTGGAGTCGGCTAAGGTGATAGTTGATTGTTGCTTTTTTGATTGTCGTTTTTGATTATCAACTATCCTTTGCTCTGCGTAAAGCGATCACTAAGAAATGTATGATTATTGCCAGCACTCAGAGTTTTAAACGCTACTTCCTTGCCGACGCTGTCATTTCGAGCAGTTAAAACAATTAAAATCGATATACAATAATTAATGCTACAGAAAAAAAAAGAATATTTATATATATGAATTCTTTTATCGGGTTTGGAAGTTCGAAGATATTTGCTTCTTCATAGTAGTTGGAATTTTTTGAAATTTTCTTCATTTTCCCCTCTTTTTGAGCCCTAGAATGATGAAAGTTCTAATGAAGTGAACAGTGCTTTTCACAAATTTTAAAATTTGACTTAAAGTTTTTGTTTTAATTTATTTAATATATTCTTGTTTCACTAAAGAAGCCGAGTTGAAGAGTTGAAGCCGAGGTTCATACCTATGAAAACGACACAAATGTATGAAAGCGACACCTAAATAGCTGTCACACGAAATCGATATCAAAAAAGCAATTAAATTGACAATTGATAATCACCTTACATGGAGCAAAAGTGATGATTTTGATTGTCAACTACCAACAATCACTTTAGCCGATTCGACCCCAGTCTGCCGCCTTTTTGCTGATAATCTCAACCTTTTTTTTTTTTTGTTGAAAGATTTAATGAAGTTATATGAGTGGTTCCGACTTAATTTTCTTCCTCTTTATATTTCAAAATGCCAAGTCTTAACGTGTTTCTGGAATTTGAATTCAATTTATTTTGTTTAATTTATGTAACAACATTAATATGGAACAAATAAGACCAAAGAATCATCTGGCTGTAATTTTAGATATAAAATTTTAATTTTTACCGCATTATGATTATATGATGAACAAAGCCATTCACCTGTTCGGTTTTATTTTTTTCGGATCCCTATACTCTGAAATCACTTTATAATTTCTTACTAAGTTCTAGAGAAATTTCAAAATTTCAAAATATAAAAAACAAAATATGCTTTCCGTAAGCTGAATTGGAGGATTTATTATTTTGAATTCGAACTCTACAAAATCGTCTAAAATTACTTTCGGTTATGTTTATTGAAGACATTTGAACGCTTCACATGAATTATGCCCCGTTATTAGCATTAGTTTGTGACAAAACTATGCCTCCTTGAAGGACTACGCTTGAGCGATTTTTAATTTATGAAGTACTTCGTAATAATTTCATTCGCGTAACGAGCCCATCTCGAGTTGCATCAAAGAATCTAATTTAATTTGCAAAAGCTTAGATGTACTTGTCAATAGCTCGAGAATAATTTTTTAATCTTTCATTCTAAATAATATTCAATCTTTTTATTCTGAAGTTTTGTTATTTTTTTTTGTTATAATAAACGCGCACTAAAGGGATTTTGGATACCGTTATAATGAAGTAGCACAGTGCGTGAAGTGACGGATAAGGAAAAAGGAAATACCGATGCACGTTGGTTTTAAATGTCTGTAAACTATAATGTTTTAGGAAAAACAGAGCGTGGTAGAGCATTACACATTCGTATTGTACGATTAAGAAACGAATACTTGTATCTCACTGCCCGTCCGAGAAATTTTTCTTGCATCGCTTAAGGTAGTCTAGACATTTCGCAGCTTTGTTGGCAACACCGAATATGTGGTGTTTCCAACGAAGTTTGTTGTTCACGCACATACCGAGGATGGAAAGTCTTTCGGTTTCGGCGATGCAAGTGCCATTCATGGATAATGGCAGATAATCAGGGTTTCGCTTCAATGACAGCAGACAGCATTGTGTTTTGGAAGCATTAAATTATATTCTATTGGTTTTACCCCACTTAAGAATGCTGTCTAGGTAAGAATTTAATGAGCTTAACATTCATATGTTGTCAGTCTAACTCCACGCCCGAAGATGAGGGACGTGAGTCATAAAACGAATGTGCCAAACTACAGAGTACTGTCATCAGCAAAGGAATGGATTGGATTAAAAGTTACAGACAGGAGGTCATTGATATAAATGGGAAAGAGAGTTGGAGACCAAACGGAGACTTGAGGGACACCAGCATTTATTTGTTGAGTTGCACACTCGAAACCGTCCAAAACAACTTGTATTGAACGGTCCGAAAGGTAATTTCTAATCCATTGAAGAAGGGTATCATCGATTACAAATGCACGCATTTTGACAAAAGAACTTGATGCAAAACTCTGTCAAATGCCTTTTAAATATCAAGCGCAACAACCATACCACCATCACCACCACGGTGAATAGATTAGTTCCACTTTTCGGTTAGATATGTCATCAAATCACCAGTGGATCTGTTGCTGCGAAAACCGTACTGCCGGTCATTAAGAAGTTTTCGTAATTCAAGATATTTCATAAGCTGACGATTTATCAGCGTGTCTATGAGCGAGGGGGAGTGGGAGGAAGATTCACCTTTTTTGGGACAGGCTGGACTAATGCTGCTTTACATCTGTCATATATTGTTAAATTATATCCACCAACTAATAATGTTTTTATACTTAATTGATCTGTACAATTTTTTTTTTCAATTTTAAAGAAAACAACATTTTTATAAAAATAAAAACAATAAGGAAAAATATATTGGCTAAATAAATTGTAAAATATTTTTTTCGATTTCTATGAAAATTTTCGTAGAAAACACCATTTTAGTGAAAAACGCCCACAAAAAGTAGGCGTGGCAAAAAGCTTTATGTGACAAATTTAAAAAGGTGGGCAGTACCTACATATCTTATGAAGGTTGTACAACTATATTTTCTAACTTAAGCCTTAAAACGGTTTTTTCTAAACTGTGGGCGTATTTTCAAAATTTTAACACTTTACCATTTCGGAGCCCTAGGGAGTATATATTCCAAATTTCAGCTTCCTAGCATAACTTTAAAGGCCTCAAAAGTTGATACGGACGGACATTGCTAAATAGTCTTAGGATTTTGTCCTGATCATAAATATATATACTTTTATGGGTCTACGACGAATATTAAGGGGTGTTACAAACTATGTGTCAAAATTAATATACCCTTAGGATAGGGTATAAAAACCTAAGGAACAGTTTATTTTTGAAAAAACTCAAGCACAAGTGTTTCTTAAAATTCAACTGGGTATGCAGATACACTCCAAATATTGTTACGATTTTTCAGATTTTATTATTAGTTTGTTGTACATCTTATAAATTATACTATTATTGCATTACAAAATGACTTTGATATGTAAAACAAGATTAAGAACACATTTTCAAATGTCATTATCTTAAAATTTCGATTTTGTATATATGTATGTTGTTTTGACCAGATTTCATGAGCTTGTCCTTTACAAGTTGGCTGTATAAGTCTATTTAAAAATGAGACACTTGTTTTAAAAATATTGATATAAATTGTATTCAATGAATATTAACAAAAAGGAAAGGCGATAGTCCACTTGGGGTAAACATATTATTATTATACCCTCGGGGGTTTTGTTGTTTTCCCTAGAGGGCGCGTCCTCAGGTGGCGGATAGAGGGATGCTCGGCTTTAATACCTAGAATTAATGCAGGGTAGGTGGGAAATTAAATACCACCCGTGGACCAAAAAACAACACATGTGAAGGAACACAGAAAATAAATCAAATATGGATAGAGAACACGAAAGCCTGCAAGAGGAAAATATCCCCAGTGCCACTACAACTATCGAGAAAGCCCCGACCGATAAAATAGAGGACGAGCTGCGGAAATGCATAGGAGCTGTCAAAAAGATGATCGGAGCCACAAGCAGACAGAAGAACATAAGTCTGAACGTTAAGAAGGGTCTAGCGAAAGGGGAAGAGTCGCTGGATGTCATCGTATGCCTCCAAAAAGGAATGGGAATCTCAAAAGATCGGTAAAGGAGGCAGAAAAAATTAAAAGGCACACGCCAAGTAGTAAGATACAGCAGGCTATGTCACCAAGACTAAGTCAAAAAACAGCGCCCCTAATGGATACAGCCAACACCCCAACTGCGCAAGAGAACATGGGGAAAACGCACCAAAGGAAAAGGGGGCTAAGAAATTGGTCGAAAACAGACGGACAGAATGGACAAATGCGGTAGACAAGCGCCCGGCCAAAGAAAGAGAAAAAAACAAAGGCAACCCAAGCCCCTCCCAGACGCAATCCTCATAAGGCCAAATGGAACGAAAACATATGCCGAAATATCAAAATTAATGTTAACCCCGAAGAAACGAAAACTAAAATAAAAACCGTTCGCCAAACGAGGACGCCTTATTGAATTTTGCTGGTAAGTCCAAAGGTAAAGATTGTTTTGGCACAGCGCTTAGAACCATCTTAGGAGAAAGAGCAAATATAACCAAAGGCAACGCTCGAAGTCAGGGACATGGATGAACTCACATCACTTGGTCAGGTGTTCAGAGAGGCTCTCGAGAAGGCGAAGAAGAGCAGAGCACAATGAAAAAAATTCTTCTAGGAAATCTTCATAGAAACCGAAAAGCTCACGATCCACTTGCCCAAATTAGATTGGTTATAAAAGTCGATGTTGTATTTATTAGCGGGCAATTTAAAAACATAAATGGAGTTGGATGGCATGCAGTCCTGCTCGGCACAGCGGCCATATGGACCCCGGATAGAGGAGCAGTCCCAATCAAGGACCACGGTTCAGTCAGGGGTTTTATCTGGGTGAAGTGCACCAGGGTCATAATTGTCAGCTGCTACTTCACCTCAAATGAAAACATGGGTGACTTCTGCGGAAAGCTAAATGACCTGAAGAACTTCATGAGAGAAGTTGGAAGCGCAATTCTGGTAGCTGGCGACTTCAACGCCAAAGCATTAGAATGGAGTATGAACACAACGGACTCAAGAGGAAGGCAAATAGTCGAGATGACCGCTAGACTAGGGCTCAACGTGATGAACATCGGTAACACGACCACATTCAGACGACCCGGATATGGAGAAACGATACCGGATGTGACCTTCCCATCGGAATCAATATCCCATGATATTCAAAACTGGGAAGTCATCGAGGAATATACTGGCAGTGACCACCAATACATCATCTTGGATGTATATGGAGATCATCCAGATGATGCACAGAGAAAACTAAACAAGGGGGCGAATCACCGCATCAGTTAACGAGTGTGTAACTTCTATACTACGTCGGAGTTGAGGCGGCAACACGGGAAGCAAAGGCGCTAACAAAACAGCTGTAGGAAACCCGCTGGCATTTAGAAACCAAAGGCAGATGGACGGCGGAAACAAGGCGAGGTAAATTTCTACATAGCCCAATTCTTAACCGACCATGTCTTCTTTAATAAAATGGGAAAAAAGAAAGCGCATCCTGTCAATACGGAGATTCCCCAGAAGATGATACATTCTATGTATGCAATAGATGGGTACTAGAAAAAATAAGGTTGCAAAGCCAAATAGGCGAGCTGACACCAGAAAACACTGTCATCAAAATGAAGAAGCTCCTCACATCTTAGATGCAGACTTACGAGAGCAAGGCGAAGCCTTTTTGAACCAATGAAGGTATTCTAGCCGAATTCAAAAATAAAAGATCTGAACTGAAGAAAGCCATAATTTGGAGCAAAATACAGAAGTGGGAGGAAATTCGCCGGGACATAAACAGTGATCGCTGGGGATACGGCTACAAGATTGCAACGCGCAAACTGGAGCACAGAAAATCACTCCTCCACTAAACGCCGAACAAATGGACTACATAGTAAACTCTTTGTTTCCAACTTACACCAGGATATCGCCGAACACTCCAGACCTCGAGTTAAGAAGAGCTTTGTCCTGCGGCAAAAACGCCCCGGGCTACTTCTCAATATGTACAACAGCTGTCTGCAGAAGGAGTTTTCGCTAGGACTTGAAAGACACAACGATTGGTTCTCTTCAGCAAGGGAAAAGGAGACCCAAACTCTCCATCAGCGAATAGGCCTTTGTGTATGCTCGACACCGCAGGAAAACTGTTGGAAAAGCTAGTTATACCGCGGCTCACAATAGCATTACGAAGCGCGGGGGACCTGTCAAGCAGACAATATGGCTTCAGAAAGGGTCCTTCTACGATTGGACCAATACAAGAAGTGATCAAGACTGGGTGGGAAACCAACACTCAAAAGTAGTATTACTAGCAACTCTGGACATACGCAACGCCTTCAACTCAGCCAGGTGGAGCGACATGTTGAAAGCTGTACAGGATACCTTTAAAATTCCAACTTACCTTCTACGGATGATAACATCTTATCTGAAAGACCAAAAACTGATATATGACACCACTCAAGGATCCCTAAGGATAACGAAACGAGACGCAGACTGTGCCCAAAGAAAGCTGAACCAGGTCATGAGAAGAGTAATATCTTGGATAGGAGGAAAATGGTCTAACGCTAGCCACAGAAAAAGATGAATTGGTGCTCCTTTCCAACAAAAATATACCCACCCAGATTGATTTTCAAGTTGACAACGATGTAATAACCAGTAACGGTATGGTAAATAGTAAGAGGCGACTTTGAATGACCATTACACATGCCATTCTATTATATAGGTGGGAGATCTGGGCTGATGCCTTGAAACAGAAAAAGTACAGAAAGTAGATGGTAGCTGTAGGTGCTTAGGTGGTAGCTGAGGTGCGGAGCTCTGCAAGTTGCAAGCTTTTATCGAACTGTGTCGGAGCCGGTCGTCCCAGTCATCGCGAGTGTAACTCCTATCGACCTCATAGCAGCGGAAAGAAAATATATTTACGATAGAAAATCGGAAATTGGTTATCAGAGGGCTGCGAAAGAAACGAAGCAAGTAACCAACCACCGATGGTAAGGAAAGTGGGTTTCGGAAAGTAGGGGACGCTGGACGGCAAGACTGATCGAAGACGTAACGACATGGAACAAACTTAGACGTCTTAGGCCACAGAAGACAAACGAGACAGTTTCCATAATAGGACACAAACGGCTTCACCCTAATGTAATGCGAAAAGCAGTTCCAGGTTAGATTCGAAGGTCGGTCGCTTATTTATCATTATCATTATCATTATCATTATCATTATCATTATCATTATTATTATCATTATCATTATCATTATCATTATCATTATCATTACCATTACCATTATCATTATCATTATCATTATCATTATCATTATCATTATCATTATCATTATCATTATCATTATCATTATCATTATCATTATCATTATCATTATCATTATCATTATCATTATCATTATCATTATCATTATCATTATCATTATCATTATCATTATCATTATCATTATCATTATCATTATCATTATCATTATCATTATCATTATCATTATCATTATCATTATCATTATCATTATCATTATCATTATCATTATCATTATCATTATCATTATCATTATCATTATCATTATCATTATCATTATCATTATCATTATCATTATCATTATCATTATCATTATCATTATCATTATCATTATCATTATCATTATCATTATCATTATCATTATCATTATCATTATCATTATCATTATCATTATCATTATCATTATCATTATCATTATCATTATCATTATCATTATCATTATCATTATTATTATCATTATCATTATCATTATCATTATCATTATCATTATCATTATCATTATCATTATCATTATCATTATCATTATCATTATCATTATCATTATCATTATCATTATCATTATCATTATCATTATCATTATCATTATCATTATCATTATCATTATCATTATCATTATCATTATCATTATCATTATCATTATCATTATCATTATCATTATCATTATCATTATCATTATCATTATCATTATCATTATCATTATCATTATCATTATCATTATCATTATCATTATCATTATCATTATCATTATCATTATCATTATCATTATCATTATCATTATCATTATCATTATCATTATCATTATCATTATCATTATCATTATCATCCCTCGGGGGTTTTGTTGTTTCCCCTAGAGGGCGCGTCCTCAGGTGGCGGATAGAGGGATGCTCGGCTTTAATACTTAGTATTAATGCAGGGTAGGTGGGAAATAAAATACCACCCGTGGACCAAAAAAACAACTATGTGAAGGAACACAGAAAATAAACCAAATATGGATAGAGAACACGAAGGAAGAAAACTTACGGTGCAGGGAGTCGGATCCCCAGTACCGGCGTCTGTCAGGGGTGAGCACGCGGGCCCCGGGACGTCGATATCCTATGACCGCAATCATCTCCAAACCCAAACCGATTCCCCAGGAGTTGCAAGCTTGGCTCTTGAGGAACGAAATGCTACAAGCAAACAGAGCAGTGTACCTTTTCAGAGGTCCGCAAGGATTCAACGTACACCACCGCGGAATACAACCCCACAGAACACAAAAACATCCACAGGAATCTTTCCTGCCACTCACGCAGGAAACGAGGGGAACAACAAAGACGTCTTTATACGGGAAATACTCGCGTGTGAAAGCGTCGTTAAAAGCATGAAGACGGCCTGTTTAAAACAGAAGAATATCAGTATGGATATTAAAAATGGTATCGCGATACTCGAAGAGGGGCTCGATAGGCTAAAGTGGAAAATCAGTACCTCAAACACAGGAGAGCAAAGCATGCAAAAGCCAAAAAGCAGCATCGCAAAAGCAACACAAACTGACCCAGTCCGAAAAAGTTCAGCTGAAAGACTAGTCTCCCACAAAAGACCGCCAACAAGCCCTCTAAAGAAACTAGTGGAGAAGAAAACAAAAACTGATGAAACTGACCTCACCTGTTGTGAGCAAGAGAGCTACGCTGAAGCTCTCAAGAAGAAAAACCCTATTGTCTCGCCAGACAAACTCGCCCAGAGGGTCAGACCTAGGGACAAACCCAAAGAAAGGGCAAGGGAAAACAAAAAGAAGGAAAAGAAAAGGAAAGAGAAGAACCAACGGAGACCCCGACCTGAGGCTATTCTCATTAAGCCAAAGGGATCAGAGAAATTCACCGATATCCTGAAGGAAATCCGAAGTAAGGCGAATCCAGACGACACCGAAACTATTGTCAAAACTGTTCGGCAAACGAAAACTGGAGACGTACTTCTAGAACTCGGATTTAAGACAAAGAATAAGACAGCTTTCGGAGAGTCTCTAAGAGCTATTCTAGGGGATAAGGCAACGGTTCGCAGTCTTGAACCGAAAATGTCCCTGGAGATCAGGGACTTGGACGAACTGACTACAGCCGAAGAAGTCCAAGAAGCAGTCAAGAAAAAAGCTGCTGTTTTCATCTCTTATATACAGGTGTCAGTCACAGCGAAAAACAGAAATTCCCTCAAGACGGCAATAGTGCATATGAACGCCCGAGCAGCCTACGAATTGTTGAAGAGCCCAACAATTAGAATCGGATGGGTCCAGTGTCGAATCCGTCGCAGAACAGAGGTCGCGCGGTGCTATAAATGCTTTGGATATGGCCACCAACAAGCAACATGCAGTGGCGTAGATAGAAAGGGGCTAGGGCTGTGTTTCAACTGCGGAGAAAAGGGCCACAAGAAGATCGACTGCCAAAATCCACCAAAATGCTGCCTATGCGCGGATCTCCAAGTCCAACCAACCGCTCTGGACCATGTCCCGGGTTCAGGAAAGTGCCTTGTCTTCCGAGAGGCTCTCGAAAAAGAAAAGAAAAGGGCCTCACAATGACCAGAATCCTGCAGGGAAATATGCACAGGAGTCAAACGGCGGACAACCTGCTTATTAAACTACTAGATGAAATGAAAGTAGATGTCGCCATCATCAGCGAGCAATATATGAATAAAGAGATAAACTGGGTAGCGGACTCACTTGGAACTGCTGCAATCTGGGTCTTGGATACCAAAAAATTCCCCATGGAAAGTATAGGCACGCAAAGAGGCTTCACGTGGGTAAAGCACGACCAACTCACGGTCGTGAGCGTCTACCTGAGCCCAAACGACCGAATTGACGCGTTCCGGCAAAAACTGGACGACCTGGAGGACTTCCTGGTCGACACCAGAGGGGAGATCTTGGTAGCAGGTGACTTTAACGCCAAAGCACAAGAGTGGGGTATGCCGACTACTGACTCTCGAGGAAGGCAAATACTCGAGATGGCTGCCAGACGTGGACTTTACGTAGTCAACGCAGGAGACACCCCCACCTTCAGGAGACCTGGACACAGAGGAACTATTCCAGACGTAACCTTCGCAACGAACACCACATTCGCAAGAATCAAAAACTGGAGAGTAATCGAGGACTACACAGGCAGCGACCATCAGTATATCGTCTTTGATCTGGAGTATAACCAACGAGTCCTGAACCACCGTTACCACCCACGGGCTCCGAGATGGAATTTGAACAGGCTCGACGCAGATCTTTTTAAGGGCGTGATCGAGGAAGGTGCAGACGCCGTAATCCAGGTACAAGGACCTGCTGAAACGAAAGCTGAAGCCACGATGCAACTAATTCGGCGCGCTTGCGACTCCTCAATGCCGAGAACGAGCGGTGCCAACAGAAAAAGAGACCCAGTGTACTGGTGGACCGAGGAGATAGCTACGCTACGTCGGAGATGCCTACAAATACGACGCACCGTCACCAGGGTAAGAGGAAGAGGAAATACTGAAGCTATGGAAGATGCTCTAGCGGAATTCAGAACTCGAAGATCTGAGCTCAAGAGGGCCATCAACTTGAGCAAAAAACAGAAGTGGGAGGATCTTCGCCGAGACGTCAACAGCGACCCATGGGGACTAGGCTACAAAATCGTGACGCGGAAACTCGGAGCTCAGATGGCACCCCCCATCCTCAGTGAAGGAAAGATGGAACACATCGTGGACGCACTGTTTCCAACTCATCCGGTCAGACAACCCGACATCACACCGGTCCAACGAGAGGAAATTCCAGCCTTTAGCGAAGAAGAGTTGAGCATAGCGGTACATTCCCTGAAAACCAGAAGAGCCCTCGGCCCCGACGGAATTCCTACAGAAGCACTGAAAGTGACCTTCCATACTTGTCCGCACTTACTGCTGAGCATGTTTAACAGCCTCCTCGAGGAAGGCATCTTTCCCAAGAGCTGGAAGAAACAACTCTTGGTGCTCATCAGCAAAGGCAAAGGAGATCCAGACTCCCCATCGGCATACAGACCTCTGTGCATGTTAGATACCGCGGGTAAGCTCTTCGAAAAACTTATTAAGCCACGTCTTATAGCGGCAGTGCAAACGTCAGGCGACCTGTCAGAGAGGCAGTATGGTTTCCGGAGAGGCCGCTCTACGATTGGAGCCGTAAAGGAAGTTGTGAACGCCGCCAAAATCGCCCATCAGGGAAACCACTACTCAAGGAACATCGTCTTGTTGGCAACACTGGACGTACGGAATGCCTTCAATTCAGCCAGGTGGAGCGATATACTGAACGCACTTGAACGGAGGTTCTACATACCAGCATATCTCCTGCGGATTGTAAAGGACTATCTCAGGGATCGAGAGCTGTTTTACGAGACCACAGAAGGCCCGAGAAGAAAGGAAGTGACATCGGGCGCAGCGCAGGGATCGATCTTAGGACCAGACCTCTGGAACATTTCCTACGACGACATCCTTGGCATGGAAATGCCCGAGGGTGCCTTTCTGGTCGGGTACGCAGACGACATCGCGGCGGTGATCACGGCACGAGACACCGATAACGCGCAAAGGAAGCTGAACCAGGTCATGCGACGGGCAAATTCGTGGATGGAAGAGCACGGTCTCAGCCTTGCGGCGGAGAAAACAGAGATAGTCCTTCTTACGAAGAAGAGGATCCCCACACAAATTGACTTCCAAATCGGGGCAGAATTAATAAGAAGCAGTGCCGCGGTGAAATACCTGGGACTGAGGCTCGACACAAAGCTATCCTACTGGCAACATATAAAGGCGGCAGCGGAAAGAGCCTCTAAAACAACTGCATCACTGAGCAGACTGATGGCAAATGTAGGTGGTCCAGCGGCCAGTAAGCGAAAGTTATTGATGGCGACAACGCATTCCATCCTTCTCTACGGCAGCGAAATTTGGGCGGACGCACTTAATCAAGAGAAGTACCGGAAACAGATGGCGGCAGTCCAAAGATGCGGAGCTCTACGGGTGGTAAGTTCCTACCGAACGGTGTCGGAAGCAGCCGCACTTGTAGTCGCAGGAGTGACTCCCATCGATCTCCTAGCGGCAGAAAGGAAGTACGTCTACGACAACAAGGCGGAAATCGGAGTGGAAACGGCAACCGTGCAGGCCAAGCAACTTACCAAACAGAAGTGGCAAGAGCGTTGGAACTCGGACAGCAGAGGAAGATGGACAGCAAAGCTGATCAGGAACGTGGCTGAATGGAAGGACCGAAAACATGGGGAGGTGAACTACTACATCACACAGTTCCTCACCGGACACGGATATTTCAATGCATTCCTTCATAAGATCGGTAAAAAGAATACCCCAGCCTGCCAGTACGGAGACTCCGAAGAAGACGACGTTCAACATACCTTCTTCGCTTGCAGCAGATGGGAAAATGAAAGAGCTGAACTGGAGAGAAATATCGGTATCATCACTCCAGACAACATAGTCGAAAAGATGCTGGCCAGCGAACAGAACTGGAACGACATCTGCGTCTACACCCAACGAATTCTCAGAAGAAAGAAAAGAGAAGAAGAGCAATTCCGCGACGAGACAGAGTAAGCCCGAAAGGGCGAATGATTACAACCCCCCTGAAGTAATGCGAACAGCGGTCCCGGGGGGGCGGGTCAGAAACCGAGGGGTGGGAGGAGTTTTAGTTTACGTATACCTTGAAAAAGGGGAGTCGGACACACGGGGAAGGTCAACGCCAACACGGCCTCCTTATGGTGCATCAAGCATTCTCCTCCACCCAACAGGAAAAAAAAAAAAAAAAAAAAAATCATAATCATTATCATTATCATTATCATTATCATTATCATTATCATTATCATTATCATTATCATTATCATTATCATTATCATTATCATTATCATTATCATTATCATTATCATTATCATTATCATTATCATTATCATTATCATTATCATTATCATTATCATTATCATTATCATTATCATTATCATTATCATTATCATTATCATTATCATTATCATTATCATTATCATTATCATTATCATTATCATTATCATTATCATTATCATTATCATTATCATTATCATTATCATTATCATTATCATTATCATTATCATTATCATTATCATTATCATTATCATTATCATTATCATTATCATTATCATTATCATTATCATTATCATTATCATTATCATTATCATTATCATTATCATTATCATTATCATTATCATTATCATTATCATTATCTCAAAACCTCTAAAACAACTGCATCACTGAGCAGACTGATGGCAAATGTAGGTGGTCCAGCGGCCAGTAAGCGAAAGTTATTGATGGCGACAACGCATTCCATCCTTCTCTACGGCAGCGAAATTTGGGCGGACGCACTTAATCAAGAGAAGTACCGGAAACAGATGGCGGCAGTCCAAAGATGCGGAGCTCTACGGGTGGTAAGTTCCTACCGAACGGTGTCGGAAGCAGCCGCACTTGTAGTCGCAGGAGTGACTCCCATCGATCTCCTAGCGGCAGAAAGGAAGTACGTCTACGACAACAAGGCAGAAATCGGAGTGGAAACGGCAACCGTGCAGGCCAAGCAACTTACCAAACAGAAGTGGCAAGAGCGTTGGAACTCGGACAGCAGAGGAAGATGGACAGCAAAGCTGATCAGGAACGTGGCTGAATGGAAGGACCGAAAACATGGGGAGGTGAACTACTACATCACACAGTTCCTCACCGGACACGGATATTTCAATGCCTTCCTTCATAAGATCGGTAAAAAGAATACCCCAGCCTGCCAGTACGGAGACTCCGAAGAAGACGACGTTCAACATACCTTCTTCGCTTGCAGCAGATGGGAAAATGAAAGAGCTGAACTGGAGAGAAATATCGGTATCATCACTCCAGACAACATAGTCGAAAAGATGCCGGCCAGCGAACAGAACTGGAACGACATCTGCGTCTACACCCAACGAATTCTCAGAAGAAAGAAAAGAGAAGAAGAGCAATTCCGCGACGAGACAGAGTAAGCCCGAAAGGGCGAATGATTACAACCCCCCTGAAGTAATGCGAACAGCGGTCCCGGGGGGGCGGGTCAGAAACCGAGGGGTGGGAGGAGTTTTAGTTTACGTATACCTTGCAAAAGGGGAGTCGGACACACGGGGAAGGTCAACGCCAACACGGCCTCCTTATGGTGCATCAAGCATTCTCCTCCACCCAACAGGAAAAAAAAAAAAAAAAAAAAAAAAAAAAAAAAATCATTATCATTATCATTATCATTATCATTATCATTATCATTATCATTATCATTATCATTATCATTATCATTATCATTATCATTATCATTATCATTATCATTATCATTATCATTATCATTATCATTATCATTATCATTATCATTATCATTATCATTATCATTATCATTATCATTATCATTATCATTATCATTATCATTATCATCCCTCGGGGGTTTTGTTGTTTCCCCTAGAGGGCGCGTCCTCAGGTGGCGGATAGAGGGATGCTCGGCTTTAATACTTAGTATTAATGCAGGGTAGGTGGGAAATAAAATACCACCCGTGGACCAAAAAAACAACTATGTGAAGGAACACAGAAAATAAACCAAATATGGATAGAGAACACGAAGGAAGAAAACTTACGGTGCAGGGAGTCGGATCCCCAGTACCGGCGTCTGTCAGGGGTGAGCACGCGGGCCCCGGGACGTCGATATCCTATGACCGCAATCATCTCCAAACCCAAACCGATTCCCCAGGAGTTGCAAGCTTGGCTCTTGAGGAACGAAATGCTACAAGCAAACAGAGCAGTGTACCTTTTCAGAGGTCCGCAAGGATTCAACGTACACCACCGCGGAATACAACCCCACAGAACACAAAAACATCCACAGGAATCTTTCCTGCCACTCACGCAGGAAACGAGGGGAACAACAAAGACGTCTTTATACGGGAAATACTCGCGTGTGAAAGCGTCGTTAAAAGCATGAAGACGGCCTGTTTAAAACAGAAGAATATCAGTATGGATATTAAAAATGGTATCGCGATACTCGAAGAGGGGCTCGATAGGCTAAAGTGGAAAATCAGTACCTCAAACACAGGAGAGCAAAGCATGCAAAAGCCAAAAAGCAGCATCGCAAAAGCAACACAAACTGACCCAGTCCGAAAAAGTTCAGCTGAAAGACTAGTCTCCCACAAAAGACCGCCAACAAGCCCTCTAAAGAAACTAGTGGAGAAGAAAACAAAAACTGATGAAACTGACCTCACCTGTTGTGAGCAAGAGAGCTACGCTGAAGCTCTCAAGAAGAAAAACCCTATTGTCTCGCCAGACAAACTCGCCCAGAGGGTCAGACCTAGGGACAAACCCAAAGAAAGGGCAAGGGAAAACAAAAAGAAGGAAAAGAAAAGGAAAGAGAAGAACCAACGGAGACCCCGACCTGAGGCTATTCTCATTAAGCCAAAGGGATCAGAGAAATTCACCGATATCCTGAAGGAAATCCGAAGTAAGGCGAATCCAGACGACACCGAAACTATTGTCAAAACTGTTCGGCAAACGAAAACTGGAGACGTACTTCTAGAACTCGGATTTAAGACAAAGAATAAGACAGCTTTCGGAGAGTCTCTAAGAGCTATTCTAGGGGATAAGGCAACGGTTCGCAGTCTTGAACCGAAAATGTCCCTGGAGATCAGGGACTTGGACGAACTGACTACAGCCGAAGAAGTCCAAGAAGCAGTCAAGAAAAAAGCTGCTGTTTTCATCTCTTATATACAGGTGTCAGTCACAGCGAAAAACAGAAATTCCCTCAAGACGGCAATAGTGCATATGAACGCCCGAGCAGCCTACGAATTGTTGAAGAGCCCAACAATTAGAATCGGATGGGTCCAGTGTCGAATCCGTCGCAGAACAGAGGTCGCGCGGTGCTATAAATGGTTTGGATATGGCCACCAACAAGCAACATGCAGTGGCGTAGATAGAAAGGGGCTAGGGCTGTGTTTCAACTGCGGAGAAAAGGGCCACAAGAAGATCGACTGCCAAAATCCACCAAAATGCTGCCTATGCGCGGATCTCCAAGTCCAACCAACCGCTCTGGACCATGTCCCGGGTTCAGGAAAGTGCCTTGTCTTCCGAGAGGCTCTCGAAAAAGAAAAGAAAAGGGCCTCACAATGACCAGAATCCTGCAGGGAAATATGCACAGGAGTCAAACGGCGGACAACCTGCTTATTAAACTACTAGATGAAATGAAAGTAGATGTCGCCATCATCAGCGAGCAATATATGAATAAAGAGATAAACTGGGTAGCGGACTCACTTGGAACTGCTGCAATCTGGGTCTTGGATACCAAAAAATTCCCCATGGAAAGTATAGGCACGCAAAGAGGCTTCACGTGGGTAAAGCACGACCAACTCACGGTCGTGAGCGTCTACCTGAGCCCAAACGACCGAATTGACGCGTTCCGGCAAAAACTGGACGACCTGGAGGACTTCCTGGTCGACACCAGAGGGGAGATCTTGGTAGCAGGTGACTTTAACGCCAAAGCACAAGAGTGGGGTATGCCGACTACTGACTCTCGAGGAAGGCAAATACTCGAGATGGCTGCCAGACGTGGACTTTACGTAGTCAACGCAGGAGACACCCCCACCTTCAGGAGACCTGGACACAGAGGAACTATTCCAGACGTAACCTTCGCAACGAACACCACATTCGCAAGAATCAAAAACTGGAGAGTAATCGAGGACTACACAGGCAGCGACCATCAGTATATCGTCTTTGATCTGGAGTATAACCAACGAGTCCTGAACCACCGTTACCACCCACGGGCTCCGAGATGGAATTTGAACAGGCTCGACGCAGATCTTTTTAAGGGCGTGATCGAGGAAGGTGCAGACGCCGTAATCCAGGTACAAGGACCTGCTGAAACGAAAGCTGAAGCCACGATGCAACTAATTCGGCGCGCTTGCGACTCCTCAATGCCGAGAACGAGCGGTGCCAACAGAAAAAGAGACCCAGTGTACTGGTGGACCGAGGAGATAGCTACGCTACGTCGGAGATGCCTACAAATACGACGCACCGTCACCAGGGTAAGAGGAAGAGGAAATACTGAAGCTATGGAAGATGCTCTAGCGGAATTCAGAACTCGAAGATCTGAGCTCAAGAGGGCCATCAACTTGAGCAAAAAACAGAAGTGGGAGGATCTTCGCCGAGACGTCAACAGCGACCCATGGGGACTAGGCTACAAAATCGTGACGCGGAAACTCGGAGCTCAGATGGCACCCCCCATCCTCAGTGAAGGAAAGATGGAACACATCGTGGACGCACTGTTTCCAACTCATCCGGTCAGACAACCCGACATCACACCGGTCCAACGAGAGGAAATTCCAGCCTTTAGCGAAGAAGAGTTGAGCATAGCGGTACATTCCCTGAAAACCAGAAGAGCCCTCGGCCCCGACGGAATTCCTACAGAAGCACTGAAAGTGACCTTCCATACTTGTCCGCACTTACTGCTGAGCATGTTTAACAGCCTCCTCGAGGAAGGCATCTTTCCCAAGAGCTGGAAGAAACAACTCTTGGTGCTCATCAGCAAAGGCAAAGGAGATCCAGACTCCCCATCGGCATACAGACCTCTGTGCATGTTAGATACCGCGGGTAAGCTCTTCGAAAAACTTATTAAGCCACGTCTTATAGCGGCAGTGCAAACGTCAGGCGACCTGTCAGAGAGGCAGTATGGTTTCCGGAGAGGCCGCTCTACGATTGGAGCCGTAAAGGAAGTTGTGAACGCCGCCAAAATCGCCCATCAGGGAAACCACTACTCAAGGAACATCGTCTTGTTGGCAACACTGGACGTACGGAATGCCTTCAATTCAGCCAGGTGGAGCGATATACTGAACGCACTTGAACGGAGGTTCTACATACCAGCATATCTCCTGCGGATTGTAAAGGACTATCTCAGGGATCGAGAGCTGTTTTACGAGACCACAGAAGGCCCGAGAAGAAAGGAAGTGACATCGGGCGCAGCGCAGGGATCGATCTTAGGACCAGACCTCTGGAACATTTCCTACGACGACATCCTTGGCATGGAAATGCCCGAGGGTGCCTTTCTGGTCGGGTACGCAGACGACATCGCGGCGGTGATCACGGCACGAGACACCGATAACGCGCAAAGGAAGCTGAACCAGGTCATGCGACGGGCAAATTCGTGGATGGAAGAGCACGGTCTCAGCCTTGCGGCGGAGAAAACAGAGATAGTCCTTCTTACGAAGAAGAGGATCCCCACACAAATTGACTTCCAAATCGGGGCAGAATTAATAAGAAGCAGTGCCGCGGTGAAATACCTGGGACTGAGGCTCGACACAAAGCTATCCTACTGGCAACATATAAAGGCAGCAGCGGAAAGAGCCTCTAAAACAACTGCATCACTGAGCAGACTGATGGCAAATGTAGGTGGTCCAGCGGCCAGTAAGCGAAAGTTATTGATGGCGACAACGCATTCCATCCTTCTCTACGGCAGCGAAATTTGGGCGGACGCACTTAATCAAGAGAAGTACCGGAAACAGATGGCGGCAGTCCAAAGATGCGGAGCTCTACGGGTGGTAAGTTCCTACCGAACGGTGTCGGAAGCAGCCGCACTTGTAGTCGCAGGAGTGACTCCCATCGATCTCCTAGCGGCAGAAAGGAAGTACGTCTACGACAACAAGGCGGAAATCGGAGTGGAAACGGCAACCGTGCAGGCCAAACAACTTACCAAACAGAAGTGGCAAGAGCGTTGGAACTCGGACAGCAGAGGAAGATGGACAGCAAAGCTGATCAGGAACGTGGCTGAATGGAAGGACCGAAAACATGGGGAGGTGAACTACTACATCACACAGTTCCTCACCGGACACGGATATTTCAATGCCTTCCTTCATAAGATCGGTAAAAAGAATACCCCAGCCTGCCAGTACGGAGACTCCGAAGAAGACGACGTTCAACATACCTTCTTCGCTTGCAGCAGATGGGAAAATGAAAGAGCTGAACTGGAGAGAAATATCGGTATCATCACTCCAGACAACATAGTCGAAAAGATGCTGGCCAGCGAACAGAACTGGAACGACATCTGCGTCTACACCCAACGAATTCTCAGAAGAAAGAAAAGAGAAGAAGAGCAATTCCGCGACGAGACAGAGTAAGCCCGAAAGGGCGAATGATTACAACCCCCCTGAAGTAATGCGAACAGCGGTCCCGGGGGGGCGGGTCAGAAACCGAGGGGTGGGAGGAGTTTTAGTTTACGTATACCTTGAAAAAGGGGAGTCGGACACACGGGGAAGGTCAACGCCAACACGGCCTCCTTATGGTGCATCAAGCATTCTCCTCCACCCAACAGGAAAAAAAAAAAAAAAAAAAAAATCATTATCATTATCATTATCATTATCATTATCATTATCATTATCATTATCATTATCATTATCATTATCATTATCATTATCATTATCATTATCATTATCATTATCATTATCATTATCATTATCATTATCATTATCATTATCATTATCATTATCATTATCATTATCATTATCATTATCATTATCATTATCATTATCATTATCATTATCATTATCATTATTATTATCATTATCATTATCATTATCATTATCATTATCATTATCATTATCATTATCATTATCATTATCATTATCATTATCATTATCATTATCATTATCATTATCATTATCATTATCATTATCATTATCATTATCATTATCATTATCATTATCATTATCATTATCATTATCATTATCATTATCATTATCATTATCATTATCATTATCATTATCATTATCATTATCATTATCATTATCTCAAAACCTCTAAAACAACTGCATCACTGAGCAGACTGATGGCAAATGTAGGTGGTCCAGCGGCCAGTAAGCGAAAGTTATTGATGGCGACAACGCATTCCATCCTTCTCTACGGCAGCGAAATTTGGGCGGACGCACTTAATCAAGAGAAGTACCGGAAACAGATGGCGGCAGTCCAAAGATGCGGAGCTCTACGGGTGGTAAGTTCCTACCGAACGGTGTCGGAAGCAGCCGCACTTGTAGTCGCAGGAGTGACTCCCATCGATCTCCTAGCGGCAGAAAGGAAGTACGTCTACGACAACAAGGCAGAAATCGGAGTGGAAACGGCAACCGTGCAGGCCAAGCAACTTACCAAACAGAAGTGGCAAGAGCGTTGGAACTCGGACAGCAGAGGAAGATGGACAGCAAAGCTGATCAGGAACGTGGCTGAATGGAAGGACCGAAAACATGGGGAGGTGAACTACTACATCACACAGTTCCTCACCGGACACGGATATTTCAATGCCTTCCTTCATAAGATCGGTAAAAAGAATACCCCAGCCTGCCAGTACGGAGACTCCGAAGAAGACGACGTTCAACATACCTTCTTCGCTTGCAGCAGATGGGAAAATGAAAGAGCTGAACTGGAGAGAAATATCGGTATCATCACTCCAGACAACATAGTCGAAAAGATGCCGGCCAGCGAACAGAACTGGAACGACATCTGCGTCTACACCCAACGAATTCTCAGAAGAAAGAAAAGAGAAGAAGAGCAATTCCGCGACGAGACAGAGTAAGCCCGAAAGGGCGAATGATTACAACCCCCCTGAAGTAATGCGAACAGCGGTCCCGGGGGGGCGGGTCAGAAACCGAGGGGTGGGAGGAGTTTTAGTTTACGTATACCTTGCAAAAGGGGAGTCGGACACACGGGGAAGGTCAACGCCAACACGGCCTCCTTATGGTGCATCAAGCATTCTCCTCCACCCAACAGGAAAAAAAAAAAAAAAAAAAAAAAAAAAAAAAAATCATTATCATTATCATTATCATTATCATTATCATTATCATTATCATTATCATTATCATTATCATTATCATTATCATTATCATTATCATTATCATTATCATTATCATTATCATTATCATTATCATTATCATTATCATTATCATTATCATTATCATTATCATTATCATTATCATTATCATTATCATTATCATTATCATTATCATTATCATTATCATCCCTCGGGGGTTTTGTTGTTTCCCCTAGAGGGCGCGTCCTCAGGTGGCGGATAGAGGGATGCTCGGCTTTAATACTTAGTATTAATGCAGGGTAGGTGGGAAATAAAATACCACCCGTGGACCAAAAAAACAACTATGTGAAGGAACACAGAAAATAAACCAAATATGGATAGAGAACACGAAGGAAGAAAACTTACGGTGCAGGGAGTCGGATCCCCAGTACCGGCGTCTGTCAGGGGTGAGCACGCGGGCCCCGGGACGTCGATATCCTATGACCGCAATCATCTCCAAACCCAAACCGATTCCCCAGGAGTTGCAAGCTTGGCTCTTGAGGAACGAAATGCTACAAGCAAACAGAGCAGTGTACCTTTTCAGAGGTCCGCAAGGATTCAACGTACACCACCGCGGAATACAACCCCACAGAACACAAAAACATCCACAGGAATCTTTCCTGCCACTCACGCAGGAAACGAGGGGAACAACAAAGACGTCTTTATACGGGAAATACTCGCGTGTGAAAGCGTCGTTAAAAGCATGAAGACGGCCTGTTTAAAACAGAAGAATATCAGTATGGATATTAAAAATGGTATCGCGATACTCGAAGAGGGGCTCGATAGGCTAAAGTGGAAAATCAGTACCTCAAACACAGGAGAGCAAAGCATGCAAAAGCCAAAAAGCAGCATCGCAAAAGCAACACAAACTGACCCAGTCCGAAAAAGTTCAGCTGAAAGACTAGTCTCCCACAAAAGACCGCCAACAAGCCCTCTAAAGAAACTAGTGGAGAAGAAAACAAAAACTGATGAAACTGACCTCACCTGTTGTGAGCAAGAGAGCTACGCTGAAGCTCTCAAGAAGAAAAACCCTATTGTCTCGCCAGACAAACTCGCCCAGAGGGTCAGACCTAGGGACAAACCCAAAGAAAGGGCAAGGGAAAACAAAAAGAAGGAAAAGAAAAGGAAAGAGAAGAACCAACGGAGACCCCGACCTGAGGCTATTCTCATTAAGCCAAAGGGATCAGAGAAATTCACCGATATCCTGAAGGAAATCCGAAGTAAGGCGAATCCAGACGACACCGAAACTATTGTCAAAACTGTTCGGCAAACGAAAACTGGAGACGTACTTCTAGAACTCGGATTTAAGACAAAGAATAAGACAGCTTTCGGAGAGTCTCTAAGAGCTATTCTAGGGGATAAGGCAACGGTTCGCAGTCTTGAACCGAAAATGTCCCTGGAGATCAGGGACTTGGACGAACTGACTACAGCCGAAGAAGTCCAAGAAGCAGTCAAGAAAAAAGCTGCTGTTTTCATCTCTTATATACAGGTGTCAGTCACAGCGAAAAACAGAAATTCCCTCAAGACGGCAATAGTGCATATGAACGCCCGAGCAGCCTACGAATTGTTGAAGAGCCCAACAATTAGAATCGGATGGGTCCAGTGTCGAATCCGTCGCAGAACAGAGGTCGCGCGGTGCTATAAATGGTTTGGATATGGCCACCAACAAGCAACATGCAGTGGCGTAGATAGAAAGGGGCTAGGGCTGTGTTTCAACTGCGGAGAAAAGGGCCACAAGAAGATCGACTGCCAAAATCCACCAAAATGCTGCCTATGCGCGGATCTCCAAGTCCAACCAACCGCTCTGGACCATGTCCCGGGTTCAGGAAAGTGCCTTGTCTTCCGAGAGGCTCTCGAAAAAGAAAAGAAAAGGGCCTCACAATGACCAGAATCCTGCAGGGAAATATGCACAGGAGTCAAACGGCGGACAACCTGCTTATTAAACTACTAGATGAAATGAAAGTAGATGTCGCCATCATCAGCGAGCAATATATGAATAAAGAGATAAACTGGGTAGCGGACTCACTTGGAACTGCTGCAATCTGGGTCTTGGATACCAAAAAATTCCCCATGGAAAGTATAGGCACGCAAAGAGGCTTCACGTGGGTAAAGCACGACCAACTCACGGTCGTGAGCGTCTACCTGAGCCCAAACGACCGAATTGACGCGTTCCGGCAAAAACTGGACGACCTGGAGGACTTCCTGGTCGACACCAGAGGGGAGATCTTGGTAGCAGGTGACTTTAACGCCAAAGCACAAGAGTGGGGTATGCCGACTACTGACTCTCGAGGAAGGCAAATACTCGAGATGGCTGCCAGACGTGGACTTTACGTAGTCAACGCAGGAGACACCCCCACCTTCAGGAGACCTGGACACAGAGGAACTATTCCAGACGTAACCTTCGCAACGAACACCACATTCGCAAGAATCAAAAACTGGAGAGTAATCGAGGACTACACAGGCAGCGACCATCAGTATATCGTCTTTGATCTGGAGTATAACCAACGAGTCCTGAACCACCGTTACCACCCACGGGCTCCGAGATGGAATTTGAACAGGCTCGACGCAGATCTTTTTAAGGGCGTGATCGAGGAAGGTGCAGACGCCGTAATCCAGGTACAAGGACCTGCTGAAACGAAAGCTGAAGCCACGATGCAACTAATTCGGCGCGCTTGCGACTCCTCAATGCCGAGAACGAGCGGTGCCAACAGAAAAAGAGACCCAGTGTACTGGTGGACCGAGGAGATAGCTACGCTACGTCGGAGATGCCTACAAATACGACGCACCGTCACCAGGGTAAGAGGAAGAGGAAATACTGAAGCTATGGAAGATGCTCTAGCGGAATTCAGAACTCGAAGATCTGAGCTCAAGAGGGCCATCAACTTGAGCAAAAAACAGAAGTGGGAGGATCTTCGCCGAGACGTCAACAGCGACCCATGGGGACTAGGCTACAAAATCGTGACGCGGAAACTCGGAGCTCAGATGGCACCCCCCATCCTCAGTGAAGGAAAGATGGAACACATCGTGGACGCACTGTTTCCAACTCATCCGGTCAGACAACCCGACATCACACCGGTCCAACGAGAGGAAATTCCAGCCTTTAGCGAAGAAGAGTTGAGCATAGCGGTACATTCCCTGAAAACCAGAAGAGCCCTCGGCCCCGACGGAATTCCTACAGAAGCACTGAAAGTGACCTTCCATACTTGTCCGCACTTACTGCTGAGCATGTTTAACAGCCTCCTCGAGGAAGGCATCTTTCCCAAGAGCTGGAAGAAACAACTCTTGGTGCTCATCAGCAAAGGCAAAGGAGATCCAGACTCCCCATCGGCATACAGACCTCTGTGCATGTTAGATACCGCGGGTAAGCTCTTCGAAAAACTTATTAAGCCACGTCTTATAGCGGCAGTGCAAACGTCAGGCGACCTGTCAGAGAGGCAGTATGGTTTCCGGAGAGGCCGCTCTACGATTGGAGCCGTAAAGGAAGTTGTGAACGCCGCCAAAATCGCCCATCAGGGAAACCACTACTCAAGGAACATCGTCTTGTTGGCAACACTGGACGTACGGAATGCCTTCAATTCAGCCAGGTGGAGCGATATACTGAACGCACTTGAACGGAGGTTCTACATACCAGCATATCTCCTGCGGATTGTAAAGGACTATCTCAGGGATCGAGAGCTGTTTTACGAGACCACAGAAGGCCCGAGAAGAAAGGAAGTGACATCGGGCGCAGCGCAGGGATCGATCTTAGGACCAGACCTCTGGAACATTTCCTACGACGACATCCTTGGCATGGAAATGCCCGAGGGTGCCTTTCTGGTCGGGTACGCAGACGACATCGCGGCGGTGATCACGGCACGAGACACCGATAACGCGCAAAGGAAGCTGAACCAGGTCATGCGACGGGCAAATTCGTGGATGGAAGAGCACGGTCTCAGCCTTGCGGCGGAGAAAACAGAGATAGTCCTTCTTACGAAGAAGAGGATCCCCACACAAATTGACTTCCAAATCGGGGCAGAATTAATAAGAAGCAGTGCCGCGGTGAAATACCTGGGACTGAGGCTCGACACAAAGCTATCCTACTGGCAACATATAAAGGCAGCAGCGGAAAGAGCCTCTAAAACAACTGCATCACTGAGCAGACTGATGGCAAATGTAGGTGGTCCAGCGGCCAGTAAGCGAAAGTTATTGATGGCGACAACGCATTCCATCCTTCTCTACGGCAGCGAAATTTGGGCGGACGCACTTAATCAAGAGAAGTACCGGAAACAGATGGCGGCAGTCCAAAGATGCGGAGCTCTACGGGTGGTAAGTTCCTACCGAACGGAGTCGGAAGCAGCCGCACTTGTAGTCGCAGGAGTGACTCCCATCGATCTCCTAGCGGCAGAAAGGAAGTACGTCTACGACAACAAGGCGGAAATCGGAGTGGAAACGGCAACCGTGCAGGCCAAGCAACTTACCAAACAGAAGTGGCAAGAGCGTTGGAACTCGGACAGCAGAGGAAGATGGACAGCAAAGCTGATCAGGAACGTGGCTGAATGGAAGGACCGAAAACATGGGGAGGTGAACTACTACATCACACAGTTCCTCACCGGACACGGATATTTCAATGCCTTCCTTCATAAGATCGGTAAAAAGAATACCCCAGCCTGCCAGTACGGAGACTCCGAAGAAGACGACGTTCAACATACCTTCTTCGCTTGCAGCAGATGGGAAAATGAAAGAGCTGAACTGGAGAGAAATATCGGTATCATCACTCCAGACAACATAGTCGAAAAGATGCTGGCCAGCGAACAGAACTGGAACGACATCTGCGTCTACACCCAACGAATTCTCAGAAGAAAGAAAAGAGAAGAAGAGCAATTCCGCGACGAGACAGAGTAAGCCCGAAAGGGCGAATGATTACAACCCCCCTGAAGTAATGCGAACAGCGGTCCCGGGGGGGCGGGTCAGAAACCGAGGGGTGGGAGGAGTTTTAGTTTACGTATACCTTGAAAAAGGGGAGTCGGACACACGGGGAAGGTCAACGCCAACACGGCCTCCTTATGGTGCATCAAGCATTCTCCTCCACCCAACAGGAAAAAAAAAAAAAAAAAAAAAATCATTATCATTATCATTATCATTATCATTATCATTATCATTATCATTATCATTATCATTATCATTATCATTATCATTATCATTATCATTATCATTATCATTATCATTATCATTATCATTATCATTATCATTATCATTATCATTATCATTATCATTATCATTATCATTATCATTATCATTATCATTATCATTATCATTATCATTATCATTATCATTATCATTATCATTATCATTATCATTATCATTATCATTATCATTATCATTATCATTATCATTATCATTATCATTATCATTATCATTATCATTATCATTATCATTATCATTATCATTATCATTATCATTATCATTATCATTATCATTATCATTATCATTATCATTATCATTATCATTATCATTATCATTATCATTATCATTATCATTATCATTATCATTATCATTATCATTATCATTATCATTATCATTATCATTATCATTATCATTATCATTATCATTATCATTATCATTATCATTATCATTATCATTATCATTATCATTATCATTATCATTATCATTATCATTATCATTATCATTATCATTATCATTATCATTATCATTATCATTATCATTATCATTATCATTATCATTATCATTATCATTATCATTATCATTATCATTATCATTATCATTATCATTATCATTATCATTATCATTATCATTATCATTATCATTATCATTATCATTATCATTATCATTATCATTAGCATTATCATTATCATTATCATTATCATTATCATTATCATTATCATTATCATTATCATTATCATTATCATTATCATTATCATTATCATTATCATTATCATTATCATTATCATTATCATTATCATTATCATTATCATTATCATTATCATTATCATTATCATTATCATTATCATTATCATTATCATTATCATTATCATTATCATTATCATTATCATTATCATTATCATTATCATTATCATTATCATTATCATTATCATTATCATTATCATTATCATTATCATTATCATTATCATTATCATTATCATTATCATTATCATTATCATTATCATTATCATTATCATTATCCCTCGGGGGTTTTGTTGTTTCCCCTAGAGGGCGCGTCCTCAGGTGGCGGATAGAGGGATGCTCGGCTTTAATACTTAGTATTAATGCAGGGTAGGTGGGAAATAAAATACCACCCGTGGACCAAAAAAACAACTATGTGAAGGAACACAGAAAATAAACCAAATATGGATAGAGAACACGAAGGAAGAAAACTTACGGTGCAGGGAGTCGGATCCCCAGTACCGGCGTCTGTCAGGGGTGAGCACGCGGGCCCCGGGACGTCGATATCCTATGACCGCAATCATCTCCAAACCCAAACCGATTCCCCAGGAGTTGCAAGCTTGGCTCTTGAGGAACGAAATGCTACAAGCAAACAGAGCAGTGTACCTTTTCAGAGGTCCGCAAGGATTCAACGTACACCACCGCGGAATACAACCCCACAGAACACAAAAACATCCACAGGTATCTTTCCTGCCACTCACGCAGGAAACGAGGGGAACAACAAAGACGTCTTTATACGGGAAATACTCGCGTGTGAAAGCGTCGTTAAAAGCATGAAGACGGCCTGTTTAAAACAGAAGAATATCAGTATGGATATTAAAAATGGTATCGCGATACTCGAAGAGGGGCTCGATAGGCTAAAGTGGAAAATCAGTACCTCAAACACAGGAGAGCAAAGCATGCAAAAGCCAAAAAGCAGCATCGCAAAAGCAACACAAACTGACCCAGTCCGAAAAAGTTCAGCTGAAAGACTAGTCTCCCACAAAAGACCGCCAACAAGCCCTCTAAAGAAACTAGTGGAGAAGAAAACAAAAACTGATGAAACTGACCTCACCTGTTGTGAGCAAGAGAGCTACGCTGAAGCTCTCAAGAAGAAAAACCCTATTGTCTCGCCAGACAAACTCGCCCAGAGGGTCAGACCTAGGGACAAACCCAAAGAAAGGGCAAGGGAAAACAAAAAGAAGGAAAAGAAAAGGAAAGAGAAGAACCAACGGAGACCCCGACCTGAGGCTATTCTCATTAAGCCAAAGGGATCAGAGAAATTCACCGATATCCTGAAGGAAATCCGAAGTAAGGCGAATCCAGACGACACCGAAACTATTGTCAAAACTGTTCGGCAAACGAAAACTGGAGACGTACTTCTAGAACTCGGATTTAAGACAAAGAATAAGACAGCTTTCGGAGAGTCTCTAAGAGCTATTCTAGGGGATAAGGCAACGGTTCGCAGTCTTGAACCGAAAATGTCCCTGGAGATCAGGGACTTGGACGAACTGACTACAGCCGAAGAAGTCCAAGAAGCAGTCAAGAAAAAAGCTGCTGTTTTCATCTCTTATATACAGGTGTCAGTCACAGCGAAAAACAGAAATTCCCTCAAGACGGCAATAGTGCATATGAACGCCCGAGCAGCCTACGAATTGTTGAAGAGCCCAACAATTAGAATCGGATGGGTCCAGTGTCGAATCCGTCGCAGAACAGAGGTCGCGCGGTGCTATAAATGCTTTGGATATGGCCACCAACAAGCAACATGCAGTGGCGTAGATAGAAAGGGGCTAGGGCTGTGTTTCAACTGCGGAGAAAAGGGCCACAAGAAGATCGACTGCCAAAATCCACCAAAATGCTGCCTATGCGCGGATCTCCAAGTCCAACCAACCGCTCTGGACCATGTCCCGGGTTCAGGAAAGTGCCTTGTCTTCCGAGAGGCTCTCGAAAAAGAAAAGAAAAAGGCCTCACAATGACCAGAATCCTGCAGGGAAATATGCACAGGAGTCAAACGGCGGACAACCTGCTTATTAAACTACTAGATGAAATGAAAGTAGATGTCGCCATCATCAGCGAGCAATATATGAATAAAGAGATAAACTGGGTAGCGGACTCACTTGGAACTGCTGCAATCTGGGTCTTGGATACCAAAAAATTCCCCATGGAAAGTATAGGCACGCAAAGAGGCTTCACGTGGGTAAAGCACGACCAACTCACGGTCGTGAGCGTCTACCTGAGCCCAAACGACCGAATTGACGCGTTCCGGCAAAAACTGGACGACCTGGAGGACTTCCTGGTCGACACCAGAGGGGAGATCTTGGTAGCAGGTGACTTTAACGCCAAAGCACAAGAGTGGGGTATGCCGACTACTGACTCTCGAGGAAGGCAAATACTCGAGATGGCCGCCAGACGTGGACTTTACGTAGTCAACGCAGGAGACACCCCCACCTTCAGGAGACCCGGACACAGAGGAACTATTCCAGACGTAACCTTCGCAACGAACACCACATTCGCAAGAATCAAAAACTGGAGAGTAATCGAGGACTACACAGGCAGCGACCATCAGTATATCGTCTTTGATCTGGAGTATAACCAACGAGTCCAGAACCACCGTTACCACCCACGGGCTCCGAGATGGAATTCGAACAGGCTCGACGCAGATCTTTTTAAGGGCGTGATCGAGGAAGGTGCAGACGCCGTAATCCAGGTACAAGGACCTGCTGAAACGAAAGCTGAAGCCACGATGCAACTAATTCGGCGCGCTTGCGACTCCTCAATGCCGAGAACGAGCGGTGCCAACAGAAAGAGAGACCCAGTGTACTGGTGGACCGAGGAGATAGCTATGCTACGTCGGAGATGCCTACAAATACGACGCACCGTCACCAGGGTAAGAGGAAGAGGAAATACTGAAGCTATGGAAGATGCTCTAGCGGAATTCAGAACTCGAAGATCTGAGCTCAAGAGGGCCATCAACTTGAGCAAAAAACAGAAGTGGGAGGATCTTCGCCGAGACGTCAACAGCGACCCATGGGGACTAGGCTACAAAATCGTGACGCGGAAACTCGGAGCTCAGATGGCACCCCCCATCCTCAGTGAAGGAAAGATGGAACACATCGTGGACGCACTGTTTCCAACTCATCCGGTCAGACAACCCGACATCACACCGGTCCAACGAGAGGAAATTCCAGCCTTTAGCGAAGAAGAGTTGAGCATAGCGGTACATTCCCTGAAAACCAGAAGAGCCCCCGGCCCCGACGGAATTCCTACAGAAGCACTGAAAGTGACCTCCCATACTTGTCCGCACTTACTGCTGAACATGTTTAACAGCCTCCTCGAGGAAGGCATCTTTCCCAAGAGCTGGAAGAAACAACGCTTGGTGCTCATCAGCAAAGGCAAAGGAGATCCAGACTCCCCATCGGCATACAGACCTCTGTGCATGTTAGATACCGCGGGTAAGCTCTTCGAAAAGCTTATTAAGCCACGTCTTATAGCGGCAGTGCAAACGTCAGGCGACCTGTCAGAGAGGCAGTATGGTTTCCGGAGAGGCCGCTCTACGATTGGAGCCGTAAAGGAAGTTGTGAACGCCGCCAAAATCGCCCATCAGGGAAACCACTACTCAAGGAACATCGTCTTGTTGGCAACACTGGACGTACGGAATGCCTTCAATTCAGCCAGGTGGAGCGATATACTGAACGCACTTGAACGGAGGTTCTACATACCAGCATATCTCCTGCGGATTGTAAAGGACTATCTCAGGGATCGAGAGCTGTTTTACGAGACCACAGAAGGCCCGAGAAGAAAGGAAGTGACATCGGGCGCAGCGCAGGGATCGATCTTAGGACCAGACCTCTGGAACATTTCCTACGACAACATCCTTGGCATGGAAATGCCCGAGGGTGCCTTTCTGGTCGGGTACGCAGACGACATCGCGGCGGTGATCACGGCACGAGACACCGATAACGCGCAAAGGAAGCTGAACCAGCTGATGGCAAATGTAGGTGGTCCAGCGGCCAGTAAGCGAAAGTTATTGATGGCGACAACGCATTCCATCCTTCTCTACGGCAGCGAAATTTGGGCAGACGCACTTAATCAAGAGAAGTACCGGAAACAGATGGCGGCAGTCCAAAGATGCGGAGCTCTACGGGTGGTAAGTTCCTACCGAACGGTGTCGGAAGCAGCCGCACTTGTAGTCGCAGGAGTGACTCCCATCGATCTCCTAGCGGCAGAAAGGAAGTACGTCTACGACAACAAGGCGGAAATCGGAGTGGAAACGGCAACCGTGCAGGCCAAGCAACTTACCAAACAGAAGTGGCAAGAGCGTTGGAACTCGGACAGCAGAGGAAGATGGACAGCAAAGCTGATCAGGAACGTGGCTGAATGGAAGGACCGAAAACATGGGGAGGTGAACTACCACATCACACAGTTCCTCACCGGACACGGATATTTCAATGCCTTCCTTCATAAGATCGGTAAAAAGAATACCCCAGCCTGCCAGTACGGAGACTCCGAAGAAGACGACGTTCAACATACCTTCTTCGCTTGCAGCAGATGGGAAAATGAAAGAGCTGAACTGGAGAGAAATATCGGTATCATCACTCCAGACAACATAGTCGAAAAGATGCTGGCCAGCGAACAGAACTGGAACGACATCTGCGTCTACACCCAACGAATTCTCAGAAGAAAGAAAAGAGAAGAAGAGCAATTCCGCGACGAGACAGAGTAAGCCCGAAAGGGCGAATGATTACAACCCCCCTGAAGTAATGCGAACAGCGGTCCCGGGGGGGCGGGTCAGAAACCGAGGGGTGGGAGGAGTTTTAGTTTACGTATACCTTGAAAAAGGGGAGTCGGACACACGGGGAAGGTCAACGCCAACACGGCCTCCTTATGGTGCATCAAGCATTCTCCTCCACATAACAGGAAAAAAAAAAAAAAAAAAAAAAAAAAAAAAAAAAGCCCGAAAGGGCGAATGATTACAACCCCCCTGAAGTAATGCGAACAGCGGTCCCGGGGGGGCGGGTCAGAAACCGAGGGGTGGGAGGAGTTTTAGTTTACGTATACCTTGAAAAAGGGGAGTCGGACACACGGGGAAGGTCAACGCCAACACGGCCTCCTTATGGTGCATCAAGCATTCTCCTCCACATAACAGGAAAAAAAAAAAAAAAAAAAAAAAAAAAAAAAAAAATCATTATCATTATCATTATCATTATCATTATCATTATCATTATCATTATCATTATCATTATCATTATCATTATCATTATCATTATCATTATCATTATCATTATCATTATCATTATCATTATCATTATCATTATCATTATCATTATCATTATCATTATCATTATCATTATCATTATCATTATCATTATCATTATCATTATCATTATCATTATCATTATCATTATCATTATCATTATCATTATCATTATCATTATCATTATCATTATCATTATCATTATCATTATCATTATCATTATCATTATCATTATCATTATCATTATCATTATCATTATCATTATCATTATCATTATCATTATCATTATCATTATCATTATCATTATCATTATCATTATCATTATCATTATCATTATCATTATCATTATCATTATCATTATCATTATCATTATCATTATCATTATCATTATCATTATCATTATCATTATCATTATCATTATCATTATCATTATCAGCAAAGTTGATCAGGAACGTGGCTGAATGGAAGGACCGAAAACATGGGGAGGTGAACTCCTACATCACGTTCCTCACCGGACACGGATATTTCAATGCCTTCCTTCATAAGATCGGTAAAAAGAATACCCCAGCCTGCCAGTACGGAGACTCCGAAGAAGACGACGTTCAACATACCTTCTTCGCTTGCAGTAGATGGGAAAATGAAAGAGCTGAACTGGAGAGAAATATCGGTATCATTACTCCAGACAACATAGTCGAAAAGATGCTGGCCAGCTGGCCCACATCTGCGTCTACACCCAACGAATTCTCAGAAGAAAGAAAAGAGAAGAAGAGCAATTCCGCGACGAGACAGAGTAAGCCCGAAAGGGCGAATGATTACAACCCCCCTGAAGTAATGCGAACAGCGGTTCCGGGGGGGCGGGTCAGAAACCGAGGGGTGGGAGGAGTTTTAGTTTACGTATACCTTGAAAAAGGGGAGTCGGACACACGGGGAAGGTCAACGCCAACACGGCCTCCTTATGGTGCATCAAGCATTCTCCTCCACCCAACAGGAAAAAAACAAAAAAAAAAAAAAAATCATTATCATTATAATTATCATTATCATTATCATTATCATTATCATTATCATTATCATTATCATTATCATTATCATTATCATTATCATTATCATTATCATTATCATTATCATTATCATTATCATTATCATTATCATTATCATTATCATTATCATTATCATTATCATTATCATTATCATTATCATTATCATTATCATTATCATTATCATTATCATTATCATTATCATTATCATTATCATTATCATTATCATTATCATTATCATTATCATTATCATTATCATTATCATTATCATTATCATTATCATTATCATTATCATTATCATTATCATTATCATTATCATTATCATTATCATTATCATTATCATTATCATTATCATTATCATTATCATTATCATTATCATTATCATTATCATTATCATTATCATTATCATTATCATTATCATTATCATTATCATTATCATTATCATTATCATTATCATTATCATTATCATTATCATTATCATTATCATTATCATTATCATTATCATTATCATTATCATTATCATTATCATTATCATTATCATTATCATTATCATTATCATTATCATTATCATTATCATTATCATTATCATTATCATTATCATTATCATTATCATTATCATTATCATTATCATTATCATTATCATTATCATTATCATTATCATTATCATTATCATTATCATTATCATTATCATTATCATTATCATTATCATTATCATTATCATTATCATTATCATTATCATTATCATTATCATTATCATTATCAATATCATTATCATTATCATTATCATTATCATTATCATTATCATTATCATTATCATTATCATTATCATTATCATTATCATTATCATTATCATTATCATTATCATTATCATTATCATTATCATTATCATTATCATTATCATTATCATTATCATTATCATTATCATTATCATTATCATTATCATTATCATTATCATTATCATTATCATTATCATTATCATTATCATTATCATTATCATTATCATTATCATTATCATTATCATTATCATTATCATTATCATTATCATTATCATTATCATTATCATTATCATTATCATTATCATTATCATTATCATTATCATTATCATTATCATTATCATTATCATTATCATTATCATTATCATTATCATTATCATTATCATTATCATTATCATTATCATTATCATTATCATTATCATTATCATTATCATTATCATTATCATTATCGAAAATTGGAGTCATAGATGATTTTACTGGGACCTGAACTACTCAAGTTTTTAATCGAGGAGGGTAAAGATGAGATACTAGAGATGACCGGAACCGCCGAATGGAAAGCTGAAGCTACGCGTGCGACGCCTCGATGCTTCCCTGTGGAAACTCAAGAGGACGCAGAAAATCAGTATACTGGTGGACCGAAGAGATCGCTACGCTCAGAAGGAGGTGCCTATACCTTAGACGTAAAGTCACCAGAGGAAGAAGAAGACACGCTGATACAACTATAGCTGTTCTATCAGAGTACAGAAATACGAAGTCCAAGCTCAAGAGAGCCATCAATGTGAGCAAAGAGGTCAACAGTGACCCCTGGGGACTAGGATATAGAGTAGTAAAGGAATTGTTAAAACCCCGACTCGCAGCAACAGTACAGAGAGCAGGAGGCCTATCCGAAAGACAAAACAGATTCAGAAGAGGCCACTCCACGGTAGGAACAATCAAAGATGTAGTCGAAACATTTCAAACTGCTCAACATGGAAACCACTACTCGAGAAAAGTCGTTGTTCTGGCAGCCTTAGACGTGAGAAACGCTTACAATTCAGCTACGTGGATTGATATGTTGGATGCCCTGGGAAACACCTTCAGGATACCGGAATACCTCCTACAGATAGTAAGGACTATCTTAAAGACCGAGAACTGCGAGAAAGCAGCGCAGGGCTCTATCCTGGGACTTGATCTGTGAAATATATCATATGATGGAATTCTGCGTACAGAGATGCCCGAAAAAAAGCATCGGCGCTATTTACCCGAATAACATAATTAGGAAAGATGCTGATAAACCAGGCAAATTGGGATAAAGTTCTTTCACCGAAAACATCCTTAGAACCAAAACGAGGGAAGAAAACCCTGCAGCAAACCCGGCAGGCGTGAGAAGCTTAGACGTCTTAGGACGCAGAAGACAAGCGAGACGGCGTCCTTAAGAGGACATAAACGGCACCAACCTGATGTAATGCAAAGAGCAGTTCCAGGGTGGTTTGAAGGTCGGTAGTGAGAGAGTTTAGTCCAAGAGAGTCGGACGTCAAATAGTGATGGTCTGCCACTTGAAGGAACATAACGTATACTCTCCTCCAAGAACCAAAAAATTATTATTATTATTGTTATTATTATAATAATATGTTAATATTATAATAAATACCATATCCATACCCCTATATGCCCCAAAAAATTCTATTAAATTTAAAATAAAAAATATTTTTTTTAATAAACGCCCCCAAAAAGTGGACGTGGCCAAAAACTTTGAAAGGGCGATATATTTTTAAAAAAATTGGCTAAATACCTTGCTAAGCATTTTTTTTCGGTTTCTTTCAAAATTTTTGAAGAAAACAGCATTTGAGTAAAAAACGCCCACAAAAAGTAGGCGTGGCAAAAAACTTTCTATGCCAAACTTATAAAGGAGGGCAGTGCCTACATATCTTGTGAAGGTAAGTAACACTCTATCTCTCTAACTTTAGCTTTAAAACGGTTTTTTCTAAATTGTGGGCTTGGCAGGTGGCGTAATTTTTACATTGAGCCATTTCGGAGGGAATATGTGGTCCAAATTTCAGCTTCCTAGATTAATTTTAAAGGTCGGACGCACATTGCTAATCTTAGGATTTAGTCCTATTCATAAATATATATACTTTTATGGGTCTACGACTAATATTAAGAGGTGTTACATGCTATGTGTCAAAATTATTATATCCTTAGGATAGGGCATACAAATTGTTAAGTACTTTCAACTAACCTTCGTATATGTGAATAATGTTGGGATGTTGAACTGAACTCATGATTTGAACCTCTCTGCGAATGCGAATAAGATCAGCTTCAGCTTCAATTTTACATTTTTTTATTGTCTTGATTGCAACTTCTTGGCCGGTTTCCTTGTTAATGCCCAACTGCACTTTACCATAGGTACCTTGACCCAGTTTCTTTATTATATCAAATCTACAAAAAATATGTTTTTATTATTAAACCAAATTTAAAAATTGGTATTGATATCACCTTTGGCGGAGTTTTTTTCTATGATTGTTCATTTTTACAGCACCTGTATTGCTTATACCACTCATTATATTATCTATTTTATCTTGTGGAATACCGGATGGATGGGCCAAGGTATTGGCGGATCCCTCCACCGCTGCACCAGCTGTATCACCTATCACCATTTTTGGAAGCAATTATTTATTCTGAAATAAAAAAAAAAAACAGTTGATAAATTTAATATATGTACAATTGAGTTTATGTATTCAATATTCTACTCTGCGGTCACATATGAAAACGACACAGCCAGCCGAAGAATGACTGTTGCAAATCGTTGTTTCTATAGGGCAACTTTGTTGTATTGCCCTCTTCCAAATAACTGAGAAAACTCTATATAATACCTTTATAATCCCAGTCCTGATCTATGGTTCTGAAGCATTTACCCTTTCTAAAGCGGATGAAGATATCCTTGGTCGTTTTGAGAGAAAAATTCTACGTGAGATATTTGGTCTCGTATTCGTTGACGTGTTATGTATGAGACGGTTAAACGATAAACTCTACGAGCTGTATAGCGACATCAACCTGGTCAAAAAACTGGGCATTGGGAGTTAGAGATGGCTAAGAAATGTAGGGCGAATGAACAATAACGCTATAACCATCAAAAATGCTTTGCCTTACGTGGCGCGCACAAGTGAAAGGGAACCTCAACCGGCTTAAGTAAGTTTTATATTTAATAAAATATATGTATAATTCGAATAAATCGTTATCGATCATAACAAGAAAGATGTGCGGGGTGCAGAAAAATTCGATAGCCGAAGAAAAAGGTAAAAAAATATTCAGAAATTCTATTGAAAAAAATATCAAGAGTTAATCGAAGATACGGTCTTAGCGGGGAAAGCTGACAATTTTAAAATTAAAGTAAACAAACCTCCTGAATACGATTTAATTACGGCACAGGTCTTTAAAGATTTGCCAAGGAAAGCGCTTATTATGTTCGTTTATCTCATAAATGCTTAGTTCAGTTTATCATACGTTCTAAGACAATGAAAAGTAGCTAAGGTCTTAATGGCCTCAAAGCCGGAAAAATCCCCATATGACAAGGAATCGTATCGACCAATATCTCTTTTACCAAATTTGTTTGGCCAAACCGAAGTAGCAGCGGTTTCCTAATTCTTCGTCGGATCTGCAACAAGTTGTCATTCGTGGAGTTTATATTCACACCGAGGTAGATGAACTCCTTAACTACCTCGAAGTTGCTGCTATCAACACTGACATTTTGTCCTAGTCAGTGGACAGATGCTTGTTTGTTTGTTGATAGCATGTTTTTAGTTTCGTCCTCATTCGTCTGTTCTTCAATAGCCGTAAAAGCCTCTACCACGGCTCGTTGGGATGATGTCCCAGTATCTAGACGGATCTGTTGAAGATAGTGCCTTCCGCACTGAAACCTGCCCTGTGCACTATCTGCTTAAGAACAAGATTGAAGAAGTCACATGATAGCTCATCATCTTGCCTAAATCCGGTACATGTTTGGAAGAGTACAGAGGAGCTGCTCCCAAACTGCACATTGCACCGATCTGGCGGTCCGGAAGCCACACTGGTACGTACCGATTAGTGTGTTGCAAAAGGGTTTGAGACGTTCACACAGTACGTTGGTTAGGATCTTATGTGCAACATTTAGCACGGCTATACCTCGATAGTTCTTGCAAGACATAGGATCGCCTTTCTTGAAGATGGGACATATGGAGCTGATGGTCCACTCATCGGGCACGTTTTCTTTCACCAAAACTTGATTGATGATTTGGTGCATGCATAAACGTCGCCTCCGCATTTGAAGAGCTCTGCGGATAGACTATCAGACACGGCGTCATTGTTCTTCTTAAGCTTTTTTATAACTAAGCCAACTTCTTCTATACTGGGTGGCAGTACTGGTTCTTCATTGACTGAACGTGTTCTTCTTGCAGCATCTCTCTATATGATCGCCATGTAGAGCTCCTTACGATGAATACTATCATATGCGACTGTAAAGTCAATAGAAAGATGGTGGGTCTCGACTTGAAATTCGTTGGTCTTTTCCAGGATTTGCTTTAGTGTGTCTATTGTCGACTTGCCGGACCGGAAGCCACACTGGTACGTGCTGATTATTGTGTTGCAGAAGAGTTTGAGACGTTCATACAGTGCGTTGGATAGGATCTTATATGCAACATTTATATGGATAGGGATATGCAGGGATATACAAAAAAACTCAAGCGACAGTATCCTCGCAAACGGATACATTCCAGGGCTAAAAAAACACGAGCCGAAATGAGGAAATACCATCGATCGATAAGAGCAGATCGCCTCTTCGATCTGTTAAAAGAAACGGGTAGCTAGATGTAAATGCTAACCGTTCCGAGGACCAACCATCTAAGGCTCCTGCTCCAAAAAATGAAGATAAATTCGCCGAACAATGGCGGCAACAATGTTATAGCTTCGTCTAAGCAAGTTTCAGAGCAGCAGAAACAAACAGTCAGGCAAATCTAGAAGCGAAGTCGACCCAAGAATGGGTGAAGGTTGTCAAAAAGAAGCATATCAAAGATGCTAAAAACCCACAGCGTTCGGATGCGATAGTATTTAAATAGACCGGCGATCTCTCGTACGTAGACCTACTCCGGAAATTGAAGTCGGATCCTGCACTTAAGAAAGTAGGGACGAATGTGAGTCAAATCCGCAAAACTGCGAGCGGATCTTTTACTGTCCTTAAATAGAGCTGCAAATCCTACAACCACAGTATATAAGGAACAAGTTCGGGAAGCCCTGGGAAAAAACTGGAATTGGAACTGGACATATAACTGGTAGTAAGAGATACCCAGAATACAGGAAAGCGCTAGAAACGTATTTAAAGAAAATATGAATACATTACAGCTGAGTCTTAATCACTGTGAAGCGGCCCACGACCTCCTACAACAAACCGTTCGTGAACGGAAGACCACGAAAACGTCTGCAATTTGGGTTTGCGGGGGAGCCTATATTCCAGAACACCCAGAAGTGCCCGAGGACTTCTTTACATGGGCTAAGGTTAACGGTATTTATATTTATAGCTGCTATATTCCACCTAGAGCTAAAATTGACATTTTCGAAAGGGTTTTGAATAGGGTAGATTCTGATGCTATCGGGAAGAGTCCTGCCATAATCGCAGGCGATTTTAACGCATGGGCCTCGGAATGTGGCAGTTTGTATACGAATCGTAGAGGGAATGTTTTATTAGTAGCTTTCTCCTGTTTAGATGTAATTTTAGCTAACAGCGGAAGTGTAAACACTTTTAGCACAGCGAGATCGGGGTCATTCAGCACCAGCAGCGGACCAACGAACCTCATTAACCGGACGACGCTAAAGCGTTCTAAATAAGTTAGATGAAGACCTTCTAAGCCTCTTCGTCAGTGAGGCGATACTTGAAGCCAGAGATGCAGGACAATTTTTAACCCAAGTATCCCGTCTCCGCCCGGTAGTCAACGCGTGTAGCGTATCAATGCCTATATTCGGAACAGGAAAGCAGCGACCTCCAGTATATTGGTTGACGCCTGAGATCGCGGAACTTAGAGCTTGGTGTTACCGAACGCTAAGAATTTATCAGCGTTATCGAATTCGAAACGCCGAAGGAAAGCGCTGGAAAGGTGGCACCAACAGATACTAAGCCGTTATAATGCGTGATGAAAAAAACGCGTTTAATTCAGCGAACTGGGAGCGTATTATGAGCTGTTTGAACCGAATTGAAATACCGGATTATCTTCGTGAAATTATGAAGAGTTACTTTTCGAATAGAATTCTTCTCTACTACTCTGACGAGGGAATAAAAGAGTATGAAGTTGCTGGCGGTGTGGCACAGGATCGGTCCGCCCATCGACTTGCCGCTCTAAAGGTGGCGTGTGCGTTTCGAACAGTTTCAAACGATGCTATACTCGTCGTATCTATCGATATCGATATACTTGCTGTAGAAATTGTTGGATTATTGTATTATCGTATTGTAGCAACCTGGCAACAACGAATCGACTAAGGGAAGATGGACCCACAGGCTCATCCCAGTGATCGATGTATGGATTAAACGGAAGCAATGCGAAATCAACTTTTATCAGACACATTTCTTAACGGGTCATGCTTGTTACAGAGAATATCTCTTTAAACGCCGCCATGAGTTCAGCACAAACTGTACACATTGCGAAACAGCCTCTGAAAAAGCGGAACACGAGTTTTCCATTGCCCACGATATGAAGCCGATAGAATCGCCCTACGGAACCATTTCGGAGAGCGGCCCCTCCGGATAATGTCGTAAGCTACATGCTTCAGAACGACAATAAGAGGACTATTGTAAGTAAAGCGGGGGTGCTTATACTCAGCGATTTTAGACGCTTAGAACGCCCACGCAAAGTTTCATGAATAGAGTAAGACAAGTCTCAATACCGACCCCCGCGAAGTAATGTCTTACGGCGGTCCCGCGGGGGACGCAAATTCACGCTCGGGAAGGGAAGTAGTTTGAGCTGGTAAGAATCCGGCAATAGCAATGGACGTCGGACCGGACACGCAAGGTTTCCACCTTCCAAAGCAAAAAAAAATAAATATACATATATATAATAATAAGTGTATTTTTTAGAAGTTGGTTTTTCGAAAAGAGATAAAACTGACATTTTTTCAAATGGCAACTCTAATGTCATTTACGTTCAGTAATCGTCCATCAGAGCAATTAATTCGGTTAACCATGGATCGTTTTCGCACTACGTTTTTTCTATGTGATAATACGCATCCGCAGAGACGACGAACAGTGCGCACCGAAGAAACAATTGCTGCTGTAGAGCAAAGTGTTAAAGAGTGTTACGACCTTACAAGATCCAGCTTTGTGATCCATGCATCGTGATTTTAGTGTATGGGCCGAAATGAGATTGATATCGATGCTGATTTTCATCGCAAAATTTTGTTTAGTGATGAGGCTCATTTTGGGTTGAATGGCTACGTCAACAAGCAAAATTGCTGCATTTGAAGTGAAGAGAATTCACATGAGGCCCTTGAAACGCCATTACATCCACAAAAACTGACTGTTTGGTGTGCTCTATGGGCTGGTGGAGTCATTGGACCATACTTCTTCCGAAATGATGCTGGAAAGTCAGTTACCGTTAATGGAGACCGGTAAAGAGCCATGATAACCGAATATTTTAAAATGAATTGGATGGCATGGATGTGGTTCCAACAAGACGGCGCTACATGCCACACAACGCACGTCACAATCGATTAATTGAAGGAAACATTCGATGAGCGCATAATTTCGCGGAGTGGACCTGTCAATTGGCCACCAAGATCGTGTGATTTGACACCATTGGATTATTTTCTTTGGGGATATGTGAAGTCGCTCGCCTATAACATACAACCCCCAATGCTTAAAAAAGTGGTTGCAAATTGGACCTCTAGACTTGTCTTTATTCGAACCAGCCGCGTCGGCCACATGCCAGAAATCATATTTAAACATAAAATTATCCTTCCAATAAAGCCAAATTGATGGACATTAAAACAATTTTCTTGTGTTTTATTTCAATTCGAAGTTCTATAACCTCTAACAAAAACACCCTGTCCATACCTCTCTAGTCTACATGCGTGCAAGAAAATTGGCTCCCGTGAATAGAGTGATAAGGAAACAGTCGAAGATTGGAATAATGATGAAAACTCCGTTTGCATAGGATGGATATTTCGTCATCGGGTTTTTGTCGTCTTGTAAAAGATTGTGTATGACGACGACATAATCATACCTTGAGTAGACTACGAGGAAGGATTTTATCGTTTGATGATAGCATTGAATGAAGCACGCAAGCTGCAAGCTCCTTTGTTCGCCCTGTCTGTCGCCCACAAAAGTTAGAGCCGTCCAAAAGTTTCCTAAACCAAGTAATGTGAAACAAAAGGGTTTTTCCGTTGACAACTATTAAAGAATGATTGTTGTTTCGATTTTTGACCGGCACAGAAGCAGGCCCTTAATAGTCTTCAGATGAACTCGATCAGTCAACCAGTGCTTTAAATCTATGATCACCTGGCGGTGACACAATTGCACACGGATGCGAGCAAGATTGGTTTGGGTGCAATTCTACTTCAAAAACAAGAAGGCCAATCTAAATTCTATCCTATCTACTACTGGGGCAAATCGACGCAGAGAAGAGATATCATTCCTATGAACTTGAGGTGTTGGCGATAGTGAAGGTGATGCAAAAACTTCGACCATACTTTCCTGGCATCTAATTTACCATCTTCACAGACTGCTCAGCTTTTCACCGAACAGCCAGTGAAGCCGCGTGAAGAGATAGACGTTATATGAAGTATTTGACTATAAATTGGAATTGAGTGCATCAAATAGGATGAAATAGGATGCAGAATACGTTTTAACCATTTCGGTGGATTTTTTGCCATATGACAACATTAACAAAATAACCTTTTTTGAGGAACTTCCGACTACTTTTACAAATAGTAATAAAAACAAAGTGTCAGCACTTTATTCTCACAGAATCTGAACCCATCTGTCAAACAGCCCGCCAATTTCAAATTGTTCTTTTAAACATAAGGAAAGGCTACAGTCCGCTTGAGGCGAACAGTATGATAGCCTATCCTTATCCCTATGTACCCCAAAGAAACAAAAGCCTTAGGAAAATGATGGATAGCATTTTATTTCATTCTATGAAATTTAGAAAAAAAATATTTTTTTTTTAATAACGCCCCCAAAAAGTGGGCGTGGCCAAAAACTTTGTATGGGCGATATATTGACAAAAATATTGGCTTAATATATTGTTAAACATTTTTTTTCGATTTCTATGAAAATTTTCGAAGAAAACAGCATTTTAGTGAAAAACGCCCACAAAAAGTAGGCGTGGCAAAAAACTTTATATGACAAATTAATAAAGATGGGCAGTACCCACATATCTTGTGAAGGTTGTACAACTTTATCTCTCTAACTTAAGCCTTAAAATGGTTTTTTCCAAATTGTGGGCGTGGTAGTGAGCGTATTTTGAAAATTTTAACACTTTACCATTTCGGAACCCTAGGGAGCATATTTTCCAAATTTCAGCTTCCTAGCATAACTTTAAAGGCCTAAAAAGTTGATACGGACGGACGGACGGACATTGCTAAATAGTTTTAGATATTGGTCCTGATCATAAATATATATACTTTTAGGGGTCTGCGACGAATATTAAGGGGTGTTACAAACTATGTGTCAAAATTAATATACCCTTAGGATAGGGTATAAAAACGGCTGACGGGTTGCCGGAAAACAACAAATGGCAGGTAAGTCAACATTTGAAGTGAATAACTACGCGAATGTTATTAATAAGTTACAACGTGTTGAAGCTAAGCAATGCTAACAGTTAGAAAAGTACTGAGTAGCCTTACGGCAACAATTCAAGAAAAGGGCTACGTTTCCTTAGGAAATGATTGTTGCCATGATTGAAGCAAAACTCAATTAAGTCATATTATTTTGAGACTTTTTGATGTGGTGTAACATTATTTTTCAGCACCAGAAAGACGCTTAAGCTCCTTAGAACCTAAAGCGCAGAAAGATTTTAACAGTATCGATGTTTCCGATATTAGCGACTGTGACGGATTTCCATCTCTTAATGACTACCCAAACTCAAATTGTTGCCGTTTGGTAACACCTCCTTAAAGAAACATTTATATTATTTTTCAAAATATACGTTCTTGGACGTTGATAGCCCGAAATATGCCACAATATATTTTTAACGTCATATATTCAAAAAAGTACCGAAATGGTTACTAAAACCGGTGAAGGGCAGGTATTTACTGGTGGTTCCTCAAGCATGGAGAAGGACGTTATTCGTCGTGCCCACAAGAAGGGTTTCACAGCTTTAAAAAATCGATTTTTTTTAATGTCTTATTAATTTCTACAACATATAGAGAATATTATCCTAAATTTTCAAGCCATTCAGAATAAAAGTTTCGGAGATACAGCCTTAGGAAGGTGCGCACTCAATTGACTCACGAGGTTTATTTGAGGTTATCCAACTTAAAACGCGCTTTTCTCTAAACTGTGTTTTCAAAGTCGGTTGTCAAAAATTCTCGAAGACCAGTCTCATTTGACTGATGAAATTTTACACAGGTCTTCGAGATGCAATTCACGGGGACTTGGACAAAGAATTTTTTTTTTTCAATCACAACTATTAAAAAAAAAAATGTTGATCAAATTTTACCAAAATTAGAATTTTTCTGTAAAAAGGTCTGCCAAAAATCCAATTTTCCTGTTTTTTGCATTCGTCCAAATTCTAGTTTCTAGTGTTAACTAAAACACAATTTTTTTTTACTTCTAATGATCCTGTCTCAGAGAGTTCTACTGTCAACGCGGACGCACATTTTTTCTGAGGGATCACCGGAAATGACGTCACAATGACGGAGTTTTGAATATTTTCCTTTGAAAATTTCAGAAATTCTTTTGAAATTTATTAAAGATATACAGTAAAAAGTTTGAATAAAATATTTTATTTTTAATATATAAAGAAAAATTTGAAAATAGACCTTTTTTCCCCGAATAAACCCATGTAATCCCTTAAGAAACCGGAGGAACTCTTGAAGAAGGACTTTGATATTTCGAAAATGCCGGAGAAAGTTGCGAGCTGTATTCAGTGTATTTTAATGAGGCGAAATATGGTAAACCGGAGGGATACTTCAGGAGTCACAGACTCAAGACACATTTCATGTCGACCACATCGGAAGAATGACTGGAACAGAAAAATGGTATCAGTACATCTTCGTCGTTGTCGACGAATTTTCTTAATTTTTGTATTTATATCCACTAAGATCGACTGGCGTACGAGAAGTCTTGGACATATTAGAGATGCTGGCGAAAACTTTTCGATACCCAAGGAGAATTATATCAGCTCGTGGAGCAGCTTTTACTTCGGCTGACTTCAAGAATTTGTGCTCTAAGAACAACATGGATCACCTAGAGGTCGCAAATGGAATGGCCAAGTTGACCGCTTTAATCATGTCCTCATCTCAGTCAAGTAAACTGTCCATTGAACATCCGTAAAAATGGTTTCGTTATGTATCACGAGTTCAATGATATTTAGATTACACTTTTACTAGCAGTTTAAATTTACCGCCAGTAAACTGTCCATTGAGCATCCGTAAAAATGGTTTCGTTATGTGTCACGAGTTCAATGATATTAAGATTACACTTTTACTAGCAGTTTAAATTTACCGCCACGTGAATTTCTGAGACCATATCATACTTGCTTCTCGGCGGAAAATATGAAGCCTTTGGAGATGGATTTATCGGAGCCCGATGAATAGTATGAATGACTGTGTAACGAGAGGGAGACAAAAACAATTCTCTTTCAGTTAATCAGATGCTCATCGCAATACCTTTCTTTATAATTAATTGTAAAACATTTATGTTTACTTCACGTTTTTCTTTTTATTACTATAATTCATATCATTACATAAAGTTCATAGTCAATCGTTCATGGTATAACCGTGGTGCTCCATTTGAGTGAATGCATTACTGCATTTATCTGTGTGCATTTACATTCGATTAGAATCAAATACTTTGCACAAACCGCGTAGAAGTGATTGAGCGAGAGGCAAACAATACCTAATATTTCTCGAAATGAGTATTCGGTATCGATAATCGGGTCAATTAACGAATACTAAATACCGAATTACTACTTTTTGGGCATCTCTAGTTGCCAGTGAACGAGCAAAACGATACAACGGTGATCTAGTCGAAAAAGTGATCTCTTTAATAATTTCTAAAGTCGATTAAATAAATGCAAGCCTGAAAACAAAAAATTAAACACATCATACCACATAAATCTGCAGGACGCCAAAAATCAAATTGAACATGAACGTCTTTTTTTAAAGATGTAAGAATAAGCAAGCCATATATCCTGTATGCTACAGGATACCCCTGTATTTTCAACGAACATCCTGTAGATATTTGACTACTGTGTTTTTGTAAAAAACAGTGTAATTATCCTGTAGGTAATCATGCAGTTTTATTCCCATTAATTAGCAACTTTTATTATAACTAATAACTAAACGATGGAATCCAACCTAAGTAGCAGTGGTGTCCTTATTTAAAATTATAGGGTTGCGGAGCACTGCACTCTCTCAATTCACATCAGCAGCTTTTTAAGATGTTGGCCAAAAGAAGGAATGCCCTCTCTGTTGTTCCGACATTTGAAATTCGAACGCCATTTTTTATTCAATTTTTATTGTGCTAAAATATACCAATTCCGTTAAAAGGCAAATGCGTTTTCAAAGCCAAATTAACCGAAAAATATCCATTTTTGGAAACCGGAAAAAGCAAAGATGATGTTTTTTTGTAAAAATTGCAAAGGAAGTTTTTCGATCGCATCCGCATCCACACAAAACCAACATCAATGCCTTGTCTGCAGATTCGTCCAGTTGCTGCAAACTACGGATTGGAACGGAAAGTCATTGCATTCTGCGGTGACAATGTTACAGTAAATTTTGGTGGCGAAACGAAAGGAGGAGAATACAATGTATTCTACAGGTATTTAATTGGCATGGGTTGAGTATTCATATTTTTACACCTATACGACACGCGTTACAGCATATTTGCGATACAGCTGACGTCGAATATGTAGAACTGTTGGACTACGGGAAGACGCGATTTCTAGCACTTGGACCGGCTATCAAACGTGTGCTACAGCTGTACGAACACTTGTAAATGCTCTTTCTTGTATTGCCGAAAGGGAAAAATTGCTGAAATTTTTTTGGATCCGATGTCAAAGTTTTGATTGTATTTTGTGCTGTATGTATTTGTGCGGTTCGGAAAAATTTTAATTTCTAAACGGCTTCTTTGAAACTAATTTAAATTTAAATTCGTTGTTCGCTTTGCTTAGGCTGAGTCATTCGCGGAGAGCGTATTGAAAATCGAATTCGACGAAGTTGCAGCCATCGAAGTCGTTCAATATTTGGATGAGCTAACAACATTGAAAATACGAAACGCCGATAATTCCTTATGCGACAGAAAAACAAAAATTAATTGATGATGGTTACTCTGAAGAAGTTATAAAAACTACGATTCACGCATTCTTTGGTAATTTCAAATTTAAATTCTGTTTTCAATTGGTTTGATTCTTCAGACGATGCGTGTGAGTACATCTATTTGTGGGCAGGGCCGATCATGGAGTTGAAGATTTATTCGTGGCCAATGTTACGCAAGGAGCCAGAATGGAAAGATGTAGAGTTTTTGATGAACATATTAAACATCTCAAAACTTTCCTCCGCGCACGAAAATTCCGCAAAAGTGCACAAAGAGTTCGGATATGTCAAAAATTATTGCTCGGTGGTCAATATTACAGTGAAGAGAGGAAAACATTTCAATTTCGATGCGATGGGATGAAATTTTTAATCATTTGGAAACAGAATATTGCGTTAAAAGGCAAGTTTGCGCAATTCGAAGCATTTTTAGATTTTTAATATTGATTATCAAAATTAAACACAAATGTCTCAAAAAAAATTATATAAAGAAAATTCTATCAAATGATATCAATAAACATTATCAAAACTTCTTTGAAAATTAGTAGAAAATCTGTAACGAGTATATGTAACATATACAAGAAGACCTATAATAAAAAGGGTAATTAGGGCTAATCTAAAATTAATGATTATATTAATAGTATTCATAATTGAAAAATCGCGTTCAGAAAATCTAGCTTTATAAGGCTGGATCAAAGTTTACGAGGAAAGATATAAAAGGGAAAAATAAAATATAAAATATGTAGGCGTTGGAATATACCCGAGGTAGCCATGCCTGTCATAAGAGACGACTAAATCCACACACCGTACACAGAGTTGTATTGTGTACAAAATATGCGATGGACAAAACAAAAAGATTTAGTACCACAGGTGCCAGCCCAGTTTTACTGGGAAATCCACACTCTTCGGAGAAAGGCTCAGAAAGGCGAATTCAATGCAAAACACACCTTCTGGGGTTCTAGATGTGTTACATTCAAAAGCTAGATTCCTATGCGAAGCCGGTAATCGGAGTAATACAAAGCTCTGCCTGGTATGATACTCCTTACAAAAGGATAACAAAAGAAAAAAATGCAATAAAATATTCTCGGGATATAAACATATTAGTAAAAGAGAAAAGAAAGGCGCTTAAAAATTGGCAACACGCTCGCGTTCCGCAGCATAAAACAATATTGTTACAAACAACTGCAACAAAAAAAGGGGGCATCACAAATCACACATGCTTTATCAATTCCCATAAGCACTCAAACGTGATGCAATATTATACTTCAAACCATTAACCCAGAATGGCAAAATAGCAACCCCCTTTCCGCACACACAGATGCTCAAAAATAACATACAGGTACGTTTCCAACAACATGAAGATAACGTTTCCAACAACATTCCAGTGGCCGAAAACGTCAAACCAAATAAAAGCTCTCACAAAAGCTCCCGGTGACGAGTATAAATGAAGATGCAGCGACGAAGACTGCTTACTTCTGCATGAAGTGGAAGGTCGAGCACTTACCCGGTAATTGCCCAAGAAGCATAGACAACAAAAAAGACGACTGTCTTCTGCGCCAACTGGCAAGAAATTGGACACCCACCAAACTACAAAAAAAACTAATAATGCTCTAAAGAAGAAGGTGCAGCACAACTTTGCTTTTAGCTCGGCGTCGAAAGCCATAAAATCAGGTCTGAGATATGCTGCCGTCACCGCTCTTACCAACATAACAAAGCCACAGGTTAAGCCAGCTGCTAAACCATTTCGAAGCGTAGGCAACCACAAAGACCCCTCGCTGCACCATTACGAAGGATCACCACTGTACCTACTCCGAGGGCCCCCATGCCTTCAAACAAGAGCTTGTCGAATATCTTCGAGGATACAGAGAGGTTGTTTGGTACCGATCTTTTGACCCTTCTCTAGAAGGCTAGAAAGGTTGTTCTCAGCAACTATAGTACCCTAGACGATAGAGCAAAAACAATGATACTAGGCAAACTTATTTCTGAATTATGTTCACAATAAATCTGCATAGTATTTTAACATATAATGTAAATTCTATTTATTCCACAGCCAAACGGAGTTCCTTAAGCTTATTTATTAAGTCTAAGAAACCCGATATTCTTTTCTTACAAGAAAAAAGACTTAACAGCAAAAAACCCTGTGGATACAAACCAGATGGATACAAGGTTTTTTCGAGAAGACAAAACCAACAAAAAATACTGAAACTGCAATCATCATTAAGAACTCATTCCGAGGTGAGAAAATCCAAATACAGGGACTAACGAGCATGGAAACAACAGCCATCATCATCAAAGTGACTGAAATGGATTGTTTCACAGATTGTATCAGTCTACAACCGCTGCAGCGCCTCAAGAGGAAACATACTGACGACCATCAACAATTTGTGTAACGAGCACACTTATTGCGTAGTTGGAGGGGACTTCAACGCCAGCCACCAGCTTTGGGGGATGATGTTGTATCACCACAAGGAGCAACTATTGTGGAGTGGCTGCATGGAAATGCAAACATGCACTCCTTAGTAGTTATTTCCCAAGCCCAGAAGACCATCCCGAGAACACCATCGATGCTGGACTTTTTCTTGGCTTCGTCGAACTTCGTTAACATCCTACCAGATTTTCGGCATTACTCTTGCCTAGCGCATACTAGTGATTATCTGGCTGTAGAGCCTCGAGTTCGTCTGAACCAACGAATTTTTTGGAACTGCCCACCCCAGAGAATCAAGGCAGTAGTACCTCAGGTATCCAGACTTGGTCCGGTCCGGACTCTGTCACATACGCTACTTCTCTATCAACAGAAATAGCTTCACGAAGAGTCATATCAGGAAACTTTGGGACTACTACTTGAAGTGGGGACTGAAGATCAACAGCGCCAATACGGAGTTAATATGTTTCCGGAATCCAGCGACATCGACCAGAGGACGATGAGCATTTGCTACCCGCTGCAGCAACATCAAAATTAAACTCCCGAACAACACCGAGATACTCAGAAAGAAAACAACAAGTACTTGGGGATCAACTTCACTGAGAGATTGAAGTTCAACCCGAATGCAGACATCACCCTCAGAAAGGCGAATTTTGCGCTTCATCTGGTACACCCGTTGCTTACGAGGCACAATGGGTTTTAAGTTGTTTGTTTGTATATATGTATAGCTTTAAGTATTTTAAGAAAAAAAAAATATAAAGGGTGCAAGTTTTAAAAAAAAATTTTCTTGCAAAAATCAAACCATATTTAGACAATAAAAAGGTATTATTAATTATGGCCGAAAGGTAATAGTATTAAGTGATATAGTTAAGTTTAGAGCGTCCGCACCAGTAACCTAGAATAAGTATCCCGTTAATTTTAAGTTAGATTTAATCATTTTTGTCTAGTTTGTACATTTTTATTGAAAAGAATAATAAAAATGAATTTAAAATTGAAAATTGAAATAGGCACAATGGGTTAAGCAAACAGACCACGCTGCTGGTCTACAAGCAGCTCATGCGTCCAGTCCAATACGGCTGTCCCATCTGGTTCATCATATCGCCAACAACCATGAAGAAGATCCAACCATTCGAGAGGAAGATACTAAGATCCTGCACAGGACTATATCGGAACACTGCAACATTGTAGTACTATCCTACAAGAAGACTCTACGAAGAATCAGAAATTAGCCAACCGATCAACAATTTTATGATTGAATCTCGAAGACCACCCAAACACAGGAGTCCAGGACCTAATTCAACAGGAATTGGCACCTACACACAGGTACCTGAAATCATCGTGCCATTACAGATTCGAGGTTTGAAAACATCATAGACAACAAGCTGACGCCGTTTTATGAGAAAATAGACAGCCACTGCAGGGGGTAACACCCTCTTAAATTTAACTAAACCCTTTTTACCCCAACAGTTACAACTTAAATTAAATTAAATTAAGTTTTTATTAAAGAGTGCAAGTTTTAAAAAAAAATTTTCTTGCAAAAATCAAACCATATTTAGACAATAAAAAGGTATTATTAATTATGGCCGAAAGGTAATAGTATTAAGTGATATAGTTAAGTTTAGAGCGTCCGCACCAGTAACCTAGAATAAGTATCCCGTTAATTTTAAGTTAGATTTAATCATTTTTGTCTAGTTAGTACGTTTTTATTGAAAAGAATAATAAAAATGAATTTAAAATTGAAAATTGAAATAGGCACAATGGGTTAAGCAAACAGACCACGCTGCTGGTCTACAAGCAGCTCATGCGTCCAGTCCAATACGGCTGTCCCGTCTGGTTCATCATATCGCCAACAACCATGAAGAAGATCCAACCATTCGAGAGGAAGATACTAAGATCCTGCACAGGACTATATCGGAACACTGCAACATTGTAGTACTATCCTACAAGAAGACTCTACGAAGAATCAGAAATTAGCCAACCGATCAACAATTTTATGATTGAACTATCCGAGAGGACTCTTGAGAAATCTCGAAGACCACCCAAACACAGGAGTCCAGGACCTAATTCAACAGGAATTGGCACCTACACACAGGTACCTGAAATCATCGTGCCATTACAGATTCGAGGTTTGAAAACATCATAGACAACAAGCTGACGCCGTTTTATGAGAAAATAGACAGCCACTGCAGGGGGTAACACCCTCTTAAATTTAACTAAACCCTTTTTACCCCAACAGTTACAACTTAAATTAAATTAAATTAAGTTTTTATTAATCAATTATAAGATTAAGAGTAGTCATAAGTAATGTTTTGTAAAACATTTGTAAACGTAGACATAACAAATCCGTCGGGCCCTTTTTGTTGAGCCGACATTACCTATTTTAGTAATAAGTCTAGATATAAGTCAATATGTAAATATTAGATTAAAAAAAAACCCTCTTCTAAATCTAAAAAAAAAAATTGTGTGCACCAATATACCTGAGTAACGACGTCCGTTATTCTTTAAATTCTTACAAAATTGTGTGTCAATTTTTTTTGGCGGAAATAAGTAATATGTATTAAAAACGGCTTCCAGAAAGTGTTTGTCCGTGTTAGAGGGAGATAGGGTTTCATTTATATTTAGTAAATAAAATCTAAGGTTCAAATGTGAAACATCAACATTACAGTATAAGTGCTCCGAATTTGTCTCTGACGGAAACAATGTTGCTACAGTTACTTTTAGTTCTTTTGAAAGATTTTGTTTTTTTTATTTTTGCCACCAAAATAACCATGTGTTGTTTTCCTAGATATATAAAATCACCGGGTGTTTACACGAATTTGCTAAAGGTAAATACAAGCATAAATTAATAATCCCCACAAATACTTATGAATATATAAAAATAAAGTTGACACTATAGCAATGGTTCGAAGAACAACCTATTTTTCTTCATATTTGCTGGAGGAAAAATTCCCTTAAGCATTTTTTTATTTATTTATTTTATAGCGATTTTAAGGTTTTTAGATATTTTTTATTTTGTCATAGATTAATTAAATTCTTTTTTGTGAGTTGATGCCATTGTTGATATTACCAATTTAATTCGTTGTTGCACACAAGATATGTAAGTATTAACTCACTAATCGTTACTGAATTTTATTTTGTTCTTTTTTTTATTTAATAACAGAGTTATTCAACATTTTCAATACCCAAATATTCACGAAAAAAACTTAATCAAAAAAATACATTGCATGCTACATAAGAATGTGATTTAAAAATAGCATTCAGCTATTGCACATATTTATCAATTTTTTATTTAAAGTTGTTCATCTTTTATATTTTATGTTCCTCAATACTTCATTTGTTTAAAAAAAACACAACACTTATAATAAGTTGAAAACAATTTTTATTACAATTATTCAAGAAAAGAATACGAGAAAGATCATCCGAACTGAAAATTTACACAGCATATTCTAGGAAAATTTAACGAAATTTTTGACACTTCTTTCTGTCTCTTCTTTGCGTAGACGAAATCTCGAATCTTTATACAATCCTAAAAATAAAATGAGAAAGGGAATGTTTTATTTTCAGCCAAAGATTATACACTTCTTTCAATGTATACACAAATACGCTGTAAAATTAGCGTATGCGATTATATAGAAACGTGAACATGAACATACGGAAACGTATGCGTTGACAGTGGTTGATGTAACTACAACTTCTTTTCTTATTGTTGGCATACTATACAAATATTTAATGCATATCATGTAAGTAATTCAAAAATAAAAAATTTGTTCATATAAAATACTAATGTTAAAATACGAAATATATTTGCTAAATATCCGTTAAGTGACAAACGTCTTTAGATATTCTACATTTTAAATTTCTTCAAACAATTGTTTTAGTACGTATATTATTAATGCTTGTTTTACAAAACTTTTGCACACTACTGTTGAAGAGATATAAAATATATTAGCCGTAAAATTAAAAAAAAGGTAGTCAGTACCTACTTCGAAAATATATGTGAGGCGAGAACAATGTTAAATTAGAAATAGTTTGACGAGAAGGAAATTTATAAACCCACTGATGTAGCTATGTAATTTAAATAAAGAGTTATGAAATGATCGGATTTATATTTAACTACCTAAATAACTTCATTAGGCTCTAGATTTGCAAAAATAATAACCTAGTACATATCCCAGAGAATTGATGTTTTTTTAAACATTTTTCTCGTATACATATGCATTTTTTTTCGGTTGTTCGTTAAAAGTGATGGTATTTGGAACATGAATATTTTTAGTAAGTGCGAAACAAAGGAGTAGTACATAAGCTGGAAAAAAAATCAAGCATATTAGTACCTGTCTACTTCCGCTAGGGGTAGGCACCTTACTGTGCGTGTCTTTGTAAAGGCGTGTGCATCTTTGCAAGGGCACATGATATCGCAATGACGCAACGGGCTATGCTGTCGACGACGTATTCGTCAGAAGGGCCACCCATGGTGGCAGACAGGCTGTTGATGAGCGATCAACTAAGAACTACCCCCCCTCCCCCCACACACAAGTGATCTAAATCTCCATGTGGAACGCAGAGTAGTTCAAATCCACTCGCGAAAGCGCCAGGGTCTCGGAGTCTGGAGGACCACACTGATAGTCAAGAGTGTGGAGGCAAATGGAAGGAGTTATACTCCTCACAAGCCAGTAACTGTTCGACCATTGATTCTGAGACGGAGGACAGACTTCTGGAGAACACTCTCGTTCCCCGTAGAGGAAACAGAGCTCCAATAACCTCTCAACAAAAGAAAAAAGAGGGCTATAAACGTTCCCTGAAGTTCTTGAAGAAGATGAAAGAACGTGATTTTGACAAGCTTTCTGCTAGAGATAGAGCGTTGGTGAGGAAGCATACCAAGCCAGTCAAACAGTACGAGAATCATCTTGTCAACAAGGCACATCTTGTGCCCGTGACTGTCGAGGATTCGGCCTCACCAACAGGTCATACGGAAGAAGGTACAGGAGTCGAGAAGAGGGAGGAACGGCCTACTCCGGAAGAGATACCCACCCCATCGAAGTCTCGGGCGGTGGCTCTCGTCTCCACCGTCTGTGTTAGGAAAGATATCAACAAAAGAGGTGAGTCTATACTAGATTTTATATTACTCTCTTTGTAACAGGGATAGTCATCCTACTTTTCACAACAAAATAAGGAAAGAGGTAATCGATCTAACTTTAACGCTACCAGTAGAAGGATTTAGAGTTCACGACCGGAAGTTTCCTCGACGTGCTCCTTCTCTGATCATTTCAGGATAACATTAACGATTAACTTTGAATTACCCAAAGAACCCCCCTTTATGAATCCTGTCAAGAGCGACTGGAGTAAATTCTCTGAAATGGTCGAACGTCGACGTCCACCTAACCCCATAGTTACATTGTCGAAAGCGACACTCGTCAACGAAACAATCTTCTCACCAGCACCTGTCGCGGTAAAATTTACCACGTCAAGGAGCACCCTTCGGTCCCTTTCTTTTCGCGACCTTTTTCCCTCTCTTTATCGGTTCGCGCCCCCAAGGCCGTAAGAAGTGGAAGGGCAGCCATGGCCTCAACAACCAATTGCCTACTTCGTTGGAATCATGGGAGAGCAACCACCACAGGTGAACCCGGGGGTACTCAGGAAGACCCAATAAAGACGGACGGTCTACTGGCCTAAATCGAAGAGTAGCCTATCCGAAGTTGAGCCGGGCGGACGGCCTGGAGACTCCCAACGGATCAGCGAGTCCAATCGGACGGACGGTCCGCAACGATCCGTGCCACCCAACAAGGCACAATGAAAAGCAAGACGGATGGTCTGGGTGCAAAACCCAGGCACTCCAACACGTATAAAAGGGTGTGGGGGGAGGACGGCATTTTTTTTTTCTTGTAGCTGGGGTTCAACTCACCACTTTGGGTGAGTAGGGGGTAATGGTCCTAGCTTGAATGTTCCTTGGTTTTTCCTATACCTTGACCCCCACTTAGTGGATGGTTTCTTGTAAATTTAATTTCGTCCAGTGGGGAAATTAGCGCGAAGCTAACTTTTCAGGGAAATTTCCTTAGTGCTTTTTTGTTATAAATCGGTTTAACCAATCAGAATGGATTGGAAAGGTTGGTCGGAGAACTTAATGCAACCGTACTTTCCAGTTGCAGTGGATGCTAATATATGAGAGAGAGTGGAAGTTAAAGCGACGGTGTAATGGGAGCATTGGCACACCACTGCAAAAATTGTTTTGGTGTTGCTGGAAAATGCCAGTTTTTTTGATTGAATTGCAAATATTTTGTTTGGTCGGGTTTTGTTTCGTTTTTTGGTGATTTCCTCAGAAAAGACGGGGCCCACCGGATTAACTTCTCTTTCTTTTTCTTATTCGCGTTAAAGTGATAGCGGGTCACCCCAACGGTACACCCACGGATATTCATATACATATAGATATCGATCTTCATCTACCCTTCTGGTATTCGTTAAATAAAGTGAAGAATTGTAACGTAATAAGAAAAAAAACTTTTGTTAACTTTTGTTACCTACATTTCAGATTTTTCATCGGGTCGAAATTTCAAAATTTTTCTTTCAGGATTGATCATTGGTCGTTTTTCTTTTCATTTAACTCTTTTTCAAGTTTCACAATTTTTTCCAATCAAAATTGTGTGGCGCCCATTTTTTTTATTTGTTTAAGTCAAGATATACGAGATTTTATTAACCCGTAGAATAAAAAATACCTTTCCCCATCATATCCAAGAAAAATACATTTTAAACTCTAATTCTCCTCTCGGCGCTTAGGGACCAAACAGTAAATATTTAATTTAGTAGTTTGCTCGCGGCTAAATAATTGAAAGAAAGTGCAACAATTGGCGCCCAACGTGGGGCCTATTCGCAGTAAGGTTTTCAATAGGAAATCCACAAGTAGGTGGCTTGTTTTGTTTTACTTTCTTTTTACATTATATATACCATACGATCGTATTTGCATTCAATTAAATTCATTTACATTTATTATTTATTCATTTTGATTGATTTTATATCTTTTTTTATATAATACACCATTTGCATACTATTTATCGCATACATACGTAAATATTTATTTTATATATATACATACGGGTAAATTTACATTACCGACATTTCTTTGTGCGGTAGTCTTTTTGGTATTGTTTTTGCGATTGGGGTTACCTTCGTCGCATTGTTTTGCAATATTTTTTCCATTTCGGTTTCTATTTTCCCTTACTTTTGCTTGAGTGGGTAATAATAATAATTTTGAATTTTCTTTGGAACTATTTATCGAATTGTTTTATTTGTTTTCTCTATCGCAATATTAAGTACTAGTTTTGTTGACAATTTAATCATTTTTTAATTTTTTTGCTACGATTTTCGATCGGTTTGGTTTTTATTTCCTTCACAAGCTTGTGATAAGCTATTGTTTCTCGACATCTCTACATTTTGCGGTCACTTTTGGAAAAATAATTTTTGTGGCCTCTTGCGAATTTGGTTTCAGATTTCTATATTTTTCGTTCTTTTGTAGTTTCGTGGTTGAACAACTATAACCAACGTTCAATTGTTCGGTCGTGAATTCCGTTTGTTTGTTTAATTTTTCGCTTCTTGCGGTTGTGGGAACTGCATATCTTAAATTGTTTATTTTTTCTCTTCCACATATTTTGTTGGCTAAATATACTTTTTCGCTAGGTTTTTTTTTTTTTGTTGTCTATTATTTTCAAAATGGAGATTAACAGATTATCGGCCGACGAGCTAGCATATGAAGTCGAGGCTCGGAGACTTCCTACAGGCACAGTAGATGCGATGAGGAAGTCGCTGGGAGCCGCGCGTATGCTAGAGCATCGAGGTTCGATGGGAGGGTTAGAGAATAGTTATCCATTTACCTTCCAACAGGACCGGGATCCTGTTAGAGATAAACTCGTCGAAATTTTCACCCTTTTGAAAGAGCTTCCAAGAGATCTTAAGTCAAAGGAATTCTTGAAGATTCTTACAAAAATTGAATGGGCCCATTCAATCGATCGCTCGATCCCAGAGGGCAGTGAGGAGTTCGGGGAGAAACTCGACCCTAGGTTTGAAATCATCACTGCCTTAGGTAAATTAAACTCAGATAGTGAAGATGATTAAGAGGGTGGTGAAGATGACTCTGAAGAGGGTCAGAAAAATAAACAACCACCGCACGTTGACCGGTGACCCTTCGCAACAAACGACGTCCATCCTTGCAAGAGAAAGCGATTCTCTTGCAAACGTTGGTGAGCGAAGTAAGCGTTTCGACGCAAGGGAACAACGTTTCGCAAGGGAACAACAGTTGACCTCTGAACGCTTTGAGAACTTATCGAAGTGAAACTTGAAGTTTCGGGGGAAAGATGTGGTGCTTCCGTCAATGCCTTCTTGGAAAGGGTTGATGAACTTCGCGAAGCAAGGGGGGTCACTTTTACTCAACTTTTCAGGTCAGCAGTGGAACTTTTTGATGGGAAGGCGCTTCTTTGGTTTACGGAGATTAGGAGGTCGGTCTGTTCTTGGCAAGAGCTGGTGAGGGAGTTGAAACTGGAGTTTCTCCCTCCCAATTATGATGATCTTCTCCTAGAAGAGATAAGGCGGCGTACCCAGGGGAAGGAAGAATCGATAGATGTATATGTTGCTACAATGCAGAACATGTTTGGGAGACTTTCCGAACCGATTTCGGAGATGAGAAAGCTCTCAATTTTGCAAAGAAACTTGGCACCGTTCTATCAGACGCAACTGGGCTGGACGGTGCGGGCAAATGTCGAAACATTTGCTCCTCCCCAACAAGTCGCAGCAGATATTTGCTGGAGCCAGATTTGGCATACATCAGCACCGAAGAAACAAGGGTTACGGTTGTCACTCAAGACAACCAGCAGTGTCGGCAAATGCGTTGTTTCATCTGCTGTAATGAGAGCCATTTCGTTAATAGGTGTTCCGCTCCTAGGCGTTGTTTCGGTTGTGGTACTGTGGGGATTTCCAGAAAGGATTGCCGACGTTGCTGGGGAAACGCCCAACGGACTCCGTGAGCAGGACAGGAGCCCCGTCGGAATTAACTAGGTCGCCTGCTAGCGACCAGCTGGATAATTCTCGTTTTCATTTAGGTTTCACTTTGGATGCAAACGGGGACGATATGAGACCATACTTAGGGATTAGTATTTACGGGATTCATTTTTCAGGGCTTCTTGATACCGGTGCTTCACGCACAATTATATGTAGGGATGCGTGGGATATATTTTATTAAACAAGGGGGTCATTAAGTCGGTGGCCCTAGCGGACGGAGCGGGAATAGAGGTTTTAGGGGCTGTTCTTCTACCAATTTCAGTACAGAGTGCATCTGTCTTCTTAGAGTGTTTTGTTATACCGGCACTCCCACACTCCGTGATCTTAGATGCCGACTTTTGGGCACTGACGGGAATAGTCCCGGATTTACGGTCGGGGTGTGGAAATTTTCGAATCAACCGATGGTGGGTTCGATCACTGCAATTTGGGAAAAGTCGGAGTAGGGCGAAGCCGAGTTTAACCTGTTGGAAATTTTGATTTACCTTCGGGATTGGAAGTTTTTGAGCTCATTGGGCATTAAGTCCGCCTACTGGCAGATCCCGATGGAGGAAGGATCACGACCACTGACCGCCTTTACGGTGCCGAATAGGGGCTTATTCCAATTCAAACGGATGCCTTTCGGTTTACACAACGTACCTTCCACGTGGCAGAGGTTTATCGATAGCGTTCTTGGTGCCGACCTCGAGCCTCACGTGTTCGTGTATCTCGATGATATAATCATAGTCACCAATTCGTTCGAACAACATCTCGAGATACTCGAAGAGGTTTTTAAGCGTTTGTGTGAAGCAGGGTTGAAAGTCAGTAGGGAAAAGTGCAAGTTTTGTAAACAATCCTTGAAGTTTTTGGGTTATGTTGTTGACAGGAATGGACTTCACGTCGATCCAGAGAAGGTAGATAGTACGGCTAGGACTCCTGCTCCGAAAAACTTTATGGAAGTTAGGAGTTTCGTGGGGACTGTTTCCTGGTACAGGCGTTTTGTACGAATTTAGGTAGACCCTTAACGGACTTGTTAAAGAAAAGTAAAAGATTTGTATGGTCAAATGAATGCGAAGAAAGCTTTAGGAAGGCAAAGGATAACGGCATTAATATTGACTTGTCCAGATTTTCAGCGCCCTTTTGTGGTGCAAGCGCACGCGATAGACTTCGGGATTGGAGCCGTATTATCACAGGAATTTGAAGATGGGGAAAAGGTAATTTGCTAACTCAGTAGGTCGTTGAATAGATGTGATATGGGCGATCGAGAAATTGCGACCGTACACCGAAGGCATTCGGTTCACGATAATTACTGATCATTACTCTTTGGTATGGTTAAGTAATCTTAAGGATCCGTAGGGTAGGTTAGCTCGTTGGGCTGTAAGACTTCAACCATTCGATTTCGAGATCGTCCACAGAAAGGGGAAGAAACATGTCATCCCAGATATGTTGTAGCGGGGAGTTCCGGTCGTTGCCGAGATATGGACCCTTGGGTGGCGAAAATTACTTCGGCGATTGAGTCAAACCCACTGGCATACCCAGCGTGGATGGTAGAAAATGGCCGTTTGTACAAGTTCATAAAAGCGAACCATATAGTAGTCCACGAGACTAATAATCAATGGAAATTGGTAGTGGGAAAGAAGGTAGAGCGGGGGTTTTAGCAGAATGTCATGATAATCCGTTAGCAGGACATATGCGGGTTCGAAAGACTTATGGGGATAAATTGTACTGGCCAAATGAAAAGGGATATAACGCGTTATGTTAAAAATTGTACTGTTTGCCAACAAGTGAAGCCGGTGAATGCGAGATCAGCTGGTTTTACAAAGGAGAGAGTAGGGATTTCAATGCCTTGGAAATTGATTTGTGTAGATCTGGTAGGCCCATTTCCCAAGCCCAGTAGGGGGTTTATATTTTGACTGTTGTAGGCTATTTCACTAAATTCCCCTTATTATTCGCCTTGAGATCTGCTACCGCAAAAGCAGTCTGTAGGGAGGTGGAAGACAACGTCCTCCTATTATTTGGCGTTCCGTCGTGTGTTACAACAGCCCACAATTCCGAAGTAATGAATTGAAAGCGCTCTGCCAGGCGTACGCGTCACCAATTAAATACACAGCGCACTACCATCGGCAGGCTAATCCTACCAACCAAATTATAAAACAACGCTAAGAGCATATGTTTCGGAAAATCGCAGGTGTTGGACTCCCAACGTTTGAGGTATTTCGCCATACTACGCTAACTTCGGGAGACAAATGATGACAAGCGGGCCGGTTCCGGTTCTGACCGCAAGTGATCACACAAGTAACTAGAAACCAGGCGACGATGAAGGAACAACCACTTTGAGTAGTAGAGGGGGTTCAGGTAGTCGGAGCTCAGGTTTAGTTGAAGAAGACACTGGGGAAAACGATATGTCGACGATAGAAGAAAGATTTCAGGAGCTAAGATCAGATATAGGTAGGAAGTTACCGGCGGCAGCCAAGAAGTCCGCAAAAGCCTACAATCTCCGACGACAATATGTTCAATATCTCCCGAACGAGATTGTATGGCGAAGAAACTTCGCGTTATCAGAAGCCGCTAATTTTTACACGCGAAACTTGCTCCGAAATTTATCGGACCATTTAAAATCAAGAAACGCGTTTCTTCCTCTACCTACACTCTGACCGACGATAACGGAAGAGACCACGGTACCTGGCACGCGAAGGACCTTAAGCCCTATCACAGTACCACCGACGACTAGCTTAAAAGTCCCTAGTAACGTAGCTGCAGTTTACATTTTTTGCTTATTCTTCTCTTTCTTCACTTGAGGTCCAGTCGGGCGATTGGCCATTGATGAAATGTGTATCCTTCGTTGTTTCTCATACCTTAACCTTTAGAAATGGCTTGGGTTTTACCGAAAACCAAGCACATTTCCTTAGGTCTGTCGCGGTAAAATTTACCACGACAAGAAGCACCCTTCGTTTCCTTTCTTTTCCCGACCTTTTTCCCTTTCTTTATCGGATCGCGCCCCCAAGGCCGTAAAAAGTGAATGGGCAGCCATGGCCTCATCAACCAATGGCACACTTCGTTGAAATCATGGGAGAGCAACCACCACAGGTGAACCCGGGGTTACTCAGGAAGACCCAATAAAGACGGACGGTCTACTGGCCTAAATCGAGGAGCAACCTATCCGAAGGTGAGCCGGGCGGACGGCCAACGGATCAGCGAGTCCAATCGGACGGACGGTCCGCAACAATCAGTGCCACGCAACAAGGCACAATGAAAAGCAAGACGGACGGTCAGGATGCAAAACCAAGGCACTCCAACACGTATAAAAGAGTGGGGGGCGGACGGCCCCTGTCATTAAAACACCCTAATACACTTGATAATGCTCTAGAGGCACAAATCAGCAATTGTGGAGCACAAGCGGACGGCCCAGTGTAAATAAGCTCCAACGACAATTGCCCAGAACTACCACCAATACGGTAGGGAGTCGGGTTCCATGAGGGAAGGGGAGACGATCCCTTCTATCCAACTCCACCATGGGGAACACCGGAGGAGCAGCAGAGGAGTGCGGGCGGACGGCCGAAACATTGCGCAGCCTCACAACACTTCGAATCAGCATTGTGTGACACTTTACCCACCACCGGCCCCAACTGTCAAATGGGGCAGAACAAAAAGTGGACACTAACCACCGGACATAGCTGTCAACGTTAAACAGATGTCGGTTTTCAACCAATATGAGTGGCCTGTCAAGAGGACACCACTCCAACGACAACAATACCCAGAAAGACCGAGAGCTCAACATAAATTTAGTTTTGTTCCTGTAAGGTAGTGAGTGGTTTCTTGGGAAATTAGTGCGAAGCTAACTTTTCAGGGAAACTTCCTTAGCGCTTTTTTGTCATAAATCGGTTAAACCAATAAGAATGGATTGGAAAGGTTGTTCCAGGTTGGTCGGAGAACTCACTGCAACCATACTTTCCAGTTGCAGTGGATAATTATATATTTTAATTTTAATTTTTAATTTTAATTGAAATGTTTATAAAAAAAAATAGTTGTGTATATAATAAATAATGAAGTTGTTGCAATTAAATGGGAATATTTTTTGTGTTTATAAGAAATAGTTCTCAATTTTTTATCTGCCTTAAAATAAACATACTTGGGTTTTTATATTTTTTTTCCATTTTGGTTAATAAAGTGAAATAAAATGTATATATTACTTTATTATTGCATGAATATTATAGTAATGTTTGGGTGGTGCAACATACTTATCGTTAATACTTTTGGATTAGTTTTTCATGTATATTATATTCTTGGGTTGTTTTATTATGTTTTTGTTGAACATATGAAAGTTTAATATATTTACATATATATTCGGAATGTTCATATGAGAGCGAGCGAGCGAATTGACAAACTGTGACAAAATAACTTTAAATGCAATTTAAACACAAAATGTAGACTTGACTATTCCAATTTCAAGAGAATAACGTTATTGAATTTATTTCATTATGCTTAACATATTTAATAACGTTATTTCACTATGCTGAACAAATTTAATAACGTTATTATCTTTGAATTGGAATAGTGAATAGCGGTGATTAAAATAGCAGTGAATTTATGAAAAACTATGTTAAATTACTGAAATGGTCAGTTAAGTATATAGTTGTAACTAAAACACAAGGGACACAAAATGGCCTCAGACAGTAGAGCATAATTACGCAAAATATTTTTCAGTTTCAGCTAACTAACATGCAAATCGATCACATAATAATTTAATTTATAAATAATAATATAAATATAATTCTACTCATGCGACTAATGGGTCTATTCTTGCTTTAATTCGTAGTCCCATAAGGACTAAATAATACATCGTAAGTTGTGAGCACTTTCGTGGAGGTTAAAGTTGAAGTCGTTAAAGTGATAAGCTACTGTAAGAAAACCATATTAATATTGACTCTATATTCAACATGCGAACGGACTAGCTAAAAGCTTGAAGGAATGCGTTTTCTTGAAAATGTCGTATGTTGACATTAAGATTGGTTAAGGATTAAACCGTTCTTAGTTCACCAAGTCCCACGAGTGGAGTGACCTTGCCGTGGTGCGTGAACCTAAGCCGACACAGGACCCTCTTCTGGATCAATACTTTCAGGGGTAGGTAAACGTCGACCACTAAGTCTTCAACAAACTCTAATTCAGCGTGCCGAGAACTGCATGGTCAGAAGTTTTTAAAGAGAACAGCCCCTCCTATGCTCAGGCAAGGCCGTAGTTTATTCCAAAAAAACGCTCGGACAGTACACTATCCGTGGCGAGAAAATGAAGCAGAACTTAGGGTCGGCTATCGTCAGCCACATTCTGAAGATGGTCCAAAGCCATTACCTATATCGACTGCTGGAACAAGGCTTTAAATGACTTTGTCAGATCGATGGAGGACGTTTTGGTGTTACGGTAGCTGCGGCACTGAAAGCTTCTGCCTTAGCGAAAAAGAGCCGAGAAACGGGGCTGAGAAACAAGGTTTTATTATAGCCTTCTCAAACCGAGACTGTGATGAAGGTAGACACTACGAAGAGAAGCTCCTGGATATAGCCCTAATCCAGCAACCCTGGATCAACAAGAACAGGGTTTTAGGATTGGGCTAAAAAACTATTGTACTTTTTACAATAACTAGTAACAAAGGAAAGGTGAGAATTTGTATCGTAGCGAAGATCAACCTTCACATACTAATGTTATCTCATTTCAGCACAAGCGACCTGAAGGTGATGGAAGTTAGAGGGTCGGTTTAAATGCCATAGGACGACGGTACCTCGGTCCCTTGGGATTTTGAGAGCCCTAGTAACAGCGTCTATATTTATATGGAACCTTAAAAAGGGAGGCTCATCGAAAGGACGGCGTTAGAATCCTCAAAAAATAGATCAGAGATGCTCATGGAGAAGTTTTTGCGATTTGATCGAATCCACAACCGAAGCGTCTTGCTCAGAAAAGTCCTATCAAAGACATTAATACTCGTGTCCTCGCTTAGGAAAACCAACGACAGTTAAACTGAGCATCATGATTAAACCCTGGAGGTACTAACGGAGACTTATTTATCAGGTTGCCCATACGACCTCACGACACACGATACAGTAGCGCAGAACTCTCGGAAAGGAATGGAGGAGAACAGGATCAGGGCGATAATCAACGATGTTTGATTAGCCTGCGCTATCAACTCCCAGAGCTTTTATAGCTAAGAAAAATTATTGCAATCTAATTCCAGATTATTATTACTTGGACTGTCGATTCCAAAAAAATAAGTTTAAGTGACTAAGAAATCCTTCTAAAATCCATGACCAATAAAAAAGATACGAATGGTGTCAGTGTGAAAATGAACTTGGATGCATTCAATATATGTCGTCACTCGTTATTACTAGAGTCCGACCGAACATTCGGCTTCGGCTACATTCAGGCAAATTTACCACCTTCGGCAAAACATTCGGCTTCGGTGAAAAAAGACCGAAGGTTTAGCCGATGCCGAATATTGAATTATTCAACCGTTTTGCCGAGAATTGTTGTTTGAATTTTGTTTCTTTGTAAAATACATCTTGTTATGAATATGAGTTATTTTATATAATAAATTGTATACCGGTCAAATTAATTTAACGGATGATATTTTTTAGGTTACTTGGTTAATCAGGTTGCACTACATTCGGCTTAGGCTTCGGCCGAAGGTGATAAAAAACTCAACAAAAGTAGAAGATTTTAGACCTGTGAATATGATGAGACTCGAAAGTAAAATTATCGAAAAAGTTATTTACAATCAATTATAAAGTTATCTGGAATCTCGAGTTTTCGGAAAAACCACAATTGTGAATTTCTGCTCAATCTGGTCATAACTAAATGGTAGATTGATATACATGATAAATAAAGTGCACGACCGCGTTATACGAAACTTTCTCGCTACATGACGTGCAATTTTTAATTACGATTTTGATTTAATTTCGCACATTGGACAAATTTAACATAGTTGTTCAAAATACAAAAATTGATAAAAATCTTTAGAGCCGTTTTTGAGAAATGCGACGGACGGCATTGGCGGTCTTCTCTATAGTCGTAATATCATCTTCCATACCCAGTTTCAGTTCGAAATTTCCGTACGATCGCAATAACATTCTCTTTAGTATACTAATGTATACGAGAAAGTTAAAAAAGAGTAGTTGCCGTAGATTTGGACTTAAAAAAAACTTTTGAAACTGGATAGATTGTTACTTACACAAAAGTTACAAAACTATGAAGTACGTGAGTTACTGCACGAGTTAGAGCTTGAGTGGTTTAAATCATTCTTGGAACATAGAACACAAAGATCAAAAATAAAAGAAGGGATCTCTAATTCAGTTCCTGTTTTGTTTACTCAAGGATCACTTATTGGAGTGTTGCTATTTTTGGTTCACATAAGTGATATGGAGAATGCTATTATGTTTTTAAAGTTAGTTCTGCTGATGATTTCTTTGATTATTTCCGGTGTTGATGTTGATGAGCGTGTACAAAAATAATATTGTAGATCTAGTATAGTTGCAAGATTGGTTTAATATGAATATGTTGAAACTAAATGTAAATATAACTAAAGCAATGATTTTTAATTGAAGCACCTCTAGTAGTATTTGTATAAAAAATGTAATAATTTAAAAAGTTAAAGAGTTGAAGTATCTTGGCATTTTAATTGATGAGTTAAGTTTTAATTTTCATGCTGATTATAAAAGAAAAAAAAATTGAGGCGTAAACCGTAAAATTAATTTAATTAATTTTTGAAATGTTAGACGACATGGAACACAAATTTCGAGGAACTCATCATTCAAGTTAAATATGATAGACGCAACCAAATTAAAAATACCAACATAAAATGCGAACGGCCATCTGCAAAAGATTGACGAGCTACAGGTATTCATTCGCACAAACGATATTGACATTTGCTTAATTTCTGAAACGTATCTGACGAAGGAATTAAGTATGAAAATAAGAGCATATAGCGCTTATCACGCATATCAACCTTCGGAAAGGGCAAGAGTCGAAGCAAAGCAAAGTCTATAAAAGACAGCATAGAACCTTCACGAAGTACAAAAATTGAGCTAGGTAATATGCAAATAGTTACGGTTCGCGTAAAAAAGAAGCGCAAATTTTATGATACTGCGTCTATTTATTTTTCATTTAGGGGAAAGCTAGTGAAAAATTATTTTAGAAGTATCTTTGACTCATTTGGTAAAAAAATTCGTTATAGGTGGCGATTTTAATGCAAAACACACCTTCTGGGGTTCTAGTTGTATTACATCAAAAGGTAGATTCCTATACAAAGCCGGTATGGCCTTATAGATTTTTATATCGCAAAGGGTGTGTCTGACACCTCTGTTTAAGTTGAGGAAAGCTTCGATCTCTCCTCTGACCACTCGCCAGTCATTCTGACTATATGCGGATGCCTACGGGGAAAGGTTCACCCATACTAACTAGTTTAAAAACTAACTGGGACTCTTTTAGAAAAGACTGCGCAAATAAAATCGACCTTAATATATCACTTGAAATACCTTTTGTACTCGAGGACGAAGACGATCAGTTAATCAAAGTCATACAAATCTCTGCCTGGTGTAATACTCTTTACAAAATGATAAAAAAAACAAAAAGGGCAATGAAATATTCTCGGGAAATGCAAGTGCCTCATATCAGCAAAGATAATGGCGAATGGCCGAAAGGAGACAAAGAAAAAACCGGTCTTAGCCAGGATACCAGACAATTTAAAAAAAACCGTATCGCTGGCTGAATGCGGTATGAAATACAAAAATTTATATTAAACAAGGTTCCTGGATACGATTTTATTACGGGACAGGTCCTTCAAAAGTTGCTTAGAAAAACACTTATCATGCTCGTTTACCTAATCAATGCTTCGTTTAGACTACCGTATGTTCCACGACAATGGAAGGCAGCTGAAGTTATTATGGTTCCGAAGCCCGGAAAGCCTCAATATAACAAGAAACCAATTTCCAATATTTTACCAATGTTTTACCAATACCGATTATCGAAGAGCACCGATTACTACCTGACCACCAATTCGGGTTTAGAATCCAGCACCGCACAATCGACCAAGTTTATAGAATAACTAATGAAATAGAAAAAGCCCTGGAGGAGAAAAAAAATTGTTCTAGCGTTTTCCTTGAGGCTTTTCACAAAGTATAGCATACGGGATGGAACATAAGCTTAAATTGGCCTTTCCATGGCAGTTATATAAGATACTATGTTCTTATCTAGCGGACGGACTCTTTCGTGTTAAGCACGGAAACGAATATTCCGAATTTAAAAAAACGCGGCTGGAGTTCCACAAGGAAGCGTTCTGGATCTAATTTTATTTTTAATCTATACCCAAGATATTCCGCAAGAACAAGGCACAACTGTAGCTACGTTTGCGGATGATACAGCTGTATTAGCCGTGAGTAATCCGGTTGAATCAGCAAGCTCCAACGGGCTATTATCCGCGTTCTTGAGTGGACAAAAACTTAGCGTATTGCGCTTAATGAAACCAAATCCACGCACGTTAATTTTACTTACCAAAATGTAAATACGCTACCCAATATTTATAGATTCCGTACAAATTCCGTACGCAAATGAAGCTTAATATTTGGGAATGACATTAGATGCGAAACTAAAATGGAAATCGCACGTAAAAAAGAAACGGGAAGAGTTCGTTATTTAATATAATCAAATGCATTGGCCGCTTGATCGATTTGCCAAACTCAGCATTCAAAACAAGCTGCTTTTATACAAGCAAGTTCTGAAACCGGTTTGGACGAATGATATACAACTTTGGGGTTTAACCAAAGCAAATAACATCAATATTTTACAAACTTTTCAAAACAAAGTGCTAAGAAGAATTGTAAACGTTCCCTTAGTAATATCCACAGAGATTTGGATGTGGCAACCGTCGAAAATGAAATAAAATCATCCCCCCGTAAGCAACAGACTCGCCTTCGCGGTCATTGCAATAACGAAATGATATATATATTGAACAATACAAATTTACTGCGCCGACTTCAACGGATAAAACCATTTGCATTAAAATTTAACCGCGTGTATTTGGCGGTACAAGCAGGTGCCTCCTATGGGAAGGTGCTTGGTAAACACGAATATAAATTATTATATCTAAACTACTAGCAGCGAAATAACCTAGTTGAAGTATAAATTAATTTGAAGGGAGATATTTTTAGTGAGTAAGAATCTCACACTATTATGAGCACATGTGGACGATCCTCATAGTGTCTTATGGAAGATTTTCAACCTCCCTCAGAAGAAAAAAATTAATTTTTGTAAAGCTTCTCATGACAGTTCTTACTCTTGGATGTTTGTCAGACATTTGCAAAAGGTGGGGCAGCGAATAAAAACTTTCAGGTGGTACAGGTCGGGATTTGAACCAACGACCTCTCGCTTAGTGGTCCAACGCACTTAACCACTAAGCCACTGCACCCACTCATGTTGATTATATATGTAAATAAAATTAACACAACGTTGTTCGATTTAAAAAGGTTTTATATTACAAAGTGTCCCCAACAAAATGAAATATCGCCCCAAATATATGAAAATGGCCCTAATTCACAGAAATGTTAGTGTTGATGTTTTCCCATTTAAATTTTTGGGGCCATTTTTCATTTTGGGTTTGGGACCATTTTCGTGGGAATATGAAAAAAAATTATAATTTCAGCGTAGTAATGAACTTCCTATAATTGATGCTGCAGTCGAGTTTTTCGATATGTTAATAGATGACGGTATGAATATTAATTCCTGGTAAGCCTACTAGAAATGGACACGCATAGCACCCTTGGTAGTTAAGAGAACTTAACCAATACCAAATCTAAGTAAGAGAGCTTGTAAGAACTATTTAAAAAACTCTGTCAAATAGACTTTGGCCGTTACTTCATTTAATTTTTTAAGGCAATTTGTATAAAGAAGTGGTTCAGTAAAAAATACAAAATTTTTTGATAAATAAATCAAATGGCTAAGTTAGAATCACCAAAACAAATAGTTTTAGGGAAAAATAACTTGGGACAAACTATTTGATACCCGTATTCCTAAACGCAGCAAGCCACATGCATACAGTTCAAAATTAAAGGCCTCTAAGCCTGTGACAGAATTGTTTAAAATTTGACGCTGATCACAAATATATACTTGTTCATATCAACGACGAGTAAATCTATACGTGTGTATAAAACTAGTAGAAATAATTTATTTTTTAAACTATTCGTGGAAAATAAAGTAAATAATAATTATAAAGTAAACTAAATATCTTTAATAAAGCCAATAGTGTGAATTGAGAATGTGAAGTTGAAATTGAGAGTTTAAATAAAATAAAATGCAAAAATACAGAAATAGCCAATTACGAAATAACATTAGTTAAGATTTATACTAATAAAAACAAATGGAGGAATTTGAATTGTTTTGGAAGTGAATAGTAACAAAAAAAAAGAGTTTAGAAAGAATAAGTGTTGGTTGGATTAGATTAACCATAAAGCAGGAAAATGTAAAAGCAAAGTAGCCTGCCCGAAAGGTGGTGGTAGGCATAAGTTTAAGGATTTTAAAAGTGAACTTACAAGTGTTATTAACTTTGCTAAAGCGAATTAAATTTTGGCAATCAAGCACATTGAAGCAATCAATAATGAGTTTCCAGTGTTCTTGAGAAAACTTAAAATATTAAGGAAATCCATTAGACATTAGCCACCTAAAGGCTTAAGATTGCTTTATCTGAACATTGATATTATTGTCCTATCAGAAACTCATGCTACCAAAGACATCTTAGACAAGACAAGTTTTTTGTGAATAATTAGAAATATTATGCGAGTTTATTGTTAAAAGTAAAATTATACGCGAGAATTGTTACTGGTTCAATAAACGGCTTCAATCGCTAAGAATACTACACTGATCAACTGATCAAAAATCCATGAGGAGAAATTTGAAAAGTTATGTACTAAGGGACGAACTGTAATTACCGTTCAATTAAGTTGATGTCGCACAGCATGAAGATTGTTGAGCGGGTATTAGATGGCCGCCGAAGAAAAATAATACGGCTGTCTGACGACCAGTGCGGGTTTGTCGCGGGTAAATCAACCAGAAATGCAATCCAAAGTAAAAGGATTATAATGGAAAAGCATCGTGATTCCTGAGATTTGATTGGCCATAATGATGAAGTGATCCAAAATCGGGATGCCTGCAGATAACCGGCGAACCCCACAGGCGGACCAGTAGGAATGCAGTGAAGTGGGAGGGTTATGATCCCTGTAATCCTGATCATAAATCGTTAAATGGAGAGAAGATGTACTAAGGGACGAAAAATGTAGTAAAATAAAAAGTGTTCAATTTAATAATGAAACTCTCGCCGATAATAAAGCCATAGCCAACTAGTTAGTATCATACATCCGCAGAACGAAATCAGTCGCCTTACGCTTAAACAGCGTTGGGAAATATTGAAACTTATTCCCAAAGTGAGTGCTGTGTAGCCCAAACAGTGGGTTTTTTGAAAAGACGTTTTGACCGAAATTAAGCATACATCGCCACTGCTCTTACTAATAAAGTCATAATACTTGGGAAAATTTGGCCCACCCTGTATAATGCCAAAGTCTTTCTGTTCCCTGTGTGACGTTCAATACTAAACGAAGTGAAGATAAATAATTTAAATAATTTGTTTGTAACAAATAAATTAAAAGTTGATTTACAGTCAGGATTCAGAAAGAATTATACGTGTCAAAGTCCTATAAATTTGATTAAATAAAAAAAATAAATTAAATAACAAAACAACAACATAAGCCTGAAAAGTGACGGTGAATATTTTGAACAGATTGATGAAATCAAATATTTAGATATAATAATACATAATAAATCTACTTTAAGCAATCGTGTTTATTTATGTTTTATAAAAAAAAATGCAAAAAACATTGGAAAAGAATAAAAAATGATATATCTACATTAAGACAGAATTCTTTGCAAAATAAAAGCTTCAAAATGTTCAATGAAATGCCAAATTATATACGAAATAAAACAAATCAACCAGCTTTTAAAACAATTTTTTAATGCTAATAAATACAATATTAAACACAATCAGCCGCATTCATTAGATTTTTTTAATTGCCTTTTTATTCATGATTAACTAATTATCATTTAAAAAGTTGACCATTGTTTTATTTATGTTGAAATTGTTATTCCAATGTGACACTGTATCCATTGATGCATGTGTATATGTGTTTGTACATTCTGCACATTTCGTTTTCTCTTTTCTTATTACTGTTCAGTTCAGTTCTTTTTGTTACTCCGTATAAAGCGCACGAAGCGTACCTACGTAATAAAATGAATTTTTTCGACACGGTTTTATTTTTTGCTTTACTTTGTTATTCGTCAGGTAAGATTCTCATCAGGTTATGGGAGCAGGACGAAAGTCACAAAAGTGTTAAACTACAAACCATACCAATGACCGTCGGCGCCACTCACGCTGTACGATAAATAATCAATAAAGAATGTAAATAAATTTCATAAACAATTTTTTAAATAAAAATGTAATAATAAAACAACATTTGCACAACGAAAAGCAATTGTTTAAATATTGTAAACAAACATTTAAAAAAAAAAAAGATTAATAAATTGTAGATAGAAAAGCCTTAAAGTCGTTTGTCGGTTTTTCAAATTACGCTAGTTACGCGGTATTGTGCGTGATCAACATGTGTTCCATGTATCAGATCGAGAAGCTAGATGAAGGAGCATTCAAATGCGCAGCGTGTTGGTGCACGCAGAAATGTAGAAGGTGATAGACGGAGTGCGGCCGTTGAAAGATTCGGCGGAAGGCATTGGCAATTATTACTTTGAGCGTGAAGCCATCACAGTTATGTTACCTCAAGCAAAGCAAGTGCTTGGAAAAGCTCAAGCATGTACATCAACCGAGTGGGCCGGTAAGAAAGGGATCGCTATACAAAAAGTGTCTTAGTTTTCAGATGGTGAAATTATGTCCATATTAATGTGTTTTGCTCGGCGATTGAAAAACTCGCCGCAGTGGATACTAAACTAAGCGACGAACTAGTGGTAATAATACTATTATCAAGTTTACCGAAGCATTACGAGAATTTCGTCATGGCCATGGAAACGCGCGACAGGTTGCCTTCATTGGAAATATTAAAGATTAAATTGCTACAGGTAGGGGAGCGAAAATGAAACGAAGAAAGAGCAGCAAGCATTTCATGTTAAAGCCCACACGAAAAAAGTGAGAAAGAGATATTGTATGTTACAAATGCGGGCAGCGTGGCCACTACAAGAATCAATGCAAAAACAAGGGCAAAGAAGAAAAAGAAATGCCGAAAACTCAACAACGATCGTTTACCGTTCTTGCAGTGGCAGACAAGTACGATCTGAAAAAATCCAGCTGGTGCCTGGATTGCGGGGCGTCTATGCATATGTGTTGCATACGTGGTCTTTTTACGAATTACGTTTCACAGATGAAAGATGTTTTGTTGGCTAAACAATAATTATACGAGCAGAAGGCAGAAGCAACGTCATAGTTCATCAAAAGGATTTTTGTGAGTTACAGTTGGAAAACGTTTTGTATGTTCCTGGTATGAGATGCAACTATATGTCCGTCGAACGGGGATGTACAGTATTCTTCGACAACGACTATGCGCTTGCAAGCCAACAAGGCGCGCATATATTGAGAGCGCAGAAAAGAAAGCAAACGCAACTTATGTTTCAGATTGGATGGTACTTAGTATAGAAAACGTGGATTTCTAAGACAGCTTAAAGTGCAGGACATGCACGAAGAGTAAAAAACATACACAACCGTTTCCAGCAGCGTCAGAAAATCGACAATTGGAGCTCGTACATACTGACGTATGTGGTCCGTTTGAGAAGCGATCTCTTGGTGGGTCATCATATTTTGTAACATTCATCGATGACATGTCTAAGGGCGTATTCACATATTTCCTCACGTCAAAGGATGAGGTATATGAAAACTTTGTGTTGTTTAAGAATATGGCAGAGCGGCAGACAGGGTGAAAAATTAAGGCGTTTTGACATATTTTTGCAGCAGCATGGTATTGTACGTCAACTTACGGTCCCGTACACCCCACAGCAGAATGGCGTGTCAGAAAGGGCAAATCGCAATACTGTGAGATGGCGAGAAGTTTGCTTGTGCATTCCAATATGGCTGAGTTTTTATGGGCGGAGGCAGTAGAGAGAGCGTGCTATATACGTAATAGATCGCCAACTACAGCCTTGGTTGGTATGACTCCGTTTGAGGCGTGAAGCGGAAAGAGGCCCAATGTACAAAATATACGTACATTTGGGTCAGTAGCTGTTGGCTTAGATAAAACACGTCAAGGTAAATTCCAAGCAAAGGGCAAGGCGTATCGTCTGGTGGGATACTCGTTAGTATCGAAAGCCTATAGATATCAACATCAAATTGTTGAAAAAGGCTATGTTTTGTTTGATGAACCTTGCGATGCAGTACAGATACATGACCAGATAGTTTTTGCTATACCAACAAAAAACTCTCCAACCAGTAAGGCGCAGCATAGCTTGAAATATGATGACAATTTGAAGCGAGAAGATTCCACCGACAACGAATCCGCGAGTGAAGACTACACCAGCGCAAAACAGTCGAAGCATCCGGAAGAAGTTGGTCTACAATGTTTTGAACGTGATACATGTAAAGGAGTTAGCACTGCCGCAGTCGTTCGAGGAAACAAACAGCTGTAAACACACTTCATAGTGGAAGGCGGCCATGGACACGGAATATCAGGCGCTGGTGGCAAATGGCAGGTGGACATTGGCAGATCTACCCAAGGGTCAACAGGCGATTGATTGCAAGTGGTAGTACACCATCAAAAGAGACAGCAGCGGCACTGTTGAGCGCTACAAGTCGCGCTTTATCTATTAAAATGAAGTTCTATGTACACCAAATGGACGTTTGCACGGCATATCTTAATAGTGACTTAAACGACGAGGTTTACATGAAGCTGCCTGAGGGATATGCAGACAACACATGTGGACAGAAGGTGTTAAAGGTCAATTAGGCGATATACGGCTTGAAACAAGCAGGAAGGGAGTGGAACTTTAAACTAAGTTTATCGCAGCTCTATGCGATATTGGGATTACCCCGTGCCAGAATGAGCCTTGTTTGTATAAGCAATACATAAAAGGTAATCTTTGTCGGATACTAATTTACGTAGATGATTTACTTATAGCGTGCCAGAACGAGACAGACCTTATAAAGATCAAGTCAATGATTGCAATGAAATTCGAATGTGACGACAAGGGTCCATTGCAGATGTTTTTGGGCATGCAAATTGAGCGTGATGGCGACATAGGCGATATTTCGATGAACCAGATGCTGTATATAAAAGATACGTTAGAGCGTCACAGCATGCAATAGTGCAGGTCTGCAGCAACGCCTTTGGATGCAGGTTTCCAAGTATCGTGCAATAGCGAAAGTTGCATGGGTGAAGATCCACGAGCGAATAAATCAGTTCTTGGCTAGTTGATGTGGTTAGCATTAACGTCAAGGCCGGACATATACCATTCAGTTGTGAAGTTGGCACAAAGAAACAACAATCCGCATAGGGAGCATGTGAGCAATCGAAGATCATACATCGGGTACGTGTTTTTCCTTGCATGCGGCCCCATTTCGTGGAAATCAGAAAAACAGGGTTGTACATGGCTTTGTCTTCAGCTACAAAAGAGGCGCTTCGTCTTAGGCATCTCATTATTGAGATCGGCTTTGGTGATTCCGGTACACCGACGGTCTAATATGGTGACAATCTTAGTGCACAAAATCTGCCTAACAACCCCGTTTACCATGCCAGGCATCCGGCACCATTTCGTTCGAGGGGTTATTGAAAGTAGCGACGTCGAGCTAAGATACGTTTCAACAAGCAATATAATAGCAGATGTACTCACTAAAAATCTTTCAAAACAGAAGCATTGTCATTCAGTAAAATTAATGAGTGATTAATTCATGTAAAATGTAATTGACATTGAGGGTGTTGGAAATATTATTCCATTGTGACACTGTATCCATTGATGCATGTGTGTATGTGTTTGTACACACTGCACATTTCGTTTTCTCTTTTCTTATTACTGTTCAGTTCAGTTCAGTTCTCTCTGTTCCTCCGTATAAACGGCACGAAGCGTACCTACGTAATAAAATTAATTTTTACGACACGTAAAACGTGTTTAATTAAAGGCAAATCAGGGTTAATTCGTCGTTAATTATGTTTTATGAATAACGCTATATGTGTGTATTAATGTACAGTGGACTTCCAGTATAACGAACACTCGATATAGCGAATTTGCGATATAACAAACGCTTTTTAGATTTACATTAACATCTCTAAATAGCGAACGATGCTCACAATTTGCTATCTGATACAACGAACGCTTTCATAAATTGACATAAAATTACCCTCTTTTTGTTTGATTTGTGATTTCTGTATCTGTTTCTCATGTCAACATGAATATTCTCTCATATGTGTTTGGCCCAAAGAGCTTAGCTTTGCTTGTTTTGTTTTGTCTTGGTTTTCATTCTCTTAAACATCTCCTACAATTTTTCAATTTTGTTTGCAACAGGCTCCCGACCCATGAAAAGTCCCTGCCGGAGACACGGCAGCCTTCCATCCTCAGCGATCCCGGGCATGCTGCTTCCAGTTGTCCAGACCAAGTGCTCTCGCATCCGCAACGGCTTGGTCTTTAAAACGGAGGTTCGGTCTTCCTTGTCGTCTCGAACCTGGGGGCTGGGATTCGAAGATCCTCTTGGCTGGAGCGTTGTTGTCCATTCGCTCGATGTGGCCGAGCCAATGTAGTCGACGTTTCTTGGCTTTTTGGACTACATCCACATCTTGGTACAGCTCATAGAGTTCGCGGTTGTTTCTTATCCTAAATTCGCCCTCCTCGAACACAAAATATCCAAATATCCGTCGAAGGATTTTTCTTTCGAAGGATTCCATTATTAACTCTCCTTTCCTGCTTATCGTCAAGCACTCGGCGCCGTATAGCAGAACTGGCAGGATAAGGCTGCTGTAGAGCATGCACTTTGTCCTTCGACCTCGAACATTATATCATTCATTATACTGGACGTCCACTGTATGTATAATTGCTTTTTTATGGCTAAACAAATTATAATATATAATCTGCTTTTAATTTATACTTTTATTTATGTGGCAGTACTGAAAAGATGTTTGAAGATTACATTTCCATTTTCATTGGCAGTTGTCGGATGGACTTAAAAATCGAATAACCAACCAACAATATTTGTTACACTTAAACCCAATAATACTAAAACAGTAATCAATAGGTAATTGTTATTTTTATCTATAAAAAAATTATGTCGTAAACTCTTTTTTCTTCTCTTCTCTTTCTGTTGGCATATCTGATGTACATACGGTTATTTGACGAAATTTTGAAAGTTACTTTTAAAATGCACTTAATTTTTTTGGATTCGTGAACGTATTTGATTTTAAATATAGTTTTGAAATTATGCATTTTGTGACTTAAGCTTTACAGATGGACATACCTATTGACGTAACATTGTAACGCAGTTTTATGTTTGTTAATTACTTAATATTAATGAAGAACTATTCATCAATATAGTTCGTGGTTAACCTCAGCTTTACTTCATAAAATAAATAAATTACTCACAACGCCACAAGTTCTTCATCTGAAGTGTCCATTGCAAAAGAAAAGAACATGATAGGGATGTTTGCCTCTCATTCCTACTCTTTTGTTTTCCGTAAGGTGCTATTCTAACAAAAGCTCCTACAGGGTTTCCGTAGTAATGATTTTGAATCAGCAGAAACCTTTAAGAATATTTTGTAGGGTTACCATGTTTTTTTTAAAATTGAAATTGTCATTTAAATTGTTTTATTTATAAAAAATAAAACACATTTATCTTTTTCCACACCACTAAGAGGTGAGATAAAAGCCGTATTTTTGAAGGGTATCCTCAGTAGGCCTGATCGCTTTTAAATAAAAAAACAAACAAAAATAAAAAATGTATTCACTAAGATTAATTTAGCTTAGAATTAAATAAACAAGTATAACAAAAATAAATATAAATTCATCTATTAAATAATAATATTAACATAATAATAAACAAAATTGCACAAAACTAGATTGAAATTCGAAAACTGACCGCGCGCTACGAGGACCTACGTAAATAATCATTTTCCTTGAAGAATACAGCTTAAAATTTTGTAACTCCATTTGAACGTATTTTCCACACAATAAAAGGAATGCAAAAGATCAAAACAAGATCCCCACGATAATAAAGGGTGATCCATTTCGAGGTTCCCTACTTTTTTAAAGAAAAAAACACAGAAAATTCAAATTTAATGGAGAATGTTTATTATCATTTGAAAGAACATTCTTGGCATTTTTTTTTGAAGATTATGTCTATCAAATGTTGGCCGTTGCTACGTCGCAGATAGTCCATCCGTTGAGTCCAATTTTCGATTACTCGTTCGAGCATTTCGACTGGTAACTGGCGAATGACACGCGTGATGTTTTCCTCCAAGGCCTGAATCGAAGCGGCTTTGTCGGCATAAGCTTTTGACTTTACATATCCCCACAGGAAAAAGTCTAACGGTGTGATATCACACGATCTTGGTGGCCAATCGACCGGCCCAAAACGTGAAATTATGTGCTCACCCAAAATGTTCTCTCAATAAGTCCATTGATTGATGCGATGTGTGGGAAGTGGCGCCGTCTTGCTGAAACCAAATGTCGCCGAGATCACGAGCTTCAATTTCAGGCATCAAATAGTCGGTTATTATGGCACGATAACGGTCGCCATTGACGGTTACGTTCGCACCGGCATAATTTTTAAAGAAATATGGACCTATGATTCCACCGGCCCACAAACCACACCAAACCGTTGTATTTTCTGGATGAAGTTTCAGTTCTTCAATCTCTTCAGGTTGCTCTTCGTCCCAAATGCGGCAATTTTGTTTGTTTACATACCCATTGAGCCAGAAATGGGCCTCATCGCCAAACAAAATTTGCCTCGAAAACGTCGGATCTTCTTGGAACTTTTCAAGAGCCCATAGAGCGAAGCGATGTCGCTTGGGAAGGTCGAGCGGCTTCAGTTGTTGCACAAGCTGTATTTTGTACGCTTTCAATTTAAGATCTTGACGTAAAATGCGCCAAGTCGTTCCATACGTCAGTCCGAGTTGCTGCGAACGGCGCCGAATCGACTCTCTACGGTCTTTGTGTACACTCTCAGCTACGGCCGCTATATTTTCTTCACAGCGTGCTGGACGTGGTCTATTCGGTCGAATATTATCCAATAATGAATGCTGGGTCTCAAAATGGGTGATGGTGTTGGGAATAGTACGCTCAGTAGGCCGATTATATTGACCATAAGTTGAGCGAAGTGCACGAAACACATTCCTCACAGAACGTGAATTTTCATAATAAAGTTGAACAATTTGTAAACGTTGTTCACGCGTAAGTCTTTCCATTGTGAAATGCCAAACAATACTAAACAAAAATAACATGACAGCATGACACGACTCACACGTGATCTGTCAAAAAAGGCTATTGAAAAAAGTATCTCTACTTGGATCACCCGTTACTTACCAATAAGAATTTTTTTTTTAAAGCTGTAAAACCAAAATCTACTCAACAGAATCCCAAGCTGAACGAGTAACTCTGCATTGGTAACTCATTGCATCATTGGTAACTCTGAATGCATACATTTAAATGGGCGCTGAATAGCAGCAGCCACAGGACAGGCAATCAGATGTGAGCTGAGCAAAAGATGTTGGATCTATGTCAGATGCAAATGGAAATTCACTTGCGGGTAAACACTTTTTATGAGGGGTTTCTTTCAATTTATTCTACTTCAATTCCTCAATTCTTCTACTGATTCCAAAAAAGATTTCCGATAAGACGTGTGCTGCTAATTTATGTTGGACGGAGTATAGTCTATACAATTCTTCTACTGATTTAATAAAAAAGCTTCCCGATAAGAAGTGTGCTGCTAATTTATGTTGGAGAGAGTATAGTCTATAAAAATATTTTTTTTTTAAGACACAGGAATTCTGCACAATGTGCGGAGGATCAGAACTTCCCATCCTTACACTTTCCTTCCGTTCCGCGATAATCTGCGGCGTGGTTTAGTATACTTAGGGGCTAGTTATAGCTATCATTCAAATGCATCATTGAAACAAATCAGTGGAACAGATATTTCATTATTTGGAAAGTGAGTTATAGCAATCATTAAAAAATGTCTGTCAGTGAATGGCCACTAGTACAGGTTTAAAGGGGCAGAGTAAATCTACTTTCAGTGAGTAGGAACTCTCCATACATGTGCAACTCGGTCTAGTACAAACAAAACACTACAACAAATACGTCCTATAAGTGAAAACAGATAAAAAGGATTGATTTTAATGCTTATACGCAATCACTTATAATAAAAAAAGAGCTCAACATCCCTATCGCATCCGGCTATTCTGCGTAAGATACATAAATGCGGGTTTCCAATAACGTTTTGTCTAAAAGCGAGCTGGAGTGAATGTCGGTGCAAGTCGTATTTCCCCTCAGCCAGTCGGATAAGAATACACATGACATGGTAACCAAGTTAGCTTTTTTAAAGTTTGTTTTATTTGTGGTTTTTGTCATCAGTTATTTATTAAAAAGGCTTAGTTATGAATCTTCAATATATCAATATATCTTCAATAGTTAACTTCATTCCAGAATATGAAATTAAACCTTTTTGCATTTTAATTTCTTTGTTATATCATATTGGACCATTTTAAGTTTTATTGTGAACACTTTTAAGGTTCTAAATTGTAAATTAGACTAATTAGTTGGGGAAATTCTTGTGTGTTTTAATTCTTTAAAGTGTTATTTTTAAAAGCGGGCTGAAGTTGAATTGTCATAAAGTGTTACATATTTTCAAAAAACAATAGGTGTGATACTAAACAAAGTATCAATAAAAAATGGGAAACAATATTTAATACGCAAAGGAAAATTTGTTACATTCGAATTAAGGATTGAATAAAAGTTACGAATGTAACGAGTAACGACATTTTTTTAACTAATACTCAGACCTTAAAGATTCCTCCTATATTACAGATTAATGCGTAAATAATATGAGGATATAAAATCTTGAACAAAAATTAATTTCCTATTTTCCCAATATGTATTTTCTTAAAAACTTAGAGATGAATTAACAATTGGAAAATGATTTTATTCATAAATTTCTCAAAAAGTTTTATGTTCATGTACGAGTTTATCATATCATTAATAAAGACAAAAAAAACTAAAACGAACAAAAATATGTGACTTGTAAACATTTGTTATAAAGTGTTTAATAAATTGTGTTGATAAATTAATTTTTTCCTTTTCTGTACGCCACACACTGTATCATGCTCGACAAAGTTCTACTCCTCTTCTATCTCTCTTTCACTACAAGACTTTTTACTGCCGTCTATTTCTTGTGTATGTGAGACACAAATTTTTAACTGATTAAGGAAATCGTCTCGGAAAGAGTTGACTGCAATCCCCCATCATTTTCAATCCACAAAAAATATTTAACAATGGCCGCAAAGTCCCCTCTCAATTTTCCTATCTGTGAATACGTGTGAGCCAGACACATGAAGTTAGATTTAATTTGCTTAATTACCCGCCAAATATAAGTGTGGGTAGTTTTGCAGTATTTCCAAAGCAACCAAAAAGCAGCTGGCGGATGTGTTGGGAAATAGGAGGTGCTGCGAAGTGTTGATTTTACGTAAATTAACTTTTGTATCTATTTTAATGTAATTGTTTATGATGAAACATAAAATTAGTTACCCTACAATTTAATTCGAATGTTTTATAAGAAATAGTTCTCTATTTTTTATCTGTCTTAAAATAAACATACTTGGGTTGTTATATTTTTCCATTTTGGTTAATAAAATGTATATTTTATCGTATTATTGCATTAATATTACTAAATTAGCAATGTTTGGCTGTAAAATATGTATAGTATAGAAATGTTATTTATATATATATTAAATTATTTGATTGTCTTATTAATTGATTGTTCTTATTCAACATATGAAAGTTTAATATATATATAAATATTCGGGTTATGTGCATCTGCAAAAAATGTGGGAAAGAAGTTTTTTAATTGTTTTTAATTTATTTTATGTTACAAACTTTGTCATTGAATTTTCTTAACTGTTTGTTTTCTTAGGCGGCTTTGGAAATTTTTAATCTAAGTTAATATGCTTTATTTATGGTAGCTGGAATGCAGTGCATAACAATTTATATGTATATTTTCCTTTCGATAAGCTTGGTAGTTGAGTAAAACTATTAAGTTGTAATAACATTGTCAAGTTTTGTAATTTTTTTATGAAAATAAACAAAAAAAAAATACTACTACTAATAAGTGATTGCCAATGTTGTTAAAAAAGTGTTTTCATGTACCAAAAATAATATTTATTTGTAAGAATTTGGATAACGTTATATTAAAAAGCGTTTTAAACCAGTGCCCAATTTTGTAAACGTATTAAACACGATGAACGCCAACGCTGCCTGGTACCACGGACAAGACTGAAATTTGTTTGATTCTTGAATTTTTTTGTTTTAATTCTTGGCAGCCACGTTTATTTTTTAAAAGAAACCCGATTTATTTCGATTTTGAAGTTGTTTTCTTGCAATTGCTTAATTGACACTTACATATGGGCAACCTGTGACACGTCAATTAAATAACCTGTGTGGTACCTGTTACCTGCATATGAGTGTCATATTTCAGTTTTATACTAGGATGACACTCACATGTGGGTTTCATGTATCAGCGGAGACGATGGTGACAACCACATATGAGTGCAAATTTTTTGGCAAAAGTGTTAATAAGATTTTAATAAGCATAAAAATGTGAAACGTCGTATTGTAGTAGATCCTTCGTCATTTCACGAAAGATCTAGGATCACCTACAAAAATACAAGGCTATGATATATTTAAGGACCCTTTTTTGTGCCGAAATTTTGTAGTGCATTTATTTTATTTAAAGAATATGCAATTGTGTTCTTCTTAATGTGTTCAGTTTTTGATGAAAAAATATTGAGAAAGATATTGAACCCAAAGTGGTAAGTCAGAGCAAAGTCAAATTCTCAGAACTGTAATTATACACAGATAATCGAGTTTCATTTAAGTGCCACCCAAAACCGGAAAATAACATATGGGCTGAATTCGTTCAAATTTTTTATTTGGAAATACGTTTGAACCACAAACGGCGCTTTTGCCCGTCAAAAATGTGGAATAAAACACACAGTTTTACACTTTAGTTATCAGCTTGAATTTCTAAAATGAATGCCACAGAGCAGTAATGCAGTTCATTGTGTTAGATGGCCCATTTGTTTTGTGAGAAAGGACAGCTCCTCTTCGTGAAAAAAAATAGAACAATCAAGTAATGACGACTTCTTGCTGTAAAAAATGACATTTCATATCATTTCAATGGCCGCCCCCATTGAAAACCCATAAAATTCGATACATGTGTGCATGGTTTCCATTTGATTTGAACTTAAAAAATTGTAGGCAATCGGAGAGATTCTCTCTCGAGTTGACTATCTGCTTAATTCCTCATCTGTGGGTCCTACTCACTGTAAGTAGATATACGCTGTTAAGGGGCTAGTTATAGCTTTCATTGAACATTTTGTTTTCTTATTTTAAAACAACTAAGTAAACCATATTGGCTGTAAGCAGTATCAAAATAAAGCTTAACTTAATTCTGATTTAAACTTTTCTTAAAATCAATTTTTATTATTTAACTGATTGAAATCGATTTCAATGAACAGCTTATTCGGTATTCGTTTCTACAACTTGGAACAAAATCATTTCACTGATGTGTTCGATTCTCTTTCTATTCTCATCTGTCAGTTTTTCTTTCAATGATCAACTCTAACAATAAGTTTGTTTGGAGAAAAATTCTATACGTAATTAGTTTTATTTTGATACCTCTTAAAGCCTATATCTATCTTGGTCCTCTTAAAATGCGAAAACTAAATTTTCAATGATGTTTTTCAATGATAGCTATAACTAGCCTCTAATGTATACGAGAAAGTTAAAAATTAGAATCGAATGTACATATGTTCGTGGTTGATTATTAACTCCTAACAGCATACCCTATTTTCCATAGTGAAAAATATTGAACTTCTTGATAATTGCAATGTTTTGTCAAACCACCGTACCAATAAAAAAATTGATTTAGTTTATAATGAGCACTTATGCAACGAAAATGCCAAGGAACGGGACGACGAATTTAATCTTAATATTTTATTTGTTATTGGTAAGGCCCAAAGATATTTCATACTAAAAAAGTAGATTTAAAACGCTCAATATCTCCTAAACTTAAAAAAAATCTTGTTGCGTCGGGGACTATAGTACTGCCATTTTTAAGATTGCTACTCTTCGGTTTGGCAATATTAAATGCCAAAATATTTAATTATATAATAGAAAACTATTAGCCCACAATCATAGTAGTACTTTTTGTTTAACAAAAACAAAATGGTAAGCATCTGTGCACTAATACGAGCAAACAATTTTTTCGAAATCCTAATCACCGGTATTTTTTCGCAAACAATATGCATCACGGTGGATGCCCAATTTGAGTCTTGTCATTTAAAGCTTCTTTATCTTTTGTTTACACCGCTTATTAAATGTAGAATGTAGTAACAAAGAAAGTGTGTATACGATACCTGCCATAAAACAAAATTAAACAACGTTTGCGATTAGTCTATTGAACAATTTAATATAGATTAGCTACTGTTAACACCACACCATAACACCACATGTTACATCTGCAAATGCCATCTTATCTTTAGCACCTACGCTCGTGCATCTCATCAATATTTTTAAGGTTATACCTACCTACATCCCCCACCGTTTACTTTTTTCGCACCGAATGAGTCAGTCAAATGCAATAAATAAAACTCTTTCATTGTAAGTATATGTTTTTTTTAACGTAAATTAAACTAATGGCCGGTGACACTTTTAAGTGACCACTTTTTTGTTTTAAGCAGAGTGGTTGCTAAATATTTCATGAACTATGAAAATATGTTGTCGATTTTGGAATAATTCAGTTCGGACCAAACAATGATTTCTTTGATTTTTAAGCAGATAGCAAACTATGTACCTAAATATGAGCGAACGCTGAATAAGATATGAGCAATCACCGCGTGGGCGTTAATATACATTTATCCCACTTATTTATTTTTTAATTGTTTTATATAATAAGCAATTTCCACAAACTCGAACTGACAAAGGTTCGGTATGTGAAAAGTCAAATAATAAGGTTTAAATCGTTTTACATTTTGTTTTTTAATAATAAAGGCATGGTACCTACTTAAGCCATTGTTTTGTATATATATGTAAGTGGTGTACCACTCCCAATTGCAAAACTGAATTTCTATTTGACTTAATTTTAATAAACTTACTTTTTCGCAGTTTGATTATATAACTGCATTAGTTTGTATTTAAATTACCTAAAAGTAGCATCCAAGGTTACAAATCGAATCTTAGAAATGATTTTTCCTTTAACTATTTCTAGTTCTTGTTTGTAAAATGTGTGGTGGCGCTTTCAAATTCTTTTAGACTACAAAACATATTGGGGAAATCCGCACCCAGTTTTTTTTTTTGTATAACATAGGAGAACACTTTATTTTAGGCACAAAACTAAAACTAACAACTTTTAGTTAAAACATTGAGAAGATACCATTTCATTTTAAATTTAGTTATACATCACAATGAATGGATAAATGACCACGAATTTGTTATATTTGGTGTTGCACCGACCGCTGATTTTTCGTTGTTTTCTTAAATTTCATAGAGTAAATTTGGCATATTAGAAGCAAGATAAAAACTAATCATAACAACAGCATACACAACTTCGAATAAAAATTCCCTTGTTTCCCAACAGTACAACTTTGTTTGTCCAATTTATTCCACTTATTGACATTCGTTTTCCACCGTTACTGTAATTTATTAACTGGATTTTACGTAATGGTTAGCGAAATTTTTTACAAACAATTGGATATAAATGTTAAGGGAGTCAGATTTAAATTCTCCCCTTTCGTATATGCACTTCTCGATGCACCTTAGGAGCACAATCTTCACCATTTCGCCATTTTTCAGCTATATGATGTGACAGTTGAAAATACATATTTAATACCGTATAGGTGTTGCCATGTAAAAATGCTTATGATGGAAAATAAATTCGGCGAATAATTTCGGAAATAAATTCGTTTAACAAGTTGATAACTTTAATTTCAGTCTTCAAAAAAGTTTTCCTGAAGTAATTAAAAAAAATGGCTTAAGCACTTATAAACATTCTTAATAATATTAACATGTTTGAATATGATATTATACCTACATCACGCCAAAGAAACGTGTATAAAGCCAGAATAAATCCTTTAACAAATTTGGAAAATGCAGCGGAATATTACGAATCACATACCTTATGGCTTGAGCACCAGTTTTCAGTGCGCTACCTCTTATTTTGTTTTGATTCCTTTTTGTTGGCTTCCATTTTCCAAACATTTTTTTACTGTATAATTTTTCTCAATTTGTAGAAATATGTAAATTTGTTGTTTGTGTATGTCAGATGTCAGCCGGAAGGTAATAGATTTTAGTACAATTTATGTCATTGATGCCATTTTCAAGCTAATTTTTCTGGAAAACGGTCAGTTAGTTATTGTATGGAGAATTATTCATTATTTCTAAGAAAAGTAAACAAACGGATAAGTTTTTTATCAGTGCGCTATCCAACACATAAGTTAACGAGCTAGTAGGGTGTTATTATTAATAAGGCCGTACATATTTAAAACTTACTTTAACTGAAATTTATAGTACACTAACTGAACCGGCAAAAGTTGTTCTGCCATATAAATTATTTTTAGTCACTATTTTGGTTGTTAAATTAACACAAGATTGTGTATTAATTTTTTTTTAAATAGAACGACCGAAAGTGTGTTTGACATTTATGCTGCCAGCAATGACAGTGCGCATTGCTATTCGATAAGCAATTATAAAACGATCTATATAAGTTAATATGCTTTGACAGCATCGAAAAAAAATCAGCGTGGTGGCCAAACAAACAATTTGTTAGCAGTCTCAATACGTGTATTTCGGAAATACAGTCCATTAAATAAATAAGTTTAAGCGTTTAAAACCACGATGTGATGTGTATATGATTTCTAAATAATTATTGCAGTGTAATAAAACATTAACTCATCCGCAGAATGTGCAAATTCAGGCAGATTCTGGTTAAAGTATTCGCGTGGTTCCTTATGATGCAAGGTGATTCGGGTTGTAAATAATAAAATAATGATTGTTCGACGGAGGCAATATATTAAATGTGTAGATTTTAGAATTTCTCCGACGGATTCAAGAACATATCTGCATCCAAACGATTAAGCTTGACTTACCAACTTACTTACATAGGCGGCGCTACGGTCCAGGGTGGGCCTGGGCCTCAACCATTACGCCTCTCCAGTTAGCGCGATATTTGGGTATCTGCGTCCAGTTGCGCACTCCAAGTTGGTTGAGGTCTCCTCCCAACTAACAATTTATCTTCTATAAGGTCCAATTTTTTAAATTTGTTAAGCTATTGCTTCTATTATATTGTCATAAGGATTTACTGTTTTCAAGATATACTTTCAGAAAATGTTTCTTTAAAGCTTTTGGGAAACAATTTTACAAGCTGTACAGAAGGGCAAGAGATATTCTTATTTAACGAGGTGGCTATAAGGCCTTTTGAAGTTAGTTGGTTGTGGTCTAAAATGTAATAGCTTCTTTAAAGCTTACTATTCCAAGTCAATAACAAGATTCGCTACAAGGCTTGTGAAAAGAAGCATAACATACAATCAATATAGTGGAGATTTGAACCTGGGTTTTGATATCATATAAATATCTATTTAAGTGGAAGAAAGGGAAAGGAAATAATTAATCATTATTAATTATTTGGGTAAGTATTTCGTGGATCAGGAAAGGCTCTCGTAGCTCTCTAAAATATAACACAATGTTTGTGAATGCTAATATTTATAGCCAAATTATATTTTTGAAGGTAGTTATTACAAACAATACCTATGTATATCTTATTTATTAAAATTTTATCCGTTTAGTCGGTCAATTTTTACTAACATGCAGACCAACTTTTTTACATAAAATGAAATTACTGCTGGCATCAAGGTCGTAACATCATATAAATATAACTAGGTACATCTACGATGTTTAAAATGATGAAATAGTATCAACTTATCAATTTTTAATCTTCACTCTGTATTAATGAGTTTGACCCAGTGGATGCGTGGTGGGTTGGCACGCGGATGGCTTCGAGTTTGAATCCTGGACAAGGCTAAGTATTTTTTTAATTTAATTCATTATTTATTACCTCTTCAGATAAACTTTCAAGCAACTTGACGCTTTCAAATGATGGAAAATGTTAATACGAGCAAATATAATAATCAAAACGAAAAATATAATAAAAAACCATGCAAATATTTTCGAATTTTTTAATTTCGTTAAGATTTCCGAAATAACTTTTTAAGTCCTTAACGTAACATCTAAGGAGAAACTATTGCTTTTAAAAAGCCTATAAGAAAAGGTCTTAAGGAAAGTAAATAATATCGCTAAAGCGCGCCAAATCGTTTTTTATAAGATCTCTTATGGAAACTAAATTGTTACTTGTGCTTCCACTTGTGCGCGCCACCTAAGGCGAGGTCTTCCTCTACTGCGTTGTCCCTCCGGGTTGGAGTCGATAACTCCTCGGGCCGGAGCGTTCGTGCCCATTCGCTCTATATGTCCTTGCCATCTTTTTTTTTTGTCGGAGGTTGCTACTATCTGATGGAGCGGTCAGACACAACTACAGGTTCATTGTACTACCATTCAGACACCTTACAGTAAAGTACTTAGTATTCCCGTCTTTCGAAGAATAACGAGAAGGAGTTCCAGTGATAAAGAACTTAGATGTTTGGCACTCACCACGTCAGCCCCGAAAATCCGCCACCTGATGCGAGCACAGGCCGGACAACTGCAGCGAAAGTGTTCTGCGGTGTCATCCTCCTCACCGCAAGCAGGAGAGGTAGAGGTGTCGATTAAGCCCAACACATTTAAGTGGTTGGCAAAAGCTTGGTGGACCGAAAGGACGCCTACAAGCAGCCTACAGTCTATTCTCCTCAGAGATAGAAGAAAAGAGGCTGACCTTTTGCAAATGTCCGGGCGCAGTAGTTTGGTCTGTCTATATCCACCGCAATCGCGCCACCGAATCTTCTGTTCACGAGAAACCCAAAAATCAATAGAAGACACGACTAAAGATGCAGGCAGACCCAACACATTTTCGGGTCCTGAGAAAACTTCTTCTGAACCCTACCTAGCAAGCTCATCCGAGATCTCATTTCCCTGGATGCCAGTGTGACCTGGTACACAGACAAGATTCACTGTGTTCAGTCTTCCTACCAAATTCAGAGAAAGCTTGAGTTCTAGCACTAACTTGGACGAGGTAAGAGGGTTTAGCAGCGCTTTTAATACAGCTTGACTATCACTGCAGATGCAAATGCCTATAGCCCTCCACCTGTTGTTCACAATATAGCGCATAGCCATTAGATTGGCAAACATCACCGCTTGGAAAACAGATGCATGTTTAACCAAGGGGTAGTAGAGTCTTATGTCATCCCGTTCCACAAAGACTCCAGCACCAGACCGCTGTCCGGTTTTGGAGCCATCCGTAAAAATACGATGGCATTCAATCCATGGTTCAGAGTCTGACCGAAACCATTCCGTTACCTGTGGAAAGTTGACGTGGTAGTTTTTTCGCAGATGCATTGAAGCGCGGTCTCCCAGGCTTTTCCGTGCTGATAGGCATGTTGCATCTCAGAGAGAGGATGTGATCGAAGAGCAACTTTGCGCACATGCAACTCAACCAGTCTCTTCAAACTTTTCAGTAAGAAGGAAGACAGATTTATGGGTCGAAAGGTTTTGGCTAGAGTGTAGTCAGACTTACCAATTTTTAGTATGAAAACCACTTTAACCATACGCCATGGGGAAAGTATATAGGCGAAGGCCAAGCTCGCGGTGAAAATTCTTTTCAACATTGGCAAAACCTGACTTTAAATTTGGATCAGCAAAACTGGATAAATTCCATCCGGACCAGGTGACTTGAAACTCTCGAAAGATGCAATAGCAAATTTGATAGCATCATCAGTCACCACTCCCGATGCAATATACCAGCTGTGCCGCATGGTATTAGTCGGTTCAAATTAAGCCACCGTCGTTCATAGGGCTGAAGAACACGTAGTAACCTGATTTCCCGGAAAGTGAGTCTCAAGGAGAAGACTGAAAATCTCCGCCGTTGTCTCAGTGTACGTGCCATCAGGTTTAAAGATTGCATTCGGTTTACTTGGTCTGTTCCTTTGGAGGACTTTAAAAAGCCTACTAGTTGCATTTAGAGATTCGACCTCTTCACAAAACCTTTTATAAGAGTCATTTCTCGACTTGCGAATAAGTCCCTTAAACATTTTTGTTTCGATCAATAAAGATTTCAGTCTTCCACTTAGTTGGTTTTTAAGGACCGATTTAGTAGCTTCCTAGTTTATTTACAAAGAGACTGCAGTTCGGAGTTCCACCAGAGTACCAATTTTCTGCGGGGGGCTTAGAGCAGTGCACGAAAGTTTAAAGCAGCGGTTGAGGACGTTGTTCAGATCCTGAGCAGACCTCTCCCTGTCTTGATCTAAGTTTGAGTGGAACTTTGGCAGAGTTGGCAAGTTCCTCTCTAAACCGTGGCCAGATCGTTTTTCTCGGATTTCACCTCTCTTGCGAAGGTGAAAGTTCGCAGTAGATTTAAAACTCGATGTATCTGTGATCCGATAAGGTGCTATCTGGCGATACTTTCCAATTTATGATAGACTTCAAATGCTTGTTAGACAAGGTCACGTCAATTACTTGCTGCTTTGTGGCTGTAGCAAAGGTAGGTTGATGACCTAGATTGTTAATGGTAATATCAGACGATAAAATGAAGTCCAAGAGTCGATCTCCCCTTATGTTGCATTTGCTGCTGCCCAAAACAGTGTTCTGAGCATTAGCATCGCATCGGAACAAAACAAGACCCAACATTTTGGATTCACAATACTCGACGAGCTCTACAACAGCCTTTGTAGAAGAGGGGCTAGAAGTCATAGGGGAAATAAGCCGATGCAGCGACAAAGGTATCCCAATTATCATTTGCATGGGAAGTTATAGAAACAGCTACCAAATCTTGGCTACAAAAGCTTTTGATCATAGTAGCTGTAAAAGATTTCGATACAATAAGACAAGTCCTAGGTCTTTCGGATTGCTCATCATAAAGAACGTGGTATAAATCACTCAAGCAACTCAAGGTCACAGATGCGACTTTTTCACACCCATGGTTCCTGGATGGATATTATGTGTGATTTTGTTCTACAAACCACAAGCTTGCTACTTAAAAGGGCGGTAGCAGCCTTGCAGTGCTGTAGGTTAATTTGAGTAAACAAGATGGATGAATACTCTGGGTAACGTCCACTATTAGCACTGTTTGACATTGAAATGGAAATGGATGCTGCCAAGATGCAGATAGGGACGTATGTTGTACCTAGATTTGCAGATCTCGGCAGCAGCCATGTCTATACTCACAACAAGAGAACTAACCACCTTCATTGTGGCGGTTTTTACTCTTCTTGTGTGAACGGACAACCCAGGCTTTTGTGTCGAGACCAGGATTCTGGGTTTGCAAACGCTTTAGCACATCCGCCGATTTCCCTAGTTTCCTCAAAAGATGAAGTCCTAAGTGAAGGGATTTTCGGCACCATACTGCTAATCCATTCAGAGGTTTTCTGTGATGAGGTCTTCACCATGAGGGTTCCGTCGTTTAACACACAGCCCTCCACCTGAATGCAAGCATTTGTTGCAGCAGCCAGCTCCAAAAGACGAGTTTTGCAGTGTTCGGACTTTGCAACACTCATACTATTATCATTGCCCGTTTTCCCAATGCGAACTGCTAAAGAGGAGACAGCAGCATTCTTTTAGGAATGCTTCTTAACTCGCACTCTTTTGCGTTTAACACATGGTTTTTTAGACGCACATCTACCATCAGAGCTGTCCGCGTCGACAAAGTTCTGTCCACTAGTGCTGCACCCAGTATTGGTCACAACACCAGCATCATCCATTACCAGTGCACGGGCAGCACCAACAATAGGTGCACTTCCTCTACTCATACTCAAGGGTGAGTCCACTACAACCAATTTCCGTCCATCAATGCTACTACCTTTGCTGGTAGAAGCACCGACTTCATTTGGAGACAGGGCGTGGGCAGACGCAGGAGCTTGAGGAGGATTGTATCTCTTAACGAGCTTGGGTCGCTTCTTCTTGTTTTTCGGTTCAGCAGAAGAGGAGGCATTGCCTGATGAAGGGGTCAGGTCAGCTTCCGTTTGTGAGACTTCCACCGACCTATCCCGTTTCATAGGCGCAACCGAAGAGCCGACCGGAGTGCTTGCGCCTTCGGCCTGTGGTGCTTCTTTGCACCGCCGATCGCTCAGCTGCTTCCTTTTCCTCTTTCGCTGACCCTTAGTGAGGTGCACCTCAAAGCCAGCCACTTCAGGAGCCAGTTCATTCAACCGTTGAGATATCACGGGTCAAGCTGTCAGCGGCGGTGCAGTGGGTAGCAACATTACTCAGGCTCAGTTTGCCCAAAGAGTCGAACATAGAGCCACAAGAGTCGCTTGTGTGTTCCAGTATCCAGTATCCGAGCCCTAGCCCCAGTCGAGAAGACCACGGATGGATTTTGGCTATTGCCAGTACAACCTGGAATATTAACATCCTTAATGTTGTTCATTCATCAATATTTTGAGTTTTAACTACTGCTCCTGTAGGTTAGAGTACACTAACGGATTATTTAACAGAGGATAGGTTAAAAACCATTGCCTCCAACACCTCCTCCTTTATCCGGGCTTGGGACCGGCATGTTACTGGCGTAACAAGGCGGGGTTTAAAAGCCATCTTAGTCGACTAATGTGCACTTTTCTGACCAGGTCGATGTCGCTGTACAGCTCGTAGATTTCGATGTTAAATCTCCTCCTCCAAGCCCGTCAAAGCAAACGGGACCGAAAACCAGTCGTAGAATTTTGCGTTCGAAACGACCAAGGATATATTCATCCGCCTTTGATAACGTCCATGCTTCTTCGCCAGAGAGTAGGACTGGAATGATGAGGGTCATATGTAGAGTCTCCTTACTGATTCTTGACAAGTCCTTACTTCTCAATTTGCCTTCTTAGGCCAAAGAAACAGCGGTTATCAAGTGTAACTCTTTGTTTGATTTCTGATGTGATTGTGATGATGCGGAGCCGAGGTAGACAAAGTCCCTATCTACTTCAAAATTATAGCTGTCTGTCGTGACGTTCTGTTCGATTCGTCGATGTTGTGTGCCCTTCTTGTTGACAACATGTGGCCTTAAAATCGATGAAAAGATGATGAGTATCGAACTGGACTTCTTGGGTTTTCTCCAGGATCTACCGTAGTGTGAATATTTGGTCGGTTGTGGACTTACCGGTCCTAAAACCGCACTGGTAGGGACGAACAGATCGTTGACAAAAGGTTTCAGGCGTTCACACAGTATGGCAGACAGGATCTTGTATGAGATGTTAAGAAGACTGATACCTCTATAGTTGGCGCAGTTTAGAGGGTCTCTTTTCTTGTGGATCGGGCAAATGCTGCCTCGGCAGTCAAGCCATCTGGTCCAGCAGCCTTGTTGGTCTTAAGCTTCGATATTGCTATCCTCACCTCGTTTTGGTCGGGTGGACGGAAGTCTTGGCTTTCATCGTCTAAGTTGAATGGTTCGTTCTGTGTGACAGCGGAATTTGGGTCGTCTTCGCCGTTTAATAGTCTGCAGAAATTGTTTTTTCATATCCTCAGCACCGACTGTAACTCTACCACAAGGTTTCCTTGTTCGTCTCTACAGTTCTCTGTTAGGGTCTGTTGCAATGACACGTTCTTTTTACCTTTTGGTAAAACTTCCGAATATTGTTCCTGGAGTAGCGCCTCTCTATTTCCTCGATCGCGCGCTTCTCATGTTCTTTCTTTTTCTTCCGGAGAAGCCGATGTTCATCCCTCCTCTTTTTGGAGGTTCAGGTCCTAGATTGACCCTAGGACAGCGGGTCGGATATTCCGTTGTCAGCAACCCACTTCGGAGATATGAGTGTTACCGTTGCTGAAATTTTCTTACTGACCTTAGCTCTAAGTATGTCAGAGTAGCTCACGCAAGGTATCTGTCATATTTACTTTTGACACCACCGTTGATCCAATGTTGTGGACTCATTCGCTGTATGTCCTCTTTCTGAGGGGCTCATGTAAGACCTCTGAGACTCGATCGGGCAGTCATTCAACACAGCATTATATTTTTGCTATTTTCTTTGTGTTAACACTCGCGCTTATGTTGACGCCGCCGTTGCTCCATCCGTAGAATTCGTCCGCCGCCGTCCGAAAACAGGAGAAGTGCCTTAGTGAGCTGGCACTCCTCCCCCCTCTCTCGTCAGCTGCCACCAACGCCCTTCCATAGTGATTGATTACCCCATCTCCAGTCGTGGTACTAGGAACCCAGCAGTCACCACGGGGAAGTGAGAAGTAGGAGTTGATGCTGATATGCTAAAGTGAGAACGCTTGTTTTCTCATATAATCACATTCACCATCCTTCAGCTTCAGCCACTCTTTTTAACAGACGACTGTATTCGTCTAGTTATACTGTTTTGTAAAAATTTTATGAAAATAAACGAAACAATTTAACTACTATTTACTACTCGTAGGTGATTGCAAATGTTGTTAAAAAAGTGTTTTCACGAACAAAAAAAATATTTGTAAGATTTTGGATCACGTTATCTTAAAAGCATCTTAAACCAGTGCCCGTTTATGTAAAAGTACTTAATTGCTTCAATATAACCACCTACGAAATCCTAGTTTGTCTAGTTACACTGAAATTTATTGTCAACCGAAAATGTATGCTCAACTAATTTAGTATATATTAGTCACGTTAATTATTATTTTGATTATTTTTCTTTACAAATTACAATAAATTGGTTAAAACATAGCTTTATTCTCAATATTATAATATTTTATTATATTATTAGTTGTGTGGTAAGTATGTTTTGATAAATCCATATTCACTGCATATTTTGCATGTTTATTTTTTACACACAAATTCTCAGGTATACCTTCTGCTCAAATTCATCACCTGTTCCCAAATTCTTCCTATAAAAAATGGCAATGCCCCCTTGAAAACCCATATAATTCGATACATATGTGCAAGGTTCCCATTTGTTTTGCACGTGAAAACCCATATTAGTGCAAATTATGTGGGTATTTTCAGCTCGACTTAGCTTGTAGGTAAGCTGAGAAATTCGCTCTCTAGTTGACTATCTGGTTAACTCCTCATTTGTGCTAAAAACCTTCCTTAATCAGGTCTCTCCTTCAAGTGAAGTCCTTTATCAAGTCAGAACAATTCTGCGTAAAAGCTGCTATTCTGTTGCCTCTTTCTCACTTACTTTCGCTACATAAACTTATTTATTAACTCACTTTAATGGACTGAATCTCCGAAATACACGTATGGAGAGAAACTGCTAACATATTGTTTACTTGGCCACCACGCCTGTTTGGCAGTTAAAAAAAAAGTGACAGTTGTGTTTTCAGCTCTATAGAGACTTTTTCCCTTTTGGAAGCTGACAGTTAATTAAAAAAAATATCGGCGTGGTGACCAACCAATTTGCTAACAGTTCTATACGTGAATTTCAGAAATTCAGTACATTGATGAATGTTTATAAACAAGTTTAAAGTGTTTTAATTCGTGATCTGATATAATATATATGTAATATGTGATATAATATAACGGGTGATCCAAGTAGAGATACTTTTTTCAATAGCCTTTTTTGACAGATCACGTGTGAGTCGTGTCATGCTGTCATGTTATTTTTGTTTAGTATTGTTTGGCATTTCATAATGGAAAGACTTACGCGTGAACAACGTTTACAAATTGTTCAACTTTATTATGAAAACTCACGTTCTGTGAGGAATGTGTTTCGTGCACTTCGCTCAACTTATGGTCAACATAATCGGCCTACTGAGCGTACTATTCGCAACACCATCACCCATTTTGAGACCCAGCATTCATTATTGGATAATATTCGACCGAATAGACCACGTCCACCACGCTGTGAAGAAAATATAGCGGCCGTAGCTGAGAGTGTACACGAAGACCGTAGAGAGTCGATTCGGCGCCGTTTGCAGCAACTCGGACTGACGTATGGAACGACTTGGCGCATTTTACGTCAAGATCTTAAATTGAAAGCGTACAAAATACAGCTTGTGCAACAACTGAAGCCGCTCGACCTTCCCAAGCGACATCGCTTCGCTCTATGGGCTCTTGAAAAGTTCCAAGAAGATCCGACGTTTTCGAGGCAAATTTTGTTTAGCGATGAGGCCCATTTCTGGCTCAATGGGTATGTAAACAAACAAAATTGCCGCATTTGGGACGAAGAGCAACCTGAAGAGATTGAAGAACTGCCACTTCATCCAGAAAAACAACGGTTTGGTGTGGTTTGTGGGCCGGTGGAATCATCGGTCCATATTTCTTTAAAAATTATGCCGGTGCGAACGTAACCGTCAATGGCGACCGTTATCGTGCCATGATAACCGACTATTTGATGCCTGAAATTGAAGCTCGTGATCTCGGCGACATTTGGTTTCAGCAAGACGGCGCCACTTCCCACACATCGCATCAATCAATGAACTTATTGAGAGAACATTTCGGTGAGCACATAATTTCATGTTTTGGGCCGGTCGATTGGCCACCAAGATCGTGTGATATCACCGTTAGACTTTTTTCTGTGGGGATATGTAAAGTCAAAATTCATCCGCAGAATCTAAAAATCCTGCCTGCTTCTGTATATTGCCAGGTGATTCGGGTTGGAATTAATATCCCCATCGCTATTTAATTGCTATGTCTGTTTTATTAAATTTGGCGGAGGCAATTTATCCATTTTTATTAAATAGATTTGAAAGTTAAAGGATTATTCACATGAGAGCGTACCGCGACATGCGAACCGGCGAATATTCGTAAATTCTGACATTTCTTTCACATGAGAACTTTTTTTGGTCTCAGGTACCCGCGAATCTGATTTGTAAATGTTAGCAGCAGGATGTGTCAATTTTAAGGTTATGTTTTATTCGCGGATCTGTATTATGTGGATTGTGAATAAAGAGTGACATTTCGCGGCAAGAATTTTTCAATTCGCGGGAAATGTAATTGTAAATATTGCTATTTAAATCAATTTAGACTCAGCTTTTTTTAGATAATATGTTAGATCAATTAAATATCAAGCTTTTGTGGTAGAAGCAATAGAAAATATTCATAAATACATTAAAATTGATTTGTTCGCTATTCGCCTATTCGCAGTTAGCTCTCTTGTGAACAATCCTTAAGGGCTGTATTAAAACAGTAACTAGGTCAAGCTCGATCGTTTGGATCGGAGGAGAACTTCTACAATCCATCCATTTAATAACAATGTGTTTGAGGTGGCTTGTATGTTACCTTAGGTTAATCATAAGTATAACATTTATGGAGACTTAATTGCGAGTTACAAATTGTGGTGGACTGTGTATAGTGTATAATATGCGATTACTTATTTAAAGGAATTGCGGCTGTAAAGTATTGCCTGCATTTCTGGTTATGAATTTTCTATATTAGAATGCCACATGGCTGTCATTTAGATTATGTTGTACTGCTCTTGCTCATGAGCGTTGTGTGTGAATACATTGACTAGATATCAGAGTTTATACAAATATACAATTTTTTGACTTAAAGCTAAACGAAGAAGAGAGACGAACATATACAGAAACGTATTTTCTCCTTCTAGGAACGAATACGCAGATGTGCGCTATACATCAAATTGTGTATATTTTGTTTTTAGAGATGTGTTTAGATACATATTTATAGTGCAGCGAATACACTGTATAGGATGTATTCTATGTGCCGAACTAAAAAAAGGTTGTATACTATCTTCGCTTGTTTTGAGCGTAGAGTTTCAAATCTTAAGACTCTATCAATATTGGGAACTTTTAATTTCAGTTCCTCAAACATTTCTGTCTCTGAAAAGTCTGAGGGTTCTGGTATCCCGCGCTGGTGGTTTCTACGGCTGCTTGCTGGGTTGTGGATTGGCTGTTGCCAGCATGTGCATCCTTCTTGATGACGTACGAGGAGTTGGATGATGATTTTGATGTTCCTCAGGAGAGCGAATTTATTTTCATCGGTGGTTTGTGCTACGTCCATATCCTCGTAGAGACGACGGTCGGAGAAAGCAGTGTGCCTCCTTTTTGGTTTCTGCCAATCAAGTGTTGGCGAGTTATCCGCGGAAATGCTTTCCGCCTCGTTGGTGTCTGCCTTGGTGACGGATGGACGTTTGATGGTTGCTTTTCCTCCTTTGTCATTTTGTTGAGATTCTGATGCTGTGCAGCTGCCAAATTCTTTAGGTTTGTAGTTGAAATAGGCAGTGTTTTTTTTTATTGCTGGTAGATTTATATTTTAATTGAAGGTTGCATTTGTTGTTGGAAATGATGGAAACGGCTGCTTGCTGCGTTGTGGATTGGCTGTTGCTGGCATGTGCATCCTTCTTGATGACGTTTTATGCCACGTTTTTCCGCCAAATTGTAATCGGTGAAAAATCACAGTAGTTTGGGATAGTTTTGTAGCATCCAAAACCAAACGCCTAGATGTAAGTTTATTTATATATAACATAAATAAACTAAATAAAATAAGTTTAAACTTAAAGGCAAAATTAATTTTAAATAATTTTTTTTAAAAAAATGACTTAAGCTGGCCAAGGTCAAGGTCAAACTTGGAATCATCTTGTATGTTACCTTAAATGGGTTGAACATTGCCAATTTTTATACGTTTTATTGATTGTTATCCAAAGGAAGCCACCACAAACACATTAGCCGTTTTTTATTATCGGAAAAAGATCCCATGATAATAAAGCACTCTGGATCATCAAACGCTGGCACCTTTCTAATAGCTTTTCGGAGTCTAACCAATCAATGAACGACTATACTGCAGTCATTACATCTTACCGTACTTTTTTATTTTCAGCTAACAACAATTTTTTTGCAGTCCTTATGTCATTAGCTGCAGTCAGATACCATCAGCCTTATTTACATATTTCAAGGCCAGTGTAACTTTACGAAATACCTTAACTGCCATTACGTAGCAAAACATTATTTATAAAACTTGCAACTTTGCTTAAAGCGATGTGTAAACTAAACGCCAAAATTTGTATTTAGAGTCTGGGTAAGGTATGTGTAAAATTAGTTTGTGATTGCATATGTCATTTTCATATTTTCCTTAAAACAAAAAAAGTTGTAAAAGAAAGTAACCCGAGACAATGCAAATCGTATAATTGATTATATATATGTGTGTCGTTGTAACATATTTCAGAAGAAAAATTGTAATACCTTATCAGTGGAATCCCAATTTTCCGACCCTTATTTAGGAAGTCCATGCTACGCAAAATATTTCAGTAGAAATAAACAAAAATCTTCCAAAAGCAGCTGAGTTTCTGCACCCTTAAAGCTTAATGTAGTAGAATCTTATGTTTTTTTAATTGTCCTTACTTATTTAGACAAAAACCTCGTTTAGTTAAAATACAAAGCAATATTTTTTATAAATCAGAATTTCAGCAAAGCTACCGCAAAGGTTGCGTAAATACTTATGCGATGTTTAACTTGGCAGCCTCTGAGAGGTGTTTTAAGGAAATCTAATACGGCTGTAAAAGTTTTAACATGTGGTTGAGTTTCCATTTTTATATCTGGTGCTCACACCATTTTTATATCTGGTTATCTATCATACTAAAAAAATAGCACCTAAAAAACTATTCTGAAAAGCGCATAATAAGAACGCAGTTTGACTGCGAATTTTCTTTTATTTCTTAAATATAATGTTCTCCTTCTTAACGGGCTCCCGACCCGTGAAGAGATACGGCAGCTTTCGATCCTCTGCAATCTCGAGCACACTGCTTCCAGTTGTCCAGACCAAGAGCTTTGGCATCCGCGAGGGCTTGGTCTATAAAACGGAGGTTCGGTCTTCCATGTCGTCTTGAACCTGGGGACTGGGATTCGAAGATCCTCTTGGCTGGAGCGATGTAGTCCCTTCGCTCGATGTGGCCGAGCCAATGTAGTCGACGAGTTCTGCCAAACTGCACATTGCATCGCGTGTCATTTAAGCGCCTGACGATGAATGCTGTTATATGCGGCTTTAAAGTCGATGGTGTGTCACGATTTCAAACGCGTTGGTCTTTTCTAGGATTTGCCTTAGTGTGAATATTTGGTCTACAGTTGATCTCCCGGACCGGAAGCCACACTGGTACGTGCCGATTAGTGTGTTGCAAAAAGGTTTAAGACGTTCACACAGTACGTTGGATTGGATCTGATATGCGACATTAAGCAGGGATATGCCTCGATAGTTCTTGATAGACATACGACCGCCTTTCTTGTAGATGGGACATATGGAGCTGATGGTCCAGTCATCGGACATGCTTTCCTCCACCCAAACTTGGTTGATGATTTGGTGCATGCGCCCTACCATAACATCACCTCCATATTTGAAAAGTTCTGCAGGTAGACCATCAGAGCCGGCGGCCTTGTTGTTCTTTAGCTTTTTCTAAAGCTTAGCCAACCTCTTCTATACTAGGCAGAGGGACTGGTTCTTCATTGACTGGTCGTGGGTTCCCTTCTTGCCCCATCATTCTTTCTATATTTTGTCCGTTTAGCAGCTACTGGTAATGCTGATTAAATACATCTACTATTCCCAGCGCGTGGGACTAGGGACTAGGTTTCCATCGCTCTTGCGAAGAGCCTGCATTCCGGTCTTAAAGCCAGCAGCCATTTGCTTGGCTTTCTTATAAAACTTCCGGATGTTGTTTCGGTTGCGGGACTCTTCGATCTCCGTGAGCTGGGAGACTGAATGCTCTCTTTTCTTTTTACGCAGGATTTTCTTCTCCTCCCTTCTCCTGGCTCGGTACTCATCCCTTGCTGCCCTTGGTTTCCTCTGCAGCGTTTTAATGTGTGCATCTTCTGTCACCTTTTTCCGGCTTACGCATACATCATCATACCACGTGCTTTTTCTCTGCAGTGGCTGGTATCCTAGGGTGGTTTCGGCTACCTCCTCGATAATGTCGCGATACTGAGACCACTGGTTGTTGGCGTCTGTGGTAGGTGAATGCACGGTGGGAGTTTCCCACTCAGGCGCTCTTTGTAGGCTCTGTCTACTTCAGATGTGCTAAGGCGTCCAACGTCGAATTTCTTCTTTTGGGCAGTTCGCAGCTTCTTCTCGTTGGACAGTCGAGCTCTGAATCTAGCTGCAACGAGAAAATGGTCAGAGTCGACGTTTACAGCTCGGTTAGTGTGCACGTTCAAGATATTGGATGCGTGCCTCGAATCGATTACCACATGGTCGATTTGGTTGGCGGTTCGACCGTCTGGAGAGCGCCAGGTTGATGTGTGGTTCCCTTAGTCGCGGGAACCTAGTGCTATTTACCACCGCATTAAAAGCTGCTGCTGCTACTTAGTCGGTAGCCGTTATCTGTTGTCGTTTCGTGGAGGATGTGCTTACCAACTAATCCGCCGAAGATGTTTTCCTTGCCGAGCATTAGCATTGAGGTCCTTGAGTACAGTCTTTTCATAGTTCCTGATCCTATCCATCGTACCTCCTGGGTCGCGGTAATGTCGGCCTTGTACCGCGGGAAGACAGACTCAAGTTTTTGAGTAGCACCTGGAGTGTAGAGTGTCCGCACATTCCAGGTACACACTCGCATGTCCGTTAACGTTCCGGGTCTATTTTGCCTTTGAGGTATATTTATATCCGAGGCTGCCATAGTCTCTTCCATAACTATATGTTTTTGACGTGGTCGGGAAGTTACACCGACGGCACAACCCCCAACCTGGAGAGCCAGGCCCTGCTCTTGACCCTAGGACAGTAGGCCGGTAGTTCCGGTGCCAGTAACCCAATTCGGGGATGTGAGTGCTGACATCTGGGGCTCATCCGCCACCAACTCTTTTCCAACACCCTGGCTTAGTGTTGGATAGCCCTATAGACCTCGGCTTCAAATAAGTCGAAGCAGCTCATTTACGGAGATCACTTGTTCCACCTATCTGGAACTGTGGACGCCGCCGTTGATCCATCCGTAGCGTTCGTCCGCCGCAGTCCGGAAACAAAAGAAGTGGCTTAGTGAGCTGGCACTTTTGCTTTTGTCCACCACTTAAATATAATAAACAGCCATATTTATCACTTAAAATAGATGCTGAATCTTTTGTTATTTGAATATAAAAAATGGCTCATTGCCTTTGGGATTATCAATGATTTTACAATATAATTATGGCCCATGCCGCCATCGTAAAATACAATAATTTTAGTTCAAGGCTAAATATTGTACCTTGAAATAAAACTAATGTATTTTCTAAACCACTTATCCGATTAAGGAAAATCTTTCACTCTTAAGTTCCAAGATCTCACTCTTCATCTACACGGTAGTATATTTACATTTTTATTTAGAATCATGGTTTAGAAGTTGGGTTTTCGGTTCAACTATCACCCAAACAAAAAAAACATCAATATAAAAATTCTTTTCACTGTTGTAGATGCAAATTTTACTTGTGGTTTCTTGTTTTTTTTTGTGGCAAATAAACTTTTTCTCAATTTGCACTGTAAATGATTATTTAAACAAAACTTCCAAAAAATCAAATCAAAAGGATTACACATACAACACATTGTTAATAAATGGATGAATTTTAGAAGTTCTTCGACGACTTTAAAAACCTATCTCTATCCAAACGATTGAGCTTGACCTAATTACTTTTTTAATACACCACCTTAACCATCAAACCCGCCGGAGAAATATTATTTCTGCAGTGAATTTTTGGTTATGGAAAATATATGCCACCTTTGTATGCAGAAATTCGATTCCTACGCCTTTAATAAAAACATTTATGGAATATATTGCCTCCGTCAAAGCATCAAGTTTCTATAGAGGTAGCACGAATTTGCACATACGAATACATTTATTTAATAGAAAAACTGTTCAAAATAATAAATCCAAAATCTGAATGTGAGGAGATGGATGTTTATAATGGGGCCACTTTCAACCAAAAAAAATATTTTTTGTAGTGAAAAACATATATGTAAATTTTCAATCAGATGGCATAAATATTGTTGAATACAATATAGCAACAGTACATACCTGGGTGGCCCGCTTCGTGGGTTTAAGGGATTTCAACCCTCTTTCCGCAGGCGGGAAGTACAGCTCACGCAACTTCTTTATTTCGCTCGGGGTATGTGCTATCCGTCAGCAGGCGCCTATGGCGAAAGTTGATGTGGCAACACTTGCCGCAATATTTAAAATTACAAAGGATTTTAAAACATCCTCGGATATAATTAAAAAATTCCCCAAAATTAAACATAAATTGAAAAATTCCCTACAAAAATCAAAAAAATTATCTTCGATATGGGATCACTGAAACAAAGAGAAGTGTAAAAAATTCCAAAACAAACCAAAGTAAAAGTAGCTGCATATAAATACACGAATTGCGGAAATTCAGTACATTAACGTGCGTTTATAAACGAGTTGAAGATTTTTAAGCCACGATCACTCAGCTCGTCTACAAGCTAAGTCGAGCTGAAAAAACCCACATAATTTGCACCAATATTTTTATGTGCAAATTAAATGGCAACCGCGCACACATGTATCGAATTATGTGGATTCTAATGGGGGTGACCGTTAAAATGTCATTTTTTATAGCAAGAAGAATTTTGGTGTATAAAATAAACATGCAAAATATGCGGTGAATATGGATTTATAAAAACATACCATACAACTAAAAATATAATAAAATATTATAATATTAAGAATAAAGCTATGTATTAACCATTTTATTAAAATTTTTAATAAAAAATAATCAAAATAATATTGATTAACGTGACTAATATATAGTAAGTAAGTTGATCATACATTTTCGGTTGACAATAAATTTAAGTATAACTTTACAAACCGGAATTTCCTTATGGATGGTTATTTTGAAGCAGTTAAGTGCAGATGGGCACTGGTTGAAAACGTGATAACGTGATCCAAATTCTTAGAACTATTATTTTTGGTCCATGAAAATCCTTTTTTAACAAGATTTGCTGAACATTGACAATGTTTTATTTTTCATACTTTCGGGTGCTTAAAATTACAGTCTTTTCTTTTCTACGTTTTATTATCTAATGAATTTTAAAAATACTCCTCGCTTGTACAGTAAAGTAAGGGTGCCAATCTTCAAAGTAAGAGAAGAAATAGAAGCTTTCGAAGTAGAATAAAAAATGGTTTAAAGTGAAGTGCAGCACCCGGGCAGAGAAACTGTGTTTTTGGTTTTAATGAGTGCATTCACAGGACAATTTATATTTAAAGGTTGCAATTTAAGTTATCCTTGACATTGTGCCCCTACAGTGGTTCTGAGCTTTGCACATTTTTTTTTACCGAGGGTAGGTGGAAAAACTTCCATGAGACATTATGAGGCCTTTCGCGCGGGCTCATGTTGGTGTGAGATTCTTACTCACTAAGAACACCTTGAAAAAGGTTCCTGGAACCTTAATAAGGGACTCTTTCGGAAAATGTCCTTAGGAACACCCAACTATTTTCTGTTGCTATGATTATTTAACCAGAGGTTCTTGGAACGTTGAAATATGTCCTTAGAATCACCCAACTATTTGCTATGAATTTTTAGTGGCAGGTCCTTGTAGCCTTAAAAAAGGACTTTTCAGAAAATGTCTTTAGAATCACCTAACTCTTTGCTGTTACCATGATGTTTTACCGAGAAGTCACTGGAAACATAAAAAAGGTCCTTGAAATCAAAGAGGTCCTTCAAACCTTAAAATGGCCCCTTGAGTACCTTTAAACTTCTTTTATGATCTGTCTCTATCGCCAATTTGGATGGACAACGAGGGATCATATATGCAGTTTGAGGGTACATTTAATGCCATTTGCAACTCAAAGACTGTAAAAATAAGTTTTACTTGAAAAGTACCTAAATATGTACTAGGTGCAATAATACCTAATACCCAGTAAATGTATTTGAAAGAGGTACCTGAAATGTGCTTCTACTTGCTGGTTTTCAATAACTCCTCCTTCCCCAGTTTTACAATTAATTCTCCTGAATTTTTTTTAGATTGGGCATTTTTCAAATAAAAATTATAATAATTGCAAAGGAACTTAGTTCTATTTTATAATTAATAACTTTATGAAATTTTAATTCCGTAATTTCTTTAATATTCTTTTCATATTTTAATTTGATTTCTTCAAAGGTTAACATATCTTCATTAACAGTTATATTCTGCTGATTAGGTATAATAAATCGTTCTACTAGTCATATTGCTGTATTGCTTATTTCCAATTGCAATTACAGTTTGCAAAATTTTTAATGTAATTACCAGATAGGTCCAGGTTTCTCTCGTAACATGTATTTTTCAACCGTTTATTTTTTATGTTATTTAGAATTAACAAATCATTTCCGATTTTAATAATTTCTTGCTTGGGGCTGTTTAATACAATATATAATATACAATTTTTTTTGTTATATAATTTCGGCTCAGTTTTAACTCTGATAGATTCAAATCATTTTGAAATACAAACGTTTTGTTATTAATACATACAATATATTCAATTAGATATACATCAATTTGGTTGTTATATTAGTTGGCAATAGGAACAATTAACTTTTTTTTCCAGTTTTTAAAATACCCGTAGGAATTTTGATTGCAAAAATGACAGCATCATTTATGTATCTAGCCAAACCAGTTCTTATGTTGCTTAGTTTATGTAAGTCAAATTTATATTCCTTTATTTCTTTATTACTTGGTATATTTGGGTGTATAGTTCCTAACCTAGCCGAAACGATATTGTCCTGATTCTGACCTATTTGCTCCTTCAACACATTAATCCTAAGTTGTTGCTATAAAAACATTTCTTTTTCAAGTAGCTGTTTTACGAAATTTTGATATTCAACTGTGGAATGTTTTCTATCAGATTGAAAGAGTTGTTAAAATTTTCATTGATTTTTATTTGTTGATTCATTGCTTTGATTATGTTATTATTATTTTTCTCTCTATCTTTTAATATTTCTTCAATCTCGATCCTATCATCTTCGTCAAGGATTCCAAAAAGCCATTTCAGTATTTTTCCTACAATATTTACCAGACCTCTTCTATTTCTGCGGGGAAAATGTGTCACTACTGGTTCTTCATAGAGTAAATCTGTTGTTTAAGCGTAATTTCGTTTGTGAAATTAAAATCGGATATGTTATTTTCAAGTTCCGTTATGATATCAAGAATTTTACGAGGATGAATAATATGTAGGACAATGTCAAACGTATTTACTATTTCCACCTCGTCTACTTTGACTTCTACGAATCCCAATTCCGAGTCGATCTTCTCTATTACGAGGGTTGCTTGATTAAGTGATTGTATGGCTAGGATCAGCATCCATATTACCTGCAACGGTCGTTTAATATTATTGTATAGTTAATTACTTGTTGTTTGGGATAGATATTCAAAGAGACTATTGTTCTGTGGTGTTCAAAAACGTAATCTGCCTTTATTATTTAACTTATAAGCTATTTATACAATATTTATGCTTACGTTTGCAATAACTTTAAGGTATATTTAATTATAAATATAATACAATAAAAGTGCTTGTTCTAACTTAACTATATAGACTTTGTACATTAATTGTACATTCTGCCGGGAACTTCAAACTGTGAAATCGGCTGTGGTGAACTTCCTTTTCGCAGGTTTTGGATAATGTTGGAGTGTGATTTCTACTGGAGCGTTCGATGTTTTCTTATAGCGCCACCAGGTACTGAGTGCGATTATGTTAAGAAATAAAACACCAGATAACCCGTATGTGATACTATGGCGCACGTTATGGGACCCTGAATCGTGGGTTAAAACCTCGTTCTTCTTTAGAGAATCTCTATTCTTTGACTAATTATCTTAAAGTCTATATCGTTAGTGTTAAAAGACATTTTTTGGAATGATGAAGGGTTTGGAAGTATTGTGGGATGTATTCGATAACATTTCAGTTATATTTGCTATTTGAATGAATGATGTATTGATAAGGCTAGGAATGCTGTTTTGCGATGAGATCATCATAGTGTCTTGTTTGATCAAGCAGTTTGGCTTTAACGTTAATATTCCGTCATCTTGTAGCGCAGTCTCGAACTTTCCTTCCGCAAATTATGTTAAATGTATATCTCTTGCTCAGAACGTATATCCAGTTATTCGGGTTGTGTAATTGGATCCATACGGGAAATGGATCCATGCTTCGTACTTTAAAGAATGGAGATAGCTTACTTGTGGGAGTTAATAGGTCTAATTCACATCTGCTCACGTTTGATTGTCGATTGAATGTGGGGTGATTCTGGTGACATATCTACTTGTCGTTATTATGTATACATTTGTTTAATTCTTCTGATGTCAACGTGTAGGAAGATTTTCGAAGTAAGTTCACTGTTAGGTAGTCGGCTGATGGTTCGATGAAGACGTATTCGTATGACATTAAAAACTTCGTACTCTTCGGTATTTGCTAAAGGTGTTCTTATTTCAAATATGAAACATTGTTCCCCTATTCTCCATTTTGCCGTTAATGATCTATAAAATTGCAACAAATTTGTTTGTGTTGTACTTCCTGCGATTGCTAACTGTGGAGATAAGTGGTTTCTTACTATGGATAGTTGTGATCGGAGCTGCTCTGGTGTTAGTATAAGTGGATTTATTTATGTACAATTATCTTATTTATTTTATTTATTTTTTATTTATTTTTATGTCAAAGACTAACATAATTTTTTATGAATCTCTCTTTCCTAGTTTCATGATAGTCCTTTCTGTTATTATCGTTAGGTACGAAATGTACCTCTGTACTTTTATCCTTACAGAATTGTCTCACATTAATACTATTAAAATCGTTATCGAAGATTAATTTTCTCATTTTACCTTTAATTGAAATGATTTGTCTAGTTTTCCTATTAATGTCTTATGGTTCCAATCTTCAAGTAAAAAACTGACGACATGTTTGGAAAATTTATAAAATTATGCTTCCTATTTGTATAGATGTCTACATGAATAATTTCACTTATATCGGTCGGGGTTTCTGTAATTTGGAATTTATTTTTAATTGGATTTCTATCATACTTAGCAGCAGTACAAATGTCACAATTATTAACTACCCTATTTATTAGAAATTTAAAATTGGGGAAATATACCTTAGACTTCATCCCTTCATAATTTGCTATTATCTCCGAGTGCCCTGATTCTAATTTGTGAAACAGAGATATTTGTTTCACGGCCTCTTCTTCATTCTTTAAGGTCTCTCGCTAAGAATCTACATTTAACAAATTTAAGTGCTTAGGTGCAGGTTCTTCTGCTCAATATAGTAAAGAGAATCTCTTAATTCACAGTAAATGCCAATTTTACCTCTGGTTATATGTCTTCGGACTATGTTTGTCAGGTATGTAATTTTTTTCAATAAATATTCTTTTATGATTGAAGTCGCTTTCGGTTTCGACTTTTTTTTTTGCTCTAAAACTATAATTTGGATTTAAAAGCGATTAATCACAGTTTCTAATATTGGGATGTGGTCGTTACTATTTTCTTCTTGAGAGTGAACTGTTGGAATCGCTAGAGATTCATTCGAATTAATATATTTTCCAATATTTTCATTAAAGCGGTTTTCAAGTATGCTTATTTCTTTACTGTCGAAAATATTTGACTCCCTAAACGATATAAAGCAACTCCAGCTAAATTGCAAAACGCAGTACTTCTGCATTAATGCTTAATCAAGCGTTCCAAAACGCAAACTGCTTACTATGATGCAATGCATACTTTTCTAAAATGCATTGTGAACGCATCAACTGCGCAAACAACAGCAAACAGAGCATCGTGAATGATTATGATGCATAAGAGCCTGGCTACACGTTCATGGGAATGATCGTAATGTCGCACGAGACTGGTAGATTTTATGGCAGAAAGAAAAGGGTAGATTGCACCAAGAATCCATCGAAAATCCTCTTTCAAGTTGAAGTCTCTGTGTAGGCATGAACGTTTCGGTTCCAAACCATATCACTTTTGACAGAAATCCTCATTTTTATTTACGTTGGAAGATTTAGAACCGAATAGAGAGCTGGAGAGCACAAAAGTATTCCATTTCCCAAGAGAAATTTTGTTTTGTTTCAGATTTCAGCGTTCCCCGCCATTCAAATTGCTTTCATTCTAATGAGACTTTTTTGTGTGTATAGCCGCGAAGTTCATGGGAAGGACTTTCATTCTCTTTTGTAGCCAGGCTCTAACAAATGCAAAGCAGCGCAAAAGAATTTATAAATTGGCATGAGAAAAGCAGTTTGCATTCATAATGCGCATTATTTTGGAATTCAGCCTTCTTCTCGATCGTGGAGTAATTTGTCTCATGATCATGGAGAGTTCTTGAAGCATAAGAGACATGATGGCCATCTTGTGTTAAGACGGCTCCTAAGGGAAAGTTGCTTGTGTCTGTTAGATTAGATTAGATTATATTGAGTGCTGGAGGTGGTGTAATATATCCCAGATCAGTGCGGCCTCAAATGGGCCTATAATTTTGAGTGAGCTGGCAGTTATATCCGCTGTTTCAAGGTAGAACTTACCTGAATAACGTTGACGGATTTGTATTAGACAGTTGCAAACACATAATATGTGTTCTGCTGTTTCCACGTCCTCGTTGCACAATCTACAGGCATTGTTTTGTGTACCAAAATAGTTTTGATGTTATCTCAAAGGTGTTAATTGCAAGTAGAGCTGCCTTGCTGTCAGAGAGTTTTGGATCCATTCTTGGCAAATGTTTGTTTGTTCTGTTCCCAGTTTTGGCGTTCTGGGAATGTAGCCTTAAAGTTGTGTTGGAAGTTGTAACGTAGCAAACATTTGTCCGTTCCGTTGATGATTTTTTGAGTAAGATTGCAGGATGAACTAGATTGGAATTAGTTTTATCTTCCGTGATGAGCGTGTAGGCATTTACCATAGCTTCTTTCATGAGTTCTAGATAAAGTGGTGGGATGTTTAGGATAACCTCAAGTGCACCCTCGGTGTTGTCTTCATTGCACTAGTTGTACATACACAGGCTGGTCTTTGTATTTTGTTTAGTTTAGTCTGTGCAGACCTCTGCGTATCTGTATACCACCAAATGGCGGCTGCATACGGTTATAATAGGTCTAGTTATTGCCATATATATCCATAATCTCATTTTGGGGTTGAGTCCCCAGTTTTTACCAAGTAGACTTTTGCTGGTCATCAGTAAGATCTTGGCTTTGTCAATAGTCTTGGTAAGGTGAGAGTTCCATGTAAGTTTTTTATCCAGTGTGACTCCTAGGTATTTAACTTCCGATGAGAACTCTATCGATTCACCGAATAGTGTTGCGCTTCTGAGTCTGTCCAACTTTCTTCTTTTGGTGAATGCAACAATTGTGTTTTTCTTTGGATTGACCCTGAGGCCAACCTTTGTGCACCAATTGGCAACTAGGTTTAGATCCCTCTGGAGGCGATCATTAACTACGATGGACCATAATAGGGGAGAGAAAACTCCTCCCTGAGGGCAACCTTTTGTAGCTAGAACACTGAGTTTATTGCTGCCTAGTGAAGTATTTATTGTTTTTTCTCTAGCATGCATATAATCCATCTGCAGATAGTGTTGTCAATACCCATGTTATGGATACCCCTGTATATCTGGGAGAATTCGGTGTTGTCGAATGCTCACTCTATATCGAGGAACCAGCCAACAGTTATCTCATTATCACTGACAGATTTTTCAATTCTAATAGTAAGCTTTTGGTGGTCAAAAGGATAGTGATTGCGATTATATGAGAACACTAGCGTTCTCACTTTAGCATAACACCATCAAATCCTACTTCTCACCTCCCCGTGGTGACTGCTGGGTGCTTAGTACCTCGACTGGAGATGGGGTAACCAACCCCTATGGAAGGTCGTTGGTGGCAGCTGCCGAGAGAGGGGGAGAGGAGTGCCAGCTCACTATGGCACTTCTCCTGTTTCCGGATGGCGGCGGACGAATTCTAGGGATGGATCCACGGCGGCGTCCACAGTTCCAGTTAGGTGGAACAAGTGATCTCCCAATATGAGCTGCTTCGACTTATTTCAAGTCCAGGTCTATAGGGTGTTCGATGAGAGCTGGTGGCGAGTGAGCCCTTGATGGGTCAACGACAGCACTCACATCCCCGAAGTGGGTTACTGGCCTCGGATATAAATATACCTCATAGGCAAACTAGACCCGGGACGTTAACGGACATGCGAGTGTGTACCTGAAATGTGCGGACACTCTACACTCCAGGTGCTACTCAAAAACTTGAGTCTGTCCTCTCGCGGTACAAGGCCGACATTACCGCGATCCAGGAGATACGATGGATAGGATCAGGTACTATGAAAATACAAAATTGCGACATTTATTACAGTTGTAACAAAAGATTGCACGTGTTAGGACGCGGATTCATCGTGGGAAATCGGCTTACATCCAAAGTAATGGACTTCAAGCCGATAAGTGATCGCCTGGCTGTGATCCGCATTAGAGCTACATTCTAAAACATTAGCCGAATATGTGCACACGCCCCTACCGACGAGGCTGAGGACCCTATCAAGGAGGAATTCAATGACCTCTTGGACGGAGCCTACGGAGCTTGTCCGGAGTACGATGTCAAAATTGTACTCGGGGACTCCAATGCTAAAGTCGGCAAGGAAAACATCTTCGGCGGATTAGTTGGTAAGCACAGCCTCCACGAAACGACAACAGATAACGGCCACCAACTAATTGACTTTGCAGCAGCTTGTAATACGGTGATAAGTAGCACTAAGTTTCCGCGACAGCAACCTGGTGCTCTCCAGACGGTCGAACCGCCAACCAAATCGACCATGTGCTAATGGATGGGAAAACACGCATCCAACATCTTGAACGTGCACACTTACCGAGGAGCAAACGTCAACTCTGACCATTTGCTTGTTGCAGCTAGATTCAGTGCTCGACTGTCCAACGAGAAAAAGCTGCGAACTGCCCAAAAGAAGAAATTCGACGTTGGACGCCTTAGCACATCTGGAGTCGCCAGAGCCTACAAAGAGCGCCTGTGTGAGAAACTCCCCAACGTGCATTCACCTACCACAGATGCCAACAACAAGTGGTCTCAGTATCGCGACATCATCAAGGAGGTAGCCGAAACCACCCTAGGATACCAGCCACTGCAAAGAAAAAGCACGTGGTAAGATGATATATGCGTAAACCGGAAAAAGGTGACAGAAGATGCACACAGGAGAAGAATATCCTGCGTAGAAAGAAAAGAGAGCACGCAGTCTCCCAGCTCAAGAAGATCGAAGAGTCTCGCGACCGAAACAACATCCGGAAGTTCTATAAGAAAGCCAAGCAACTGCCAAGGCTGCTGGCTTTAAGACCGAAACGCCGGCTTTTCGTAACAGCGATGGAAACCTAGTCACCGAGGCGCAGGGACTAGTAGATGTATTTAAGCAGCACTTCCAGCAGCTGCTAAAAGGACAAAATGTAGAGAGAATGATGGGGCAAGAAGAGAACCCGCATCCAGTCAATGAAGAACCAATACCAATATAGAGGAGGTTGGCATAGCTATCAAAAAGCTAAAGAACAACAAGGCCGCCGGCTCTGATGGTCTACCTGCAGAGCTTTTCAAATACGGAGGTGATGTTATGGTAGGGCGCATGCACCAAATCATCAACCAAGTTTAGGTGGAGGAAAGCATGCCCGATGACTGGACCATCAGCTCCATATGTCCCATCTACAAGAAAGGCGATCCTATGTCTTGCAAGAACTATCGAGGCATATTTCTGCTTAATGTCGCATATAAGATCCTATCCAACGTACTGTGTGAACGTCTCAAACCTTTCTGCAACACACTAATCGGCACGTACCAGTGTGGCTTCCGGCCCCGCAGATCAACTGTAGACCAAATCTTCACACTAAGGCAAATCCTGGAAAAGACCAACGAGATTCAAGCCGAGACACACCATCTCTTCATCGACTTTAAAGCCGCATATGACAGCATTCATTGTCAGGAACTTTATGTGGCGATGGCCGAATTCGGGACTCCGTCAAAACTGATCGAGATGTGTCGCATGACACTAAATAACACGCGATGCAATGTGCAGTTTGACAGCAGCTCATCTGAACTCTTTCGAACATGCACCGGATTTCAGCAAGAAGATGCGCTGTCGTGTGATTTCTTCAATCTTGTTCTTGAGCAGATAGTGCGCAGGCAGGTGTCAACACGGAAGGCACTATCTTCAACAGATCAGTCCAACTGCTGGGGTATGCGGACGATATAGATATCATCGGTCGATCCCAGCGTGCCGTGATAGAGGCTTTCACGGCTATTGAAGAACAAGCGAAACTAGTTGGCCTTGAAGTGAATGAGGACAAGACTAAATATATGCTAATACAAGACTATAATATATACATTGGCTCGGCCACATCGAGCGAATGGACAACAACGCTCCAGCCAAGAGGATCTTCGAATCCCAGTCCCCAGGTTCGAGACGATAAGGAAGACCGAACCTCCGTTTTAAAGACCAAGCCCTCGCGGATGCCAGAGCACTTGGTCTGGACAACTGGAAGCCGCGTGCTCGGGATCGCAGAGGGTGGAAGGCTGCCGTATCTCAGGCAGGGACTCTTCACGGGTCGGGAGCCCGTTAAGCAAGTAAGTAATAGTAAGCTTTTGTAGAGCATTAGTGGTTGATTTGCCGGGTTGATATGCATATTGATACTTATGAAGAGGATTCGTTTGAAGTGCATTGTCTCTGATATGTCTATCAAGAATTCCATGGTTTTAAGAAAAATGAGGTGACTTGGGTAGCTCAGACGGTCTACGTCCTACCTTAGGTATATATTTAACGGCGACCTCCTTCCATTTTTTGGTATATATCTCCATGCATACCTAGCTCTGAACAAGTTAATCAGTACAGGCAGCAGATGCAGGATGCCCTTTTGTAGTACGGTTGGAAATATTCCATCTTCCGGGGGCTTTGAAGGGTTGAAATGAATTGATTGCCCAAATTATTTTGCCTTCATGCAAAATTTCCTTCGACCTCGTCCAGTCCTCTCTGAGCGGTCTGATCATTCTTCTCTGGAGAGGGATTTCAAGACATACTGGAGAACTTATCGAGTCTGGAAAATGTGTTTCGGCTAAGAGCTTCAGCGTCTGTAGCCCGTTTTCGGCGTATGTGCCATGTATGTATATATTTTCATTAAACCAATAGGCTTGGAGAGTAAGCGGGCGCCACTACTGGTGTCGTTGATAGTTTGGCAGAAGTGTTTCCAAGACTCTCTTTTGGCTCTTCTAATGTCTTGGTTATAGGTGGTGAGTGCGTATCTATAGGTATCCCACTCACCATTGCGTTTTGCTTTATTGAAGAGTTTTCTTGTTTCCTTCCTCAGTTTGGCAAATTTATTGTTCCACCAGGGAGTGAGTCGGTTGTCTGATTTCTCTTTTTCCTGATGGAAGGCATTCGAGATTACTATATTGAGTTTTTCACAGGTTAGCTCTATGCTGTCAATATCTCTGATATTTGTATTGCAGCAACCCTAGTTACCTATGAGCTCTTGACAGTAAATGTCCCAGTCTGTGGATTTGGGTTGTCTGAATTTTTCAGAGAGAATGGTACCTAATTCAAGGTCAAAAACGATATGGCGGTGGTCTGACATCGATGTTTCTGATGAGACATTCTAGTTCCTAATGAAGTAGGATAAAAACTAAGACTTCTTCGCTAATTCCGTTTATAAAGGCGGGGTTACTTCCCTGGTTAATCATTTCTAAATTGTCAATGTTTCTAAATTCTAGTAAAGACTCACCCCGTTTGTTGATGTTTGAACTACCCTAGATTGTATGGTGAGAGTTTGCGTCGCAGCCTATAATCAGTTGCAGCTTCTTCCTGCAACAGTAGTCAACAAGTCCCTTCAGTGGCAGGAAATCCATGTAATTGGAGTCACCTGGCTGGTAAGCTGATCATAAAATGGCACCTTAATCCCATAGTGGCGATTACTGATAGGTACTGGCAGGATTGCCAGTATTTGGAGACAGCTCAGGTGTTGGGATGTCATCTAATTGTCATCTAGAGATAAAGTCTTCTGATGTTCCAGCCTTAGAGCATTTATCCCTTGTGCTATCTGTGCCACTGTCTATTGTCGGGTGGCTTTCCAACTGGGCTTTATGTGCTCCAGGTTGCTTAGATGTTCTTGCTGCAAGCAGTCGCTTTTGTGCACTGAACCGAGATTGGGCAGTTTCTTTCTTCGGAGCGGCAATATTTCTGTCTGCTTGAGGTAGACCCGTAATTCTTATAAGTATTTGCAGGAAGTTTAGGAAAACTTTGCACTTCTGTTGCAAACGAAATTTCTTCGATTTTTCGTCAATCGAAAAGGTTTTTGTCTCCCCTCCATTCTTTTCCTTTGAGACCCTGAGTACACGCCAACTTGTCGTGGAAATACCAGGGTTTTGTTTGGCAATTCTTGACGAGAAGACTTCCTTGGGCATAGTCTCATCATCTGGAAGGAAGGTGACACAAGTGTATATTTCGGAAATATCGCTTCCCTGAATTATACGTATTCTGGTCTCTGGCCATGGCTTTATTTTTGACACCGTCGACATGAGCCATTGCTTGATTTCTGTGTCATGGCATGTAATAGAGAGCCATCCGTCCCTTGGTGTAAGTCCAACAAATTTCAGGGGACAGTTATTGCCCGCTTTTTTCCACTTCGGTCAATAGGGATTGTTTGACGAGCTTAATTTGTTGCCGAAATAGACATTCCTCTGGGTGCATTTCATGCATAATTGCAACCTTACATAGGGTAAGTGCGCCTTTATAAGACAGCCCTGATGTTGATGGTTCTGCAATTACATGTTTGGCCGATGGTGCGCTCTGATTCCTGCCCTTACCTTTGTCCTCTCTAGGTCCTCTGTTGGAGCCTGAGCGAGGTTTGCTGGTAGGGGAGGTGACTTTCTTAGACGGATTCCAATTCGTCTTCTTTAGACTTTTCCTTTTTTTCCACTGTTTTATCCAGCTCTGCAACGCTAGGTATTTTAATATCATGACCATTGTGAGTTTCTTTGGATGTGTGTGCGCTGGTTGAGGGTTTCTCTGGAGATGATATTGTGTAATCTGTTTCCATCTCAGTTTGCGACACAGGCAAAAGGAGTAGAACTTCTTTATCTGACTCCGTAATTTTGGTTATATGTTTTTTTTACTGTATTTTCCATTAAGTTCCCACGAGTAAAGCGAGAAATGTTGGTCCACATCTGCAGAGCTCCTATACGGATGTAAGGCTACTTAGTACCAGAGGGCATCCAGTATTTGGGCCCACCCTTTGCGACTGAGTTATTTTTGGGCCCCAGCCTTGGCAGGGTACGAGTAACACCGTAATCCAGCCCATGATTGGATCTTAGTTTTCAAATCGTATTTGGCCCGTCTAGCGAAGTTTTGAAACTTGCGTAATCTGATCTCATGTTCAAGGTGTCCAATCTTCGGAGTCGGTATTAGCTTATAATAATATTCGGTTTCTTTATTGAGGAATTGACAATTACTAATTTGAATTCTCAGTCCAGCATTTTTTAATGTTTCAAATATTTTTTTTCAAATTACTTCTATGTTCCTCCAAAAACGTACTGAAGACAAGCATGTCGTCCATATAAACGACACAAATCTTGTTTATGAACCCCCTTAAAATTGAATACATAAGTCTTTGTAAGGTAGAAGGTCACAGTCACTTCAGAATAAACTGTTAATTGATCACCCTCAGTGAAAAAAGTTCTTTATAACATTTCAAAAGCTGTTGTACTTTATTTTTTTCTTCTTTGGAAAGATGGTGCAGTTTTATGTAACATATTGGTGAATAAAGTGAGTCTAGGGAGCATATGTATTCAGAATCGAATCGTAATCTATCATATATAAGTTGCATCTTGTTTCCCTTAATATCTAGATATTTCTGTTCTAAATTTAATTTAGCGCCTAAAGGTTCCAATACATTCTGTCCTATAATTGCGTCATATTCTCTTTGGCCTAAATCTACAACCTTCCAAACGATAGTTTCATCCGTATTAAATTCATGTGAAATAGTAGTAAATATTTTATTCGCTACTCACCGATCCCAGTTATTGTTGCAAATAATTCTGGTTTGTCCAAAGGAATTTCTTGAAAATCGCTGGAGATGTTTGGCCTTATAATGCTTGTCGTTGAACCGGAGTCGATTAGGCATTTTATTTTTTTATTTTTTATAGTTAGGGCAATTAGTGGAAGTTTATGGTTCGAGGCTCGTTTTGAAAATTTCTTCATATCTTCCCCAGTGTCATTTGTATTTCGTGAAACCCTTGAGTTTTGGAAGGGGTTTCCTTGCACTATCGATTGTTAATATCATTATTGTCTGTATTACCTGAATTTTGGAAGTAATTTCCCCGAGCTGAATATCGGTTGTTTTGATTAGTATTTGGGTTTCCATTTTCCACACATTTTTGAACGTTCAAATTGTGACCAGAGTTGTACAAATGAGAGGTATTAATCCTGTCGTTACTAACTATCCTACTACCTAGTTAAACTCCGCCTTGTTACGCCAGTAGCATGCCGGTCCCAAGCCCGGTTAAAGGAGGAGGTGTTGGAGGCAACGGTTTTTAATCTATCCTCTGTAAAATAATCCGTTAGTGTACTCTAACCTACAGGAGTAGTAGTTAAAACTCAAACAAAATTGATGAATGAACAACCTTAAGGATGTGAATACTCCAGGTGGTACTGGCAATAGCCAAAATCCATCCGTGGTCTTCTCGACTGCGGCTGGGGCTCGGATACTGGAGGCCCCAACATTCATTGAACACACAAGCGACTCTTGTGGCTCTATGTTCGACTCTTTGGGCAAACTGAGCCTGAGTAATGTTGCTACCCACTGCACCGCCGCTGACAGCTTGACCCGTGATATCTCAACGGTTGAACTGGCTCCTGAAGTGGCTGGCTTTGAGGTGCACCTCACTAAGGGTCAGCGAAAGAGAAAAAGGAAGCAGCTGAGCGATCAGCGGCGCAAAGAAGCTCCACAGGCCGAAGGCGCAAGCACTCCGGTCGGCTCTTCGGTTGCGCCTATGAAACGGGATAGGTCGGTGGAAGTCTCACAAACGGAAGCTGACCTGACCCCTTCATCAGGCAATGCCTCCTCTTCTGCTGAACCGAAAAACAAGAAGAAGCGACCCAAGCTCGTTAAGAGATACAATCCTCCTCAAGCTCCTGCGTCTGCCCACGCCCTGTCTCCAAATGAAGTCGGTGCTTCTACCAGCAAAGGTATGGACGGAAATTGGTTGTAGTGGACTCACCCTTGAGTATGAGTAGAGGAAGTGCACCCATTGTTGGTGCTGCCCGTGCACTGGTAATGGATGATGCTGGTGTTGTGACCAATACTGGGTGCAGCACTAGTGGACAGAACTTTGTCGACGCGGACAGCTCTGATGGTAGATGTGCGGCTAAAAAACCATGTGTTAAACGCAAAAGAGTGCGAGTTAAGAAGCATTCCTACAAGAATACTGCTGTCTCCTCTTTAGCAGTTCGCATTGGGAAAACGGGCAATGATAATAGTATGAGTGTTGCAGAGTCCGAACACTGCAAAACTTATCTTTTAGAGCTGGCTGCTGCAACAAATGCTTGCATTCAGGTGGAGGGCTGTGTGTTAAACGACGGAACCCTCATGGTGAAGACCTCATCACAGAAAACCTCTGAATGGATTAGCAGTATGGTGACGAAAATCCCTTCACTTAGGACCCAAGCTTACGCGGGCTGTCTGCTGGATCCCTGTGAAACTAGGGAAATCGGCGGATGTGCTAAAGCGTTTGCAAACCCAGAATCCTGGTCTCGACACAAAAGCCTGGGTTGTCCGTTCACACAAGAAGAGTAAAAACCGCCACAATGAAGGTGGTTAGTTCTCTTGTTGTGAGTATAGACATGGCTGCTGCCGAGATCTTCAAATCTAGGTACAACATACGTCCCTATCTGCATCTTGGCAGCATCCATTTCCATTTCAATGTCAAACAGTGCTAATAGTGGACGTTATCCAGAGTATTCATCCATCTTGTTTACTCAAATTAACCTACAGCACTGCAAGGCTGCTACCGCCTTTTTAAGTAGCAGGCTTGTGGCTTGTAGAACAAAATCACACTTAATATCCATCCAGGAACCATGGGTGTGGAAAAGTCGCATCTGTGGTCTTGGTTGCTTGAGTGATTTATACCACGTTCTTTATGATGAGCAATCCGAAAGACCTAGGACTTGTCTTATTGTTTCGAAATCTTTTACAGCTACTATGATCAAAAGCTTTTGTAGCCAAGATTTGGTAGCTGTTTCTATAACTTACCATGCAAATGATAACTGGGAAACCTTTGTCGCTGCATCGGCTTATTTCCCCTATGACTCTCTAACCCCTCCTCCTCCAAAGGCTGTTGTAGAGCTCGTAGAGTTTTGTGAATCCAAAAGGTTAGGTCTTGTCTTGTGCTGTGATGTTAATGCTCAGAACACTGTTTTGTGCAGCAACAAACGCAACATAAGGGGAGATCGACTCTTGGACTTCATTTTATCGTCTGATAAAACCTACCTACCTTTGTTACAGCCAGATGACAGCAAGTAATTAATGTTACCCTGTCAAACAGGCATTTGAAGTCTATCATAAATTGAAAAGTATCGCCAGATAGCACCTTATCAGATCACAGATACATCGAATTTCAAATCTATTGCGAACTTTCACCTTCGCAAGAGAGGAGAAATCCGAGAAAAACGAACTGGCCACGGTTTAGAGAGGAGCTTGCCAACTCTGTCAAAGTTCCACTCAAACTTAGATCAAGACAGGGAGGGGAGAGGTATGCTCAGGTTCTGAACAACGTCCTCACCCGCTGCTTTGAACTTTCGTGCCCCGTTTCTAAACGCCCCGCAGAAAATCGGTACCCTGGTGAAACTCCGAACTGCAGTGTCTTCGTAAAGAAACTAGGAAGCTGCTAAATCGGCCTTTAAAAACCAACTTAGTGGAAGAATGGAATCTTTATAGATCGAAGCAAAAAGTTTTTAAGAGACTTATTCGCAAGTCGAAAAATGACTCCTACAAAAAGTTTTGTGAAGAGGTCGAATCTCTAAGTGCAACTAGTAGGCTTGTTAAAGTCCTCCAAAGGAACAGACCAAGTAAACTGGATGCAATCCTGAAACCTGATGGCACGTACACTGAGACAAAGGCGGAGACTTTTAGTCTTCTACTTGAGACTCACTTTCCGTGAAATCAGGTTACTACGTGTTCTTCAGCCCTTCAAACGACTGTGGCTACATTTGAACCGACTAATACCACGCGGCACAGCTGGTATTTTGCATCGGGAGTGGCGACTGGTGATGCTATCAAATATGCCATTGCATCTTTTGAGAGTTTCAAGTCACCTGGTCCGGATGGAATTTATCCAGTTTTGCTGAAACAAGGTTTAAGTCAGGTTTTGCCAATGTTGAAAAGAATTTTCACCGCGAGCTTGGCCTTGGCCTATATACCTTCCCCATGGCGAATGGTTAAAGTGGTTTTCATACCAAAAATTGGTAAGTCTGACTACACGCTAGCCAAAAGTGTGAAAGCATTTCCTTTAAATGTTTTAGCTGTATTAGAAGTAAAGAGTATCTTCATCTGCAGAATATCGATGTTGATCACGATACAAGAAGTGAAAATTGCCCGGTACTTAAAAGAAAGATTCAATTTGAAAGGCAGAAAATTTTATACTAGCAACTAGCTAGATGCAAGTGTTTATTCTTAAATATAGAAGGACTAGTTAATTACTTTAATGAAATTGAAAACATACTAGATTCAAATAAGTATGAATTTGTTTGTTTAACGGAAACCCATTTAACATCTGTTATGAGTCTAGGTTGGGCCACAGGGGTACCTTCGGAGTAATGGAGGACGACGGTGGCACGCTCGCGGTTGCACGGCTATCGCTCGTCGGACGGGGTAGTTCTTGTCCCCCTCGCATTAAACCACCTGCTCAACAACAAAAAAAATCGTGCCTAAGCAAAAAAAAGGAAGATCGATAGGAGAAGGCTAAAAATTGCAGACCTCGGACGGACGAATTAAGGAAAGGAAAGAGAAAATAGGCTGAAAGGAAAGAGAAAATGAAGAGAAACTCAACAGCCGTTGCCCTACCACGGAGAGAGGCCGGAAAGTCGGATGCAAGTAATCAATAAACACTCTAACTATCCTATACTAAAACTACACTAACCTAAAACGTAAGCTAAATCCTATTAACTAGTCCTACTCTAACTTAAATCTATCTTACTCTAGCCCCTTTGCATCAACTGCTTTCCACGGTCGCTCCTAAGTAGGGTTCGCCTCGTTCCAGAGACGTGCCAGATGATGTTGGTACTGGCTTGGCCTTCCCACCCCATGTCTCATCGGACATATCCGTGGTTATCTCTTTGGCCGAGAAATAGGCGAGATAACCCCTTACACCTGAGATCCAGCCACGCGTCAGTCTGTTATCATGGTCGAGGAGAGTCTGTAGATTGTCGGGTCACCCCGTCGCGTTCGTAGGTCGCCTGCGTCGCGCTCGCGTCATGGCGTTGACAGTAAGACGGCCTTCCCAAGGATCCACACACCAAAACACACCTCAGTCTACTCCATTGCAATTCAAAATAACTTCACTTCTAATTACCGTATATGTATTTCATGAAAACAAAACTTAAATCTACGTTAATCAAAAAAATTAATTCATAAAAAAAAAACTTTAATCTACGTTAATTTAATTAACGGATACCGGTGTTGCTGTGTGGTGCGCCTACCCTTAACTTATCTTATATATATGGGTGACTTTCTCTGCCCTTAGTGTAAAGGAAAAGGATAAAAAAAACTCACGGTTTTGTAAGCGTCGTCCCTCGTCGTCCTGCCGGCAGCACTTGGAGCGATGAAATCTGCAAATTATGGCTTTTCTGCCTTTTTTCTCCCGCTAACACTTGCACTCACTACACCACTATATCCTTACACTAATTTAACTTACTTTAAAATAAAAAAAAATAAAAAAAAATTCAAGAAAATTCGAAAAAAAAAACTTATTAAAACTAAAAGAACTAATACAAAAAAAATTCACTGAGTTCACTTTTTTTTTCTTTCTTTTGATTGCTGTTCGTTATATGTTCGTTATATATGCTGCGGGGGGAGATATCCCCATGACGGTGTTTTGTTCAGCGGAGCCCCGGACTGCTGAGTCACTTAGATGACCTTTGTGGTGGTCTGGAGCCTCGATTGGAGATAACACTGGCGGAAGCCGATATTCCCTATGCTTTACTGACGTACTGTGGCAGGGCTTTGTACTTTGCAACGGTCTTGTGCCGGAACTGGCAATGTTACCGCTGACCTAACAGTTTTGCCCGTAGCTGCACGTATATATCGGCTTCACGGTCCCCGGACAAAGGCTCAAGCAGAGGTGAGGGTCGTTTCGTGACAAACTGCCCAACCCCACTACCTCTGCTCCTTTATCTTCCAAATATGTCGGTTTAGCTTCCTCTGGTCTTTATTGGTATATATTTGTATGTATGTCCGGTCTAAGGAAATCTGTTTTTAATTAAATGTACTTTTAATTTCTTTTGTTTGTCTTTGGCCAGACTTGCTATCGCAACGTTATGGGATATTCAGACTCTCTTCTAATTTGTATCAACTAAACGGTCTTTATGCCAACACTTCCTAACTGCGATCTTTGCCTTAACTTGTAGACCCAGGGTAATGACCTGGTAATTGCCATTTATGGTCATCTAAACCGAATTTGTGTCTACAAGTGTGTGTGAGCCGTATAGCAACATCACCTCGTCTCTACTCATTTCTAATGTAGACTTCCTAGTTTGCAGCCTGTCTATCACTTGCAACATGTTGACCACTTCTTCCTATTCCCGTGTTCAGTCAGACATATATGCTTAACTCTACTTAATATTACACTGATACTTAAATAAATAAATAACCTTAACCTATATTGCACTTTTTAATTCATTTTGATCTAGGATCTATCACAAAATTTTTTTTTTTTTTTTTTTAAATTTAACTGTTTATCGTCCGTATACAAATCTATTTCCTATAATTGCATCTATACATAATTTCTCTACCCACTAACTCTACAAAGTTTGGTAGCACTTCGCGCGTGCGAGTGGGCGAGCAATATTATACCCACGGTGCAACGGCTAGTGAATGCACTGAAGTGTAAATGACATTTAAAGTGATTTGTTTACAATTTAATATTGAGCTTTGGTGGTTATTCTTGGTAAGTATATATTTTTTCTTTTTATTTGAAATAAATATCTTTATTCTTTATTTTTTTTCAGGATGTTATCCTATGGGAGCAGGGGCATTCCATCCGTGTGATAGGGTTAGGGTTTGAAAATACCAACCCGTCACACCATGCGTTTGCGGCAGCGCGGATGGATTAATTTTTGTATTCCACATTTGCAGCAGGTAAGTCCCATTTTTTTGTTTATTATCTCATCGATAGTGTTTGCCTGTCCAGTGCAGTTGCAATGGGTCAATTGCTTGCCCGGATAAAGCATTTTTGTGAGATGTACTTAGTATTTATTTGGGTATTGACCTCCTTTTTTTCTTTTCGCAGGTACCTAATGGCAGTGTAACGAGGTCACTGACCTCAGAAATATTTGGTTGCGTAAGCTGCGTCCGAGCTCCGTAACACATCCCAAATTGAGGACGAAGAAATTAAGATTGAAGGATATCGACCAGTTAGATGCGATTCAATATCCTCACATACAGGGGGTGTCATGTTTTACGTACGTGAATACTGGCAAATTGAAATCTTGGAGAATATTCCCTTAGGAATGGAAAGTTGGTGGTTAGTCATAAGGTTAATATTTAAAGATCTTAATATATTGGCAGTTGGTCTGTACAGATCACCGAGCTCATCAACGGCTAGATTTTGTGAACGGTTTCGTGAGTATCTAGATAAGTTACCAATAAATGAAAATAATATTGTTATGGGAGATGTAAATATTGACTGGATGCGATATGATACATATGCACTAAGGATGAAGCAAATACTAAGAGACAATGCGTTTAAACAAATTGTGCAACAACCAACAAGAATCACACCCAATTCGCGTACTATTATAGACTATGTAATAACAAACAATGACAAAGTGAGTGCTATTGTTGTGGATAACCTGAAAGTAAGTGATCATGAAAGTATCGAAATTAGATTAGAAATGAACACAGTAATAAAAAGTGCAGAAAAATCAAAAATAAAAATACTAAGGTACGATAGAAGAAAATTTCGCGAGCGTGTACAACGAAACTTAGAATTGTTTGGAGATGATGGTATTGATGATGTAAACAGAATGGCAAGAAGTGCAACGCAGTGCTTAAAAGAAGCCGTAGATTCATTAAAATATGAAAAAAATGTAGATTTGTCTGGCACGAATAAGTGGTTTAATAACGTACTTCAAAAGTGATAAAATACGTAAATATAGATTAGCTGTGTTGTCAAATTCGCTAAATGACTGGCAAAACTATAGAACAGCTTGAAATAACTTTAAATCAGCTCTCGACTGGGCAAAAAGTGACTTTGTAACACAAAAAGTTCAATTAGCCAGAGACCAAAAATCTATGTGGAGAGCCATAAAATCATTAGTTCTAAAAGAAACAAAAAGTGCAATAATTAGTGTGGTTTTTGAAAATGGTTTAGTGAATGATTGTAAAATTATGTCGAGTAAATTTAATGTGTTTTTTGTAGGTAGGGTTCTGGAATTAAATAGATCTATCCCCCAAACGTTATATGTTAACGTAATTCCGTCAGTAAACACAACGTTTAAATTTAAAAATATTTCGATGGATGAACTAAAAAGCGTCTTGAAAATTATGAAAAATAAAAAAGATTCGAATATGTTAAGTGTGAGCATGATTAGTGACGCGATGTGTAGCATAGGACCGAAACTATGTAAAATTATAAATAAATCAATGACAAATGGAGTTTTTCCAGAAATATGGAAAGAGTCAATAGTAGTCCCGATAGGAAAATCAAAGAATCCTACAAAACCAGCAGATTTTCGCCCAATCAATATGCTACTCAACGAAGCAAAAATTTTGGAGAAAATTGTACAGCAACAGCTTCAAAAGAATATGGAGGACAATCAAATCTTTGCGGAGTGCCAATCAGGATTCAGAGGAAGACATAGTTGCGAGTCGCTAATTAACCTTATCTTGGCTGATTGGAAAAATGAGGTACACTCAAAAAATAAAATTGCTGCAGTTTTTATCGACCTAAGACGAGCGTTCGAAACAATTGATAGAGGTATCCTACTGAACAAACTGGATAAAGACGGTATTAAAGAAAATGAAATGAGGTGGTTCGAGTCATATGTAAAAGGACGAAAGCAAAGAACAAGAGTGAATGATGCAGTTTCAGAGGCAATAAATGTAGTCCTAGGTGTACCACAAGGATCGGTTTTAGGAGCACTGCTTTTCATAATTTATATTAATGAAATGCCGAATGTAATTAAGTGTTCACGACTCCAATTGTTCGCAGATGATGGACTAATATATGTTTCGTGTAATAACCTAAATGAATGTATTGAACAAATTAACTGTGATTTAAAGGAATTGGATAGATGGTTTAAGATGAACAAATTCAGTTTAAATGTAAATAAAACAAGTGCATGTATATTAATGGACATTCAGATAATAGAGTGATGATAAATGAAGAAAATGTGGAAGTTGTTAGCGAGATTAAGTATTTGGGAATTATAATTGATAAAAATTTGAATTTTAATAATCACATCGAATACATATCAAATAAGATTAGTAAGAAAATTGCTCTTTTTGGCAGGATACGGAAAAGAATGTCAATAATTAATGCAATAAATGTATATAATACGATAATTAAGCCCCACTTTGAATACTGTTCAACGATTATATACTTAGCAAATAGTACAATGTTGGTGGTTGGGTGTGTATGAATAGGGTAGACGCTGATTGGCATCAACTTGGCAATGCCCAGTCGTTGTAACTATCTCGTACACATCAATTGTGCTTATTTTACCTCCGAGTGGTAACCGCCGGATACTGGTCTCACCCACCCGGGCTTGACTTGCTAAACTTATAAGCGCGAGTGTTGAACACGAAAGAAGTAGCAACACTATAATGCTCTGTCGGAATGACTGGCTGATTAGTCTCAGAGGTCTTACATGAGCCCCTCAGAAAGAGGACATACAGCGGATGAATTCGCCATTTGGAATCAACGGTGTTGTCAACAGTCGGGATGGCAGATGCCTAAAGCGAGCTACTCTGACATATTTAGAGCAAAGGTCGGTAAGGTTTTTTTTTCAGCACTAGTCAGGGTGCTGAAATAGAGATGGTGGCGGATGGACCCTTTATGGGCCAACGGCAGCGCTCATATCCCCGAAGTGGGTTACTGACAACGGATTACCCGACCCGCTGTCCTAGGGTCAATTTAGGGCCTGGTCCTCCAGGTTGGGGGTTGTGCGTAGGGTTAACTACCCAACCACGGAAAAACCACATGGTTACGAAGCAACCAAAAGCCTCGGATACGGACGGATTCACTGTTGACGACCCTGCAAAACGGAAAAAGGACAATGACTTTCGGATCTGCACGTGGAATGTTCGAACCCTGAATAGACCACGTGCAGCCGAACAATTAGCGGAGGCCCTAACCTGCTACAATGCAGATATCACCGCCATCCAGGAAGTGCGATGGGATGGACCGGGCAAAAGAAGAATGAAAAACTGTGACATCTACTACGGTGATTGCTATAGGGAGCAGAAGCAGCGTCTATTTGGATGTGGATTCGTTTTAAGCGGCAGACTTAGGCAAGCAGTGTTGAGCTTTCGACACGTTAGTGAACGCCTTACAACCATCCGCATCAAGGCTAAATTCGCCAACATCAGCCTTTTATGCGCTCACGCCCCCACAGAAGAGAAAGATGATGCTACCAAAGAATGTTTCTACGAGCTCCTCGAGAAAACATATGAGCAATGTCCTAAATCCTATGTCCAATGTCCAATGTCCTAAGTCTTTCCGTGAGTGTTGATGGGGACACATGCACTGAGAACAAGTCTCAAAGTTCAATTATATATAAACTTTAAATTTTTAATTAATTTTGGTTCTAAAGTAAAAAAAAAAAAAAGTATTGCTAAAATGAAGTGTCATTTTTGTGATCTCAAAATTGAAAGAATCGACCTAAACATTCAGTGCTCTAATTGCAAAGATCATTTTCATGCGAAGTGCGCAAAATTAAAAAAAGAAGAAATTGAATTTTATGGAAAAAGTGATCAAGGTTTCAGATGCGACAACTGTGTTAGCTTGCGAAGAAAATCAATTTTGCATGATCATGCTTCCATATTCTCCCCTCCACCCGTCACTACATCAAAGGGTCAACCTGTTACTATTGTCTCAGCGGCGTCGAGCGGCATTGGGAACAACTACAAAGCTGCCCTCACTACACCAACAATATCTGGCTGTGTACCCTCATTGCAGCCCAATGAGATGCTGTTTGCTGTTTGCTGAAATATTAAAACTACAGCAACTAAATACTGATGCACTCTTAAAAATCAGCGCTCTGGAACAGAACAATGAATCTCTTAACAAAAAGATCGATGCCCTGGAGGTGAAGGTGAACTTGTTAGAGCAAAGAGAGAAGCAGTGTGGAGTTGATGTTGTTGGTATTCCAGACGTCAGTAATGCAAACGTGCAAGAGAGAATAATAAAGCTTTTTACTGCTGGTGTTGGTGTGCAAATCGCGCCTGAGGAGTTTGAGTCTTGCTACGTAAAGCATATAAGAACATCGAAAACGAAAAACAATAATAACTCAACCGGAAATATTGTATCCGTACGATTCTCATCTCTTTCATCGAAGGAAAAAGTAATGAAAAAGTTGCGTGTGGAAAAAATCAAGCTTTCTGCGAACATCTTTGCTATCAGGGGTCATAGCAGCTGCAGCAGCGGAGGTAGAAGCCGGATTTTCATCAATGACTCTCTTACTGTCTACACCAGATCTCTTCTTGAAAAGGCAAAGCAACTGCGACTAGAAAAAAAGTGTCAGTATGTCTGGATAAGAAATTCTTCCGTGCTCATCAGAAGAAAGGAGGGTGACAAGGTTATCAAAGTAGTTAGTTTTGAGGACTTAAGTAAAATTGAAAATCAAACTTTTGATTAAAATCTATGATTAATTTTAATTTAGGTAATTCACCAATAAGTCCTCATAATATTAATTTAAGTGATAATAGTTTTTCCTCTAATACAAGTTCTGTTATTTTAAAATGTTTTTGCCTAGATCATACTAACAAATTATCTTTTTCTGGCCTTTCTTTAATTCACCAAAATATCCGTAGCATTCGAAAAAATTTTGATACGTTCTTAACTCACCTCGCATCCTTAGATCATTTACCTGATCTCATCTTTCTTTCTGAAATATGGATCTTTGATGATGAAATTATAAATTATTACATACCTAATTTTACATTTAAAGCAGCTTGTAATAATTCCTATTCTGCTGGTGGTGTTGCTGTGTTTTATAGAAGCAATTTGCTGTCTAACGTTGACGTTGAGTGTTTTAATTTTACTAGTGTTGATTTAATTTGCGTAAGTGGCGAAATTTCTGGTGCTCGATACTGTTTTGTCGGTGTTTACAGATTAAATTTTTGTACAGTAAATGTCTTTCTGGATGATTTTTCTGGATTTCTTGAAAATCATGTGTGTAAAAATCTAATTATTTTGGGTGATTTTAACATTGACCTTCTTTCGACTTCATCTGAAGTTGATAATTTCTTATCGGTAATGTCGTCCTTTGGCTTTGATAGTTTACTGACTCATCCAACGCGTGTGGTTCAAGATGCTAGTACTTGTTTGGATCATATTTTTATTAGGTTACATAGAAATAATCCTACTAATTTTAGAACGGCTATATTTGACCTCAAAATAAGTGACCACTGTTTAACTACTATTCAACTTGACCTCAGAACCTCCAGAATAAAATTGTGCAATAATAAAGAGTTCACTAAAATTGATTTTCCAGCTCTAAAATCAGCTTTAATTTTTGAGTTTTGGGATGAAGTATACAGAGCAGAGGATCCATCTACTGCCTTTGATCTGTTTCTTAATAAACTACAATTGCATTTATCTCGCGCAAGTTTACACATAAAAAAAACCAACAAGTTGAAACCTCTTAAGCCGTGGATGACTGGTACTCTGTTTACTAAAATCAGAAAGAAAAATCATCTGTTTAAGTGTTTAAAAAAACATCCCAACAACTTAAGACTGAAAGGGTGTTATGATAAGGTGTGTCGGGAGCTGAAAACTGAAATACCTCTTCAAAGAGATACTTATTTTAGTAATAAGTTAGCGCAAAGTTTAAAGTTTGGAATTACAAAAAAGAATGGCAGGTTGTCAACGAAATCTTGAACAAACCTAATTCTGATATTGCAGTCACTATAAATAATACGACTCTATCTGAGCCCTTAGAAGTTGCCACTGTGTTCAATGACTATTTTTCTAATATTACAAGGGATATTCGGGAATCCGCAATAAATAATAATTCCAACTGTCAATGTGATAGTAATAATTTTTCTGTGTATGACACTTTCCAAAGACAAAGCTTTTTCTTTGAATTTTTTTCACCAGTTGAAGTTCGACGCAAGGCACTCCTCCAGTATTCTAGATGTCCGAACTTTCCGAGCGGCCAACATAGACTCGGATCACTACCTTGTTGTAGCCAAGGTACGTATGCGGATATCCCAGACACCACAACAGCGAGGAAATACTGTGAGGAGATTCAACGTTGAACGGCTACAAGCGCAACAAACCGCCAGAATTTTTGCCGATTGCGTATCCCTCAACCTCTCGAGAAGTCCTGTGCTGCCAGCATCAAGTGCTGAAGACCAGTGGCATCGATGCCAAGAAGCCATCAGAAGCGCCGCAACTGATGTGCTTGGTTTCACCAAACCACCCCCACGAAACCCCTGGTTCGATGAAGAGTGCCGGCAAGCGCATGCAGCAAAACAACGTGCCTACGAAGCGGCGCTGCACACAAGGACGAGAGCGGCTCGTGAGCTCTACGAGCAAATGAGGAGGGAAGAACACCGGTTTCTCCGGAAGAAAAAGAAAGAGCATGAGAAGCGCGCGATCGAGGAAATAGAGAGGTGGTACTCCAGGAACAATGTTCGGAAGTTTTACCAAAAGGTGAAAAGAACGTGTCAACGCAACTTTACCCGAGCAGATACCTGTAGAGACGAACAAGGAAACCTAGTAGTGGAAACACAGTCGGTGCTGAGGATATGGAAAAACCATTTCTGCAGACTGTTAAACGGCGATGATGACACAAATTCCGCTGTCAGGCAGAATGAACCATTCAACATGGGTGATGAAAGCCAAGACTCCCGCCCACCTGACCAAAATGAAGTGAGGATAGCAATATCCAAACTGAAATCCAACAAGCCTGCCGGGTCGGACGGCTTAACTGCCGAACTTTTCAAGGCAGCGGGAGATGATTTGGTAGAGAGCATACACCAGCTCGTCTCCAAGATTTGGTCAGAGGAAAGTATGCCTGATGAATGGAACCTCAGCATTGTTTGCCCGATCCACAAGAAAGGAGACCCTCTTAACTGCGCCAACTATAGAGGTATAAGTCTCCTCAACATCGCATACAAGATCCTGTCTGCCGTGCTGTTTGAACGCCTGAAACCATTCGTCAACGAACTGATTGGACCCTATCAGTGCGGTTTTAGGCCCAGTAAGTTCACAACTGACCAGATTTTCACACTTCGGCAGATCCTGGAAAAAACCCAAGAAGTCCAGATCGATACTCACCATCTTTCTATCGATTTTAAGGCCGCATATGACAGTATTTATAGAGACGAGCTATACAGAGCCATGTCTAGTTTTGGCAAAACTGCCAAACTCGTCAGATTGTGTAGGATGACGATGGAGAACTCTCGCTGCTCCATTAAGGTCGGAAACAATCTCACCGAAACCTTTGATGTCAAAAAAGGATTTAGACAAGGCGATGCGCTGTCATGTAACTTCTTCAACATCATACTTGAGAGAATTGTGCGAAACTCGCAAGCCAACACCAGGGGCACAATTTTCCAAAAGTCTGTGCAACTACTTGCTTACGCCGACGACATCGACATCATTGGCAGAACACAGCGAGCTGTCACTGGTGCGTTTGCAAGTATAAGTACAGAGGCGGCAAAAATGGGTTTAGAAGTGAATGAGGGCAAAACGAAATATATGCTGTCAACAAGAAGGGACGCACAACATCGACGAATCAGACAGAACGTCACGATAGAGAGCTATAACTTCGAGGTAGTTCGGGACTTTATCTACCTCGGCTCCGCTATTAAATCTGACAATGACATATCGTCAGAAATCAAGCGAAGAATTACACTTGCCAACTGCTGTTACTTTGGCCTAAGGAGGCAATAGATTAGTAAGGCCTTGTCGAGAAACACCAAGGAGACTCTATATAAGACCCTCATCATCCCAGTCCTGCTGTATGGCGCAGAAGCATGGACGTTATCAAAGGCGGATGAAGATCTCCTTGGTCGTTTCGAACGCAAAATTCTTCGAGTGATTTTCGGTTCCGTTTGCGTTGACGGGCTTTGGAGGAGGAGATTTAACAGCGAACTCTACGAGCTGTACAGCGACATCGAGCTAATCAGAAAAATATGGATTAGTCGTCTAAGATGGCTGGGTCATGTAGAGCGAATGGACACCAACGCTCCGGCCCGAAGAGTCTTCGAATCCAACCCGGAAGGACAACGCAGTAGAGGAAGACCTTGCCTAAGGTAGCGCGCGCCAGTGGAAGGGGACCTCAACCAACTTGGAGTGCGCAACTGGAGGCAGTTAGCCAAAGATCGTGCTAACTGGAGAGGCGTATTGGTTGAGGCCCAGGTCCACCCCGGACTGTAGCGCCACCTAAGTAAGTAAGTAAGTAAATAGTACAATGTTAGAGAGACTACAGAAATTTCAAAATAAAGCTATGGGAATTATATTGAAGTGCCATTGGTTAACCCCGATTGTTAACATGTTAAATGTATTGAAATGGTTAAATGTTCAACAAAGGACAATTATGAATGTTTTAATTTTTGTGTTTAAAATGAAAAATGAATTGTTCCGCAGTTATCTATGTTGTAAAATGATATATGTTAGTAATGTGCACAGCTATAATGTCCGTAACAGAAATAAGTTACGTCTTCCACTTCTTAGAACAAAAAAAGCACAAAACATAGTATTTTACAATGGTTTTAAAATGTTCAATGAACTCCCCAATGAATTGCAAATTGAAACTAATTTGTTACGATTTAAACAACTGATTATAAACTATGTAAAAGTAAGGTATGAATAACTAAACTTTTATCTTTATATATATATATATTTTCTGTATTATAATAGCTAAACACTGCTAAATAAATGAAATGAAATGAAATGAAAAAAAGCTTTAGACCCATAAGTCTGTCTTCCTTCGATCACACCCTCTCTCTGAGATGCAACATGCCTATCAGCGCGGAAAATCCTGCGAGATCCTTGTTGGTAGGATTGATAGTGCTCTTGACCAGAAGGAGTACGCATTGGGCATTTTCGTCGATATTGAAGTTGCTTTTGATAATGCGACCTTTGACAGTATGTGTAACTCAGCCAGACAGCATGGTGTAGATGAAACTTTGGTGATGTGGATTAAAGCAATGCTAATGTACAGGACGTTGGTAGGGGATGCAGATTGTGGCAAGTGCGTCATAACAGGGGTGAATAGGGGCTGCCCCCAAGGTGGTATTATATCTCCCCTCCTATGGTGTATGGTGGTAGCTCTCTGCTTACGGCTCTCGACTTTCCTGGAAATAACACTCAAGCTTATGCGGATGATGTCGCCGTTCTTTCTGTCGGTTCAAATCTAGGTGCTGTCTGCTCTCAAGCGCAGAGATCCCTGGATTTGATCGATGTCTGGTGCACTAGTAATGGGCTTTCAGTGGATCCTCTTAAAACCACGGTTGTTCTCTTTACGAGAAGGAGAATCGTCACTGGTCTGTCCCATCTCGTGCTTAAAGGTGTCACCATCCCTATATCCGATGAAGTCAAATATATGGGTGTAATCCTTGATAAAAAACTTCTATGGTCCAAACATGTTGAATCGAAAACCGATAAAGCACTGTCGACTTTCTGGCAGTGTAAAGGCGCTTTTGGTAAGACAAGGGGCTTGTCTCCGAAACGGGTCCTTTGGATCTTTAGGGCCGTGATTAACGGAAACGTGTTACTGCTCCTTTTGCCAAACTTCAAAGAACGGCTTGTCTCGGCTCCATAGGGGCCTTCCCTAGCACCCCGGGCTCTGCTCTAGATGCTTTGATGAATCTTTCTCCCCTTGATTTAAATATCATGGGGTGTACGCTAAAAACCATCTTTCGCTTAAAGAGAGGTGGTTTTTAATACCATGCGCACTGGAATTTTGAAGAACTTGCTGGACAATTATCCTTTGACCCCTGTCTTATGGATATGCCGTCTGATGCAATGACACCAGAAATCCTTCTGCGAAAAAACTACCACGTCAACTTTCCATAGGTAACGGAATGGCTTCGGTCAGACTCTGAACCATGGTTTGAATGCCATCGTATTTTCACGGATGGCTCCAAAAGCGGGCAAGGGTCTGGTGCTGGAGTCTTTGTGGAATGCGATGATATACGACTTTACTACCCCTTGGGTAAACATGCATCTGTTTTCCAAGCGGAGATTTTTGTCATCCTAATGGCTATGCGCTATATTGTGAACAACAGGTGGAGGGCTATAGGCATTTGCATCTGCAGTGATAGTCAAGCTGTATTAAAAGCGCTGCTAAACCCTCTTACCTCGTCCAAGTTAGTGCTAGAACTCAAGCTTTCTCTGAATTTGGTAGGAAGACTGAACACAGTGAATCTTGTCTGTGTACCAGGTCACACTGGCATCCAGGGAAATGAGATCTCGGATGAGCTTGCTAGGCAAGGTTCAGAAGAAGTTTTCTCAGGACCCGAACCTGTGTGGGGTCTGCCTGCATCTTTAGTCATGGCGCGATTGCGGTGGATGTAGACAAACCAAACTACTTTTTTTTTTTATTCTTCAGTAAAACCACGTTATAATATTTCTGTTACCTGCTAAGCTTATTGCTTGTCTGCAGGTGGTTAGTACATAATTTGTTTTTCATTCAGTTTGGAAGTTATAATTCATTTATAGTTCGACTTTTGATTAATAAATATAGGAAAAAGATGAACATTAAGTTTGAATAAAGTTTAAATTCACAAAATAAGCTTTAAGTTCTTTTTTACGTTTTTTGTAATTTGGGATGATCTTAAGATTTGCTTGTATGTCATTCATTATTGTTGGTATTCTGAAGCTGAGTTGTCTTCCGCCGTATACATTAAATGTGTCTGGAATTATCAAGACTCCTTGTGCTCATCTTCGTGTGTTCAAGTTGTGTTGGATTGGTTGTTGAAAGCGAAGATCATTGTAGTATTCTAGGATTGCCGTCATTTTAAGGATACCTTTGACATCTAAAACTTTAAAATAAACGTTATTAGCATTAATTGTTTTTACCAGTCGCCTTTAAATATTGATGATCTTATTAATATGGGATTCTGACGCATTACCCCATGCTAAAACCCCATATCTACATCGGGATTCCACTAGTGAGTAATAAACTTGCTTTTGAACTTCGATGGAAGTGTATCTTTTTAGATACACCATTGCAAACATAGTACTTTTAAGGTTTGACCTAAGTTTATTGATGTGATCTTGCCATATGAAACGGTCGTCAATAATAATTCCGAGGTATTTTATGGATTTGACCACCTCAATCACTTGTCTTCTTCCTGCTGCTGGACATTCATCGTTTCGTAGTATTAAATTTATATTGCTGGGATCACTCTGGAAAAGTGTGCGAATATGCATAAGTTTAGTTTTGTCAGCGTTAACTACCAGTCCGTTGTCATGGCACCATCTCGAAAGTTAGTCGAGCTCCTGTTGCATAATAGCCGTTGCAGTTTTGAGACACTCATGCTTGACAACGATTGCTATGTCGTCTGCATAGGCAAAAACTGTACTTCTTTTAAATACGCGAAGAAGTTCATTTGTATAGAGTATAAATAACAAAGGCCCTAATTTGGAGCCCTGTGGAACACCATAGATATTGTCTTCTTCTTCGCTGAAGGTATTATGTGTTTTCACCTTTGCTGTTCTTCCAGATAGGTAGCTTTTCATCCACTTCGCAAAGTTTCCTCTCAATCCAACTTTTTTAAGAGCCTCTATGAGTTTGTTGTGACATAGTGTGTCGAACGCCTTACTAAAATCTACGAACGTTATCAGGACGTGATGATTTTTGTTTAGGCTCATGTTCACCGTATTTGCAAGTTCCCCAAGTAGTCTTCCCATATTTTTCCCTTTTTGAAAGCCATACTGGTTATCGTGTATAATTGAATGTTTTTCCAAAAAACTCTTAAGCCGGCGTACAACTATTTCTTCCATGCATTTATCAATTACTGACAAAATTGCAATCGGTCTGTAGTTATCGCAATTCTTCTTATTTCCGCTTTTATAAATTGGTCGTATTATCGCTGTTTTAAGCAATTTATGTACGTGACATGGATATATGCTTTGGTTGATTATAGTTTGTATAACTCGAGTTAGTGATGTTGCGTTAAACTTAATATCTATCCCAATGTTTTCGCATCGATCTTATGTTATAACGTACACAACAAAAAATACTTTCATTAAAAAAGTCAGTACCAACGCCAGTAAATCCGTGCATTACCCTAAAATCTACATCAGCTTCACAATATAGGTTTTGCATCATCATGTTGTTTACTTTTATTTTGATCTTCTTCGGTCGTTGCACTTCCTATTATATTGATATTTTACTAATATCACTAATAGATAAATGTGTAAGCTGACTGTTTACAAAAACTATTTTATCACTTTCTGTTTCCCCGTGGTGATTCTCTCCCATGTTTTCTCTTATTTTGTAATATCTAATTTGCGGAGTGATTTTGCCGTTTTCATAAATTCAGTTCTACGTGTATAGCTTGCAAAAGATGCAGCAATTTTCGATTTTTTCGGTTCTCTTGATTTTGTCCTGTATATGTCAACAATGTCATCTGAGCTTAGTTGGCAATTTTTTGTTTTGCCTATAGCTTTAATAACTAGTTTCAATTAAATTTTCATTTGGTGTTGGTGGAATATTTGTGACTTCTATGTTGTTTTTTATAAGTTGTTGTTCAAGTGTGTCTATTCTAATTTCCATTTGAAGGAGTTGTTCGTCCTTTTTTATATTACTATCTTTTAATGCCTGTATTGCCGTTGATAGTTTTTTTAAATAAATTATTGTTTTGTATCATGTGTTGATTGATTTGTTCATATTTATTAGCGACGAATTCACAGCTTAATTTTATCATAGTCATTTCATTTCTCATTTGTTTCATTTCGCTCATTAGTGTTTTGTTGGCATCATCCTGGGCATTAATTATGTTATTCTCAGGTGAATTAATGCTCCTGGTTCTCTTTGATGCTGGCTGCGTTGGTGTTGTTGCAATTGATGGTGCAGGTTTTGGGATCCCGTCTATCAAAGGTGCTGGATTATCATTTTCTTTCCTACAATTAGAGCATCTCCATTTTTCCTTCTGTAATGCGGTCATCTTACGGTAAGATCTTTCTGAAACCGTAGATTGAAAACGCATTTTGCGATCGCATTCATAGCAACTTACAAAATTTCCTTCACGGGAGAGATTAAGGGAGCACTCGCGACATACATCCATAATACCAGTTAAGAGTTAAATATAATTACTTTGTATATGTGAAAGAAAAATAGAATTAAAAACAGAGAGAAGAATAATGTATTTCACTGGGAATTTAATAAAACCGATATACGTTTTTAAACTACAAAGAGTTTTATTAAACAAACAAGCTGATGGTATATATATAAAGTCACTGTCTTTCGCTTGTAATTTTCACAATTCAAAATTCAATTATGACTGCGCCCGGATATCTGCAAAAGGTCAGCATCTTTTCTTCTATCTCTGAATAGAATCGACTGTAGGCTGCTTGTAGGCGTTCTTTCGGGCCACCAAGCTAAACACTAAATTGAGGTCATGCTTGAATTTTCTTCTATATGTGCCTTAATAGTTCCGTAAATTTTTTCTATTAAAATTTTTGTTAGGTCCCTATCTAAGTTTTCAGGCTTTCTTTCATCGAATTCATACATTCCGTTTAATTCGATACTTACATTTCTTAATTCTGTAAATAATTCATTTAAATTACTATCCTTAAAGGAAAGGCAATAATTGAAGACTTCTGCATAACTTCTGTGGGGATGGAAAAGTTGTCATAGTTTCGTGTTTACGCTGCTCCAATTAGGATTATCTTCCAGCTGCCGAATGCATTTTCCTGCTTCTCTCTGGATCTTTTCATTAATGATGATCTTCATTCTTTTTTTCACTTCTTTGGGAGGAGGATCGATTTTATCATCTTTAGACAATAAAATAACCGACTGCGCCACTTATCTAATTCTGCTTATTCGCGAAATAATCGGCCTTAGCGAAGTACCCGTCGGCACGGAAAATTTTCCGCAATGCATACTCTGTCGGAGACCCTAATTACATTCGAGGTATCCGATTTCGGAAAAGAATAAATAATTTTTTTTTTCCGAGGGTAGGTGAAAAATCTTCCATTAGAAATTATGAGGACCGGCTGCGCGTGCTCATAATAGTGTGAGATTCTTACTTAATAAAAACACCTCCCTACGAAATTCTTTTATACTACAACTAGGCTAATGTCTATCAAGCAGTTTTAATTTAAATATTTAATTACGTTTGGCAGGAAACCTCCCAGCGGAAGCACCTGCTTATACCGACAATAACATGCGGTTACATTTTATTGCGCTAATTCAAAAGGTTTTATTCTTTGTAATCGGCACACAAGATTTCTCTAATCTAGAATCTGTAGTACAGCGTCATTGCAATGGCCAATTAGGCGAGTGTGTTGTTTACGCGCGAAATTTCGTATTTCGTCTTCAACGGTAGCTATACTTAGATCTCTGTGGATATCGGCGTTTCTGGTATACCACGGAGCATTTACGATTTGTTTTAGGACTTTATTTTGGAAAGTTTGCAAAATGTTAACATTACTTGGTTTGGGACAACCCCTAAGTTGTATACCGTACGTCCAAACCGGTCAGCTTGTTTTGCATGCTGAGTTAAGAAAATCTTCCAATCAGCCAATGCATTTGATTTACATAAGCTGATAATGAGCTCTTCGCGTTTCTTCTTAACATGCGATTTCCATTTTAATTTAGCATCCAACGTCATTCCCAAGTATTTAGCCTCGTTTGCGAACCGAATTTGTGCCGAGTCAATATAAATGGGTAGATTGCTTACATTGCGGTAAGTAAAATTAACGTGCGTAGGGTTTGTCTCGTTGAGGACAATACGCCAAGTTTTTGTCCACAAGCATTTTCTGTCGATAGATTGTTTAAGCCCGTATGCCATACTTTGACGAGGCCTGAGAGACGGCAAGGAAAACGCTAGAACAAATTTTTTTCTCCTCTAGTGCTTTCGTTGGTAATTCTGTAAACCTGGTCAATTGTATAGAGTGCTTCGTGCTGAATCTGAATTGGTGATCCGGTATTAATCGGCGTTCTTCGATGATCGGATGTAATCGCTTGAATATGAGTTTTTCAAATATCTTCGACATTATTGGCAGAAGCGATATTGGTCTATAGGATTTTTTGTCATTTGGAATCATTATCACCTCAGCTATATTCCATTGCCGGGGAATGTACAAAAGCCTAATAGAAGCGTTTATGAGATAAACAAATTTAAGTAGTGCTTTTCTGGGCAGCTATTTAAGGACCTGTCCCGTAATTAGGTCATATCACGGAGCTTTGTTTAATTTAAGTTTTTGAATTTCAATTTCAATTTCAAAATTGTCAGATACCGTGGTAGGAACAGTATCTTCTACCAACGCTTCACCGTCAAATGGTTTAAACGTCTCTTCAAGGTATTCGGCAAATATTTCGGCCCTTTCCTTGTCTCCTTTCGCCCATTCCCCGTTATTTTTCCGGACGGGTGGCGCTTGCATCTTTGGCTTTTTCATGCCTTTCAAAGCTTTCCAAAGTGAATAGTTAGAAGTTTTATCCGCCGTTAGACTTTCGAGATACATAGAGATTTCACGATTTTTAGAGTCCCAAATGTCTCTTTTGAGTTTGCTGGAGAGATTATTTAAGATTGAGGTCGTGCTTGAATTTGCTTCTATATGTGCCTTAATAGTTCCGTAAATTTTTCTATTAAAATTTTTGTTAGGTCCCTATCTAAGTTCTCAGGCTTTCTTTCATCTTTATCCTGCGGAGCGCGAGATTGCTGCCATCTTTTACGCGCTCTTCGTTTTTCCTTTACTGAATCAGTAAACTTGTAGTTGCTCTCTTTTTATGAGGAGTATTGTTCCACGCTGAACTTTGCAAGGCATCGATGAAATGATTCACTTCGTCTCGAGTTCATATGGTGTTCAAAAGGATGCTTTCAGATCGATTTTATTTATGCAGTCTTTTCTAAAGGAGTCCCAGTTAGTTCTTTTGCTAGTAAGTTTTGGTGGACTGTCCTTTTCGCGTAAACCTCCGCTGGTGATTATCAGAATGACCGGCGAATGGTCAGAAGAGAGATCAAAACTTTCTTCAATTTTGACTGAGTTTTCAGATACTCCTTTTGCGATAAAAGTCTATGAGTTCTGGTGTTTTTGCCATATCCGAAGGCCAATACGTGGGTTTGTCAGACGAGTAAAAGTCGACCCCAGACTCCATACCGGCTTCGAATAGAATTCGTCCTTTTCATGAGATACATCTGGAACCCCAGAAGGTGTGTTTTGAAATCCCCGCCAATTATAAAGATCTGCCCAAGTGCGTCAAATATGCCTCTGAAATCATTTAATTCGTTTAATGCTTACGCTAACAAAGCTTATTTGTATTTCATCAAGCTCAATTTTTTCACCCGGTGAGTGATCAGTGGTGGATTTTATAAAAGAGGACGTTCCGCCTCTAGCTCTTTTTGATGGGTGATATGCGCGATAACCGCTGTAACCTCTAATTTATATACCTGCTTCTTTCCTCAAATGCGTTTCCGATACCAGGCATATATCAATATCGTTTTTGTGAACGAATGCTTCTAACTATCTATTTTATGCACAAGGCCATTCGCGTTCTATGTTACTACTTTTATAGAGCTTTTCATAATTTAAACGGGAGTTGGTGAGCCTCGAAGTTTATTTTCGAGCTTGTCTAGTTTCGCGAACATACGTTTGTTAATTTGGCTTTGCTCTTCAAGTCTCGCAAGTATTTCGGAAAAAAACTTGATGGACTGGATCAGGCACCTTATTAACAACTCGATTGTTTGCTTGTATCGCGGCTTCAGCGTACGTTTGCGGCCCGCGATTCGTCGACTTTTGTACATCAATTTTCCGTACTGTCGTCTGCGGTGGTTTGGACATTTCCTTAGTCCTTTTTTTTCTTTTTTTAGAAGGCTTTCCGTTTTATTTTTGAAATTTTATCTTCGGATCGGCTTTCGATCGGTAAAGGCGTTTTCTTTACTAAGACGCGCCTTTTCTGCAGCTCTTTAGCTCACAGCCGCGATAGTTTGCCGGTGTTTTTCCTTGAAATTAATGCAAGTAGGCGAGTCTTCTTTTTTTAGAGCACACTCTTCCGATTAGTGTTTACCCGCGCATTTCCTCTTGGCAGTATGCGTGCGTATGTTTATAGCCTTGGCAGCGTTTACACTGAGGGACAAGCCTTCTCCTTTCGCGCGTAGGTTCAATTCTACGACTATATTATTCATAATTTGGATATTTTATATAAGTTTTCGGATTTCTCGAAGCTTAGCATGAATAACGGAAGTCCGCGCTTAACTATAACTTCGTCTCCTTTAGTTTGTCGCTTTTCTTTCTTTTGACGGCATCGATTATCTTGAAACCTTTAGTTTTAAGGTCTTGCACGAAGAATGAAGTCCTCTGGCCACAACTCGGTGTGGCCTTTCAGACTTATTTTCATAAGTGTACCAATGTATTCCTTCTGAGTTTAGTCTTTCTCAAACTGCGCGATAGCTGTCCGGATCGCTAACATTAATTTTCCAAATATTGTTATTTAGAGATGTTACTTTAAATGTTGTTTTTAGGATAGCCTTTAGAATATTATAAATGTTGGTATAATCTGAAATTCCAACAACCGTTATTGGAGGCGGATGGTTGGTCTTGTTTTGACTTTATTTCGACCTCGGTTCATTTTCATCGTTAGCCCAATGCACCGTTTAAGAATTTCCTTTTTTTGGAACCTCAATTTCTGGTGAAGAACCGGCTTTTCGTTTTTTGCTCGGTCGCCTCTTCGTGACCCAATCAATTTCACGTGCGAGCTCCTCCTCGTCAGGACAGTAATCGCGGATGACTGGGTGGCACGATTTCTCTTCGACAAATAAAATGCTACGGCGCATTGGTTTGACATGCGACAAATGTTAGATTCTAATAGGGATGTAAAAAATTTACCGATATATCGAAAAGCCGATATATGTCGACTCACATTTGCATTAACAGTACTTAAAACTTATATATGGAGGCATTTTATACTTAATACAAGAAAGTATGGCAATAACTTTACTAGCGTAATTTAGAAACCCATTTTCGAGTTACCGATATTCACATTCAAAATATATTGAATGGATAAATATCGATATATTTTCGAAATAGCCATCTCTATTCTTGAACATATGTTTTAAATAACCGATTAAAAATTTGTGTTTTCAAAATCAACAAGGAATGGATATCGCAGCTTTATTTATGGAAGCAGAATCAAAAGAATTAAGTGCCCAAAATAAAGAAAAAACGAGGATATCGAGAAACAAACGTAAGATAAATTATCTGGCTGATGCGGCGTAAGTTATCCAATTATATATCTTATATTTGGAAAACTTAAGAGTTTACTTACAGATTTAAAAACAAACTTTCCCCTTAACAAGTCTTCATAAGCATATGAAAAAAAATGACTAACATACTTGGAGTAACTTTAAATAAAAAACGAACAATGTTCCAAACAGAGGTTTCGAAGAATACCTCGAAGCTAAAATCCTTCGAATCGTAGGAAATTGGAGAATTTTTCGTTCCGACGGATACCTCGTTAGGGCAGAATAAAACACAAAATCACTATTGAGACTTTAAATGTATGTGTCTGGAGCATTTCCGCTTCAGATAACCATGTCAGCATGTCAGCGTTTTTATGTGGAAGGCTATGAGAATTTTTAGACAACGTATCTCGCGCGATTAGCGTATGCAAAAAGAAAATTTGACGACTTAGATAATGTGTTTTTGATGCTATTGTTGTTTTTTTGATGTTTTAATTTTTGGCCATGGTATGGCCACGAAGCGAAATAAAAGTGCATGTGCACGCGACGGTAGTAGATCGACACTCGACAGTCGACACTCGACACTCGATACTTAATAAAAACTTTTACGGTATACATTGCCTCCGCCGAATTTAATAATACAGATAGATCAATCAAGTATCGATGGGAAAAATGACTACTACACAAATCACCTTTCAGTATAGACAACCAGAAACTGTATGGAAATAACGGTGTTCTATTTAGAAGAAAAATGCCGCAGCGCAATATCGGTGCGAAGCACTTTAGAAATATCGTCGTAATCAAGCATTTCATTGCGTTCTTGGTGGAAAAATGGTCTTCTTCTTCTTCCTTCAACACATGCCGGATGACTCATGTTTGAATTTGAGCGCATGACAATGCGGACTTTCTTTGTCCGTAGCACCAATCAGCACTTTCGGATGAGCGAAAATAGATAATAACGTTATTAAATTTATTCATCATGATGAAATTATTCATTATTATTATTATTCATCATCATGCCCAAGTAACAATTTAGTTTACATAAGGGCCAAGGAAAGCTATTTTCTTATTTCTATTACAACTGTAAGAGATCTTATGGAAAACGATTTGGCGCACTTTAGCGAAGTTATTTACTTTCCTCAAGACTTTTGTTCACTGGCTCTATAAAAGTAATAGTTTCTTCTTAGATGTTACTTTAAGGACTTAAATATTAAGGACTTGCACATATTCCTAGTTTTTATTATATTTTTCGTTTTGATTATATTTGTTCGTGTTAATATCTTCCATCATTTGAAAACGCCAAGTTGGTTGAAAGTTTATCTGAAAGGGAAATAAATAATGATTAAATTGAAAAATTACTTAGCCTTGTCTAGGATTCGAACTCAAAACCATCCGCGTGCCAACCCAACACACAGTTCAGTTCAGTTCAGTTTTCAGTTTTAATGCTTTTTATTGGTTAATTCATTGATTCTTAGATGCTAGACAAAATTCTAAAAAACTAGATTAACTAAATTAACTATCTTATTTAAATTGAAACTTACTGGCCCTATGCGGGCGCTCTAAGATAAACAAAGTTAATGAAAATTGTCTTTCGACTTACCCTAACTTACATTTAGTATTTAAAATTTAATAAAAAATTTATTTTTAAAAACTTAATAACCGAACGTGTTTTTGTTTTGTGTGTCTTATAATTAAAACAACTAAACTTAGAAAATTTATTTTTAAAAACTTAGTAACCGAACGTGTTTTTATTTTGTGTGTCTTATAATTAAAATTTATGTATATTTATTTATATTTATTATGTGCTAACTTAATACTAAACCCTTAACTTATCTTATCTTAACTATGCTGCATAATTATATATGCACTATTTTTTTTTAATTTGAAACCTAACCTAAAAGCCACGTGCTGTGGCTTACAACTAAAACTTAAAAACCTTAAAACTACCACCTAACTATGTAAGCCGAGGCATATAATATATACATATAAAAGGCCGACTTTGCCGAGTCGGATCTACCCCGGATCGAAAGGAATCGACGAGGGAGCCACCAAAATTGCTGGTGCTGGTTTACAACATCTTTTTTGTCGCGCCCCGACACCGACTGACTAAACCGGAGACGCTACTCAGCGCTCTGTGTGACGTCTCTGTTGTAGTTGGGTCGCCTGTCCACAGTTGTCCGGGCAACGTGGAAGATTAACGGTACCGCCGACCTATCCTGGATCAGACCTGCCTGATCAAAGTAGAGGAATGCTTCTGGGGGGACAAAGCCGCTAAGACGCACCCTCTTCTGGTACATATAATACGGGTAATAAGCCCCGAAGATCAGGTTATTCATCGAGGTCATTGCCCTCGCAATGTGCTTTCGAGTCTTGATCAGGAAATTGTCCACTCTAATCAGATTAGCCCCGTTATATAGGACCTCATTGGAATAGAATTTTATGTACTGAGACTCTGGTGTTCTGTATAAGTGAAGGCAAGCCCGGAGGTAGGCCCTCTGAAACACCCGAATCTTTTTCATCCTATTTGCCCCTATGTTGAACCACACGGGACATCCATATGATAGCATGGGCCGAATGAGGGCCATGTAGCAAATTACCTTCACCCTTGCATCGAGTTGGCTGCTGTAAAACAGTCTCTTTGTAAGAGCAAAAGCACCTCGGGCTTTGGAGAGAGCAACATCTACATGTTTGTTAAAATATAGATATTGGTCTAACCGAAGTCCAAGGTATCTGACCACATTTTTATGCGACCACATTTAAGTGGACGCCCTTGTGATCCAACAATAGAAAGCTTTCGCCAATTCTTTTTAGTATCCCTAGTGGCCATAGATAACGGGGTTCTCAATAGAATAGTTTCTGACTTCTGAAAGTTGATTTTCAACTTCCGGTCGTCGCAATTTTGCTGAATCTTATCGAAGTCACGCTGCAATAGAGTTGCAATAACGTCGATCTTCGGACCTGATCTGTACGCGATCAAATCGTCCGCGTACGTAATCGCGTGCTGAAGAGAACCTATCAGATCAGCTGCGAAAATATTAAAAAGGATCGGCGAATTAACCGCTCCCTGTTGCAGACCATTTTTGATTTCAAACACTCCAGTAGACGTCACATTGCCATTTTTTACAACGAACTTTCTACCGGTAAGCATATTAAGCAACATGTACAGTAATGTTTTACTTATGCCCAACCTGCTCAACTTGTAGGAGAGCCCTTCCAACCATATGGTATCAAAGGCCTTCTTCAAGTCAATAAGGCAGGCACTAGTGCATTGTTTTTACTTTTGTGCCACTGAATGTCGGACACCAGTTTAGACGCGGCATGTATTGTATCATGCCCCGCCTTGAAACCGAATTGGTTATCCGGAACTATTTTATTCTCCTCAACCCACTTAATCAAGGCTCTTTTGATGACTATTTCGAATACCTTGCTGATTTTTGGAAGGAGACTTATCGATCGGAGATATGCCGGATTGGATTTGTCCTTTCCCCTTTTGGGAATCGGGTGTACCACAGCTGTCTTCCAGTGCTCTGGATAATGTGCATTGTTAAACAGAATGGCGTATATTTCCACCGCTTCTAGAGGAAGATGTCGAAGCACAATGTTCGATATTCCATCGCCTCCCACTGACTTCTTCTTTTTCAATGATTCGAAGATCGTTTGGAGTTCTATTTTCGAGACGTACGGGGGGTGAACCCGTTCATTGGCGATGACATTAATTGCCAAATTATCGTCATTGAAACCAGTGAAACCGGCATTCTCTGATCGCCAGTGCTCTATATCGCTTCGAAAGTAGAAGTTGTGCACAAGGACTCTATTTTCTAGGTCGTGGTTCGGGCGAATGCTAGCATTTACCTTATACATTTCCTCAAAAATAGTTCCTATAGCCTCCGTTGTCCGCGACGTGACATGCATGGGGATTTTCAGACACGGAAGTTCGTTGCAATCATTCCTCCTAAATATTTTATTAATCTGGGGGAACATACTCGTGTTATCGGACTTGATAGCTCGAATCCTGTTGCCCCAGTGCAAATTGGCCGACCGCCTATAATTCGCTTTAATTAATATTTGGATGTTCTTTATCAATGACTTCAGCATTCTAATTTTCAAGTCTGTCAGTAAACTGCCTATGCAAGTTTTTGAGTCTTGTAAGCAGTCTACTTTTTTGTACATGCAGTGCGTCGATTGTTGCGTTGTGGTAAACGTTGTTCGTTGGTTGATACCGAGGAATCGTACTATCCATTGTTTGTTTAATTGTCACGTCCATTTGTTTAAGGTACCTGTCAATCTCCTCGTTTGACAGGTTCCTATTGGACGGTGGGTAGACCGAGTTCGAGGAGATTGCTCTTGTCACGTCGCGGGAAAAACGGCAACCCAACACGCATCCACTGGGTCAAACTGATTAATACAAAGTGAAGATTGAAAATTGATAACTTGATGTTACGATGGATGTTACGACCTTGATGCTGACAATAATTTCATCTTGTAAAAAAAGTAGGTCTGCTTAGTGAAAAACTGAAGGGATAAAAATTAAATTAAGTAGATATAGGTATTGTTTATAAAAACTACCACTGGAGCTATAAAAATATTATCATTCACAAACATTGTGTTATATTATTGGTTTCTTATTTATAGTCCTTATCTAAGTCTATAAGAGCCTTCCCTGATCTATCAAATAAATACCTAAATAATTAATAATAATTAATTATATCCTTTCCTTTTCTTCGACCTAAATAAATATTTATATAATATCTAAACCCAGGTTCAAATCTCTACTATATTGATTGTATGTTATGCTTCTATTCACAAGCCTTATAGAGAGTCTTGTTTTTGACTTTGAATAGCAAGCTTTAAGGAACCTATTCTATTTCATACCTCAACCAACTAAATACGAAAGGCCTTACAGCCACTTCGTTAAATAAGAATATCTCTCCCTTCTGTACAGCTTGTGAAATTGTTTCCCAAAAGCTTTAAAGAAACATTTTCTGAAAGTATATCTTGAAAATAGTAAACATCTATTAATAAGCCTTATGACAATAAAATAGAAGCAATGGCTTATCAAATTAAAAAATTGGACCTTATAGAAGGTATATTGTTAGTTGGGTGTTGAAATAAATTTAATAACGCATTTTTGACACACCAATGCCTCCCTATTTTATGTGGCTGGATCACACGTATTCACAGATAGAAAATTTGAGTGATGTTTGCGTGTTCAAGGGGACAGGGGTATGCTGAGTCGACTATCTGTATAATTACTCATCTGTGAGCGTGTGTCAGTTACGAACCGTCGCGCTTGCCTCTGTTTCAATTGTCGTTGTTGATTTCATTTAGCTCGTACCTCTTGTGATTGAGGTGCACGTCATTGCGACATGCACACACGCAAATTATCATTATCTTGTTGTATTTTCTCGTCTGTTCGTTCTGTTCTACTATTTTTCCCAAATGCATAAAATCATTTAAAGGTACTAGCACAAAATGGGCGGTGGTGTAGGAGCGTAAAAGTGGTTATAGGTGTTTCTTGATGACACATCTAAAAAAAATACAAAAAAAGGTTGGCTGAATAGTGGCATCCTGGCGGTATGACGTAAATATGACGGAAATATACTTTACGACCTATTCTCATACCTACTAAATATCCACAAACAATTTCATAAAAATCAATCGACCCGTTTCGAAGGAGTGCGACCACAAACACCGTGACACGAGATTTTTATAACCGCCCAGACTTGGCAACCTAAAATTTGTTTGTCTGTGAATTCTTCAAAAGATATTTATAATATAATTTTTTTTTGACAGATTCCCAAAAGGTGTTTTTCACCCCAAAAACAATTTTTGCTCACTATTTGCTAAGGAGTGGTTTGTTATTTTCATTTATAATAAATATTAACATACTAGGTAATGGTCAATATAAAGTGAGGTATTTATTTTATATACATACATATATCAAAAAAGGAAAACATCCAGTTTTGCACAAAACCAGTCGTAGGCCCCCAAAATCATATATATTTATGTGATTGGGACCAAAACCTAAGATGATTTAACAATGTCCATCAGTGCGTCTGTATCAACTTTTGAGGCCTTTAAATGCGAGTTAGGAAGCTGAAATTTGAAACCCGAAATATGTTTTTGTTAATACGTCCACTGCCATGTCCACAATGTGAATAAAACCGTTTTACAGCTGCAGTAGAGGAGATAAAGTGTTAGAACCTGAACAAAATATTTCGACACTGAACTTGTCACTACTTTTTGAGACTATGAATTTTATCGACACTTAAAAATTAAATATTACTGGTTCTAAGCTTTGCTTTAAATTTTCTTAATAAAGCCCACTTTCGGGTGCTTAAAATTACAGTCTTTCCTTTTCCACGTTTTAATATGTAATGCATTTTAAAAATACTCCTCGTTTGTACGGTAAATTAACGGTGTCAATCTTCGAAGTAAGCACCCAGGCAGAGAAACTGAGTTTTTGGTTTTAATGAGTGCATTTACAGGACAATTTATATTTAAATTCCTTAAATTCTTGAGCTTTGCACAATTTTTTTTGTTTACCGAGGGTAGGTGGAAAAACTTCCATGAGACATTATGAGGACCGGCCGCACGTTGGTGTGAGATTCTTACTCACTAAAAACACTTCGCTTTGAAATACTTTATACTACAACTGGGTTATACCCATCCAGTAGTTCTTATTTCCGGTCTTATACAAATTTGGCAGGCAGCCTCCCAGCGAAAGAACGAACGCCAATTGCTCGCGGTTGCATCTTATTGCGCTAGTTCAAATGGTTTTATTCATTGAAGTCGGCGCACTAAATTTGTAACATTTCGTTATTGCAATGGCCATAAGGGCGAGTCCGTTTCTTTTATCTCGTCCTCGACGGTAGTTATACCTAATGCCTGAAACAGATGCGCAGCGAAAGCCATGCAGCGAACTGATTATAGCGATGCATGCATCCCCTCTGCACATCTGTTTCAGGCATAAGTCTCGGTGGATATCACTATATCTGATATACCACGTGGCGTTTACAATTGTTCTTAGCACTTTATTTTGAAAAGCTTGCAAATTTGTATGTTACTAGTTTTGGTCCAACCCCAAAGTTGTATACTATACGTCCAAACGGGTTTTAGAACTTGCTTGTATAAAAGCCGTTCATACCTTTTTTAGGCAGTTTTTTCAGAATTTCACCCGTTATTAGATCAAATCCCGGAGCTTTTTTCGGGTTGATCTTTTCTTTTATTTCTTTGGCTATTTCCCTAGAGGTTACTGCTGAAATCGATCTCTCGTCTTCACACATTTCTTCCATTTGTTGGGAATTATCATTATCGTCATATGGCTGGAAGACATTTTCAAGGTGTTCCGCGAATAGATCCGCCTTTTGTTTGTTTGTTTTAGCCCAGTTACCACTGCTGTTTTTCACTGGCGGAATGTATGCCGTTGGTCTTTTCATTTTTTTTGTATCCTTCCACAGTGAGTATTGTGTACTAGCATCGTATGTCAGATTTGTAAGGTATCTTTCTATCGATGCATTTTTAAATTCTGCTATCTTTTTTCTGAGTTTATTGTTTAAACTATTAAGTCTATTTTTAACACTCGGAGCTCTTGTCAGTTGCCATCGTTTGCGAGCTCTTCTCTTTTCTGATATAATGTCGCAGACTTCTTTGGGATACACGTTTCTTTTTACTTTGCTATTTAGTTCAGGCGTTGCAGCCCATGCAGCCTTTTGTATAGCTAAGGTGAAGGACTGTACTTCGCTTTCTAATTGCTCTATTGTATTAATTGTTGTGGATAGTTCGATGCATTCATCTATTAGGTATCTGAAATATATCCAGTCAGTTAGTTTGTTTACTAGACGTGGGTTGTGTTCCTTCATTATAATTTTATTACCAAGTGTAAGCAGCACAGATGAGTGATCTGAGTCAAGATCTGGCCCTTCCTTAACTTGGGTAGTATTTGAAGAAATATTCTTAGTTATGAAGAAGTCGACAACATCCGGGATTTTGTTCCTATCTGTGGGCCAGTAAGTAGGATTTCCCGTTGAATGGTAGTTAGCATTGTTTTTTTTAATAGATTCAAGGAGTTCTCTTCCTCTTGTATTTATTAATCTTGATCCCCAAGATTTGTTCTTAGCGTTGAAATCTCCACCTATTATGAATTTATTTCCGAATTTGCGTAAGAGGCATTCAAAATTGTTTTGTTTCAGTCTGTAGCTAGGAGAACAATATGCGGCTGTTACCATTATCTGCCCGGTGCTTGTTTTTATGTTTACGGATTTGGCTTGTATTTCACACGACTGGTATTCTTCATCTTCTTCGTGTTTAACACCTTCCTTAATTATAACTGCGGCCCCTCCTCTTGCTGCATTGTGAGGATGTGGGGTATGGTATGTCTTGTATCCGCGAAACTTGTATTTTTTCCCAATTTTAAAATGTGTCTCGGAGACTAGACATATGTCAATTTTGTTTATATCGAGAGTCGCTTGTAATTCATCTTTGCGATTCTCGAGGCCATTGGCATTCCATAACAAGATTTGTATGTTTTTAGCCATTATGATCTTTTAGGTACAGTTCTTTTATTACTGTTTTGTTTTTCAAGGAATGATATTCTTTCCAGAATTTTCTTATTATTCTTTTCTATATCTTCCATTCTGTTAAGAATTCTTTGCATTATATCCTCCATAACATTGCTGGGAGGCTTGGGGGTTCCGACTGGTTTTGCAACGTTTGTCGAAGCAACATGTGCATATGTTTTCTTTGGACCGGCTATGGGGCTTAATTTGCCATTTTTGCTTAAGGGTAGATTTCCTATATCTCTATCCAATTTTTTATTAATTTTGGGCCTAGATTTCGGTCTGGAGTCTTTTTGTTTTGTTTTTCTCTGTCTTTAATTGCGTCTATTTGAACAGGCTTTTGCATTTTTTTTTTGCTTGTTGTCTTTTACCTGCTGTAGCTCTTTTGCTACTATACAACCTCTGTAGTTGGCTGGGTGTCTTTCGCTACAATTGGCGCATTTAGGGACAGCCTTTTTTTCCTTTATGCAGTCTTTTGTATGGTGGTCTCCTGCACATTTAACGCATTTCGGGTTAGAGCTGCAGTATTTGTGAGTGTGACCATACTTTGGGCAGTTCTTACATTGAGGAACTAGCTTTGATTTCCGCAAAGGATGAATTTGTACTTTCATTCCTAAGATATCTTTAATTTCATAACTTTTCTTGATGTCTTCATCTTGCTCAAAAGTAAGCATGAACATTGGTAGCGGTGCTTTACTCTTGTGCTTAAGCATGTTGACGACTTCAAGTATTTTGAAGTTTTTCTTCTTAAGGTCTTTCGCAATGCGTTCAGGTGTACATGAGGAGTGTAGTTTCTTTGCAACAACCTTTATTGGTCTTGTTTGTTTATTTTCAAACGAATACCATTGCACCTTTTTCTGGTTTAGTAATTTTGTCAAGTTTCTGTAGGATTCTTCGTTATCCACATTTATTTTAACGTCATTACTATTTAGAAGAGCTGTATTAGCTTTTATTTTATTTTATTTCTTTATTTTAGGCCTTCGTACTTCGTAATACAGAGCACTATAATTGGGGGAGGCTTTATTGGCTTGAGTGGTTTAGTTTCTCTATCTTTTACCTTTTCAGGGCTTTTCTGGTTCTCCTTTGGTGGTGAAAGCTCTGGAGACATGCTGATTTTTCTTTTCTTGTTCCGTTTTGTCCTTCTACAGGATGGTTCTGTCTCTCTGCGCAGTTCTTCTTCATCCGTAGAGTACACTACAGTTTTAGGTATCTGTTCATTTTGATTGTTATTATTGACCTGGTCTTTGAGCAGCTGCAGCTCAAGCTTTAATTTATCAATTTCACTTGCCAGTTTTTCACTGAGTTGCTTAAAATTATCTCTTTCTTCATAGGCTTTTTTATAATTAGCTTCCAACATTGAATTTTCTCTGGTTGGTTGGGATGGTGGTGTCCTTACCAATTTACGACTCTTTATAAAAGGGTCATCTTTCAGCAACAAATGGTTCCCCCCAGAATCCATGGAACCGGCCTCCGAAGAGGGTGGATTTACCAGTTTACCTGGCGTACCACCTGGGGTAGTTATATTATTAGTTTTGTTCATTGCATATTTTTCGTTTTTGGTTAACTTTTTTTTCAAAAAGTTTAAAAATTTGGACTTTAGTCGCCTCTTACGACAGGCATGCCTACTTCGGGTATATTCTTTCCCCTACCGGAAGGGGACGATAATTTCAGCCGCCCCTCTGGGATCAGACGCTGACCGGTGTGCCGCGCAATATGCATCAAACGCTCCCGGATTTAACCTTTAGTTTCATCTTCCAGCTATGACCTTACTGCCAAGGGAGGCCCTACCAGGAGTACAAATCTCCAGACAGTGTCGCTCATACCGTCATTAAGACTACATCTTCGGGTGGATTTTAGTCGCCTTCTACGACAGGCATACCTTACCTCAGGGCTATTCTACCCCCGTCCCTGCAGGGGTTTACTCGTTTAAATAGCTCGATTATTTGTTCTTGTGAACTATCCAACGCTGACAGCACTTCGGGAGAATTAGAAATATGTAAATGAAACCCTCCAGCCGAGTGAATGTTCCTAATCTGTTTAGCCAATGTGATTGCTTCTTCAACTGTGTTGACGCTATCAAGTAAATCAACGATATAATGATTAATCCGATTGCCTTCACCGCTCTAGGATATTCGCTTTTAAAGCATTTAGCGTTCCGATTTTTTACATATTGAGCACTACTCGGCGAATAAGTAGCGCCAAATGTCATAACTTCAGTGACATATATGCTTCGCTTCTCATTTTCTTGACTGCTCCATAGAAATCGGCAAGCTTGTTGATCTTCACCTATTTACTTTACTTGGTAAATCATTTCGGAAATATCTCCAGTAATGGCAATAGCATTTTCCCGAAATCGAAGAAGAATACCAAGCAATGATGAAAGCTGATCGGGCCCCCTTTAATATAAACTAAAGAAACGCCATTTACCTTTGGTGCTGGGTCCCAGGCCAGGGTTGATACCAGGAAGTAATGGAAGATACCAAACGCGATTGTGCTTCTCTTGTAACTCTTCCAATGTCAATTTTCGAATATACCCTTTGCTTTAGGTGTTGATTTTTCTTCAATCGCTTATTCAACGTAGTTAGTCTGTCTACTTTGCCATCAATAAACTATCGGGAAGATCCACCTCATCATAACGCCACAACAAGCTAGTTTAAAATTGTTGACCTTTAAGCTTAGTTATATAATCCATTATTGATTTGTCTCGTCGTTCCTCCCGAGAAGGCAAGTCATCCCTTGGTATTTGCATACCCAACCTCTCGATGGAAAAAACTGTTTCATGATTTCACGCAGGTCCTTATCATCAGGTCACGATTTTCTTCGATGTGGTATTTTATACTCTCATAATCGGATGGGTTTTTTTGACCCAAACACTTACCATCCGCATTTACATCGTTACGACAAGCTAATCTTGCTCTGCTGGGAACTGCCAATCGCTGAGTGCAATCATTACTCTCGGTTGTATTGATGAGTACGAACGCACTGGCAAACTCCGAATAGGATAATGCTTTTCGGTTAGCTCTTGATAATTAAATTTTTTCTTTGGCAAATTAATTCTCTTTATAGTTTGAGCTTCTGTCAATGCATACTCCCTAGCGCCCTCATATTATATACCGGAGATTAGCACGGAATCGCTTATCAGTTCTATCGAATGACGTAGAAGGTAATACCGAATCTACTTTTTTCGCGTTTAATTTTAACCATTAATTTTTAAATTAATTAAATTAACCATTATTAATTTTAATACGAACATTGTTATCGTAAGCGTATGAAGCCCATTTCATTTTCATGTCGTTGTTCAATTCCTTTAACAGATCCTTAATTAACAAAGGATTGTCATACTGATTTTCCAATCCCGACGCCTTCATTACTGCCGTCATATTTGTTGCTGCTGTCGACAATTGAATCACTGATTCCAACTTATCTCCCTTCAGAGGTGGAAGTTTACTTATTTTGTCAATTTGCGTGTTCAACAATGTGCCATTTTTAAAAATTCGATAATATCAGCAACACATGAAGGTTCACATAACTGGCTTGATACTTCAACTTTTGCCTTTGCTTGAAGATTGATCCTAAGGATTGTTGGAGTCGCATTAGGTTCACCTCATTTTAAAACCACATTCTTTTGTCGATTGTTCGAACATTCCTTTAAATAACGGCCATTCTTCAGGTTCGCCGGTAAATACTGGAGTACGATATTTCATCTGATAACTCTTCTTGTTGATGAACAATTGAACAATTGTCGCAAAACCATTTACTCAGTTCCTCAATCCTACTACTACTCAAATCTACACATACATACATAATGACACCATTTTTTACATACCTCGTCACAGTAGATCATATCCTCGTTGTAAGACTGCTCACATATGATGTACCTCGCTAAACTTCATCACCGTTGTGGTTGTTCTTCTCGACAAATCTGATGTTTTTGCCTCTGCGTTGATTGTGGGTACTGCGCAGGTTGTTGTCCTTGTGCTTCTACTGGAATCGCGTCACCGTTTTGAGACATGTCTCTTTCTTGTTTGCTTCGTGTATTTGGTGAACGTAGTAACGGCATATTAAATTACACAATTAAATGTAATTTTAGGAAATTTCACTACTTTTTGTAACTATCAACACCTAATAATTAAAGATTACTGGTTTTAAGCTTTACCTTACATTTTTTTATTAAACCCACTTTCGGGTGCTTAAAATTACAGACTTTTCTATTCTACGTTTTATTTTCTTAAGAATTTTAAAAATACTCCTCGCTTGTTCGGTAGTAACTGTGCCAATCTTCGAAGTAAGAAAAGAAATATAGGCTTTCGAAGTAAGATAAAAAATGGTTTCGAAGTGAAGTGCAGCACTCAGGCAGATAAACTAAGTTTTTAGTTTTATGAGTGCATTCACAGGACAATTTATATTTAAAGGTTGCAATATAAGTTATCCTCGACAGAACTCCTTCACAAGTTTGACAGAAAACGAGAAAAAAAGTATAAAAATATATTTAGCCAACACTTTTCCTAGTAATCAACAATGCACAATTTGTATACCCTATCCTAAGGGTATATTAATTTTGACACATAGTTTGTAACACCCCTTAATAATCGTCGTAGACCCATAAAAGTATATATATTTATGATCAAGACCAAATCCTAAGACTATCTAGTCCGTCTCCGTCTCCGTCCGTCCGTCCGTACGCAATTTTTAGGCCTTTAAAATTAAGCTAGGAAGCTGAAATTTGGACTACATATTCCCTAGGGCTCCAAAATGGTTAAGTGTAAACATTTTTTGAATACGCCCACTGCCACGCCCACAATTCAGAAAAAAACGTTTTAAAGCTAAAGTTAGAGAGATAGAGTGTTACAACCTTCACAATATATGTAGGCACTGCCCTGCTTTATAAGTTTGTCATATAAGGTTTTTGCCACGCCTACTTTTTCTGGACGTTTTTTACTAAAATGCTGTTTTCTTCGAAAATTTTCATAGAAAGCGAAAAAAATGTTTAACAAGATATTTAAAAAATATTTTTTCCAACATATCGCCCATACAAAGTTTTTGGCCACGCCCACTTTTTGGGGGCGTTTTTAAAACAAAACTTTTTTTTTTTTTAATTAATAGAGTGAAATAAAATGCTAGCCATCATCTTCTTAATGCTTTTTTCTTTGGGGCATATAGGGATATGGATAGGGTATCATACTGTTCACCCCAAGCGGACTGTAGCCTTTCCTTATTTTTTTTTATAAAATTCATAACATAAAATGTCATCCTTTATTAAGGTTTTTTTTTGTTTTTTATATAGGAATATGGATAGGATATCATATTGTTCGCCCAAAGCGAACTGTAGACTTTCCTTAGGTTTTTGATTTGTTTGGATAAAAGTAGTGTATTTTGAACCTGATACCTAACTTCTGAAATCGGAAATACATTTGAAGAACTTTTTTACGAAATCTATTATATAATCCAAAATGATGTTTTTACCACGATTGTCTAAATAAACCGAATACTTCCTTCGCGACCATGCTCTTTCATTTATTGTGTTTTTTTTTTTATTTTGAAAAAAAATTTGTTGTAGACAAAAAATATTTCTTTAAAAAATTGTTAATGTTAAATGTGAAAACAATAAGATTTTTTAATGCTAGTTAACGAAATCAGTATTTGTCAATCTAAGGCGAACTGTTTATTTATACGAATATCATCGTTAGCGAGTCATATTATTCGCTTTAAATGAAGTGGGTTGCTTAAAATACGCAAGTGAAAGTATTATAGTTACCGAATTATTAAATTCGCTAAAAAATGCACTGGAATCAAAATAATCAAAAAGAAAATGGCAGCAACAAATCTTCAAAAGGCAGTAAAAATTAAGAAAAATTGAGAAAAACATAATGACAAGATACTTCGTGTTTTTTTTTGAAGAAACTTATACGGAGGTGCAAGCAATTATTTTAAAATTAAGGCGGAGATTAAGGGACAATTAAAATTCTCTCGAACTTCCAAACCGTATATATTATATATTTCTCCATCTTTCGCTTAATCAAAGAAGCGTACGAGAATGTTTGGACCAAATTAAAGACAAATTGTCTAAGGAGAGCTATCAAGGAAGCGTAGGCAATGATTTTATCCTGGACTTAGTGCAACCTACTGTCTTTGTAGTTTTAAAGGAAATGCTAGATGTGTTTCAATCTGTATTTTTTAAAGATAACATATTTTTCCCTTTTGCGTATTAGATACAAAAGTGCTCAGTAAAAAATGTCTTTCATCGTTTAAGGAAGCCTAGACATTTCGCAGCGTTCTTGGCGACATCGAATATGTGCTCATTCCAATGAAGGTTATCATTAACACACGTCCCGAGGATGGAAATTCCTTTGGTTTTCAGCGATACAAGTGCTATTGATGGATAATGGCAGAGTGTTAGGGTTTCGCTCCAATGACAGTAGACAGCATTAAATTCTACTCTATTTGTTTTACACCACTGAAGAATGCTGTCAAGATCGGAATTTAATGAGATAAACATAAATTGCCAGTTCCGAAGATGAGGGACGTTGCTTTTTTTATTAGCTTTTATTTTATTTTATTTTTTTATTTTAAGCCTTTGTACTTCGTAATACAGAGCACTATAATTGGGGGAGGCTTTATTGGCTTGAGTGGTTTAGTTTCTCTATCTTTCACCTTTTCAGGGATTTTCTGGTTCTCCTTTGGTGGTGAAAGCTCTGGAGACATGCTGATTTTTCTTTTCTTGTTCCGTTTTGTCCTTCTACAGGATGGTTCTGTCTCTCTGCGCAGTTCTTCTTCATCCGTAGAGTACACTACAGTTTTAGGTATCTGTTCATTTTGATTGTTATTATTGACCTGGTCTTTGAGCAGCTGCAGCTCAAGCTTTAATTTATCAATTTCACTTGCCAGTTTTTCACTGAGTTGCTTAAAATTATCTCTTTCTTCATAGGCTTTTTTATAATTAGCTTCCAACATTGAATTTTCTCTGGCTGGTTGGGATGGTGGTGTCCTTACCAATTTACGACTCTTTATAAAAGGGTCATCTTTCAGCAACAAATGGTTCCCCCCAGAATCCATGGAACCGGCCTCCGAAGAGGGTGGATTTACCAGTTTACCTGGCGTACCACCTGGGGTAGTTATATTATTAGTTTTGTTCATTGCATATTTTTCGTTTTTGGTTAACTTTTTTTTCAAAAAGTTTAAAAATTTGGACTTTAGTCGCCTCTTACGACAGGCATGCCTACCTCGGGTATATTCTTTCCCCTACCGGAAGGGGACGATAATTTCAGCCGCCCCTCTGGGATCAGACGCTGACCGGTGTGCCGCGCAATATGCATCAAACGCTCCCGGATTTAACCTTTAGTTTCATCTTCCAGCTATGACCTTACTGTCAAGGGAGGCCCTACCAGGAGTACAAATCTCCAGACAGTGTCGCTCATACCGTCATTAAGACTACATCTTCGGGTGGATTTTAGTCGCCTTCTACGACAGGCATACCTTACCTCAGGGCTATTCTACCCCCGTCCCTGCAGGGGTTTACTCGTTTAAATAGCTCGATTATTTGTTCTTGTGAACTATCCAACGCTGACAGCACTTCGGGAGAATTAGAAATATGTAAATGAAACCCTCCAGCCGAGTGAATGTTCCTAATCTGTTTAGCCAATGTGATTGCTTCTTCAACTGTGTTGACGCTATCAAGTAAATCAACGATATAATGATTAATCCGATTGCCTTCACCGCTCTAGGATATTCGCTTTTAAAGCATTTAGCGTTCCGATTTTTTACATATTGAGCACTACTCGGCGAATAAGTAGCGCCAAATGTCATAACTTCAGTGACATATATGCTTCGCTTCTCATTTTCTTGACTGCTCCATAGAAATCGGCAAGCTTGTTGATCTTCACCTATTTACTTTACTTGTTAAAACATTTCGGAAATATCTCCAGTAATGGCAATAGCATTTTCCCGAAATCGAAGAAGAATACCAAGCAATTATGAAAGCTGATCGGGCCCCCTTTAATATAAACTAAAGAAACGCCATTTACCTTTGGTGCTGGGTCCCAGGCCAGGGTTGATACCAGGAAGTAATGGAAGATACCAAACGCGATTGTGCTTCTCTTGTAACTCTTCCAATGTCAATTTTCGAATATACCCTTTGCTTTAGGTGTTGATTTTTCTTCAATCGCTTATTCAACGTAGTTAGTCTGTCTACTTTGCCATCAATAAACTATCGGGAAGATCCACCTCATCATAACGCCACAACAAGCTAGTTTAAAATTGTTGACCTTTAAGCTTAGTTATATAATCCATTATTGATTTGTCTCGTCGTTCCTCCTGAGAAGGCAAGTCATCCCTTGGTATTTGCATACCCAACCTCTCGATGGAAAAAACTGTTTCATGATTTCACGCAGGTCCTTATCATCAGGTCACGATGTTCTTCGATGTGGTATTTTATACTCTCATAATCGGATGAGTTTTTTTGACCCAAACACTTACCATCCCCATTTACATCGTTACGACAAGCTAATCTTGCTCTGCTGGGAACTGCCAATCGCTGAGTGCAATCATTACTCTCGGTTGTATTGATGAGTACGAACGCACTGGCAAACTCCGAATAGGATAATGCTTTTCGGTTAGCTCTTGATAATTAAACTTTTTCTTTGGCAAATAAATTTTCTTTATAGTTTGAGCTTCTGTCAATGCATACTCCCTAGCGCCCTCATATTATATACCGGAGATTAGCACGGAATCGCTTATCAGTTCTATCGAATGACGTAGAAGGTAATACCGAATCTACTTTTTTCGCGTTTAATTTTAACCAAGAACCAAATACTAAAACTCCTGATACATTGTTATCGTAAGCGTATGAAGCCCATTTCATTTTCATGTCGTTGTTCAATTTCTTTAACAGATCCTTAATTAACAAAGGATTGTCATACTGATTTTCCAATCCCGACGCCTTCATTACTGCCGTCATATTTGTTGCTGCTGTCGACAATTGAATCACTGATTCCAACTTATCTCCCTTTAGAGGTGGAAGTTTACTTATTTTGTCAATTTGCGTGTTCAACAATGTGCCATTTTTAAAAATTCGATAATATCAGCAACACATGAAGGTTCACATAACTGGCTTGATACTTCAACTTTTGCCTTTGCTTGAAGATTGATCCTAAGGATTGTTGGAGTCGCATTAGGTTCACCTCATTTTAAAACCACATTCTTTTGTCGATTGTTCGAACATTCCTTTAAATAACGGCCATTCTTCAGGTTCGCCGGTAAATACTGGAGTACGATATTTCATCTGATAACTCTTCTTGTCGTTCTAGAAGTTCTTGCTCCTTTTGCAAATTTACGCGCTCTTCCTTTAGCAATGCACGCTGATCGAATATACGCATTTTTAAATCTATTTGTGACGTTAAACTGCATCTTGATGTGCATGACCTGTTGTCCGATTCGTCATCAGGTATATCTCGAACTGCTTCGATAACGCCATGTAAGTATGTTACTGGAAGCGGAACTCCTTCAGTATTGATGAAACCTTCAGCCAATGCTCCAGCCAATGCTACATAAACTATCCCATTTAGTAAAGGCAGCATGCACCACCGTTTTTAGTTTATTTGCCCTTACATATTTTTGTACGACTTCATATTGCGTCATCAATTCCTTGTGAAGAACATCAACTTTCCTAGCATTCCCAATTGAACAATTGTCGCAAAACCATTTACTCAGTTCCTCAATCCTACTACTACTCAAATCTACACATACATACATAATGACACCATTTTTTACATACCTCGTCACAGTAGATCATATCCTCGTTGTACGACTGCTCACATATGATGTACCTCGCTAAACTTCATCACCGTTGTGGTTGTTCTTCTCGACAAATCTGATGTTTTTGCCTCTGCGTTGATTGTGGGTACTGCGCAGGTTGTTGTCCTTGTGCTTCTACTGGAATCGCGTCACCGTTTTGAGACATGTCTCTTTCTTGTTTGCTTCGTGTATTTGGTGAACGTAGTAACGGCATATTAAATTACACAATTAAATGTAATTTTATGAAATTTCACTACTTTTTGTAACTATCAACACCTAATAATTAAAGATTACTGGTTTTAAGCTTTACCTTACATTTTTTTATTAAACCCACTTTCGGGTGCTTAAAATTACAGACTTTTCTATTCTACGTTTTATTTTCTTAAGAATTTTAAAAATACTCCTCGCTTGTTCGGTAGTAACTGTGCCAATCTTCGAAGTAAGAAAAGAAATATAGGCTTTCGAAGTAAGATAAAAAATGGTTTCGAAGTGAAGTGCAGCACTCAGGCAGATAAACTAAGTTTTTAGTTTTATGAGTGCATTCACAGGACAATTTATATTTAAAGGTTGCAATATAAGTTATCCTCGACAGAACTCCTTCACAAGTTTGACAGAAAACGAGAAAAAAAGTATAAAAATATATTTAGCCAACACTTTTCCTAGTAATCAACAATGCACAATTTGTATACCCTATCCTAAGGGTATATTAATTTTGACACATAGTTTGTAACACCCCTTAATAATCGTCGTAGACCCATAAAAGTATATATATTTATGATCAAGACCAAATCCTAAGACTATCTAGTCCGTCTCCGTCTCCGTCCGTCCGTCCGTACGCAATTTTTAGGCCTTTAAAATTAAGCTAGGAAGCTGAAATTTGGACTACATATTCCCTAGGGCTCCAAAATGGTTAAGTGTAAACATTTTTTGAATACGCCCACTGCCACGCCCACAATTCAGAAAAAAACGTTTTAAAGCTAAAGTTAGAGAGATAGAGTGTTACAACCTTCACAATATATGTAGGCACTGCCCTGCTTTATAAGTTTGTCATATAAGGTTTTTGCCACGCCTCCTTTTTCTGGGCGTTTTTTACTAAAATGCTGTTTTCTTCGAAAATTTTCATAGAAAGCGAAAAAAATGTTTAACAAGATATTTAAAAAATATTTTTTCCAACATATCGCCCATACAAAGTTTTTGGCCACGCCCACTTTTTGGGGGCGTTTTTAAAACAAAACTTTTTTTTTTTTTAATTAATAGAGTGAAATAAAATGCTAGCCATCATCTTCTTAATGCTTTTTTCTTTGGGGCATATAGGGATATGGATAGGGTATCATACTGTTCACCCCAAGCGGACTGTAGCCTTTCCTTATTTTTTTTTATAAAATTCATAACATAAAATGTCATCCTTTATTAAGGTTTTTTTTTGTTTTTTATATAGGAATATGGATAGGATATCATATTGTTCGCCCAAAGCGAACTGAAGACTTTCCTTAGGTTTTTGATTTGTTTGGATAAAAGTAGTGTATTTTGAACCTGATACCTAACTTCTGAAATCGGAAATACATTTGAAGAACTTTTTTACGAAATCTATTATATAATCCAAAATGATGTTTTTACCACGATTGTGTTTTTTTTTTATTTTGAAAAAAAATTTGTTGTAGACAAAAAATATTTCTTTAAAAAATTGTTAATGTTAAATGTGAAAACAATAAGATTTTTTAATGCTAGTTAACGAAATCAGTATTTGTCAATCTAAGGCGAACTGTTTATTTATACGAATATCATCGTTAGCGAGTCATATTATTCGCTTTAAATGAAGTGGGTTGCTTAAAATACTCAAGTGAAAGTATTATAGTTACCGAATTATTAAATTCGCTAAAAAATGCACTGGAATCAAAATAATCAAAAAGAAAATGGCAGCAACAAATCTTCAAAAGGCAGTAAAAATTAAGAAAAATTGAGAAAAACATAATGACAAGATACTTCGTGTTTTTTTTTGAAGAAACTTATACGGAGGTGCAAGCAATTATTTTAAAATTAAGGCGGAGATTAAGGGACAATTAAAATTCTCTCGAACTTCCAAACCGTATATATTATATATTTCTCCATCTTTCGCTTAATCAAAGAAGCGTACGAGAATGTTTGGACCAAATTAAAGACAAATTGTCTAAGGAGAGCTATCAAGGAAGCGTAGGCAATGATTTTATCCTGGACTTAGTGCGACCTACTGTCTTTGTAGTTTTAAAGGAAATGCTAGATGTGTTTCAATCTGTATTTTTTAAAGATAACATATTTTTCCCTTTTGCGTATTAGATACAAAAGTGCTCAGTAAAAAATGTCTTTCATCGTTTAAGGAAGCCTAGACATTTCGCAGCGTTCTTGGCGACATCGAATATGTGCTCATTCCAATGAAGGTTATCATTAACACACGTCCCGAGGATGGAAATTCCTTTGGTTTTCAGCGATACAAGTGCTATTGATGGATAATGGCAGAGTGTTAGGGTTTCGCTCCAATGACAGTAGACAGCATTAAATTCTACTCTATTTGTTTTACACCACTGAAGAATGCTGTCAAGATCGGAATTTAATGAGATAAACATAAATTGCCAGTTCCGAAGATGAGGGACGTTGCTTTTTTTATTAGCTTTTATTTTATTTTATTTTTTTATTTTAAGCCTTTGTACTTCGTAATACAGAGCACTATAATTGGGGGAGGCTTTATTGGCTTGAGTGGTTTAGTTTCTCTATCTTTCACCTTTTCAGGGATTTTCTGGTTCTCCTTTGGTGGTGAAAGCTCTGGAGACATGCTGATTTTTCTTTTCTTGTTCCGTTTTGTCCTTCTACAGGATGGTTCTGTCTCTCTGCGCAGTTCTTCTTCATCCGTAGAGTACACTACAGTTTAAGGTATCTGTTCATTTTGATTGTTATTATTGACCTGGTCTTTGAGCAGCTGCAGCTCAAGCTTTAATTTATCAATTTCACTTGCCAGTTTTTCACTGAGTTGCTTAAAATTATCTCTTTCTTCATAGGCTTTTTTATAATTAGCTTCCAACATTGAATTTTCTCTGGCTGGTTGGGATGGTGGTGTCCTTACCAATTTACGACTCTTTATAAAAGGGTCATCTTTCAGCAACAAATGGTTCCCCCCAGAATCCATGGAACCGGCCTCCGAAGAGGGTGGATTTACCAGTTTACCTGGCGTACCACCTGGGGTAGTTATATTATTAGTTTTGTTCATTGCATATTTTTCGTTTTTGGTTAACTTTTTTTTCAAAAAGTTTAAAAATTTGGACTTTAGTCGCCTCTTACGACAGGCATGCCTACCTCGGGTATATTCTTTCCCCTACCGGAAGGGGACGATAATTTCAGCCGCCCCTCTGGGATCAGACGCTGACCGGTGTGCCGCGCAATATGCATCAAACGCTCCCGGATTTAACCTTTAGTTTCATCTTCCAGCTATGACCTTACTGTCAAGGGAGGCCCTACCAGGAGTACAAATCTCCAGACAGTGTCGCTCATACCGTCATTAAGACTACATCTTCGGGTGGATTTTAGTCGCCTTCTACGACAGGCATACCTTACCTCAGGGCTATTCTACCCCCGTCCCTGCAGGGGTTTACTCGTTTAAATAGCTCGATTATTTGTTCTTGTGAACTATCCAACGCTGACAGCACTTCGGGAGAATTAGAAATATGTAAATGAAACCCTCCAGCCGAGTGAATATTCCTAATCTGTTTAGCCAATGTGATTGCTTCTTCAACTGTGTTGACGCTATCAAGTAAATCAACGATATAATGATTAATCCGATTGCCTTCACCGCTCTAGGATATTCGCTTTTAAAGCATTTAGCGTTCCGATTTTTTACATATTGAGCACTACTCGGCGAATAAGTAGCGCCAAATGTCATAACTTCAGTGACATATATGCTTCGCTTCTCATTTTCTTGACTGCTCCATAGAAATCGGCAAGCTTGTTGATCTTCACCTATTTACTTTACTTGTTAAAACATTTCGGAAATATTTCCAGTAATGGCAATAGCATTTTCCCGAAATCGAAGAAGAATACCAAGCAATTATGAAAGCTGATCGGGCCCCTTCAATATAAACTAAAGAAACGCCATTTACCTTTGGTGCTGGGTCCCAGGCCAGGGTTGATACCAGGAAGTAATGGAAGATACCAAACGCGATTGTGCTTCTCTTGTAACTCTTCCAATGTCAATTTTCGAATATACCCTTTGCTTTAGGTGTTGATTTTTCTTCAATCGCTTATTCAACGTAGTTAGTCTGTCTACTTTGCCATCAATAAACTATCGGGAAGATCCACCTCATCATAACGCCACAACAAGCTAGTTTAAAATTGTTGACCTTTAAGCTTAGTTATATAATCCATTATTGATTTGTCTCGTCGTTCCTCCTGAGAAGGCAAGTCATCCCTTGGTATTTGCATACCCAACCTCTCGATGGAAAAAACTGTTTCATGATTTCACGCAGGTCCTTATCATCAGGTCACGATGTTCTTCGATGTGGTATTTTATACTCTCATAATCGGATGAGTTTTTTTGACCCAAACACTTACCATCCCCATTTACATCGTTACGACAAGCTAATCTTGCTCTGCTGGGAACTGCCAATCGCTGAGTGCAATCATTACTCTCGGTTGTATTGATGAGTACGAACGCACTGGCAAACTCCAAATAGGATAATGCTTTTCGGTTAGCTCTTGATAATTAAATTTTTTCTTTGGCAAATTAATTTTCTTTATAGTTTGAGCTTCTGTCAATGCATACTCCCTAGCGCCCTCATATTATATACCGGAGATTAGCACGGAATCGCTTATCAGTTCTATCGAATGACGTAGAAGGTAATACCGAATCTACTTTTTTCGCGTTTAATTTTAACCAAGAACCAAATACTAAAACTCCTGATACATTGTTATCGTAAGCGTATGAAGCCCATTTCATTTTCATGTCGTTGTTCAATTTCTTTAACAGATCCTTAATTAACAAAGGATTGTCATACTGATTTTCCAATCCCGACGCCTTCATTACTGCCGTCATATTTGTTGCTGCTGTCGACAATTGAATCACTGATTCCAACTTATCTCCCTTCAGAGGTGGAAGTTTACTTATTTTGTCAATTTGCGTGTTCAACAATGTGCCATTTTTAAAAATTCGATAATATCAGCAACACATGAAGGTTCACATAACTGGCTTGATACTTCAACTTTTGCCTTTGCTTGAAGATTGATCCTAAGGATTGTTGGAGTCGCATTAGGTTCACCTCATTTTAAAACCACATTCTTTTGTCGATTGTTCGAACATTCCTTTAAATAACGGCCATTCTTCAGGTTCGCCGGTAAATACTGGAGTACGATATTTCATCTGATAACTCTTCTTGTCGTTCTAGAAGTTCTTGCTCCTTTTGCAAATTTACGCGCTCTTCCTTTAGCAATGCACGCTGATCGAATATACGCATTTTTAAATCTATTTGTGACGTTAAACTGCATCTTGATGTGCATGACCTGTTGTCCGATTCGTCATCAGGTATATCTCGAACTGCTTCGATAACGCCATGTAAGTATGTTACTGGAAGCGGAACTCCTTCAGTATTGATGAAACCTCCAGCCAATGCTCCAGCCAATGCTACATAAACTATCCCATTTAGTAAAGGCAGCATGCACCACCGTTTTTAGTTTATTTGCCCTTACATATTTTTGTACGACTTCATATTGCGTCATCAATTCCTTGTGAAGAACATCAACTTTCCTAGCATTCCCAATTGAACAATTGTCGCAAAACCATTTACTCAGTTCCTCAATCCTACTACTACTCAAATCTACACATACATACATAATGACACCATTTTTTACATACCTCGTCACAGTAGATCATATCCTCGTTGTACGACTGCTCACATATGATGTACCTCGCTAAACTTCATCACCGTTGTGGTTGTTCTTCTCGACAAATCTGATGTTTTTGCCTCTGCGTTGATTGTGGGTACTGCGCAGGTTGATGTCCTTGTGCTTCTACTGGAATCGCGTCACCGTTTTGAGACATGTCTCTTTCTTGTTTGCTTCGTGTATTTGGTGAACGTAGTAACGGCATATTAAATTACACAATTAAATGTAATTTTAGGAAATTTCACTACTTTTTGTAACTATCAACACCTAATAATTAAAGATTACTGGTTTTAAGCTTTACCTTACATTTTTTTATTAAACCCACTTTCGGGTGCTTAAAATTACAGACTTTTCTATTCTACGTTTTATTTTCTTAAGAATTTTAAAAATACTCCTCGCTTGTTCGGTAGTAACTGTGCCAATCTTCGAAGTAAGAAAAGAAATATAGGCTTTCGAAGTAAGATAAAAAATGGTTTCGAAGTGAAGTGCAGCACTCAGGCAGATAAACTAAGTTTTTAGTTTTATGAGTGCATTCACAGGACAATTTATATTTAAAGGTTGCAATATAAGTTATCCTCGACAGAACTCCTTCACAAGTTTGACAGAAAACGAGAAAAAAAGTATAAAAATATATTTAGCCAACACTTTTCCTAGTAATCAACAATGCACAATTTGTATACCCTATCCTAAGGGTATATTAATTTTGACACATAGTTTGTAACACCCCTTAATAATCGTCGTAGACCCATAAAAGTATATATATTTATGATCAAGACCAAATCCTAAGACTATCTAGTCCGTCTCCGTCTCCGTCTCCGTCCGTCCGTCCGTACGCAATTTTTAGGCCTTTAAAATTAAGCTAGGAAGCTGAAATTTGGACTACATATTCCCTAGGGCTCCAAAATGGTTAAGTGTAAACATTTTTTGAATACGCCCACAATTCGGAAAAAAACGTTTTAAAGCTAAAGTTAGAGAGATAGAGTGTTACAACCTTCACAATATATGTAGGCACTGCCCTGCTTTATAAGTTTGTCATATAAGGTTTTTGCCACGCCTACTTTTTCTGGGCGTTTTTTACTAAAATGCTGTTTTCTTCGAAAATTTTCATAGAAAGCGAAAAAAATGTTTAACAAGATATTTAAAAAATATTTTTTCCAACATATCGCCCATACAAAGTTTTTGGCCACGCCCACTTTTTGGGGGCGTTTTTAAAACAAAACTTTTTTTTTTTTAATTAATAGAGTGAAATAAAATGCTAGCCATCATCTTCTTAATGCTTTTTTCTTTGGGGCATATAGGGATATGGATAGGGTATCATACTGTTCACCCCAAGCGGACTGTAGCCTTTCCTTATTTTTTTTTATAAAATTCATAACATAAAATGTCATCCTTTATTAAGGTTTTTTTTTGTTTTTTATATAGGAATATGGATAGGATATCATATTGTTCGCCCAAAGCGAACTGTAGACTTTCCTTAGGTTTTTGATTTGTTTGGATAAAAGTAGTGTATTTTGAACCTGATACCTAACTTCTGAAATCGGAAATACATTTGAAGAACTTTTTTACGAAATCTATTATATAATCCAAAATGATGTTTTTACCACGATTGTCTAAATAAACCGAATACTTCCTTCGCGACCATGCTCTTTCATTTATTGTGTTTTTTTTTATTTTGAAAAAAAATTTGTTGTAGACAAAAAATATTTCTTTAAAAAATTGTTAATGTTAAATGTGAAAACAATAAGATTTTTTAATGCTAGTTAACGAAATCAGTATTTGTCAATCTAAGGCGAACTGTTTATTTATACGAATATCATCGTTAGCGAGTCATATTATTCGCTTTAAATGAAGTGGGTTGCTTAAAATACTCAAGTGAAAGTATTATAGTTACCGAATTATTAAATTCGCTAAAAAATGCACTGGAATCAAAATAATCAAAAAGAAAATGGCAGCAACAAATCTTCAAAAGGCAGTAAAAATTAAGAAAAATTGAGAAAAACATAATGACAAGATACTTCGTGTTTTTTTTTGAAGAAACTTATACGGAGGTGCAAGCAATTATTTTAAAATTAAGGCGGAGATTAAGGGACAATTAAAATTCTCTCGAACTTCCAAACCGTATATATTATATATTTCTCCATCTTTCGCTTAATCAAAGAAGCGTACGAGAATGTTTGGACCAAATTAAAGACAAATTGTCTAAGGAGAGCTATCAAGGAAGCGTAGGCAATGATTTTATCCTGGACTTAGTGCAACCTACTGTCTTTGTAGTTTTAAAGGAAATGCTAGATGTGTTTCAATCTGTATTTTTTAAAGATAACATATTTTTCCCTTTTGCGTATTAGATACAAAAGTGCTCAGTAAAAAATGTCTTTCATCGTTTAAGGAAGCCTAGACATTTCGCAGCGTTCTTGGCGACATCGAATATGTGCTCATTCCAATGAAGGTTATCATTAACACACGTCCCGAGGATGGAAATTCCTTTGGTTTTCAGCGATACAAGTGCTATTGATGGATAATGGCAGAGTGTTAGGGTTTCGCTCCAATGACAGTAGACAGCATTAAATTCTACTCTATTTGTTTTACACCACTGAAGAATGCTGTCAAGATCGGAATTTAATGAGATAAACATAAATTGCCAGTTCCGAAGATGAGGGACGTTGCTTTTTTTATTAGCTTTTATTTTATTTTTTTATTTTAAGCCTTTGTACTTCGTAATACAGAGCACTATAATTGGGGGAGGCTTTATTGGCTTGAGTGGTTTAGTTTCTCTATCTTTCACCTTTTCAGGGATTTTCTGGTTCTCCTTTGGTGGTGAAAGCTCTGGAGACATGCTGATTTTTCTTTTCTTGTTCCGTTTTGTCCTTCTACAGGATGGTTCTGTCTCTCTGCGCAGTTCTTCTTCATCCGTAGAGTACACTACAGTTTTAGGTATCTGTTCATTTTGATTGTTATTATTGACCTGGTCTTTGAGCAGCTGCAGCTCAAGCTTTAATTTATCAATTTCACTTGCCAGTTTTTCACTGAGTTGCTTAAAATTATCTCTTTCTTCATAGGCTTTTTTATAATTAGCTTCCAACATTGAATTTTCTCTGGCTGGTTGGGATGGTGGTGTCCTTACCAATTTACGACTCTTTATAAAAGGGTCATCTTTCAGCAACAAATGGTTCCCCCCAGAATCCATGGAACCGGCCTCCGAAGAGGGTGGATTTACCAGTTTACCTGGCGTACCACCTGGGGTAGTTATATTATTAGTTTTGTTCATTGCATATTTTTCGTTTTTGGTTAACTTTTTTTTCAAAAAGTTTAAAAATTTGGACTTTAGTCGCCTCTTACGACAGGCATGCCTACCTCGGGTATATTCTTTCCCCTACCGGAAGGGGACGATAATTTCAGCCGCCCCTCTGGGATCAGACGCTGACCGGTGTGCCGCGCAATATGCATCAAACGCTCCCGGATTTAACCTTTAGTTTCATCTTCCAGCTATGACCTTACTGTCAAGGGAGGCCCTACCAGGAGTACAAATCTCCAGACAGTGTCGCTCATACCGTCATTAAGACTACATCTTCGGGTGGATTTTAGTCGCCTTCTACGACAGGCATACCTTACCTCAGGGCTATTCTACCCCCGTCCCTGCAGGGGTTTACTCGTTTAAATAGCTCGATTATTTGTTCTTGTGAACTATCCAACGCTGACAGCACTTCGGGAGAATTAGAAATATGTAAATGAAACCCTCCAGCCGAGTGAATATTCCTAATCTGTTTAGCCAATGTGATTGCTTCTTCAACTGTGTTGACGCTATCAAGTAAATCAACGATATAATGATTAATCCGATTGCCTTCAGCTCTAGGATATTCGCTTTTAAAGCATTTAGCGTTCCGATTTTTTACATATTGAGCACTACTCGGCGAATAAGTAGCGCCAAATGTCATAACTTCAGTGACATATATGCTTCGCTTCTCATTTTCTTGACTGCTCCATAGAAATCGGCAAGCTTGTTGATCTTCACCTATTTACTTTACTTGTTAAAACATTTCGGAAATATCTCCAGTAATGGCAATAGCATTGTCCCGAAATCGAAGAAGAATACCAAGCAATTATGAAAGCTGATCGGGCCCCCTTTAATATAAACTAAAGAAACGCCATTTACCTTTGGTGCTGGGTCCCAGGCCAGGGTTGATACCAGGAAGTAATGGAAGATACCAAACGCGATTGTGCTTCTCTTGTAACTCTTCCAATGTCAATTTTCGAATATACCCTTTGCTTTAGGTGTTGATTTTTCTTCAATCGCTTATTCAACGTAGTTAGTCTGTCTACTTTGCCATCAATAAACTATCGGGAAGATCCACCTCATCATAACGCCACAACAAGCTAGTTTAAAATTGTTGACCTTTAAGCTTAGTTATATAATCCATTATTGATTTGTCTCGTCGTTCCTCCTGAGAAGGCAAGTCATCCCTTGGTATTTGCATACCCAACCTCTCGATGGAAAAAACTGTTTCATGATTTCACGCAGGTCCTTATCATCAGGTCACGATGTTCTTCGATGTGGTATTTTATACTCTCATAATCGGATGAGTTTTTTTGACCCAAACACTTACCATCCCCATTTACATCGTTACGACAAGCTAATCTTGCTCTGCTGGGAACTGCCAATCGCTGAGTGCAATCATTACTCTCGGTTGTATTGATGAGTACGAACGCACTGGCAAACTCCGAATAGGATAATGCTTTTCGGTTAGCTCTTGATAATTAAATTTTTTCTTTGGCAAATAAATTTTCTTTATAGTTTGAGCTTCTGTCAATGCATACTCCCTAGCGCCCTCATATTATATACCGGAGATTAGCACGGAATCGCTTATCAGTTCTATCGAATGACGTAGAAGGTAATACCGAATCTACTTTTTTCGCGTTTAATTTTAACCAAGAACCAAATACTAAAACTCCTGATACATTGTTATCGTAAGCGTATGAAGCCCATTTCATTTTCATGTCGTTGTTCAATTTCTTTAACAGATCCTTAATTAACAAAGGATTGTCATACTGATTTTCCAATCCCGACGCCTTCATTACTGCCGTCATATTTGTTGCTGCTGTCGACAATTGAATCACTGATTCCAACTTATCTCCCTTCAGAGGTGGAAGTTTACTTATTTTGTCAATTTGCGTGTTCAACAATGTGCCATTTTTAAAAATTTGATAATATCAGCAACACATGAAGGTTCACATAACTGGCTTGATACTTCAACTTTTGCCTTTGCTTGAAGATTGATCCTAAGGATTGTTGGAGTCGCATTAGGTTCACCTCATTTTAAAACCACATTCTTTTGGCGATTGTTCGAACATTCCTTTAAATAACGGCCATTCTTCAGGTTCGCCGGTAAATACTGGAGTACGATATTTCATCTGATAACTCTTCTTGTCGTTCTAGAAGTTCTTGCTCCTTTTGCAAATTTACGCGCTCTTCCTTTAGCAATGCACGCTGATCGAATATACGCATTTTTAAATCTATTTGTGACGTTAAACTGCATCTTGATGTGCATGACCTGTTGTCCGATTCGTCATCAGGTATATCTCGAACTGCTTCGATAACGCCATGTAAGTATGTTACTGGAAGCGGAACTCCTTCAGTATTGATGAAACCTCCAGCCAATGCTCCAGCCAATGCTACATAAACTATCCCATTTAGTAAAGGCAGCATGCACCACCGTTTTTAGTTTATTTGCCCTTACATATTTTTGTACGACTTCATATTGCGTCATCAATTCCTTGTGAAGAACATCAACTTTCCTAGCATTCCCAATTGAACAATTGTCGCAAAACCATTTACTCAGTTCCTCAATCCTACTACTACTCAAATCTACACATACATACATAATGACACCATTTTTTACATACCTCGTCACAGTAGATCATATCCTCGTTGTACGACTGCTCACATATGATGTTCCTCGCTAAACTTCATCACCGTTGTTGTTGTTCTTCTCGACAAATCTGATGTTTTTGCCTCTGCGTTGATTGTGGGTACTGCGCAGGTTGTTGTCCTTGTGCTTCTACTGGAATCGCGTCACCGTATTGAGACATGTCTCTTTCTTGTTTGCTTCGTGTATTTGGTGAACGTAGTAACGGCATATTAAATTACACAATTAAATGTAATTTTAGGAAATTTCACTACTTTTTGTAACTATCAACACCTAATAATTAAAGATTACTGGTTTTAAGATTTACCTTACATTTTTTTATTAAACCCACTTTCGGGTGCTTAAAATTACAGACTTTTCTATTCTACGTTTTATTTTCTTAAGAATTTTAAAAATACTCCTCGCTTGTTCGGTAGTAACGGTGCCAATCTTCGAAGTAAGAAAAGAAATATAGGCTTTCGAAGTAAGATAAAAAATGGTTTCGAAGTGAAGTGCAGCACTCAGGCAGATAAACTAAGTTTTTAGTTTTATGAGTGCATTCACAGGACAATTTATATTTAAAGGTTGCAATATAAGTTATCCTCGACAGAACTCCTTCACAAGTTTGACAGAAAACGAGAAAAAAAGTATAAAAATATATTTAGCCAACACTTTTCCTAGTAATCAACAATGCACAATTTGTATACCCTATCCTAAGGGTATATTAATTTTGACACATAGTTTGTAACACCCCTTAATAATCGTCGTAGACCCATAAAAGTATATATATTTATGATCAAGACCAAATCCTAAGACTATCTAGTCCGTCTCCGTCTCCGTCCGTCCGTCCGTACGCAATTTTTAGGCCTTTAAAATTAAGCTAGGAAGCTGAAATTTGGACTACATATTCCCTAGGGCTCCAAAATGGTTAAGTGTAAACATTTTTTGAATACGCCCACTGCCACGCCCACAATTCAGAAAAAAACGTTTTAAAGCTAAAGTTAGAGAGATAGAGTGTTACAACCTTCACAATATATGTAGGCACTGCCCTGCTTTATAAGTTTGTCATATAAGGTTTTTGCCACGCCTACTTTTTCTGGGCGTTTTTTACTAAAATGCTGTTTTCTTCGAAAATTTTCATAGAAAGCGAAAAAAATGTTTAACAAGATATTTGAAAAATATTTTTTCCAACATATCGCCCATACAAAGTTTTTGGCCACGCCCACTTTTTGGGGGCGTTTTTAAAACAAAACTTTTTTTTTTTTAATTAATAGAGTGAAATAAAATGCTAGCCATCATCTTCTTAATGCTTTTTTCTTTGGGGCATATAGGGATATGGATAGGGTATCATACTGTTCGCCCCAAGCGGACTGTAGCCTTTCCTTATTTTTTTTTATAAAATTCATAACATAAAATGTCATCCTTTATTAAGGTTTTTTTTTGTTTTTTATATAGGAATATGGATAGGATATCATATTGTTCGCCCAAAGCGAACTGTAGACTTTCCTTAGGTTTTTGATTTGTTTGGATAAAAGTAGTGTATTTTGAACCTGATACCTAACTTCTGAAATCGGAAATACATTTGAAGAACTTTTTTACGAAATCTATTATATAATCCAAAATGATGTTTTTACCACGATTGTCTAAATAAACCGAATACTTCCTTCGCGACCATGCTCTTTTATTTATTGTGTTTTTTTTTTATTTTGAAAAAAAATTTGTTGTAGACAAAAAATATTTCTTTAAAAAATTGTTAATGTTAAATGTGAAAACAATAAGATTTTTTAATGCTAGTTAACGAAATCAGTATTTGTCAATCTAAGGCGAACTGTTTATTTATACGAATATCATCGTTAGCGAGTCATATTATTCGCTTTAAATGAAGTGGGTTGCTTAAAATACTCAAGTGAAAGTATTATAGTTACCGAATTATTAAATTCGCTAAAAAATGCACTGGAATCAAAATAATCAAAAAGAAAATGGCAGCAACAAATCTTCAAAAGGCAGTAAAAATTAAGAAAAATTGAGAAAAACATAATGGCAAGATACTTCGTGTTTTTTTTTGAAGAAACTTATACGGAGGTGCAAGCAATTATTTTAAAATTAAGGCGGAGATTAAGGGACAATTAAAATTCTCTCGAACTTCCAAACCGTATATATTATATATTTCTCCATCTTTCGCTTAATCAAAGAAGCGTACGAGAATGTTTGGACCAAATTAAAGACAAATTGTCTAAGGAGAGCTATCAAGGAAGCGTAGGCAATGATTTTATCCTGGACTTAGTGCAACCTACTGTCTTTGTAGTTTTAAAGGAAATGCTAGATGTGTTTCAATCCGTATTTTTTAAAGATAACATATTTTTCCCTTTTGCGTATTAGATACAAAAGTGCTCAGTAAAAAATGTCTTTCATCGTTTAAGGAAGCCTAGACATTTCGCAGCGTTCTTGGCGACATCGAATATGTGCTCATTCCAATGAAGGTTATCATTAACACACGTCCCGAGGATGGAAATTCCTTTGGTTTTCAGCGATACAAGTGCTATTGATGGATAATGGCAGAGTGTTAGGGTTTCGCTCCAATGACAGTAGACAGCATTAAATTCTACTCTATTTGTTTTACACCACTGAAGAATGCTGTCAAGATCGGAATTTAATGAGATAAACATAAATTGCCAGTTCCGAAGATGAGGGACGTTGCCCAGGAAACGAGACCAAGCCTTGGTGAACACAAGTGTTTATTTGGTAACTTTCAAAATTGAAATCGTTCAAAACAATTTGAATTGAGGGTTCCGAAAGTTAATTTCTAATCCATTGAAAAAAATGCACATATTTTCGGCAACACAGCTTGGTGCCAAACTCTGTCAAATGCCATTGAAATATCAAGCGCAATGACCTTGCATTCACCACTACCGTGGTAAATAGATTTCCGTTTGGGTATGTCATCAAATCAGCAATGGCCCTGTTACTGTGAAAACCATACTGCCGGTCATTAGAAAGTTTTCAGGACTAAAGATATTTCATGAGCTGAAGACTTGCCAGGGTTTCCATGACCTTGACAAGAAGGAACGTAAGTGCACTTGGTCGGTAGGAGGAGGTAAAGGAAGATTCGCCATTTTGTGAGACTGGGTGTTTTTAATCTTCTCGGAAAGAGCCCTGAACAATAAAACAGATAGAAAAGCTTACGCAGTGCTTTTGCCATGGAATGTCATTGCAAAGGAGTTTCGGGATAGATGTTCAGACCGTATTCTTAATATTCTTGACAACGACCTAAAGTTTTTCCTACCGGTGAGAAGTATTTGAAGTATTTTTTGCCTCAACTTCTGGTTGATGGAGAATTTGACACAATTAATGTGGACATCGAAGTCATTTCCGGTTCGTTTAAACTTTTTCCCGTTTTTCTCAATTGGGTTGGCCTTGCAAGACTGTAAGCTCACCTCTTTTACTTTGCAGCTCGATGATACTATATAAACTGTTAGGGATAAAGGTTGACTCATATTTGTAATCATAACGGCATCCACGATGAAGCACAGTGACCAGCTAAAAATCCTAAAGTAACCGTTGGGTTTCTCGTAGTGCCATCTGGTTTTTTTAGGAACTTGTTCTTTAACTATGTGGTTGGAGTACGAGAAATTCGCCGTATTTTGTATTTTGTATATATATATCGCCCGCAATGACGATTTTAGTACCAGAAAAAAGGGTCACGATTCTTTGGATGGATTCTGAAAACTCATCAAACTAATTCCTAGTTCCTAGCATAAATTTTAAGGTCTCTAAAGATGATACGGGCGGATGGACGGACATTGCTAAATAGTCTTAGGATCATAGATATATATACTTTTAGGTGTCTACGATGAATATTAAGGGGTGTTACATACTATGTGTCAAAATTAAGGATAGGGTATGAATAAACGCTTTGCGCGGTACTTTTTCCCTTCGTCTCAAAATATATTGACTCGCCATTTTATATTTCGAAGTCGGAAGATATACATTTAAAACCTATATGTATATGTGATGTTAGTATTTTTGTATTAATTTTTCCATATGTTAGGGGTCAACGACGAATATGAAGGTGGGTATAAACTATGTGTCAAAATTAATATACCCTAAGGATAAGGTGTACAAAAACCCAAGAGCAATAAAAAGTGAATTCTCTTGAATTCGAAAAAATAAATAATAGGCGTAAACGGCCCACACAGTGTGCGAAAATATATTTTTTGACACGAATGGAAGGGACCTATAGTTTAATGCCGATTCCGAGTTTTTAAAAAGCTTCTCATGACCGTTTTTACTCTTGGATGTTTGTCAGACGCAAGAGGTAGGGCAGCCAATGAAAACTTTCAGGTGGTACAGGCCGGGGTTTGAACTCGCTTAGGGGTACAACGCACTAAGCCACTGCACCCACTCTTGAATTCACTAATAAAAAAATAACGTCAATAAAACAATAAACTCCACCCGACCTTTGACAATACACCTGAGAATGGGTATTAAGGAGAAGATCAAGAACGCTAAGGGAGTTAACTACCTGGGTAATCTTTACGGCGAAGAATCCTCGGAAGAGTTTTCGGGGAAGTTTGGCTACCACGTGGACGATCTATGTGAAGAAGAGTTTATAAACAACAATTCGGTACCTAATCCGATTGGGGACAACGCCGATTACAGTGAGGAAGAGGAAGCTCCTATGCGGAAAAAGCCTGCTTCTGCAGAGCTACCAGCAAACACCATCGAAATAGATGAAATCAGAGCTGAAGGCAACGATGGATTTACCAAAGTCACCAAACAGACGAAGAGAAAATCGGCAGATCGACCCATTCGGAAGGCATGAAGCCGCCAAAGAATTAAACCGAAGACAACACGAGGAAGAAAATTAATTTGTAAAACCGCCAATATTTACTTACATAACGGGCTCCCGACCCGTGAAGAGTCCCTGCTTGAGATACGGCTGCCTTCCACCCTCTGCGATCCCGAGCACGCTGCTTCCAGTTGTCCAGACCAAGTGCTCTGGCATCCGCGATGGCTTGGTCTTTAAAACGGAGGTTCGGTCTTCCTTGTCGTCTCGCACCTGGGGGCTGGGATTCGAAGATCCTCTTGACTAGAGCGTTGTTGTCCATTCGCTCGATGTGGCCGAGCCAATGTAGTCGACGAGTTTTAGTTTTTCGGACTACATTCACATCTTGGTACAGCTCATAGAGTTCGCGGTTTTATCTTCTCCTCCATTCGCCCTCCTCACACACAGGACCAAATATAAGTCGAAGGATTTTTCTTTCAAAGGATCCCAGTATTAACTCTCCTTTCCTGCTTATTGTCCAGCACTCGGCGCCGTATAACCGAACTGTGCAGGATAAGCGTTCTGTAGAGCATGCACTTTGTCCTTCGAGTTAGGAGTTTTGAACCCATTTGTTTTGCCAAACCGAAGTAGCAGCGGTTTCCTAGGGTAATTCTTCGACGGATCTCCACTATGATGTCATTTGTGGAGTTGATGATTACCCCGAGGTAGATGAACTCCTTAACTACCTCGAAGTTGCTGCTGTCAACAGTGACATGCTGTCCTAGTCGGTGGACAGATGATTGTTTGTTTGTTGATAGCATATATTTAGTCTTGTCCTCATTCACTTCAAGGCCAACTAGTTTCACCTGTTCTTCAATAGCCGTGAAAGCCTCTATCACGGCATGCTGTGATCGACCGATGATATCTATATCATCCACATACCCCAGCATTTGGACTGATCTGTTAAAGATAGTGCCTTCCGTGTTGACACCTGCCCTGCGCACTATCTGCTCAAGAACAAGATTGAAGAAATCACACGACAGCACATCTCCTTGCCGAAATCCGGTGCATATTTGAAAGAGTTCAGATCAGCTGCTGCCAAACTGCACATTGCATCGCGTGCTATCTAGTGTCATGCGACACATCTGGATCAGTTTTGATTGGATCCCGAATTCGTCCATCGCCACAAAAAGCTCCTGACGATGAATGCTGTCACTGACTTGAAACTCGTGATTCGGGATTCAGCGCAACCAAAAAGCTTTGAGGACGAAAATATTGTACTTCGTACAAAGCTTATTAAAATAGAAAAGCTCTATTGAGAATTAAAGAAAGAGCTAGATCTAATTAAATCAGAAAATAAATCTCTTAGGGAGTCTCAACTCCAAAAAAAAGTCGTTTGGACTTTATTTCTATTATACACTAGCGATATCCCGCAAGAAGAGGATACTATCGTAGCAACTATTCTAGATGTAAACAATTCGATTTAGTCCGCGACAAATAAGCTTCAACGATCTATCGACAGAACATGCTTGTGGACAAAAACTTGGCGTATTGTCCTCAACAAGACAAAATTCACGCACGTTAATGTTACTTACGGCAATGTAAGCAATCCACCCATTTATATTGACTCGGTACAAATTCGGTACGTAAACGAGGCTAAATACTTGGTAATGACGTTTGATGCTAAATTAAAATTGAAATCGCATGTTAAGAAGAAACGCGAGGAGCTCATTATCAGATTAAATCAAATGCATTGGCTGATTAGAAGATTTTCTTAACTCAGCATGCAAAACAAGCTGCTTTTATACAAGCAAGTTCTAAAACCGGTTTGGTCGTACGGTATACAACTTTGGGGTTGTACCAAACCAAGTAATTTTAACATTTTGCAAACTTTCCAAAATAAAGTCCTAAGACAAATCGTATACCAGAAACGCCGATATCCACAGAGATCTAAGTATAACTACCGTTGAAGACGAAATACGAAATTTCGCGCGTAAACAACACACTCGCCTAATTGGCCATTGCAATGACGCTGTACTACAGATTCTAGATTAGAGAAGTCTTGTGCGCCGATTACAAGGAATAAAACCTTTTGAATTAGCGCAATAAAATGTAACCGCATGTTATTGTCGGTATAAGCAGGTGCTGGAGGTTTCCTGCCAAATATAATTAAATATTTAAATTAAAACTGCTTGATAGGCATTAGCCTAGTTGAAGTATAAAAGTATTTTGTAGGGAGGTGTTTTTAGTGAGTAAGAATCTCATACTATTATGAGCACGCGCAGCCGGTCCTCATAATGTCTCATGGAAGATTTTCTACCTACCCTCGGGAAGAAAATACATCTACTATTCCCTGCGCGTCGGTGAATAGGTTTCAATCGCAGTTGCGAAGAGCCTGCATTCCGGTTTTAAGGCCAGCAGCCAGTTGCTTGGGTTTCTTGTAAAACTTCCGGATGTTGTTTCGGTCGCGGGACTCTTCGATCTCCATGAGCTGGGAGACTGCGTGCTCTCTTTTCTTCCTACGCAGGAATTTATTCTGGTACCTTTTCCTGGTTCGGTACTCATCCCTTGCTGCCCTTGTTTTCCTCGGCAGCGTTCTAATGTGTGCATCTTCTGTCACCTTTTTTTGGTATTCGCATACATCATCATAACACGGGCTTTTTCTCTGGGGTTGCTGATATACTAGGGTAGATTCGGCTACGTCCTTGATGATGTCGCGATACTAAAGACCACTCGTTGTTGGCGTCTGTGGTAGGTGAATGCACAGTGGAGAGTTTCTCACTCAGGCGGTCTTTGTAGGCTCTAGCAACTTCTTCTTTTGGGCAGTTCGCAGCTTCTTCTCGTTGGACAGTCGAGCTCTGAATCTAGCTGCAACAAAAAAATGGTTATAGTCGACGTTTGTTTTGTTTTGTTTTCCTTGCCGACTTTAGCATTGAAGTCTTCGAGTACAATTTTGACATCGTACTCCGGACAGGCTTCGTCCAAGAGGTCATACAATTCCTCCTTGATAGTTTCCTCCGCCTCGTCGGTAAGGGCGTGTGCACATATTACGCCAATGTTTTGGAATGTAGCTCTGATGCGAATCACAGCCAGGCGATCACTTATCGGCTTGACGTCCATTAAAGCCGATATTCCACGACGAATCGGCGTCCTAACACATGCAATCTTTTGTTACAGCTGTAATAAATGTCGCAATTTTTCCTTTTCATAATGCCTGATCCTAATTATCCTATCTCCTGGATCGCGGTAATGTCGACCTTGTACCGCGAGAGGAAAGACTCAAGTTTTTGAGTAGCACCTGGAGTGTAGAGTGTCCGCACATTCCAGGTACATACTCTCATGTCCGTTAACGTTCCTGGTCTGGTTGCCGTTTGAGGGAAATTGTTATCCGAGGCTATCCCTGTCTCTCTCATTACTACATTTTTTCACATGGTCGGGAAGTTACCCCGACGGCATAACCCCGAACCTGGAGGGCCAGGCCCTGGTTTTGACCATAGGACAGCAGACCGGTAATTTCGGTGCCAGTAACCCGATTTGGGGATGTGAGTGATGCCGTTGGCCCATCAAAGGCTCATCCGCCACCAACTCTTTTCCAAAACCCTGGCTAAGTACTGGAGATTCTTATAGAACTGGGCTTCAAATAAGTCTAAGTAGCTCATATATGGAGATCACTTGTTCCAACTGGAACTGGAACTGTAGACGCCACCGTTGATCCATCCGTAGAATTCGTCCGCCGCCGTCTGGAAATAAGGGAAGTGCCTAAGTGAGCTGTCACTCCTCCCCCCCTCTCTCGACAGTTGCCACCAACGATCTTCCACAGGAATTGGTTACCCCATCTCCAGTCGAGGTACTAGGCACTTTTGACCACCCCCTCACTGCCACTCCTAAGCCCAAACCTCAGAACAAACTAGTAATTACAGCCCCAAAAGCCGAAAGCCCTTTAACAGTCCCCAAAGCAGCAAGTGTTTTTAATTCCACAAACTTTCATATCCTGAACAAACTGGCATTGCCCTCCAAAACATTTTGGTTAAAAATACCCCAGACGTTGTATATCTCTCGGAGACGAAAATACAGTCTAAACACTGGCCATCTTTCGACAAGTATTGTTTTGAGAAGATACAAGCAGATACCCGTCGAATGCGGCACTGCGGTTCTAGTCCGGTCGTCCTTTCGAAATAAAAGTTCATAGATTAGAAGGTTTTAGAACATTAGAAGTTATATGCGTAGCAATTCCGGTAGAGAATAATAACGACCTTATGTTAATATGTCTCTACAACCAATGTGCAGCTTCTGGTTCAGACATTAAACATGACCTCGAAATTCACTACACCCAATTTGTAATTGGTGGTGAATTAAATGCTCGCCACCACTTGTGGATGGACTCACAGATATCACCTTTGGTATGGCTATAGCTGACTGGCTCCAAGCTAATTCCCACCAACACTCCTTCGAGATAGTCTCTCAGCCCGGTTTCACTCTCCCTCGCTTACTGATTGACTTTTTTATATCTTTCCCTAGTATTGTCTGTAAAATTCCACATCTTGTTAATTATAGATGTGAGACTCTGACCATTTTGCGTCAATCTGAATATCCGATTAAGAACCAGTATTCAGGTCTTAATTGTCCCCAATGAACATTTTGCCAGCCTAATCAAAATTAACTGGGAAACATTTTAAGAGTCCTAAACGGGAAAAATTATAGGCATTTGATTCCATTAGGCTTTAAACTCAAAAACCTTAATTTCCCAACACATACCATTCGAATCATTCACAGCTTTTTTACCAACCGTAAGTTCTACGTGGGTGTAAGAAACTCAAAATCCATTATTATTATTATTATTATTATTATTTATTAAAAGTTAATAAATTACAATTTAACCCAATTCTAAAGCACTATCTACTTTGGCCTTCGGCTAAAGACCCAAATACATTATTATAATATATCCAGAATCAAAGATATAAAAGCAGGGGTAGCCCAGGGCTCACCCACGGCCCAATTTTGTTTAATCTTTATACTTCTTATCAACCACAAAATGATTCTCGAACAGAGACTCTGCTTTACGCAGACTACTCTATCACCTACTCTTCTTCCCCTTGTCATTGAACACATCCTCAAACTTTTGGAATACTATCAAAAATGGGGAATCAAAATAAACTCCGCTGAAACGGAAAATTCTTACGGCACTCCTCGCAACAACATTTTTGCGAAATTTAAAAAGGTAATTCTTAACCTGCCTGACAACTCCATAATATTGCCAAAACAACAGGTGTACTTTTCAGAACGTTTTAAGTACAACCGTCACATAACCCTTACTCTTCAAAAGGCAAACATCATCCCGTTTACGAGATACACTTTAACACAAATGAAAAAAACTATCTTTAAACTTAGCCTAACAAAAAATGATCTTATCAAAGAAGTCATATCCTCACAGGCAGAGTCCTCTTGGGACAATGATAACTATCTCTCGCCTCGCTGGATCTTGATACGAATCCCAATGTGACTCCCCCTTCGTTTTATTTAATGGCCACCGCTGGCTATAATCGCGGTTAATTTTATTTCACTTATTTACCTGACAACAATGATTGCCTGAGATAGCACGATTTATGTCTTACTGAAATGATAACATAAACGGAAAAAAAATATATATTCTAACATAACAAGATAACACCTAATAAAAGGTAGCAGAAAGTAACATTTTCCAATATAATAGGTGGGTATTGCTCACCCCACAACCTTTATTATTTCATTTAAATGTCTTTTTATATTATTTCTTTCTAATACTTAAAAAACATTAATATTTATTGTTTTTATATCACTTAATTTCATCACAAAAGATTCATTGTATAAATTAAGCAATATACCAAAAAACGAAAAAAAAAAGAACTGAATTTATTGTATTTATCTCAAATTCATAGTTACATCTTCATGCATCTTAAAAAATAAAAGAAAACAAAATAGAAATGTCTTTCAATATACAGAGCTCTCTCTCTCTCTCTCTAAAAACCCAAACCTAATGTGATTTGATTCATTGTACAATTTTTTTTTCACCCCCTTCGGGTAGGGTTTAGAATATACCCGAGGTAGGCATGCCTGTCGTAAGAGTCGATTTAAATCCACTCTCCGTATACCGAGTGTAAACCGTATACAAAAAAATGCAATGAACAAAACAAATAGATATAACACCCTAGGTGGCAGTCCAGTTCTACTGGAAAATCCACACTCTTCGGAGGCAGGCTCTACGGATTCTGGGGAGAGCCACTTATTGCAATCTATCGACCCATTTAGAAGTAGCAAAAAGGTCTCCAGATCACCACCATCCGGATCTGTAATTAAAGAAAACTCTAAAAGAAGCCCAACGACGCCGGATGTATTAGCGCGCGTTACTCGGGATACAGCGCAACTAAAAAGCTTTGAGAATGAAAATATTGTACTCAGCGGAAAGCTTAATAAAATAAAACAGCTCTATGAAGAATTAAAGAAAGAGCTAAACTAATTAAAAGAGAAAATAAATCTCTTAGAGAGTCTCAACTCCAAAAAAAAGTCAAAGAGAAATCGTGCAATCCAGTCATCCGCGATTATTGTACTGACGAGGAGGAGCTTGCGCGTGAAATTGATTGGGTCACGAAGAGGCGACCGAGCAAAAAACGAAAAGCCGGTTTCTTCACCACAAATTGAGGTTCAAAAAAAAGGAAATTCTAAAATGGTGCTTTCGGGTAAAGATGAAAATGAACCGAGGTCGAGAAAAAGTCAAAACAAGACACACCTTCCGCCTCCAATATCTATTGTTGGAATCAGACTATACCAAAATTTATGATATTCTAAAGGCTATCATAAAAACAAAATTGAAAGTAACATCTCTGTATAACAATATTTGAAAAATTAATGTTAGCAATCCGGACAGCTATCGCGCAGTTTCAGAAAGACTAAATTCAGAATTCTAAACGTGACACTCTCTTTTATTTACAATCAAATTACTTCGGTGAATAAAGATAGTAGCATATTATCGTGTTTCAATTGAGCAAGCAGTCTGCATTTGGTTGCTACCACAATGGAAAATTCATATTGTACTGAAAATAGAGATGTACAAATTATGTATGCAAGAAATATTCGGTATCACGTTTAAATAGAAGGTAAATAATGTTTGCATTATGCATTCAAATGAATTCTACTTATTACTTTTTTTCTTTATAAATCTAACATTTTTAAGAATTTGCGGAGCCATTTTGTTTTCTTGGGAGCCCAGTGCTCAGCAATGGAGCCAAAAGCTTCTAAAGCAGCCATTCCGGCTGCGCTGCTTATTATTAGAACTGCAACTTATGCGAATAAGAGATGGACTCGAAACAAGGACTTCTTATATGCAAAATATTCAAATATACGAGCGAAAAGTGCTTCGTCACTGTACTTCGCTCTACCGAAACCCTCACACCAACCACTACTATAGAACAGATGTCCTAATAATAAAACCAAATTTGCTCAACGCAGGGCCCCATCAGTGCTCGCAGAATATAAGATTTCTCCTGGACTTAGGAAAATAAATCTATAAATATGGTAAACAATTTTTTTTTTCAAAACAGAGTAATAAAATGTAGATAGATTCCTTTTTTTCTGAAACGGGATTTTCGCTCTTTTTAAAATTTATGATTCTCATTATATATTCTACTAAATTGTAGTGATTTGGGTGTACATTTGCTATTTTAGAAATAATACAGAGTTGACTACAACGCATAGCTGTTTTGTTGGCGTTATGTTATACTTTCTACACAAACAGAGGTTATTTGTTATAGTATTATTGTTAGATCAATGCTGCAGATAGCCCCAAAAGACTGGAAAATCCCTTCTAGAAAATCCAAATTTTGAAGGCTTAAAAAAATATTTAACCAATGTAAATTTGAATTTTGATTCACTTGATTGCTAATGATAGTGTTTTTTTTGTAAAGTAAAGTGCCTAAGGACAGAAAATGGAACCAAGTATTTTAAAAGTAGGCGCAATAAGTTAAAATTAGAGTACGCAGGTTACTTGTATCATTTGGAGCGGAAAACCATCTGCTTTTATATTTGGAGCTGTGACAAAAGGAAGTAACATATTTGTACCGGAAGATTGAGGGAAACACTTTGTTAAAGGCGTCCATCAAAACATACATATGACCCGGCTGTTTGTGAAAGACATGTTAACACTGCTCAGCCATTGCAAATAATAACAAATCCTATAGTAGAGTATAAGGGGACTAGCCATGTATATCTGCCGACAAAAGCTGCCTACAAAGAAAAAATTCCAAGGGTATGCTCTTCTCATGTAAGGGAGCCAATTGGATTCAGATTACGGCATGAAAAAAAAATATGCTACTCTGTACAAAATGTAGTCTCAAGCTTTTCAAGGTGCTTCGAAATGTTGGCCAATGGATAGAAAATTCCACGTTGTTCCAAAAATTACGTTACAACTATTTTTTGCTCATGGGTATATCGATGGAGTTGTAACTCCGCTCATATTTTGCTTAATGACCAGAAAAGCAAAGATGCGTACACCCAACTCTTTTTTGAATATGCTTTCGAAAATGATACACCGTTAAAGCCAAAATTTGTTGTATCGGATGTTATGTTATTAATACTTTTATTAGAATTTTAACGATTTAATAATAGTATGTAAGTGAGAATCTCTGTTTTGTTGTTTCACTTTTATTGAAACTTTAACTATTTATTTCAATACTAATAATATGTTATTTAGAAACTCTGTTTTATTGTTTCACTTTTATAAAAACTTTAACTATTTATTTCAATACTAATAATATGTTATTAAGAAACTATATTTTACAGTGGTTTGCAGTTGATTGTTCCAAGCTAGCTCTTTTCTTGATGCCTAGTCTTTCTTTTTTAAAAACAAATTTGTCTGCTCTGCCTCTGTGTGCGTATCATTTTAAAAATAGTCGCATTACCTTAAAGAGGATACTTAAGACCTTTAAATAAGTCACTGAGAAAATTTGTCCCCTGGTATGTGACAATCCTTTTAGGAATACCGAATGGCGTAATAATTTGTTTAAAAACCATTTGAGCAACGGTTTGGGCCTCTGAATTTGACATCGCATGGCAGTCAAAAAAATTCGTCAAATTATCCTGAAAAGTTAAAATATACAAATTTCAAATTTTGATTGTTCTAATGGGCCTACAATATCTAAATAGACCTAATCGAAAGGTTTTTCGGCGATATCAGTGATCATCATTCGTATCAAAGGTGTTACTTTCATATTCTGAAATTTTTTACTTTTTTTAATGTAATTTTTTGTCTCTAAGCATGTGCCGCTACCATTATTTTTTGCGACTGCGCTTATACGTTTTTATAACGTCTTGATGACCACCAAAAATCGAGTCATGATAGTCCTTGAGTATGGTTTGTATCTCCTCGGGACTACTGATCACTTTTATCGGTTTTGTATTTACTACTTGCGATTCCATTGTGTTCTGTGTTAGAGAGGAATCTGGATTTGGTCTTGTTGCTTTGACTAACTGTAGGTGCCGGCAAAGGAGATGTACTTCCCCTTTGCGATAGTAACCGGGTTACTGCATTGCATATTGCTGTATCTATCGGTACAATATCTAATAGCCTGTTCGGTGGTTAGTGCACCTCGGCTTTGTTTAAGGTGAGACTAGCATATGCTATGGGCTGGTCTTTACCTACTTCTCCCTGTGAAAGTATAGCTCCGATTGCTTGGGGTAAATCTGAAGAGGGAGTGAGACCAAATGTTCTTTGATATCTTGAAAAGCTCTTTGACATTTTTCAGTCCAGGTGAATTTTACGTCTTTCGGGGAAGGTTTGTGAGGGGTCGGACTATTTAAGAAAGTTGTGGAATAAATTTACGTTAATAGTTGCTGAACATATGTGTCCCAAATAAACTACTTCCTTTTGTAGAAAACTGCACTTTTCCGGCTGCAGTTTTAAGTTATTTTCTCGGATTCTATCAAAAAACTTTTTCAGTTTGATATTATGATCCGTAAGGTTCTTTCCATAGATTACGATGTCATCCAGATATACAAAGCATTCAATACCTTGCAACCCGATAATCAACTTGCTGTTTCCTTTATTAGTTTATATCTTTCAATGGGAAGAATGCCCACATCTTCGTAGGGACCTTGGTAATGAACATCTAACTTCACGTTCCGAATTTGATTGCTCTTATACAGGACTTTATCTCCAATACTGAGTGTAGTTGGTTTACATTTTCCTTTGTCAAGCGCAGCTTAATTTTATTTGAATTTTCCTGAATTCGTTCTGTAGCTAAGGCTCGAATTTCCGCAACGTCATCAAATTTCGGTTCTATATCTAATTGACTAAGAACGGCACTTACTTCCGGTGTTCGGCCATCAATCCCGGTTAGTATCTTTATGAGTAAAAATCCAGTGGTTTTATGTATCGTAGTGTTTAGTAGTAGGAGCAATAGTGTGATGATCGATTCCGTATAATTTGCAGAACCCCTTGAAGTCGGCACTAGTAGAGTTTGTCCCCTTGTGATGGTACGACAGGGAACAATAAGCTGACTCAAGCGAAGTGAAGAGTAAAGACGTATTAGTGAGTGATCCGAAATAAAAGCTAAAATTTACAAAAACTTCAAAACTTTTAAGTGAATATTTACCAAAAAACAAAAGGTGGACACAAATTGTGCAACCTTAGCGACATTTGGTTATATTGAAAAATGCTGGAGTGTTTTAAATGCAAAAGTTCGATTAGGGGAGAATCGGGCATATTATGTGCGGGAATCTGCGGCAAGACCATTCACATCGCATAAAATGTAGCGGTTTGGAGCAATATAGTAGTGGTATTCTCGACTCGAATCCTAATGATAAAATTTATATGTGAAGACTGTATTATGTATATTCACAATGTTGATCATTGAAGGACATACAAGGAATAGTGAACAAAAACGCAAATTATTTAAAAGAATACAAAAACGAATTCGAAGAGGCGCTATAAAAAAAATGAAGCCGAACTAAAAACACTACTTGAAGCAATTGAAGAGAGATACACTGTCAGGTTAAGAGCAATGAAAACGGCCCAAGAAACATTTGAAAAAAGTGTTAAAAGTTTAAAATAAATAGTGATAAAATATATGATAATGTCAAAACACAAAGTGAAAAAATACATGAAAATGTGAAAGAGATCAAAAATGATCTAAGAAATGAAGTAAAAAAATAAAAGAAACAAAAATAAACGAAACAAAAATTAAAGTTATCACGATTGAGTCTTCACCCAACCTACAAACATTCTAAGGGTGCACACGCGCATCCGCTTCACACCTGGAAGTCATTCCCACCGGGCAACCAGATCCGAGGCGCATGAAGTATGGTGGATCTGCATGAGAACTGCAGATCAGCATTTTTTATAGCTTTAAGTAAATTGTAATGTGAATAATTTTTTGAATTAAAGAATCTTGCGTTTGATATGAAAGAACCAGTGGGAGGTTTTTATTTAAATTTTTTTGTACATTAAGGACAAGAAATCCTTTACTGGCGCTCGAGCAGGGACCTCCCAGTTTTTGCGAAATAACATAAGTGATAAAATAGAAGTGAATCCTCATTTAAGGATATTCGCGGAATAAATAAAAGTTACGCAAGAAATAAAACTCTCAAGATTTGGTGCAACGAAAAATAAATTAGTAGTGTACACTTGTAAAGGAAAATCAGTGCAAATAAAAGATAATTTTTCAAAAGTAAAAGTGCGATATCAGGAAAACGAACATAGCAAGAAACGAATTTCCAAGAGTTAGTGTAAAGAAAAAGTGATACTTTACGGGAAGAAGATACCCGAAATAAAAATAAGAGAAATAAAAGTGCGTTATCAAGAAAACGAATAAAGCAAGAAACGAATTTCCAAGAGTTAGTGCAAGGAAAGGTGATAAGTGCAAAGAAGATACCCGAAATAAAGAATAACAAAGAAAAAAACATTCACAGTATACATTATTTTTTTAAAAAATAAAATATATAAGGAAAAATTCCCACCCAGAAGAATTGAGGACTGAGGAATCGGAAGAGCAGCAGCAGACCACTTCAAGGAACCCAAATATGAACTGGCTGTTACTTATTCAGTAAGCTTAGATTATAAAGTTTAAATACTTATCAAAATATAATAGATATATAAAATCAAAATACATTATAACAGTGTCTCAGAACAAAAAATTCCATCAAATATAATAAAGAATACTAGACAAGTATTACAAGTCCGAGGTAAAACGAAAAGAATCAAAGTTAGGAAGAGAAGGAAAAAATCTTACAAATAGAGAAAGAATAATTTAGTATATACCTTAACCTTTTCGGTACCACTTTTTAATAGATATGGAGGAAATCAAGGATTCAGTAACAATGTTATCGGGGGCGGTTAACTCCGTCCTTGAACAATTGAGGGGGTTCGAGAACCGAATTGCTCACATTTGCTCACGTTAGGCAAAAAATTAGGGGGAAGGCCGATTCCGCTCTTATATCTTATAATCTATTTGAAATAATTAAATTATTATTAATTTTTAAATAAACTATAAAATAATTGTGGAGTTAAATTATTATTAATTTTTAAATAAACTATAAAATAATTGTGGAATTAAATTATTATTAATTTTTAAATAAACTACTAATAGATGCCCGGTTGCGGTAAGCTTCCACCAGGGCATCTATAGTCTCGGATGAATACGTTTCGGACCGGATTTTACTTATAATAAGGAAGAACTGATGGTTAACAGTAGCATACAAATCATCCATCTCCACAATTATTTTGTAGTTTATTTAAAAATTAATAATAATTTAATTGCACAATTATTTTATAGTTTATTTAAAAATTATTAATAATTTAACTCCACAATTATTTTATAGTTTATTTAAAAATTAATAATAATTTAATTATTTCAAATAGATTATAAGATATAAGAGCGGAATCGGCCTTCCCCCTAATTTTTTGCCTAACATTCTGTAAGACCGCCCTATAAATGGGCTTGCTTCCTATGATTTCGTAATCCTTTAGCACAGTTTCTACGCCACGCACCCAGGATACGTAGTGTACTGGATCACCCTCGAAAACTTTAAGCACTTTTACAGCGTCAGGTAGCTTCGAAATTTCTTTTAACTCGGCCTCGTCAATCGGCTCTTCAATCAGCTCCGATTTCCGATCGTTTCCCCATCTGATTCCCCCAAACCTACCCTTTCTACAGCTTTTACTTTATTCTCAAAAGAGTTTAGCTTCTCTACTAAATTTTGGATGGCCTTTCGGGAATCCGCCTGCTCAATGTGAGCAATTCGGTTCTCGAACCCCCTCAATTGTTCAAGGACGGAGTTAACCGCCCCCGATAACATTGTTACTGAATCCTTGATTTCCTCCATATCTATTAAAAAGTGGTACCGAAAAGGTTAAGGTATATACTAAATTATTCTTTCTCTGTTTGTAAGATTTTTTCCTTCTCTTCCTAACTTTGATTCATTTTGTTTTACCTCGGACTTGTAATACTTGTCTAGTATTCTTTATTATATTTGATGGAATTTTTTTTTCTGAGACACTGTTATAATGTATTTTGATTTTATATATCTATTATATTTTGATAAGTATTTAAACTTTATAATCTAAGCTTACTGAATAAGTAACAGCCAGTTCATATTTGGGTTCCTTGAAGTGGTCTGCTGCTGCTGCTCTTCCGATTCCTCAGTCCTCAATTCTTCTGGGTAGGAATTTTTCCTTATATATTTTATTTTTTAAAAAAATAATGTATACTGTGAATGTTTTTTTCTCTTTTTTTTTTTTATTTCGGGTGTCTTCTTTGCACTTATCACCTTTCCTTGCACTAACTCTTGGAAATTCGTTTCTTGCTTTATTCGTTTTCTTGATAACGCACTTTTTTTTCTCTTATTTTTATTTCGGGTATCTTCTTCCCGTAAAGTATCACTTTTTCTTTACACTAACTCTTGGAAATTCGTTTCTTGCTATGTTCGTTTTCCTGATATCGCACTTTTACTTTTGAAAAATTATCTTTTATTTGCACTGATTTTCCTTTACAAGTGTACACTACTAATTTATTTTTCGTTGCACCAAATCTTGAGAGTTTTATTTCTTGCGTAACTTTTATTTATTCCGCGAATATCCTTAAATGAGGATTCACTTCTATTTTATCACTTATTTTATTTCGCAAAACCTGGGAGGTCCCTGCTCGAGCGCCAGTAAAGGATTTCTTGTCCTTAATGTACAAAAAAATTTAAATAAAAACCTCCCACTGGTTCTTTGATATCAAACGCAAGATTCTTTAATTCAAAAAATTATTCACATTACAATTTACTTAAAGCTATAAAAAATGCTGATCTGCAGTTCTCATGCAGATCCACCATACTTCATGCGCCTCGGATCTGGTTGCCCGGTGGGAATGACTTCCAGGTGTGAAGCGGATGCGCGTGTGCACCCTTAGAATGTTTGTAGGTTGGGTGAAGACTCAATCGTGATAACTTTAATTTTTGTTTCTTTTATTTTTTTTACTTCATTTCTTAGATCATTTTTTATCTCTTTCACACTTTCATATATTTTCTCACTTTGTGTTTTGACATTATCATATATTTTATCACTATTTATTTTAAACTTTTAACACTTTTTTCAAATGTTTCTTGGGCCGTTTTCATTGCTCTTAACCTGACAGTGTATCTCTCTTCAATTGCTTCAAGTAGTGTTTTTAGTTCGGCTTCATTTTTTTTATAGCGCCTCTTTGAATTCGTTTTTGTATTCTTTTAAATAATTTGCGTTTTTGTTCACTATTCCTTGTATGTCCTTCAATGATCAACATTGTGAATATACATAATACAGTCTTCACATATAAATTTTATCATTAGGATTCAAGTCGAGAATACCACTACTATATTGCTCCAAACCGCTACATTTTATGCGATGTGAATGGTTTTGCCGCAGATTCCCGCACATAATATGCTCGATTCTCCCCTAATCGAACTTTTGCATTTAAAACACTCCAGCATTTTTCAATATAACCAAATGTCGCTAAGGTTGCACAATTTGTGTCCACCTTTTGTTTTTTGGTAAATATTCACTTAAAAGTTTTGAAGTTTTTGTAAATTTTAGCTTTTATTTCGGATCACTCACTAATACGTCTTTACTCTTCACTTCGCTTGAGTCAGCTTATTGTTCCCTGTCGTACCATCACAAGGGGACAAACTCTACTAGTGCCGACTTCAAGGGGTTCTGCAAATTATACGGAATCGATCATCACACTATTGCTCCTACTACTAAACACTACGATACATAAAACCACTGGATTTTTACTCATAAAGATACTAACCGGGATTGATGGCCGAACACCGGAAATAAGTGCCGTTCTTAGTCAATTAGATATAGAACCGAAATTTGATGACGTTGCGGCAATTCGAGCCTTAGCTACAGAACGAATTCAGGAAAATTCAAATAAAATTAAGCTGCGCTTGACAAAGGAAAATGTAAACCAACTACACTCAGTATTGGAGATAAAGTCCTGTATAAGAGCAATCAAATTCGGAACGTGAAGTTAGATGTTCATTACCAAGGTCCCTACGAAGATGTGGGCATTCTTCCCAATGAAAGATATAAACTAATAAAGGAAACAGCAAGTTGATTATCGGGTTGCAAGGTATTGAATGCTTTGTATATCTGGATGACATCGTAATCTATGGAAAGAACCTTACGGATCATAATATCAAACTGAAAAAGTTTTTTGATAGAATCCGAGAAAATAACTTAAAACTGCAGCCGGAAAAGTGCAGATTTCTACAAAAGGAAGTAGTTTATTTGGGACACATATGTTCAGCAACTATTAACGTAAATTTATTCCACAACTTTCTTAAGTAGTCCGACCCCTCACAAACCTTCCCCGAAAGACGTAAAATTCACTTGGACTGAAAAATGTCAAAGAGCTTTTCAAGATATCAAAGAACATTTGGTCTCACTCCCTCTTCAGATTTACCCCAAGCAATCGGAGCTATACTTTCACAGGGAGAAGTAGGTAAAGACCAGCCCATAGCATATGCTAGTCTCACCTTAAACAAAGCCGAGGTGCACTAACTACCGAACAGGCTATTAGATATTGTACCGATAGATACAGCAATATGCAATGCAGTAACCCGGTTACTATCGCAAAGGGGAAGTACATCTCCTTTGCCGGCACCTACAGTTAGTCAAAGCAACAAGACCAAATCCAGATTCCTCTCTAACACAGAACACAATGGAATCGCAAGTAGTAAATACAAAACCGATAAAAGTGATCAGTAGTCTCAAGGACTATCATGACTCGATTTTTGGTGGTCATCAAGACGTAATAAAAACGTGTAAGCGCAGTCGCAAAAAATAATGGTAGCGGCACATGCTTAGAGACAAAAAATTACATTAAAAAAAGTAAAAAATTTAAAAAAGGCCGATTCCGCTCTTATATCTTATAATCTATTTGAAATAATTAAATTATTATTAATTTTTAAATAAACTATAAAATAATTGTGGAGTTGAATTATTATTAATTTTTAATTAAACTATAAAATAATTGTGGAATTAAATTATTATTAATTTTTAAATAAACTACAAAGTAATTGTGGAGATGGATGATTTTTATGCTACTGTTAACCATCAGTTCTCCCTTATTATAAGTAAAATCCGGTCCGAAACGTATTCATCCGAGACTATAGATGCCCTGGTGGAAGCTTACCGCAACCGGGCATTGGATGTCTTTGTGCGCGGGTTGCACGAAGACCTCTCGAGGCTTCTTATAATTCAGAAGCCGAAAACTATCCCCGAGGCTACACCTGATGCAGAACCTTAATTTTAGGAACAATTCTGTGCATGTACAGGCACAGAACACTATATCTTCTCCTGCGCATTATAATTTCAAGACCGAAAGGGGGGTCCCCTCAAGAAACCCAAATAGTTTTCAAAGTAACAGATTCGGGAAGCGATCATATCCATCTTGGAATAGAGAGTACCACAACAGGCAATATCGGCCGCCTACTGGCCTCAAGCCTCCTATTAAGATGGAAGTAGACAAATCATTTCAGACGCAAAATGTCAACTATATGAATCGGCCCAGTAACACAGTCAAAGTAGAGGCCGACTCAGATAATAATTATCGCAGGAAACAATAACTCCTCTTCCATATGACGACAGAGGCTCCTGAAGCTACCGGAAATTCAGGTACTTCTAACGCAGGGGAGTCACAAAACGAGGAAAATTTTATGACAGGTGCCTCGTTTCCAGCGTACCATATGTAGAGTACGCCGGACGTGACGGGAAAATACTTGATTTTCTCGTAGACACTGGTGCAAATATAAATGTTGTCAAACCAACTTTAGCACCAGTATCCTTGCCCGTCCGCAACCCTTTCTACATCAATAGTCCTGCTGGAAGGATGTTGATAAAAAACAAAATTCAAATTTGTTCTCCTTTGTCGGCTTACCTTTTTCATCCTTCCCAGTTTAGAGTCGTCCGATGGTATAATCGGTGACGATACTCTGAAGGAATTGAGAGCCATCATTGATAGAGAAAAAATTTAACTAATAATTAAACCAGATATAGCAATCCCTCTAAAAAACAAATCGTCTGACATCGTGAATAATCTGGTCATACTAAACAAAATCGTTTCCGAATCTGCTATTCTCCAGCTTTAATCTCTCTGTAATAAGTTTAAAGATTTATTCGGTTCGGTCAATAACGACAAGGTTAAAACCAAAGTAAGGGCCGAGATACGAACGACAACGGATGAACGAGTTTGCACAAAGAGTTATCCATACCCTTCTTGCATGCGGGAGGAGGTCGAGAGGCAGGTTAATGAACTCCTAACGGAGAACATCATTCGACCATCAAACAGGCCATACAATTCGCCTATATGGGTTGTACCAAAGAAACCTAAGCCTGATGGGCAAAAGCAGTACAGGATGGTCATAGATTACAAACGTCTTAACTCTGTTACCATTTCTAATAAATACTTACCCTATTCCCGATAAAAATAACACTTTTGCAAGCCTTGGTGATGCGAAACTCTTCACAACATTATATTTGACCTCCGGCTTCCTCAAATAGCCATGAGGGACAGAGACATCCCTAAAACTAAGTTCTATACGATGAACGGCTTGAATATATCAGACTGCCTTTTGGGCTCAAGAATGCTCCGGCCATCTTTCAGAGAATGATAGACGTCCTGAAGGAGCTGACTGGGAAAGTCAGCTTTGTCTACATAGATGATATCATCATCTATAGTAAAACAGAGGATGATCACTTGAGAGACATAGAAATAGTTTTTTTCAAAAATTCATGAAGCGGGATTATAAATCAATCTAGAAAAAACACACTTTTTAGACACGAGTGTAGAGTTCCTTGGATACCTGGTGACCTCAGAAGCTATTCTTCCCAACCCCGAAAAGGTAAAAGCCATTGAGGCCATTCTTCCCCCAAACACCTTAAAGGAGTTGAAGAGTTTCCTGGGACTTACATCATATTACCGAAGGTTTAGAAGAGACTATGCTACAATTGCAAAACCTCTAACAAATCTGACTCGCGGCGAGCTATCACAGGTAAGAGCCAACTAATCTAAAAAAGTTTCTATTCAATTAGAGGAAGCTGGACGAAGTATTAGCTTTTCATGACTTTGAAAGACCCTTTAATTTAACAACAGACACTTCAGTCTAAGCCCTTTGGCGCTGTGCTGTCCAAAGACGAGCCTAGTAAAGATAAGCCAATTTCATTTATCTCCCGTTCCCTAAACAGAACGGAAGAGGGCTACGCGACGAACGAGAAAGAACTTCGTGCCATAGTTTGGGCACTTGACAATTTAAGGAACTGTCTATATGGTGCCAAAAAGATCAGAATATTCTTTGGTCACCAACCATTGACTTTCGCACTCAGTAATAGGAATTACAATACGAAACTTAAGTGTTGGAAGTCACGTATAGAAGAGTACAACTTCGAGTTAATTTACACACCTGGTAAATCAAACTCTGTGGCCCGACTCCGAACGGAGGTCAATCGGCTTTCAGGTACAAATTCATCTTCCTCGCGAACAGACACAACAAGCATTCCTGCGGAGACAACCACACACGATGCGGACGAAGGACAGACACAGACAAATACAGAGACCGCTGAAGAGGGACAAAGCGTAAGGACAGACGAAGTAGAAACGGGCACTGCCGAGGAATGACTGCGAGAACTTTCTCTCACTGACAGCTAGGATTCCGGCACTATGCGTAGTGCAGAGCAAGATAGTTCTGATTTAATAACCCATGTAGAGGCTCCGATTAATATTTTCCGTAACCAGCTACAGGAGCCACACCCCGGTTACCATCGCCACTACATCTCCACAAGGCAGTTAGACAGGTATAAACTCACTGAGGCTTTAAAAGAAAATCTTAATCCGAATGTGATAAATGGATTAAAAATTCCCGAAGAATTCCTTGCAGTGCTCCAATACGTATAACTTGAAAGTTTCGGAAAATATTAAATTAGGGTGACACAAAAAGTAGTGGAAGATGTCGCAAGCGCAGAGCGCAAATTCGCTATCATAGAAAAACAGCACCGAAGGGCTCACCGCGCTCCTAGAGAGAACAAAGAACAGATCCTCGAGCAATTCTACTTCCCTCAAATGATGTCAGGTATACGGAAATATACTGCTTTTTGTGAAGTTTGTAACCTTAATAAATACGACAGACATCCAATAAACCCTGAATTACCAGCTACACCTTTTTCCAGGTATCCATGTGAAGTAATACACGTGGATATTATGGAGATTCAGAATGAAAAGTTCCTTACCATTGTGGCTAAGTTCTCGAAGTTCTCAAAATTCTTCCACATCAAAGACAGGTCAGCCATATCTACATGAGATCAACAATAATTAAAATATTGCATTATTTTACTGTTCCTCTAACCTTAGTCACAGACAATGAAAGGGTTTTTTTCAGCCCAATCGTTTTAAACCTGATTAGGAATTTAGGAGTCAAATTGTACCTTACCCCATCCCACAGAAGTGAGGTTAATGCCCAAATAGAGAGGGTTCACTCTATAATTTTAGAAATATATAGATGCCTTAGAGCAGAACATTCAAACCTAAAAGTCAAGGAACTCGTCTACGCGGCTGTTGATCGGTACAACAACACCGTACATTCTGTGACCAACAGAAAACCCTCCGACGTATTTTTTAATAGGTCTCAGAGGTAATTATCAAAATCTTTTAAATATTCGCTCAAAGATCAACAAAGACCTCAGGGGATTAATAAAAAGAAACATGGAAGCTAGGAACAAAAGACAAAATGTAAAAAGAGTGATCCCGAGAAGATACTATCCAGGTGATGTAGTATATATTGCTATTAAAAGCATACAAAGTAAGAACAAACCTTTATATAGAATTCTCAAATATAGCATGCTAAAATTAAAAAAAAATGTATTTAAATAAAATGTTTTCCCTTCTCTTTTCAAAAAAAAAAAATTATTACTGAAACCAAATACAGAATTAAAATGACTAAAGGACTATATTATCCTACCATAATACGCCTTGAAGAGTAGCTCTCACGAAACAATTTCTTTCATTTATTTCACTTAAATAATTATTTAACCATAATTGCGGTGGTGTTGATCTTCGTACCCTAGTAGGTTGTTTGCAATATTTAACCTTAACCAAAGCGGACAAATACGAACCTTCCAATCCGGAGTGACTACCCCGAAAATGTAATGAAGAGCTACCTCATCGGGCTTCTAACAAAAAAAATTGTATTTCCAAAGAGTCTAAAGAATTGATAATACAAAAGATGAAAAAAACACAAGAATATTACAATTACAACATTTTAAATCAGATGACAAATCGAATATGGGACAAAAGATACAATTTTAATGTTCATCTTTATAAAAAAAATGAAAAAAACACACGTACATTAGATCTAAGAATTAAAAATCAAATATATTTGTCAGTACTTAGAAACTACAACTGTGTCATAATGACGTAGCTTAGATATTAAGATTTAATTGTTAGTTTTATGTTTAATAAATCTTGATTATATTGCAGATTAGTACTTCTTTTCACTCCCATGCAGACTCTGCATATCTTCGCCTACGAATCCCCGATTGCAACGATTAAATAGGGAAACGCTTGGGTGACTAACGGGGTTTTTAAATTAATACATATTATTGATTTGACAAAATATGACGTACTTATAAAAGACACTGAACGACTAATGCCGGAAAATATTAAGGACAAAGAAGCACGCCCCATTTTGGGGTATCGTTTAGATCAAATCAAGGATCGCCTTAACGAACTCAGGGACGCAAGGTCAAGGAGAGTTAGGTCAACAAATTGGATAGGAGCAGCTTGGAAATGGGTAGGTGGATCTCTTGACGCAACTGACTGGGACAGACTTTTAGAGAAGCAAACGGACATCATACAGAATAACAACCAATAATACGCAATTAACGAAAAACTATTTGACACGACTGAGATTACAGAAAAAATTAACAAAATAATTGAAGGCTATAGTAATGCTGTAGAAAAAGGGTTGACGAACCAACTTATACACGACTTACTGGACAAAGTAATTAATCTAATGGAAGCGATTAATGAAATAGTAAGAGCTTGCCAAATGGCTAAGAATGGTATTGTGAACAGCAAACTCTTCGAAATAAAACCCGCAAACTTTTATAACGTTTAAACGAATTCTAGCGTTTTAATTAAAGTTATCCGTTTCTCATATACAGTGCTCAACGGGAGGTAATTCTTTTCATATTTTAAAGTGGTTACATATATTGGCCTTAACATTTGGTCCTTTTCGAGCCAAACTATATTCATTTAAACAATAAAAGTGATATTAAGTGTGATATACATACGAATAAACATACAACTTAAATTAAAGTGACTTAAAAAATAATTTTCATCTGAAAATAAAAACAATAAATTGATTATTAAAATTTAAAATCGAATCATAGACATTACCTTGTGAGTTTTTGTGCCAAACGGAAATCCGTGTCGTGCAATAAATTTTCTTTGTCTGCTGCCATACCAGGTGAGTGAGTAATATAGCCCCTTTTCATATATTTGCCATTTCCATACATAAATATATATATAAAATGAGTGCTGTAAAGGAACTTAAACTGCTTAGAAATGCGTTGTCTATAATAAAGATAGTCTACAAAAGCTTTACCTCGTCTGCCGACCATAAAAAGACGAAAAATATAGTCAATAGTCGTCTAGTTATATAAGAAGATTCGTTTCGACAAAGCAAGACCATCAACGAAAAGCTTGTTACCTTGTTGGATGATGAAGAGGGTATTAGGGAGTATAAGGGAATTCTTGAGGAGATACGGGAGACGTACTTGTAGTACAAATCCGATCTTATGGACTGTTTGGACAAGGATTCAGAGTCCACATCCAGTACCACGTCCTCTCAAAACAATTCGCACGGTATTCGTTTGCCAGAAATGGAGTTACCAGTTTTTGCTGGTCAATATGAAAAATGGAGGCAGTTCAAAAGCAAATTTGAGTCCATGATTCATAAAAAATTCAGAGGCTTCATTACTTGAAGTCAGGTTCATCTGGTGAGGCTGGACGTTTGTTGCAGCATTTGGACATCGATGAAGGAAACTACAATAAGGCATGTTCCATTTTGTGTTCGCGGTATGAAAACAAGCGTTTTTTAGTTAATACGCATTTAAAAATGATTTTTTATCAGCCGCTTATGCAAAGTGAAAACGCTTTGGGCTTAAAACTTTGCTGGATATGACCACAGAGTGCCTTCATTCCCTGCACAACCTTGGGATTCCTGTTCAACAATGATTTAATAATAATATATATAATATTTCAAAAATTACCTTCATGTACACAACAGCTATGGGAAGAGCGCTTAGGAGCTAGTATGGAGTTGCCATCGTTTGAAGACTTTTCAAAGATTCTGGAAACTAGGTTTAGGACATTGGAAGTTGTTGAACAGCAGAAGCCGAAATTTAAGAACCCTGCCCCAAAGGATTCAGCGACAAAAATCGCATCTCAGCAGAGTAATAACGTTCACACCCAGGCGTATCAAGTGACTGCTGGTCACCCTAATGCAGCTATACACGATGATCGTCCAAATACAAGCGGTGCGATAAGAAATCATTTTGCACAACACAACACAAACACACACTTCTTTTGGCTACTGCGTTGGTGAAGGTTAAGTCTTTAGGTGGACGGTAAATCCACTTGAAAGCACTGATCGATCCAGGATCGGAAGCTATGTTCATCACGAAAGCTGCAGTACAGATGTTGAACCTGAAGGCCCGTAGTACGTTCATTGAGGTGTCAGGGCTGGGAAAGGTCAGCAGTGGAGCATGCCATCGGTATGCTGATATTTCCTTTGGGTCTCTACACTCACAGTTTGAGACTGGTACCCGAGCCTATGTGTACAAATCCCTGACTGGGCTTCTCCCGGCTAAGGAACTGGCACCCAATAGGTGGAACCACCTCAGCGGATTAAAGTTAGCAGATCCACTCTATTTCAAACCTGCCTCCGTCGATATATTGCTGCGTAGCTATGTATATCCGGACATCATACTGATGGATACTGCTAGGCAAGGAACCGGACCAACACAAGTCGATGCATAGCTTCCTGCAGGTGGTCGATGTTGACACCCAGTTGCGCAAATTTTGGGAGATTGAGGAGGTTCCCTATCAGGACATCGAGACTGAGGAGAATAGGAGGTGTGAAGAAGAAGACGAAGCGTTTGCCAGATGGGCGATACGAGGTTTCGCTTCCATTTAAGGACGGATGTCAACCCGCGCTTGGGTCCTCGAAGTTAGGAACCTTGCGCAGGTTCCATCCACTAGAGAGGAGATTTTAAACGACACAACACTACACAGAGAATACATTAAATGCATGGAGGAATACCTGTCGTTGGGTCATATGACGGAAATCCATGTTGGCGATGAAGTACTGCGAACTCCTCTCCATTATTTTTTGCCTCATCACGCTGTCATGAAGGAAGACAGTTCGACACCGAAGCTCAGGGTTGTGTTTGATGCAGTGACGAAGTGGTCGGACGGAACTTCTTTCAAAAAGAGATTAATTAATTAATAATTAAAACGCAAAACAATATTATAGATATTATTTTGAGATGGAGAAAGTATAAAGTACCTTTACAGCCGACATGGAAAAAATGTACCGTCAGATTAGGATGAGTCGACGGGATGCGTATTACCAGCTGATATACTGGCGGAAAAGTGATCAGGAGCTTTTAAAGATGTACCGATTGGATACAATCGCCTTCGGCACAACTAGTGCACCCCATCTCGCCATTCGGACTCTAAGCCAGGTGGCTTGGGATGAAGAGTCACGTTTTCAAGTGGGAGCACCGATCGTACGAGATGAGATGTATGTTGACGACTTAATTTCTGGCGCCGATTCAGTGGAAGAAGCTTTACGCAAACGCGATGAAGTGCGAGAGTTGCTGGGGACCGCAGGGTTTCAGTTGCGGAAGTGGACGAGCAATTCGCTGAATGTTTTGGAAGGCATTTGAATCCTCGGCGGAGCACATAAAGGCGCTTGGTATACGTTGGTTTCCAGTTGATGATGTGTTCTCGTTCCGGAATATCTCTTACGATTCTTCTGAGGTACCGAAGAAAAGGAATATGCTATCAACCATTGCACGCCTGTACGATCCATTGGGTTGGATTTCGCCATGCATCATCAAGGCAAAAATATTTATGCAGCAGCATTCCAGTGACTCTTAAGGTGAAGCTCTCAAGAGCATCATTTGATGGAGAGTCTACGTATTCCACGATGGGTGAACCTGCAACGATAGCGAAGAGAAATCGAAATCCATGGATTCAACGATGCATCGGAGAAGGCGTATGGAGCAGCGATATGCCTTAGTGTTCTGGATGAGGCCAATAATACGCATGTCCATCCTATAATGTCAAAGACGAGCGTGGCGCTCTTAAAAACCGTTACACTTCCTAGGTTGGGGCTTTGTGGTGCGGTCATTCTGGCGCCACTGTTGGACTACGTCTTGAGGTTGGTCGAAGTGAGGACATATGCATGGTCTGATTAAACGATTACGTTGGCGTGGATTATGGCACCTCCATCGAAGTGGAAAGCTTTTGTTGGTAACCGTGTAGCAGAGATTCAACGTTTGACAAATTGCAACGTCAGGAGACATGTCCCGACACTACACAATCCAGCGGATCTGGCTTCACGGGAACTTTTACCATCCGAACTAAACGACAACACTCTGTGGTGGAATGGTCCGGAATTCCTTAGGGGCGATTGGGAATTCACAACACCAAACCAACCATCGGTTTTGTCAACTCAGGAGGAGAGTCGAAAACTGTAATCACATTGCGTGATCAAGGAGGACAACGAAATCGGCATGCTGATCCATCGACACTCGTCACTTCCTATATTAATCAGGATTTTGGCTTATTGTTTCAGGTTTGTTTCCAATGCACGCAAACCATCAGCACAATGGGAACTACTTACACTGTCGCCGATTGAAAAGCAGGCAGGTCTTATCTTTACCATAAGAATAGTTCAGAGGAGCATGTTCTTGGAGAATAGGGATATTATAGTTAGAGTAGGAGGTAGGCTTCAAAAAGCAGACTTAGGTTATAGCCAATTGCCCTATTACCCTAGTACACCCTATTATTTTGAAACCAGATCATCACCTCACCAGGCTCATCATAAACGACGCACATACAAGAAATCTGGCAGATGATAGCATAACTTAGGACAAAATATTGGATACTTAACCTAAAAAGCAGTGTCAAAAAATGCATTCACAGCTGCAGCATATGTTTTAGGTACAAGGCAAAACCAGGCTGTCACCTGATGGGAAATTTACCGGCACCAAGGGTTCGAATTTCAAGACCTTTCAGTTTTACGGGGGTTGATTACGCTGGACCCATCAGATTTTCATCGAGACGTGGAGTTTGCAACGAGATCTTCAGTAACTGCGGTAAGAACATCGTGGGAGCGGCGAACGAACTGGAAAATCTACGAAAAGCAGCAGCATTCGACAAGAAGCAGGTAGCTGAAACGGTAGCAAGCGATGGGGTTAAATGGAATTTTATCCCTCCAGCTTCTCCTCATTTCGGAGGTCTCTGGGAAGCCGGAGTTAAATCGGTGAAACACCACCTTAAACGCGTTGCCGGAAATTTAACACTAACCTTTGAGGAGCTGTATTCTCTGCTGACTCAAATCGAGGCGTTTCTGAACTCCCGGCCACTTTGCCCACTAAGCAACAACCCAGATGATTTTTCAGCTCTAACTCCAGCACACTTTCTTATTGGAGAACCCATTTCAAGTGTACCAGAGCCGAACACCATCGACGAAAAAATCTGCTGTGTTGAAAGGTGGAAATGGATACAGCAGTTATACCAAACCTTTTGGAAGCAATGGAGCTCAGAATACCTATCTCGTCTTCAGCAACGACCGAAATGGCTTAAAAGCGAGCCACTACCACAACTAGGAGATCTGGTCTTGGTAAAGGACGAGCTGATCCCTCCAAATGGATTATTGTCCGAGCAGATAAACTTATTCGCGTGGTAACATTAAACACACAGAACGGTGAGTTCAAGCGACCCATCACCAAAATCTGTTCACTACCGAGCAACAAAATAAGTTCTGAGGATTAAATTTTAATCGCGAACAAAATTATTTACAAGAGCACTTTTAAACTTTCCTAAAATATTTTCCCTGTTTTTCTTTAAATATTTGAAAAGTTTTATTCCCTATTCTAAAGGTGTATTAATTTTGACACATAGTATGTAACACCCCTTAATATTCTTAATATTGGTCGTAGACCCATAAAAGTATATATATTTATAGCAATGTCCGCCCGTCCGTCCGTACGCAATTTGTAGGCCTTTAAAATTAAGCTAGGAAGCTGAAATTTGGACGACATTCGGAGCCCTAGGGAATTTTTTTGAAAAAAAAATTTTTAGTAAGATATTTACCCAATATTTTTTCCAACATATCGCCCATACGAAGTTTTTCGCCACGCCCACTTTTTGGGGGTGTTTTTTTTTTTCAAAAAAAACTTTTTTTTTAAATAATACAATGAAATAAAATGCTATCCATCATCTTCTTAATGCTTTTTTTTTTGGGCATATAGGGATATGGCTAGGGTATCATACTGTTCGCCCCAAGCGGACGGTAGCCTTTTCCTATTTTTTTTTTTTCATATTATATATGTATAAATAATTCATACTTTTATACATATATTACGCTATCACACTACACATGCTCATTTCTCACAAGTAAAATACCAAAAAAAAAATATATGCATACTCATGTTATAATAAACTAACAATTAAAACATTATAAACACAACACAAACACACTACACTGAACCAAAATAACCCTATAAGCTAAATTTCCCTACACCAATAAATACTACACATAATTCACCACACTGCAGAAATACAATCTACAATAATATACAGTCTACTCTACGACAAAAAAAAACAATAACAACACTACACACACGAATTGCATACAACTCATTCAGAAAGAATGGCAGGCCCCATGCTCATGCAATTACACATACAATATTTTTACGAAGAAAAAACAACAAAACACAACACTTATATTTGAAATTATATGAATATATATTTGAAATTATAAGAAATATAAAGCACTTACCTTAATTTATTCACACAACACTATTTAATACAAAAAAACTACACAAACTATAAAAACTATAAGAAATTACACCACCGGCTGACCAAGCGACGCACGCCAAAACCAAACTACATCCAAAATGGTAAACAAAAATAAATTTAATATAAAGTCTCGTAGAGGAAGAGAGATAGCAAATAGGGTTCACTTATTACTCACTCCATATTATGGTTTTGTTATGTTATGTCCTGCATATGTCTTTCTCTGTTCCACTAATTGCCTCTTCTAGAGTATCAATCAAGAAAAACATCAATAGAATACTTATGCTGGAGGCAAGAAACAAGAAGACATTTCAATACATATTACATACAACACGATGACCAGACGTATCACTGATGCACAGATGAGGAATTAACCAGATAGTCAACTCTGCAATCCCCTATCACTTTCAACCCGCAAAAAATATTTAATAAAAGCCGCAAAATCCTCTCTCAATTTTCCCATCTGTGAATACGTGTGAGCCAGACACATGAAGTTAGATCTAATTTACTAGATTACCCGCCAAAAATAATTGTTGGGAGTTTTGCAATATATCCAAATCGCAACAACAAAACAGCTGGTCACGGCGGATGTGTTGGGAAATAGGAAATTCTGCGAAGTATTGAGTTTATGTGATTCAACTTTTTATTTTATTTTTATATAAATGTTTATAAAGAAACAAAAAATTAGTCACCAATAAAGTTGTAACAATTTTTTGAGGTTATAAGAAATAGTTCTCTATTTTTTATCTGCCTTAAAATAAGCATTCTTTGGTTGTAGTACTTTTCCATTTTGGTTAATAAAAGGAGATAAATTGCATATTTTATTGTATTATTGCATAAATATTACTAAATTAGTAATGTTTGGGTGTAAAATATTTGTAGTAAATAGTTTGCGATGGTTTTTTATATATATATTAAATTCTTTGATTGTTTTATTACTTATTTATTATTTAATTGTTTTTATTCAACATATGAAAGTTTAATGAATATATGTACATATTCGGGTTCCGTGCATGGATACAAAAAGTGGAAAAGAAGTATTTGTAATCCTTTTTAAATTATGTTGTGTTACAAGATTTGTACGTTTAGTCAATCAATTTTCTGAGCTGTTTCTTCTCTAAGGCGGTTTTGAAATTTTTTATATAAGTTAATATGCTTTATTTTAAAATTTAAAGTAAGCGATAGACGGAAGAACGAGAAAAAAAGGTAGCTGGAATGCACTGCATAAATATATTGAGGGTGCATTTTTTTTATCGAAAATGCTTGGTAGTTGAGTACATCACGAAAATGCTTGGTATTTGAGTACATATCATAAATAATCATGCACATTATGTTACATATATATTGAATTAATTAACCACTTTTTTTAACAGCCGACTTTATTTGTCAAGCTTTTCCTCGTTCTTCCGTCTATCGCTTACTTTGAAAAGAAACAGCTAAGAAAATTGATTGACTAAACGTACAAATCTTATAACACAACATAATTTAAAAAGAATTACAAATACTTCTTTTTTACTTGTTTTTATCCATGCACGGAACCCGAATATGTACATATATTCATTAAACTTTCATATGTTGAATAAAAACAATTAAATAATAAATAAGTAATAAAACAATCAAAGAATTTAATATATATATAAAAAACCATCGCAAACTATTTACTACAAATATTTTACACCCAAACATTACTAATTTAGTAATATTTATGCAATAATACAATAAAATATGCAATTTATCTCCTTTTATTAACCAAAATGGAAAAGTACAACAACCCAAGAATGTTTATTTTAAGGCAGATAAAAAATAGGGAACTATTTCTTATAACCGCAAAAAATATTCCAACTAAATTGTAACAACTTTATTGGGTTACTAATTTTTTGTTTCTTTATAAACATTTATATTAAAATAAAAAGTTGGATCACATAAACTCAACACTTCGCAGAATTTCCTATTTCCCAACACATCCGCCGTGACCAGCTGTTTTGTTGTTGCGATTTAAATATATTGCAAAACTCCCCACAATTATTTTTGGCGGGTAATCTAGTAAATTAGACCTAACTTCATGTGTCTGGCTCACACGTATTCACAGATGGGAAAATTGAGAGAGGATTTTGCGGCTGTTATTAAATATTTTTTGCGGGTTGAAAGTGATAGGGGATTGCAGAGTTGACTATCTGGTTAATTGCTCATCTGTTAGTTCGACTTAGCTTGTAGGCAAGGTGAGAGATTCGCTCTCGAGTTGACTATCTGAGTAATTCCTCATCTGTGCACTGATGCCACTTTTGCAGTTTAACATTTGGTTGCGAAACTATTTCACGGCGGGGTGAATGTTTTGAATACAATTTTATATAACATAAAATAAACGTTTCCACTTATTTAAAAAAAAAATAAAGAATGAATTCAATTAATTATTGTGAATTAACACAAAAACTACTAAAATTTTGATATATCAAATTCTCTACACTTTGTTGTTATAAAATGTAAACATATAAACATCAATTTTGCTTAGTCATTATTCATTCGAAATAAAACCCGCAAACTTTTATAACGTTTAAACGAATTCTAGCGTTTTAATTAAAGTTATCCGTTTCTTAACATTTCTTAATATATACAGTGCTCAACGGGAAGTAATTCTTTTCATTTTTTAAAGTGGTTACATATATTGGACGTAACATGCTATATGTCCTGTCCATACCCAAAATGAACCCAAAGGTGTATTACCTAGTTACGGCCCGTGCGGCCATAAAAAACGGTAGAAAAATTGACTAAGACTTCTCACAACTCATTATTAGCCATGACAAGACGTACGGACTTAAGGGGAAATGATTTAATATAGGTAACACATCCGTGTGCGAGGAGGACCTTCTCGAAGAAATACCGGAAGACTCTTGCTTACCCAGAATCCGCAATTTGCGATTACAGGACAACGAATGCAGAAATAGTCGAACTGATAGGAGAAAACACAATTTTCCTGACAAACTTCAATGGAACAATTTTAAATAAAAATTCATCTATTCCTTTAGTGGGTACCTACCTGATACAGCTGGACAACGACACAGTCTACATAAACGAGAAGACTACCACAGCAAGGTGGCTTTTAGTCCGCACTTCCTCCGGTCCTAGCCAATGTAACAAGCAACAGTGTTAAACCTTACTTGGAATACGTGCATGACCTTAGCACGAGGAACATTAAGCTCATTAACGCTTTAAATAGAAACCTTAAATCTTATATCATTACAGAAATTTTGATTATTATAGCTGTCATTACCACCATCACCATATGCTGGAGAAAAATCTACGGAAACATCAATATCTCAGAGCTCCGCCTATCCTTTCGTCGAAGACCAATTCCACGTCTTTTGCCACGACAACCCGAAGGAAATCAGAGTTCACTGCCCTGTCAATCGAGTGATCTGCGTGACGCAGATATTTATTGGGGCGGCAGTTATCACGATTGAGTCTTCACCCAACCTACAAAAATGCTAACGGTGCACACGCCCATCCGCTTCACACCTGGAAGTCATTCCCACCGGGAAACCCGATCCAAGGCGCATGAAGTATGGTGGATCTGCATGGGAACTGCAGATCAGCATTTTTTATAGCTTTAAGTAAATTGTAATGTGAATAATTTGAATTTAATTGAGTTGGTTTTAATTCGACACTCATCAAAAATAAATTTAAATTAAAGAATCTTGCGTTTGATATCAAAGAACCAGTGAGGGGTTCTTATTTAAATTTTTTAGTACATTAAGGACAACAAATCCTTTACTTGAATTATGCAGAGCAATTAAAACAAACAGTATACATTAAACCAAAAGCTAAAAAAGAAAATGCAGAAACAACAATGGAAATTAAAGAAAAAATTAACCCATCATCTCTTTCCCTCAAAGTTGATAGGATCACCAATAGGAATGAAGGAACAATAGCAATAAACTGCACCGGTGTAGTGTCAGTGCAAAAACTTGAAAGTGAAGTGAAACAAGTAAGGGGAAAAATATGACGTTATAATATTTTCAAAGAGAAATCCACGATCATGTTAACGGATATGAGCGAGATGTGGAAATGTGAAGAGCTTGAGATGGCAATAAAGAAACAGAATAATATAAGTGGTACGGTAAAATGCTTAAAAGTGTTCAAAAATAAAAATCATGTTAACGGATATGAGCGAGATGTGGAAATGTGAAGAGCTTGAGATGGCAATAAAGAAACAGAATAATATAAGTGGTACGGTAAAATGCGTAAAAGTGTTCAAAAATAAAAATAGAGATGTGCATAGTGCAATAATAGAACTAGAGATGTGCAACTTTGAAGAAAAAGTGCGCAGAGTGCGGCGATGGACATGTCACAAGAGAATGTAATTCAACACAGTAAAGTGCGTAAACTGTATACAAAAAGCTCCTTGAATCGGAGAAAAATAAAACAGTCTACTAGCAATTAAATTAGATTCGCGGTTTATACTGCAACATACAAGGATTAACAGGCAACCTTGCAGAACATCATACCTACGAGAAAGCTAATTATAATTTTTTAATTTTATCAGAAACACATACTACTAAAAATATCGAAGATAGTGAAAGATGGATTCCATAAACCTATTAGATGTGATAGTGAATCGAGACATACGGGTGGTGTTTGATTATATGTTGATAACTGTTTTGAAGTTTGTGATATTGAAAAATCTGTCGAGTCCAACATTTGGTCGCTTAAATGCAAAGTGACTAACAATAATCAGTCAATATATTTCGCAGCGAAGGGAAGATAAATTACGTACATGTAAAATTCTAAAGTACAACAGACCCTTATTTATGGCGCACGTTAGGAACAGTAGTGCGCTTTAGAGTTTGTGAAATGATGAAAACCCGAACACGATGGTTGAAATAACAAACTTATTTTTATTGAAAAAAGTGATTAAAAACAAAACAAACCGCTGGTATTAAGTAGAATTAAATAATATGAGGAGAGAGAAAATTTCAAAATATGAGGAATTTAGATTTTCGAATAGTGAAGAGTGCTGGAATATCTATCGTGAAATAAGAAACCGTTACAAAAACGAACTTCGAAGAGTAAAAAATTAAAATATAAAACGCAAAATATTTGCGGCGTGTGATCAAAAAACAATGTGGAGAACAATCAAATCATGTGTCCTGAACGTACATGACGAACCAATTAGAATATAAACTTAAATGGTGAACAATTCAGGGATAGTAAAATAATTGCTGATAAACTTAATTTATTTTGTGTGAATAGCATAATGAAAATAAATAGATCGATTCCCTTTACCCAAGGATGTAATGATCGTAGCAGGAGATATAATTGTGCGTGTAATAAACCTGTATTTGAGCTGTGGAATATCTCCGGAAACATGGAAAGAGTCAATTATTACCCCTGTGGAAAAAGTAAAAGGTACCAATATGTGTAAAAATGTTCGTCCTATCAACTTCCTTACTGTGCATGAAAAAAAAACAGTGTTATAATTAGCTGGAAAGGGGAAATTGCTGGAAAAAATGTTGTCATTGCTGTCTTCCTTGACTTTAAAAGAGCTTTCGAAACAATTGATAGGGAAATTCTTCTTACTAAATTAAATCAATACGGAATCAAGTGTACTGAGCTGAAGTGGTTTCAATCGTTTTTAAATGGCCGAACACAGCGAACGGTGGTAAATGGCGTGGCATCACACAGCGTGAAGACAACACTGGGCGTCCCCCAAGGTACTATACTTGGAGCGATCCTTGACGACTTGATTAGATTAAACAAATGACTTAAATCAAATAAATTGAAATTAAATGAATGTTGATAAATCTAAATGTATGATATTTAAATATAACAACAGATTAATTCTAAATGTAGACGGTCAAATATCAGAACAGGTTGAGCAAATTAAATATTTAGGAATTATGATTGATTCAAAATTAAAATTTGATTTACATGTAAATTTTATTGTAAAAAAAGTTTTTAAAAACGTTTTATTCTGTAAAAGAATACGAAATATGATTTCAACAATGAGCCACATTTTGAATATTGTTCGTCAATCTTATTTTTGTGTAGTGATTATATGTTACTAAAACTGCAACGAATTCAGAATAAAGCAGTGCGAACTATCCCTAAATGTAATAGATATACATCAATCATGTTCATGTTAAATATATTAAAATGGTTAAGTGTCGAACAAAGAACTCTGGTTAATGTTTTGTGTATTGTTTATAAAATCAAATTTAATATGTTACCCACGTATTTACAAAAATATCTGAGCCATGTTAGTCAATCTCAGCCTTACAATCTAAGAAAGGGGGCTGATTTAAGAGAGCCGCATTATCTAAGAAACGTCACACAAAATAGTATTGTATATAAAGGTTTTCAATTATTTAACTCAATGCCTCAAGAATTAAAAAACGATAAAATTATTGCCGCATTTAAAAGAAAAATAATAGCATTTGTTAAAAGTAATTTTCCCTAAGATATGTAATAATTTATTTTATAATTTTATTAATCTTAAGTTTTTTGAAGTAATTGTAAATTGTAAATTGAATTTAAATAGTGGACTATCCACTAAATACAAATAAAATACAAAATAATGTGGCGCATAGTTTCCGTAGCTTGTAATGTTCGGTCACCTTGTATGAAAAATGTATAGTACAACAGTTGACAATAATTAAAATATCCGTACTACTGTCTTTTTTAAATGGACCCATACAGTCAATATGGTTCGTATGGAACGTTATCGGAACTTTATCGATTGGATGTAATTCAGATTGTTTCCGGAAGGTGTTTTCGCAATCAGGCATATAAGGCATATTTCCTTACGTTTCGCGCCATGGTCGGCATCCAAAAATTTTGTTTCAATTTGGCCAGTGTCTTTTCCCAACCAATGTGGCAATTGTCCTCATGGCAATGTCTCATCAACGATAGACGACACTATTTGGATATGTACAATTTTGGACAATGTTCTTATTTTCGAAAGAGCAAACCTTGCTTCGGTAAATAGCGAGACGCTGTATTATCGACAGTTTCCATTTGGCCGATAATTTCCATAACCTCCGGATCCAAACTTTGTTCAACGATAAGCCAGTTTTCAGACAAACCGTTTATTTGGCAGCAGGTTCGCACAGGTGGGTTTCGACTGAGGTAATCAGCGTGCTGCATTGCCTTCCCCTTTCGGTACTGGCGATAAGTCCACCACCTAACGACTATCAGTATAAGGTCTCTTTTTCCTTTTTTGGATTTTAGAGCGCTAGAATCCGTATATATAATAAATTTAATTCCGAGCAAATAGATACGAAAATGCTTGATGCCACAGACCACTGCCAGATTCTCTAGCTCGTAACTGTGAAAATGGGTTTCATATGGTTTTGTAGCCTTACTGTAATAGGCTGACGCTGTCCGTCTATCCGCTGCCAATAGAGCTTGCATCCGTATAAAGTTCCGTATCTCCAGACGGATCAAATACAACAAGAACCAGTCTTTTAGTTAGCGGGCCAATGATATACAAACAAGCTTTTTCACATTCTTGTGTCCATAGGAATTTCACTCTTTGTTTCGTTAGTGAAGTTATACAACCAGTTTTGGCTGCAAAACAGTTTATAAACCTACGGAAATAATTTGATAGTCCCATAAATTGCCGGACTTAATTTACATTTGTCGGAGCAGGTAACCAGCGAGTGCATCTACATTGGATGTGCCAGACCTTATCCCTTCGAAAGAAATTTCTTTCGCCAAGTACTCTATTTTTGACTGCAAAAAATGGCACTAGTTATATATTAATGGCACTAGCTTTATTTATAACTTTTTGGAACAGCTGTTTTCTCGATCGCATTTTTTGCTGATGGAATCTTGCAAAACCCAGACGCCATGTCTATGGAAGTATAGTATCGATTTCCCGACAATCTATCAAGCTGATCTTGAATTCTTGGAAATCGATCTTTTACCGTGATACGATTAAGAGCCTGGTAGGCCACATACAACCCGTTTTGTCCTTTCTTTTTCGCTAACCCAAAAGGCATTCGCAAATATTCATAATGCCCGTCTGTCAGTTATGATGTCGACATAGTTGCACCATTGTTCTATATGGGCTCGCGAATAGTCGGGGTCATAGGTTGGAAAGCCGACTTTTTCTGATTTACGATCCTTTTTGGCCACTGCGCTAAGCATAGAGCTTAGTGCGTCGAGTGTTATCAGTGGGTGGTGGGTGGAAGGTTTTTTTTATAATATACGCGTACTAAAGGGATTTCGGATACCCTTATAATGAAGTAACACAGTGCGGGCAATAGGGAAGTGAAAGATTTGAAGAAAGGAGAAAACGATGCACGTTGGTTTTAAATGCCTGTAAACTATAATGTGTAGGAAAAAAAGTATGTGGTAGATTATTCTACATTCGCGTTGTACAGTTAAGAAACGAATCCTTGTATTTCAATGTACGTCCGAATACAGTCTTCAGGGTAAACTGATGTGCATTCCTAGCATGGCGAGTATTGCGGTTGAATTGCTGTTGGGGTAGAATGGAACTGGCTATTTCATTTGACGACTTGTGGTGGAAATACCGATAAAACAATGACAGGCAGGAGATATTACGATAATGACTAAGAGAGTCAAGTGATTTCGCGATGTCTCGATCGCCAATAAGTTTTACCGTACGTTTTTGAATCCTGTCAAGCAGCCCCAAATATGTTTCTAGTGCACCAGCCGTGAGCGTTGTACTTAAGTTTGGTGTGAATAAACGCCTTCTAAATTCAAGCCAGATTAGAAGGGGTGAACAATTTCTTGCATCGCTTAAGGAAGCCTATACATTTCGCAGCGTTCTTGGCGACATCGAATATGTGGTCAATCCTACGAAGTTAGTCGTTAACGCACATAACGAGGATGGAAAGTCTTTCGGTTTCGGCTATTCAAGTACCATCCATGGCTAATTGCAGGGTATTGGGGTTACGATTTAATGACAGAAGACAGCATTGTGTGTTGGAAGCATTTAATTCTACTCTATTGGTTTTACCCCAATTAAGAATGCTGTCAAGGTCAAAATTTACGTGAATCATAAAACAAATATGCGAAGCTAAGGGTACTGTCATCAGCAAGGGAATGGATATGATTAGAAGTGACAGACAGGAGGTCATTGATAGAAGTAAGAAAGAGAGTCTGAAACAAAACAAAGCCTTGGGGAACACACACATTTATTTGGTAAGTTGCAGACTTGAAACCGTCCAAAACAACTTGAAAGGAAATTTCTAATCCATTGAAGAGTACTATTATTGATTCCAAATGCACGCATTTTCGAAAGATCGTGATGCCAAACTCTGTCAAATGCCTTTGAAATATCAAGCGCAACGACCTAACTTGAACCAGCACGGTGAATAGATTGGTTCCACTTTTCTGTTAGATATGTCATCAAATCACCAGTGGATCTGTTGCTACGAAAACCGTACTCTCGGTCATTAAGAAGTTTGCGTGATTCAAGATATTTCATAAATATAAGTAATGCATTTATCACGGTATTTATCACGGTAAGAGGTTAGAAACAAGTCCAGAGTGTTGGCGTTTTGACCGCTAACGTCCGGTATCCGTTCGGGTTCATTTACAAGCTAGGTCAAATAATTGACCTCAGCAAAGATCTTAACATACCTTCCTCCGGGTGTTGTCTGTCCAGAATGTCGAAGCCAACTTGAATTGTGTTTATTGAAATAGCCCGCAATGACGATTTCAGTACGAGGATAATGGGCTGGTGATGGAATCAGGCAGTGCATCAAACTCATTATAAGTCGAATGTCTGTCCTGGTTAGGGTTTCTTTAAATAAAAGAAGTGAATTAATTGCCTAAGGAGATGGTATTTTAGCCAAATATAATTAAATTACGGATTGGAACACTGGCTATATTAAGGTAGAAGTTGGTAGGCTTCATCACTACGCATATAAACGGCGATACCACGATTGGAAAAGAATAATGCTACCAAGTTATACCCAGGCAGATTAAACTGCCTGTTTCACTTAGTGCCAAAACAGCTGGTTTGTTGAGATTCACGTGGGCGTACAATGAGAAAAGATTGCCCCTTAACCTACGAATACACATACCAAAAAACAAACACAAAAAAATCAACTCCGAAGCTGACTAAGCTAGCCCGTACCATGTAGATATTGACGTTAGCTTTCCAAAACAAATCACTGTAGGTGTTATGCCCGTACAATGAATTGCATTGTTCTACCAAAAAAATCTACACAACGCGACCCGATATTCGCCAAATTATACTCTACCCAACCATAGCAAGTGCACGCATAAACATACGACACTCGCTATAGCCCAGCACAGCAGCAGCACATATATAGGATATTATAGGGTGTGGATCCAGAGTGCCCCAACACAAAACAATTTTTGTAACCACACAGATGGACAAATGGTACTACTTGTCTGACAACAAAGCAGAGCTGGCCTAGGCTGGATAAAAGACTCGATTTGGCGAGTTCACGCCTTAAGAGAGATTTTATTGCGGTTAACTTTACTACTGGTGCACAAATTTCACTGGCCAAAAAAAATTAAAAAGATAAAGATAAAATTCGCAGTAGACTTTTACTCGTCAGCTAAACCGGCGAATTGGCCAACGGATACAGCAAAATTTCCATACCTTATAGATTCTTTCGTTTCTTACTTAATAGCGAAAGCTATATTAAAGTTGAAGAATATTTCTGATTTTCTGATCACTGGGCTATTATTTTGACAATTAGCGGCTGCCTATAGAAAACGGAGGGCCTATCTAGACTTACTAGCGTATCGACTAACTTGGACTCTTCAAACGCCATTTGTTGGAGCTCAAGAAGACATCACAAGCTATAAACAATTATTTTAACCTATCATGAACATTCAATTCAATTAAATATATGAAAATTCTATTGTATAAAATTATACCATTTAAACATGAATTCGAATTTGGCGCCAATTAAATAACTCCTCCATATTTTTTGAATATAATTGTACTAAAACCCTACTGTACTAAAAGTTAACTTATAGTATCAGCTGAAATAAAATTTTACTCTTTGTTCAACCATTGTACCGCTCGCTTCTTCTTTTCGCTCGTCCTCCGCATCGTCGTCACATTTTTTGCTCGAGTTATATCGTCGATCATTTCCATCGGTTGCACTTTTTAACATAAGTTGCGATTTTGCTCCATAATCGTTTTCCTCGGGAATTTCACTGTACGATCTCGTGAAATCAAACCAGTTTTCCCTAGGAGCAGGCAGAAAAAGCTCCGCCTGTACATTTTGGCGCCCAACGTGGGGCAATTTTTATGTTAAAAAGTGTAATTTTCTTATATAAAGAAATATAAAATCATACAATTCGTTTAAAAAAAAAAAAAAAAAAAAAAAGTGTGAGTTGCAACGGTGGCGGTACGGTTATCGGTTTTCGCGTATAAGTGCATATACCTAACTGTGTCAGATCCAGCATCTAAAACAAAGAAGTCATTCGAGGCGTTTATTGGACAACACGGATACCGTAAAGGCAAAGAAACAGGATTGCAAGTGGAGGAAACGGGAATGATAAGTATATACATCTTCCCAATAAGGTATGTGGTGCTGATCTTTATATACGAATGTGCGTTGGAAAAATACAAATTGAAAGAAAAATTCCATGTTCTATGTACTTCGAAGTACCCGTAATCCTTCATCGAGTTTAAATTGAAACAGCTAAAACGCACCTTCGCCATAAAAAAGAATCAGCTTGCATTAAGAAAAATATATGTTTCATTCACATAATATTGGCTTGTGAAATAACGCGCGAAATCAGACAATTAAATTATTCCGCTCGTCTGCTATTAACATCATCATCCACAAAATTGCGTCAGAATCCCAAATGAGAGAAACACAAGTTCCATACTGTTACATGATCAGACACACATACAAATAACCTATTTTCTTCTGAAAAGCTTCGCCCACGGTTGATGCGGCGAATTTCACAGCTTTACAAATACTTACACTTGTTGGTATAGACTGCACTGAACGTCATTCGTAATTCGTTCGTTCGCCTCCAGGAGGAAATTTATTGCACTCAATTCGGTTGAAAGAAACAAGCTTTTCTAATTCAGTGATTCGATTCAATTGATTACGACGTATAATGAATCAATGTAATTGCATAGTCAGTTAAAGCGTCGTTAAAATCGAAACCTGTTCTGATTTTCGAACAATTTCTATTGCATATTCCGCCACATTGCGTTGAGGTTCATTAAAATACATAAATCTCATTTCGCCACCGAAGCTTTTACAAGCTCTGTGTACGTCATCGAAGCATATTCTAATTGAGCATTATCTTTCTAAGTCACAATCGTGGATTGAATTCGTTTGTGTACCTACCAATTGTATCAGAAGGCAACCAATTTCAAAATGCCCAGTATCGATGAATTAAAGCAATCACGGTCATCACCCAAAGGGAGTATAACTCGTATAAAGAATCTGGTTTCAACAACAACGCTGTCTCCAACAGAATTGGAGTGCCGGTTAGGAATCGTGGAGTCATACTTCAAACAATTACTTGCATTTCAAACTCAAATCGAAAGCGTTTTTCCTGAGGATACTGCACGGGGTGAATTAGAGGATTTATATGTCACAACCAAAACTAAAATTCTGTCACAGTTGGGAACTGAGAGAAGAGGCAGTACTCTAGAAACCACTTGGTCTATGCCTCAGGTAGCAAACCATTTACCGAATTTACGTTTGCCTCGGTTCAGTGGTAAATATTCGGAATATAAAAATTTCATTAGCACCTTCACTACACTCGTCGATAATAATTCTAGCCTATCAAAAATCGAAAAGTTTAACCACCTGCTTACTTGTCTTACAGACCAAGCACTCGGTACTGTCAAGGCTTTTCAAGTAACAGAAGACAATTATGAAAAAGCACTCAAACGGTTAAAGGAGCGTTACGACAACGACTGCCTTATATTTCTCGAAAACATTGCTCAACTCTTTGAATTGCCTAAGGTTCCGAAGGCCTCAGCTACACAACTGCGAAGTTTAGTTGATAATATTTCAGCGCTGTTCAATTCACTTCAATCTATTGGTTCTGAATCAGATATTTCTAACGCTATCATTATCCATATCGTCATGAATAAGGTCGATTCAGAAACCCAGGCAAAGTGGGACGAGCAGTTGGAGTATAAAAAACTTCCGACTTGGACAGAATGCGCTGACGTATTGGCAAAGCGTTGTCAATACCTTGAAGCGCGAGAAAGCAAGAATCTTCACATTGACAGCAATAACAAAGCATTCAAGAAAACACGAGTGCAACATTTTGATCATCGGCCACAAGCATCACTTGTCATGGCACAACGATCATGCTGCTTTTGCAAGGATATTTCACACACCATTTCTAGTTGTTCCAGTTTTAACAAATTGTCAGTATTAGATCGTTTTACCAACGTTAAAAAACTCGGACTGTGCATCAATTGTTTAGGCCAAGGGCACAGTGTTGCCAAATGTCACTCAACATACAAGTGTAGGACTTGTCATCAAAGTCATCATACGTTGCTTCATCGTCCTACTGCTAACAAGGATTCAAGTAGTCCAACTCCACAACGTGCCTCTTCAACTTCGCAAGAAGTAATTTCGTCAGCTGCTGTAAACTCAGCGTTAGAGAAGGATAAGGAATGTGTGCCGGCACAGGTTATTTTAGCAACTGCTCTAGTGCTAGTCAAGGATTCTTCCGGTACGTTTCAATTCGGAAGAGTATTATTGGATTCTGGCTCGCAAGTCAATTTTATTAAAGAAGATTTTGCAAGGTCGCTGCGCCTACCGATGCAAAGAAAAACCGTAGATGTAATTGGAATAGGCTGCACTGAAACAAAGATTAGTTCGTTAACTCAAACCATTATAAGGTCACGTTTTTCAACATTTGAGCTGCCGTTGGATTTTTTGGTTTCGCCGTCTATCACTGGGTATCAGCCCGATGCTGTTCTGAACACAGCTAATTGGAATCTTCCAAGAAATATTGAGTTTGCTGATCCTCAGTTTAATCGTCCTGCGTCAATAGACATGTTAATAGGAGCTGAATCATTTTTTGACCTGCTGATAAGAGGTCAAATTAAACTTGGACTAGAACTTCCTTCACTCCAAAACACACATTTAGGGTGGATTGTATCTGGCAGATACAAATCACTTTCGTCAACCCAAAAGATTAGTAGCTGTGTAAGCTCAACCGAAAGCAATTTAAATGAGTTTGTCGAACGATTCTGGGAGTTGGAATCAGTATCAGGTCAAAAATCTAAATATACAGAGGAACAGTTAGAGTGTGAGGCTCACTTCACAAATACTTTGGAGGAATTACCAAGTGGTAGGCTTATGGTTAGGCTGCCATTCAAAAACGATACTCAACTGCTGGGGGACTCGTATAACATCGCTTTTCGTCGTTTTCTTGCTCTAGAACGTAGACTGAGCAAAAATCCTTCATTTAGATCTTCCTATGTTGAGTTTCTTCGCGAGTACTTGACTCTGGGGCATATGACATTGGTTAGAAGCCCAAGGTTAGATCAGCCCCATTATTATTTACCTCATCAAGGAGTACTACGACCAAATAGCACCTCAACAAAGCTAAGGGTTGTGTTTGACGCTTCGTGTCGTACGTCTTCACAAGTTTCGCTGAATGGAATCTTGATGGCTGGTCCTACCATCCAAGATGACCTTTTTATCATTCTTCTCCGCTTTCGCCTTCATAGGTTCGCGTTGACTGCTGACATAGTCAAGATGTATCGGCAGATCCTTATACATCCACTGCATCGTCAATTCCAATACATTCTATGGAGGGAAGACGAACAGTGCCCAGTCCAAACATATGCCTTAAATACTGTTACGTACGGTACGACATCGGCTCCTTTTCTTGCAATTCGCTGCCTCAAATTTCTCGGGGATAAATTCGAACATCAATTTAAGCTTGGAGCTGGAGTATTGCGCTCAGATTTTTATGTTGACGATATGCTCACAGGAGCCGACGATGTAGATACATTAGCACAGCTACAATACGAAGTTTCAGCCATACTGAAATTGGCTGGTTTCGAACTTTCCAAATGGTATAGCAACCACCGGTCAATTTTGTCAACGCAGACGAACAAACAGTTAAGGTTAAACGAGTCAAATTTAACAAGCACACTAGGAATTATTTGGGATTCCTCAAACGATAAATTTTGCTTCTCGTATAATCCAAATCGCACCTACTCGTCGTTCACTAAGCGATCGATTTTGTCATTGGCTTCTTCGTTATTTGACCCAATGGGAATTCTGAACCCAATAATCGTCAAGGCTAAGATAATTTTGCAGCGACTATGGATCGACAAGATTGAATGGGATGCTGCAATTCCGCAACACATAGATACCGAATGGCGCCAGTTTATGGAAGACTTGCAATCTCTTCAAAATATCTCCGTTCCTCGGTTTGTCTTAGCTCCAAATAGAAAAGGCGTTCAGATTCACGGGTTTTGTGATGCATCAATAAAGGCTTATGGATGCTGCATCTACGTACGCACTACAAACGATGTTCAAAGCACCTCAGTTAATCTTCTGGTGGGTAAATCGAGAGTTGCTCCCTCAAAAACAAAACAACTTCCCCGTCTCGAACTTTGTAGCGCTCATCTTCTAGCAAGACTTTGGACGAAAATAAAACCCCTGTTTGAGAAATTCGATCCGGAAGTTTTCTTTTGGACAGATTCTTCAGTTGTTTTATATTGGATCTCGACACATTCATCCAGTCTTAGCACCTTCGTGGGAAATCGCGTGGCAGAGATTCAGGAAAGGACAACGGAAGTAGTTTGGAAACATGTACCAACGGACGTAAACCCTGCTGATATAGTATCACGAGGGTGCACGGTAAAGGAAATATCGCAAACGACTTGGTTTTCTGGGCCATCATTTTTATTAGAATCGTCCGGAAATTGGCCGGCAAACCCTAATATTAACTTACCGGTCGAGTTACTAACACTGGAGAAGCGTAAAACTGCTATGGTGGGGAGTAAGCTAACATCTAACCCGCTTTTGGATGTTATCGATAAAGAGAGTTCATATGTCAAGCTCCTTCGTACAATTGGATACATTCTGCGGTTTGTGAATCGACTAAAGAAGAAGATTGTTCACAAATCTCTGATTTTGAGTCCGGAAGAACTCCAATCTGCGTTGTACAGAATTGCTTGGATAATTCAAACAACATCGTTTTCAGAAGAAATTAGACTGATAGAGAAAGGAGAGAATCTTCGAAGTTCTCTAAAATGGCTCAGTTTATTTTTGGACAACGTCAATGGATATCCTGTTCTTAGAGTTGGAGGACGTTTAAAGAACGCTAACATCCCCGAAGAACAGAAATATCCTATCCTACTTCCGAAGGACTCGCATTTTGCTAAGTGTTTTGCTCGTCACCTGCATATCACCAATTACCACGCTGGACCTAAGACTCTCGTCGCACTTATGCGTGGACAGTTTTGGATCGTCAACGCCAGAGACCTGTCGAGAAAGGTCGTGCGGGGGTACATTCATTGCACGCGGTATCGACCAAAACTAATGAATCAGGTCATGGGAGACCTCCCTGCAGAGAGAGTGAATGTCAGTCGGCCCTTTCTACGTTGTGGTGTTGACTTTTGCGGTCCCATCTATACCTATCATCGAATTCGTGGCAAGGTGCCGTATAAGTCATATATCGCTGTTTTCGTCTGTTTATCATCTAAGGCGGTGCACTTGGAACCAGTGTCTGACCTATCATCAGATGCATTTATAGCGGCCTTAAAACGCATGATTAGCCGTCGAGGGCTTCCATGCGATATCTTCTGCGACAACGCAACAAACTTTGTGGGAGCTCAATCAAAATTATCAGAACTTCGTAACCTACTATTTCACAGGCCTTCTTATGAATCCATTCTTAAGTTCTGTAGTATTGATAACATACACTTTCATTTCATTCCCCCTAGGGCGCCGCACTTTGGTGGAATTTGGGAGGCGGCAGTCAAGGTTGCCAAAGGACACCTTCAACCAAGCTCACTGAACAACACCAAGCTATCTTCTGAGGAGCTCACTACAGCCTTATGTGAGATTGAAGCCATAATGAACTCCAGGCCTATAACACCGCTTACCAATGATCCGAACGACTTTGAGGCGCTTACACCAGCACACCTACTTATAGGATCGTCTCTCAAATCGATTCCAGAACCTGCGGACGATGCCGCAGATACAACCAGTTTGCAATACTGGCGTCGCATACAAAATATTAAAACACACTTTTGGAGGCGTTGGTCCATAGAGTATGTAACGGAGCTTCAGCAGCGATCGAAATGGTCATCAGCACAACCTAACTTACCAGTTGGCTCCTTAGTAATTGTGCATGACGACAACTTAGCCCCACAGAAATGGTTAATGGGAAGGGTCCAAAAGACTGTCCCCGGTCGAGATGGAAGAGTAAGAGTTGCTGAGGTTCGCACGTCCAAAGGAGTTTTCAGTCGACCGATTCACAAGCTTGCCCTTTTGCCTTGTTGAAAGGGATCCTTTCAATGGGGCGGAATGTTGGAGCTCAAGAAGACATCACAAGCTATAAACAATTATTTTAACCTATCATGAACATTCAATTCAATTAAATATATGAAAATTCTATTGTATAAAATTATACCATTTAAACATGAATTCGAATTTGGCGCCAATTAAATAACTCCTCCATATTTTTTGAATATAATTGTACTAAAACCCTACTGTACTAAAAGTTAACTTATAGTATCAGCTGAAATAAAATTTTACTCTTTGTTCAACCATTGTACCGCTCGCTTCTTCTTTTCGCTCGTCATCCGCATCGTCGTCACATTTTTTGCTCGAGTTATATCGTCGATCATTTCCTTCGGTTGCCCTTTTTAACATAAGTTGCGATTTTGCTCCATAATCGTTTTCCTCGGGAATTTCACTGTACGATCTCGTGAAATCAAACCAGTTTTCCCTAGGAGCAGGCAGAAAAAGCTCCGCCTGTACACCATTTGAACTTGAAGCCGAACTCGATTAATTTATCTAAGTCATACCAAGTTCAGCCTGGTATAATACAAAATATAAAAAAAATAACAAAAGCAAAACGTGAAATAAAATATCCTCTGAAAATAACTGAATTGGTAAAGAAGAAAAGAAAAGCTCGTAAAAAATGGCAACAATCTCGCGCTTCAGAGCATAAAAGATTCCGGTCTTTAAAAATCGCGAAGTTTCTTCATATCTTGAAGGTCTCACCGCGGACAGAAGTTCGAACTACTCGTTGTGGTAAGCTTTGAAAAATATCAAAAAGTCAAAACCGCAAGCGCCTCCTATCAGAAAAATAATGCTGAATGGGCGAAGGAGACATAGAAAAAGCCGAAATTTTTGTCGATCACTTAGACGAAACGTTTAAGCCCTTTGACGGTCAAGAGCTAATCGAAGATACGTTCTCAGCGGGCATACCTAATTATCTTAAAATTAAGCTAAACAATGCTCCTGGGTACGATTTAATTACGGGACTGATCCTTAAAGAGTTGCCTTGGAAGCACTTATTATGTTTGTTTATCTCATAAATGCTTCGTTTAGTTTATTATACGTTCCACGACAGTGGAAAGTGGCTGTGGTAAAAATAAAAATCCTGGAAAAATTCCCATAGCAATATTTTTTTTACCAATTATGTCAAAAGTATTTTTACTAAAACGGCTACATCCGAATATTGAAAAACGCCGATTAATAACTGATCACCAAGTCGGGTTCAGAATTAAACACTTTACAATCGACCAGGTTTATAGAATAACCAATTAAATTGAAAAAGCCCTTGAGGAGAAAGATTTATGTTCTATATCCCAGGGTTTTGATAAAGTATGGCTAACGGGATTGAAAAATAAGCTAAAACTAGACTTTCCCAAGCAAATATAAGAGCTATTAAGTTTTTATTTAGCGGACAGTCTCTCCCGTGGTAAGTACGGAAAAGCATATTGCGAATTCAAAGAAATCGCGGCAGGAGTTCCACAACACGGAAAGAATTGAAAATCGGCAATTGCAATTATTTAAATTGCAAATCTCAAATCACATATTTTTCATTAATCATGACGTTTTTCTTTAATATTGATTAAAAATAAACTAATTTAACGCACAAAACATCTCAATCTGTTACATTTGGTTTGGAATGATTTGCGATAAAAAGTTGTATTTTGCGATCGGTGTTGTTTACAGTAAAACATGCCCATTTCGCGTAATTTACAAATTAAAAATATTAGCTTTACTGACATAATTAACTAATCTCAATTTGCGAAAAATATTTTAATATTTATATTAAAAATAAATTAAACGTTATTAAAGAATCCTAAGCTAGATTACAAAACTTCATACATTTTTCGTGAATTGCAGCTTCTTTCTTTTGATTGGATCTTAAAATTCTTTCCGTGAAGGAAGCGTCCCGAGCAGCGTGCAGAAACAGGCACTTTGGTGCCAAAATGGCACTTTTAACTATTTTTAGCACTTTCCCACTCCACAATTATTTTAAAAATATTGGAAATTTAATTTTAATTAATATACAAATTAACCTTAGTTTTCCACAATATAATAGCCATAATGAAATAAAATAGTTTCCTTTATAGTAAATAGACACATTGATGCATTAAAAATTTATTTGAGATCTTCTGAGTCTTCCACACAGCGGTATAGCTGCTGAAAGAATATTATAAGATTTAAATAAATAAATCGAGATTCATTACATATAAGCCCAGTGAAAGCTTTATTATAATATCGAAACAAACGATTAAAAACTATAGTTTGACTGCTTGTACTATCCTGCAAAATCATACTTACTTTTATGGGAGGGGGTCTATCTTGTCCCATTTAGGCGGGAGAGGCAATTTAAAAAAAATTACTTAAAATGGAAAAAGTGGATTAAAACAACGGCAACACTTACAAAAAAAGTGCAATAGCGGTTTTGGAAGCCAGGAACTCGAGTTTTCGTAAATTTAGATTTCCTCGAAAACTAGAAGACTTAGAACAATATGGTTTTCTATGTTCGATAAGGAATTAATAGGGACAGTTATGACATGAAGCCAATTTAGCGTTTAGTTTTCCAAATCTGAAAAAATCAGAAGAAGGCACAACTGTAGCTACCTTTGCGGATGATACCGCTATGTTGGCCGTGAGTAATACAGTTGAATCGGCAACGAGTCAGCTGCAACAGGCTACCAACAGCGTTTTTGAGTGGACAAAGACTTAGCGTATTGTCCTTAATGAAACAAAATCTAGTAAAAATAGTAAACACGCTACCCATTTTCATAGACTCCGTAAAAATTCCGTACGCAAATGAAGCTTAGTATTTGGGAATGATATGAGACGCGAAACTAAAGTGAAAATCGCACGTAAAAAAGAAATGGGAAGAGCTCGTTATTAAATATAGTCAAATGCATTGGCTGCTTGGTCTGGTTTGCCAAACTCAGCATGCAAAACAACCTGCTTTTATACAAGCAAGTTTTGAAACCGGTTTGGACGTTGGGTTTGCACCAAGCAAATAACATCAATATTTTACAAACTTTTTAAAACAAAGTGCTAAGAAGAAGTGCATTGCAATAACGAAATGATATATAGTTTCAACGATACACACTTAGTGCGCCGACTTCAACGGATAAAACCATTTGAATTACCGTAATCAAATTTAACCGCGTGTATTTGGCGGTACAATCAGGTGCCTCCGATGGGAAGCTGCTTGGTAAACGCGAATATAAGTTATTAAATAATAAACTAATTTTTTTTTGCAGTGACATTTACATATTTCGTGAACGTCCTTTAAATTAAAAAGAGATATTGAAAGTGTGATTTTCTCGGCGCATTTGTTGGAGAGAGAAACCGACAATTTTTCAACTTTCAATTGATGTAAGTTGACACAGTGGAAAATCGAGCAGTGTCATCCGTGGGGCCTTGTCATTCGGACGACATGCTGCCAACAAATGTTATCATCCAGTCCCAATAGCGATGCCAAGCGATCACCCAGTCCATTTAATAAATCATCTAGATGACATCGAAATCGTGTCATCTAGTATGTCATCCGATTGACACGTGATATATAACATGCCGGATGACAGGCGATCACACGGGTTGACTACTTTATGACAAATTCTACGTCAATGTGACGTCAGCATGTCATCCTGATGACAAGTTTGGATGACCGTCTGATCGCACCTTAGGTTTAAGTTAGGTTAAAGTTGCGGTCGGCCAGCCTAGGCCAGATCTACTTCGTTGTCAGACAAGTAGTAACATTTGTCCATCTGTGGATAGTTTTTTCTATTGCATCCAGTTTAAACAAGAGCTTGCATGTGGAAACTGGTATGCCTAAGGAGGACCTTTCAGGCAAAATTGAGAGGGTAGTTCCAAGTTTGGCGAGTTCGCACCTTCAGAGATATTTTATTGCGGTTAACTTTACTTCTGGTGCACAAATTTCATTGGAAATATTTGAAAAAAAATAAAAATTTTCTCCTGGCATTAGTCAACCATGAGACACTATGAGGACCCACCGCACGTGCTCATTATAGTGTGAGTTAAAAACACCTCCCTTCAATTTACTTTATACTGCTACTATGATATTTCCTATCAAGTAGTTTAGATTTAATAACTTATATTCGCGTTTACCAAGCAGCTTCCCATCGGAGGTACCTGATTGTACCGCAAAATACACGCGGTTAAATTTGATTGCGCTAATTCAAATGGTTTTATCCGTTGAAGTCGGCGCACTAAGTGTGTATCGTTGAAACTATATATCATTTCGTTATTGCAATGCACTTCTTCTTAGCACTTTGTTTTAAAAAGTTTGTAAAATATTGATGTTACTTGCTTGGTGCAAACCCAACGTCCAAACCGGTTTCAAAACTTGCTTGTATGAAAGCAGCTTGTTTTGCATGCTGAGTTTGGCAAACCAGACCAAGCAGCCAATGCATTTGACTATATTTAATAACGAACTCTTCCCATTTCTTTTTTGCGTGCAATTTCCACTTTAGTTTCGCGTCTCATGTCATTCCCAAATACTAAGCTTCATTTGCGTGCGGAATTTTTACGGAGTCTATGAAAATGGGTATTTACTATTTTTACTAGATTTTGTTTCATTAAGGACAATACGCCAAATCTTTGTCGACTCAAAAACGCTGTTGGTAGCCTGTTGAAGCTGACTCGTTGCCGATTCAACCGTATTACTCACGGCCAACATAGCGGTATCCACTTTTTCCATTTTAAGTATTTTTTTTTAAATTGCCTCTCCCGCCTAAATGGGGCAAGATAGACCCCCTCCTATACAAAAAAAATGCTCGTATTTAATTCCTTTACAACAATTTTTTGTTTTCGCCGCCAAAGTTATTAAACATATTATTAGATATGAAGATATAAATGCATCGATACATGACTTCAATAGGCCAATTTAAAAGTATGATTTTGCAGAATAGTTCAAGCAGTCAAACTATAGTTATAAATCTTATAATATTCTTTCAGCAGCTATACCGCTGTATGGAAGACTCAGAAGATCTCAAATAAATTTTTTACGCATCAATGTGTTTATTTATTATAAAGGAAACTATTTTATTTCATTATGGCTATTATATTGTGGAAAACTAAGGGTAATTTGTATTTTAATTAAAATTAAATTTCCAATATTTTTAAAATAATTGTGGAGTGGCAAAGTGCCACTTTGGCACCAAAGTGCCTGTTTCTGCACGCTGCTCGGGACCCTTCCATCACGGAAAGAATTTTAAGATCCAATCAAAAGAAGGGAGCTGCAATCTCGAAAAATGTATGAAGTTTTGTACTCTAGCTTAGGATTTACTAATTCCAAACTGTTTTTTGCAATATTATTTATAAACTGTTCCAAATGAAATTGATCCTTGAAAGTCATGGTTCAAGACTTTGTGTTATCAATGAAGTGATCAAAATAAATAGAAATGAATTTGGTGTTATGTTTGGTACAAAATTGCAAAAGCGCGTCATATATTACGACTTTCTTGGTGTGATTCCTCCGGTATAAAACTGAACTACTTGGGATGTAAATTGCGGCTGTTTTTGTTTAGATTTGCAACTTATTTGTGCAAAGTAACATGTTAAGTGTTAATATTTATTTCATTGCAATTTAAAAATGTGAAATCGTAAATTGGAACCTACACGATGTTAAATATACAACACCATTTCGTGATATCAAATTCTGAACGAGCAATTTGCCAACCATTTCAAAATATCAAAAAATTTTGTTATTCTCTTCCTCAAATATTACTAGTTGATTCATTATTGTATTATTTGACAGTTACTTTATATCATTAAAATGATCAAGCGACCTATGGTTTAAAAATGGTTTTACCAGATGATGTGGCTTAGGATCATCAGTGGATTGCCACACACATATCTATATATACTTATTAACCATATGCACTTTTCTTCTAGGTTACTTGCTTCAGCAAGTGTGAATTATATTTGCCACCAAAATCTTCAGTTCAAAGACAATGACTGTGGAAGCGTTTGACCAGGGTCTGACTACGATTTAAAATACCACTGTTATAAATTACATATATATTGCCGTAAGGTAAAGCAAATTCATTCTCAATTTATAACTATAACCTTGTGATTTGCGAATTAAATTAGGCAAACTACGATTCTTGAATAATGTTTACTTATATATGTAAATTTAATACAAGTTTTAATCGATTTAATCATTCAGATGTAGCAAATTACCAAATATTTTTCGCAAATTGAGATTGGTTAATTTTGTCAGTAAAGCTGATATTTTTAATTTGTAAATTACGCGAAATGGGCATGTTTTACTGTAAACAACACCGATCGCAAAATACAACTTTTTATCGCAAATCATTCCAAACCAAATGTAACAGATTGAGATGTTTTGTGCGTTAAATTAGTTTATTTTAAATCAATATAAAAGAAAAACGTCATGATTAACGAAAAATATGTGATTTGAGATTTGCAATTTAAATAATTGCAATTGCCGATTTTCAATTCTTTCCGTGTTGTGGAACTCCTGCCGCGATTTCTTTGAATTCGGAATATGCCTTTCCGTACTTACCACAGAAGCGGCTGTCCGCCAAATAAAACCTTAATATCTTATATATTTGCTTGGAAAAGTCTAGTTTTTGCTTACTTTTTCAATCCCATAAGCCATACTTTATCAAAACCCTGGGATATAGAACATTTATCTTTCTTCTCAAGGGCTTTTTCAATTTAATTGGTTATTCTAGAAACCAGGTCGATTGTAAAGTGTTTAATTCTGAACCCGAATTGGTGATCAAGTATTAATCGGCGCTTTTCAATATTCGGATGTAGCCGTTTTAGTAAAAATACTTTTGACATAATTGGTAAAAAAATATTGGTATGGGAATTTTTCCAGGATTTTCCTTTTTACCACATCCACTTTCCATTGTCGTGGAACGTATAATAAACTTAACGAATCATTTATGAGATAAACAAACATAATAAGTGCTTCCAAGGAAACTCTTTAAAGATCAGTCCCGTAATTAAATCGTACCCAGGAGCATTGTTTAGTTCAATTTTAAGATAATTAGGTATCCCCGCTGAGAACGTATCTTCGATAAGCTCTTGACCGTCAAAGGGCTTAAACGTTTCTTCTAAGTGATCGACAAACATTTCGGCTTTTTCTATGTCTCCTTTCGCCCATTCAGCATTATTTTTCTGATAGGAGGCGCTTGCGGTTTTGACTTTTTGATATTTTTCAAAGCTTACCACAACGAGTAGTTCGAACTTCTGTCCGCGGCAAAACGTTCATATGAAGAAACTTCGCGATTTTTAAAGTCCGGAATCTTTTATGCTCTGAAGCGCGAGATTGTTGCCATTTTTTACAAGCTTTTCTTTTCTCCTTTACCAATTCTGTTATTTTCTGAGGATATTTTATTTCATGTTTTGCTTATCATTTTTTGTATATTTTGTATTATACCAGGCTGAACTTTGTATGACTTAGATAAATTGATCGAGTTCGGCTTCAAGTTCAAATGGCGTTTGAAGAGTCCAAGTTAGTCGATACGCTAGTAAGTCTAGATAGGCCCTCCGTTTTCTATAGGCAGCCGCTAATTGTCAAAATAATAGGCGAGTGATCAGATAATCAGAAATCTTTTTCAACTTTAATATAGCTTTCGCTATAAAGTAAGAAGCGACGGGTAAAAGTCTACTCCGAATTGCACACCGTTATTCTGATTATATTAATTGGCCGCGCAAGGTAAACTTTATCTTTTTAATTTTTTTTCTTGCGTTTTGGCTGTATTTTCATTGCTTACAACTTTTTACGATTTATTTGAAACACTACAATTTCTGGTGAGGAATCGGCCTTATCACAAGGGATGTTAGCCTAAGAGACGAGTGACCTTACTAGTCAATGCCACATAATCCTTAGTTGCATAGTTTCTAAAGTCGGCTGATGTACGGAAGTCTCTATGGAAGATCCGTCATCTTAACTAATGAAGGCCCGGACACTATGCAAGTCTCATCGTCCTCTAGCCAGAATCGACATTCATTGGCTCAGCCACGCTCGATGTGGCTGAGCCAATGTTGTCGACGAGTTTTAGCTTTTCGGACTACATCCACTTCTTGGTAGAGCTCATAGAGTTCGCGGTTGTATCTTCTCCTCCATTCGCCCTCCTCGCATACAGGACCAAATATCCGTCGAAGGATTTTTCTTTCAAAGGATCCCAGTATTAACTCTCCTTTCCTGCTTTTCGTCCAGCACTCGGCGCCGTACAGCAGAACTGGCAGGATAAGGGTTCTGTAGAGCATGCACTTTGTCCTTCGAGTTAGGAGTTTTGAACCCATTTGTTTTGCCAAACCGAAGTAGCAGCGGTTTCCTAGGGTAATTCTTCGACGTATCTCCACTAAGATTTCATTTGTGGAGTTGTTGTTTACCCCGAGGTAGATGAACTCCTTAACTACCTCGAAGTTGCTGCTATCAACAGTGACATTTTGTCCTAGTCGGTAGACAGATGATTGTTTGTTTGTTGATAGCATATATTTAGCCTTGTCCTTGAATAAGTAGGGCTTACTTAATCTTTTGGATTGTCTTGAACTTGTTGCTCCCAATCGTTAATTAGCATTGAAGCAGCAGCCCAATTGTGTTTGCAGTATGATTCTGGTCCTAAGGACGCAAGTTCTGATCCAGCTCTAGCCAGCTCGTCTGCAGATTCGTTGCCTGCAATACCTTAGTGACCAGGAACCCATCCATGTTTAACTTTGTTATGTTTGGCTAGGTTTTACAAGGCATCGTTGCAGCAGTTCACTGACTATCCGAGAAGATGTGAATTTTGGCACCTTTAACTCCTTTAAGGGAAACCAATTTTGCACATATCTCAATGGCATGTATTTCCGCCTGAAATACCATGGGACACATTCTCATTCTTATGAAAACTTTGGTATTGGGTCCACAGACATCAGCTCCAAGTCCAGTTTCCATTTTTGATCCTTGGGCGCAGCTTACACAGCAAAAGATTCCTGAGGTCAATGACCTTATTACACTGCCATTATGAAGAAAAAAAGAGGTTAAAACCCAAATACAAATAATACCTCAAAAAAAATATGATTTACCTGGCCAAGCAATTGACTTATTACAACTGCACTGGACAGGTAAATGCAAATTAATGAGATAATAAACAAAAGATGGTACTTACCTGATGCATATGCAATATGCAAAATAATCCGCGAACGCGTGGGGTTTTGGGTTGGGGTTTTTTTCAACCCATATTCCACTACCCATCAAAATAACCTAGTCCACACTGGAACAACCTAAACAAAAAATTTATAAAATAAATATAAGTGAAGCACAAATAGAAATCTATTTATTCAAAATAAAAAAAAATTCTTACCAAAGCAAAGGAATGACGATGAGAAATGGTAAACCACTAGGGCACACAATTTGTAAACAACACAAACAATAAATTATTTTGAAATTTCAGTTGCACTAGCCGCTGCACCGTTTTCTTTATAATTTGCGCGTGCAAAAGGGATTGTTAGCACCCTTCTAATGTTAGTAACACAGCACGGGCATTAAGGAAATGGGGAATTAGATGAAAGGATGAGAAACTGATGCACATTGATTTTAAATGTTTGCAAACTATAATGGTAACGACCCCTACTCGAGTGTTGAACTTGACGAGTTGTAGGGGCTGAGTAAGGTCAAAGATTCTTGAGGACTCTCCCCTCTCTAGAGGAGACCTGAAACCAAAGAACACTCTTACCACCCTGTCCTTTTCGCATTCCTCGATCCCGCTTTTCCATCTTCTCTCTATCCCTCTCGTACACTCCTCAGGGCTGCATTAAAGTGTCATACGACCCGTGCTGAGAATCAGATTGGTTGGGGGCCCAGGTTAAAAAATAGCTCAGCCGCTAACCGAGTATCGATACCTGACGACCTCCGGATTAGCTAACTTTATCTGCATACGGCGGATTTCTGTGCAGACGGACCTTTAATTTCTCCGCAACTCGTGGGAATAAAATTAATTAAAAATTAAAATGAAAACATAAAGAAAAGCTACAGTCCGCTTAGGGCGAACAGTATGATTCCCTATCCTTATCCCTATGGACCTCAAAGAAAAAAAGCATTAGGAAGATGATGGATAGCATTTTATTTCATTCTATGAAATTTATAGAAAATAAATATTTTTTTTGAAAAAACGCCCCCAAAAAGTGGGCGTGGACGTTGTATGAACGACATATTGCAAAATATATTGGCTAAATAAATTGTTAAACATTTTTTTTCGATTTTTATGAAAATTTTCCAAGAAAACACCATTTTAGTGAAATACGCCCACAAAAAGTAGGCGTGGCGAAAAACTTTATATGACAAATTTATAAAGGTGGGCAGTACCTACATATCTTGTGAAGGTTGTACAACTATATTTCTCTAACTTAAGCCTTAAAACGGTTTTTTCTAAACTGTGGGCGTGGCAGCGGACGTATTTTGAAAATTTTAACACTTTACCATTTCGGAGCCCTAGGGCTTCCTAGCATAACTTTAAAGGCCTCAAAAGTTGATACGGACGAAAGGACGGACGGACGGACATTGCTAAATGGTCTTAGATTTTGGTCCTGATCATAAATATATATACTTTTAGGAATACATAAGGAAAGGCTACAGTGTAAATAAAAAGGAAACGAATTGGCTACGCAACGCTAAGCGTAAAGTAGACAAATTCGAAGGTAGCGAATATTTCAGCAAATAGGAAAAGGCCACGTTAGGGAGAGCCAAGGCCATTCTGGCTAGCGAATCGCTTAACCGACAGGCACATAAGGGTAACGATGCTGCAAAGGAGAAGTGGTAGCCGAGTTGGCACCCTCTACCTCCTATGCAGCCAAATTGAAAAAGGGCGTTAGCGTCTCTGGAAAGGGTGTAGTTTAAGCAGCAAGAGAGGCAGATCTGACGATGCAAAAAAGATGAAGGCGAGTACTTCAGCCGCAACGCGTCGTAAGCAAAGCGACCCGAAAGACGAGCTTCTCGTAGCTGTGATAAACGAGCTGGAGCCTTGCGGTTGTCTGACAATCGACCAGTGGAAAAACGTTGAAGAGAAGTCGCAATACGCCCCGTGGAAGGAACTATCCGGAAACGGGGATCTTCAATTCGATGGCGCTGGTTGGGAAGGCAGACGCAAGGCTGTAGCTTGTTCAAACAAGCTCTCCGTTGACTTCCTCAGCCGCTTCGTTTTGGGTGTGTGCGACGCATGGGAGAGCGTCAAGGTTAAATGTTTAACCGATTTTGCACATGGAGTTGGCAATATATACTCTGCCCATGGCATAAGTATGGGTGCCGTGTCCATGCATGCACCCAGAGAAGCTCCTGGGACTACTCCATGTGCAAAGTCGGGAGTTAAAAGCCGATACATGGAGAGTCCTCAAGACTGGGCCTAGACGGCAATACGGGCAACACTTTGTGTTGTCACTAGACAGGGATTGTATACCATACCAGGAGAAGTCCAAAGATATGGTAAGATACAGTATGGGGAGATTGATGGTTAGCCATCAACCAGGGGCAATGAAGAGGAAGAGCCCTCCCCCCCAAAGATGATGAAAGTGCTGCAGATAAATCTGCACCACAGTAGGGCAGCGACGGCCTGTCTGGTGGAGTACATCACCAAGCAGGACGTCTCAGCCGTACTCATACAAGAGCCCTGGGTCCAGGAACTCCGGCTAAAAGGTTACACGTTGTTCCACAAGGCAGAAGTTAAAATCAGGACTTGTATCCTTATTAAAAACCAAATAAAGGCATTTCTTTGGAATAATTTCAGCTCAGGTGACCTGACGGTGGCAACATGCGAGAGGGAATGTGGTAAACCACTCTACTTGACCTCTGCCTACCTACCAGATGCTCTGAGGTGGTTATCTCAGAGAAGCTTAGGGACCTGGCAAGTCAGCAAAATCGGATGCTGGTGATGGGCTGTGACGCAAACCCCATCATACACAATGGGGAAGTAGTGACATCAACACAAGAGGTGAGTGTTTATATGCTTTTATTCCAACCTTAATAATTACAACAGAGGAAAATCACCCACTTTTGTGGTTAAAAATAGGCAGGCAGTGTTAGATACCACCCTTGCCTCAAATATAGAAGGGCTAGAAGTAGAGAATTGGAGAGTAGTCTATGAAGCGTCTATGTCGGATCACATTGAAACGCTTCGAGGTGAACTTCCAAAACAGGGTATGCAGCTTCCAAAGAAATCCTAGGAAGACTGATTAGGAGAAGTATGCGGGGTTAGTAAACAAACACCTGAATCGCCAATCAGTCACCTGAAAGAGGAAAGAGGTCGGAAAACTCTACAATATGGCGAATCTTTTTAAAAGTGACAGTACTTGGAATGAGTACTACTAATGCAAAAAGCAATTCAAATACTTAGTCAAAAAGTCAAAAAGGGCTTCAAGGCAAATATACTGCGCATTAGCAACAGACGAGGCTTCGAGGTTACGCAAAATGCTTTCAAAATTGCGTATATAACTTTTGTTTGGAGAGAAGTTAAAGTGGTTTTTATACCCTAAACGGGAAAACGGGGACATATTACAGCCAAAGACTTCAGGCCAATAAGTATGTCATCAACCATGCAGAAAACTCTAGAGCGTTTATTGGATATTCATATTAGGGCAAAAAGCCCTACAATGGTGGAACAATGGTTTTTTTACCGAGACACAACATGCATACATAATGGGCAAATCTGTTGAAACCGCCCTGCACAAGGTGGTGGGAACAACAAAAAACAGCTTACACCTCGGTGAGTTTGCGATGGCCGCCTCTCTTGACATAGAAATAATGTGGAGTGAAGGGCTCTAACGCACGCAAATATTGAACACGGCATTATAAGTTGGGTTTGCAACCTGCTTGTAAGTAGGAAAATAAACAGTTCCATTGGTCAAAACTCAGTCAGAGCGTTGGTAACCAGAGGAACCTCCCAGGTGGGAGTCATATCACCACACCTGTGGGTGCTGGTTATAAATAACGTTCTCAAAAGCTTAGGACAATGGATATTAGTGCCACGGAATATGCAAATGACATGGTCATGATAGTGCAGGGAAAACACCTTAAGTGAGCTTATGAAGGTCGCTCTGAAGACGATCAGCAAGTGGGCAAAAAGCTAAGGTTTCAATACAAACCCTTCCAAACTGGAACTGGTTCTTTAGATACCGCAATTCAAGCTTACAAAACTCAATGAAGTAGAATTATCCCTTTCGGTTAGTGCGAAGTATCTGGGCGTAATTCTAGATGGAAATATTGAACTGGAATCTTAATGTTGTGGTAAGAATTAAGAAGGCTTACTTATAATTCTCTTTTTATCTGCAAAAGAACAGTGGAAAGAACCTGGGGCTTAAGACGTACAATGGTGCACTGACTGTATCCGGGGGTGGTCAGGCCCATACAGAGCAACAGAAAAGAAAGAAATAAGCAGCAAGCTAGAGGCGGTTTAAAGAACGGCATGTTTAGTAATTACGCGTGCGCTCCGTACAACCCCTACAGTGGCATTGGCCACGTTTCTGAATCTAACACCGCTTGACCTACATACCAGAAAACTTGCTGGCAACAGAGCAGTACGACTGCCTTTTTTTGTGTCACTTTAAGAGGAATAGCTTCGGACATAGTACGGTCCTTTCGAAGCTACTGCCAGGAAATCCAATCATAACAGGTGAAATGCCTCCCTTAGCCGATTTCGACATTCCGTATGATTAATATATCTAGAAAGAGAGGATTGGCAAAGAGATGCAGTTATCAAAACAAATGAAATTGCAATTTTTACAGATGGTTCGAAAACGAAACAGGGAACAGGGTCTGGCATCTTCTCAAAAGATCCAGAACTGAGGGAACCTATAAGACTACCGGGAAAAGCAGCGTCTTTCAATCAGAGGTTCTAGCTGTCCCCAAGGCTCATGAGCAAATGCAGATGAGATAGATATCCGGACGAGGTATTGCTATCTACATCGACAGCCAGGCAGCACTTAAGGCAATGGAATCAACTAATATCAATTCTGATATAGTCAGGAACTGTCGAACAATGCTTAAGGCATTATGCAATCAGAACTGAGTGAGAGTGTGCTGGGTGCCAGGACAATAGAAGGGCTGCTAAACAGTGGTAAGGTTGCTGACATAAAACCACGTAGACTTAGGAAATTCTTAGGGAAATACTTCTTCGTGGATTTGGAGGAAATAGGCGGTACAAACTTCAAATGTCTTTCTGGCTTTTGTAGGGAAATTGGTGTGTTATAGGAATATAATTATTTCTTTTTTGTGTACCGTTTCGATTTTTAAGCCGGTTCCCCAAGGATCGCGATGGGCCCACCTCGGTGCCGACTCTTGTGTGACGGTTTTTGGATTACACCCCCGTTTTAACCTAACCTAACCTGACCTATAATGGTTAGGAAAAACAGAGTGTGGTAGAGCATTCCACATTCGGGTTGTGTGGCAAAGAAAAGAATCCTTATATTTCACAGTACGTCCGAATACAAGCTTCAGGGTAAGCTGATGAACGTTCCTGGCAAGACGGGTATTGCGGTTAAAATGTTGTAGGGGTGGAATGCAAGTGGCTATTTCGTTTGGGTACTTCTGGTGGAAATACTGATAACATAGTGACAGGCAGGAGACATTACGACGAAGGCTAAGAGAGTCAAGTGAGTTCGCGATGTCTCGATTGCCAAAAAGTTCTACCGCACGTTTTTGAATCCTGTCAAGTAGCTCCAAATATGTAATTGGAGCACCGGACCAGATATTAGCATTATATGCAAGTTTGGGGGGAATAAACGCCTTATAAATTGTTGCCAGATCAGAAGGGGTGAAATATTTCTTGCATCGCTTAAGAAAGCCTAGATATTTCACAACCATTTAAGTATGCTGTCGAGATCGGGATTTAATGAGCTTAACATACGTTGCCGTTCCAGTTCAACGCTTGAAGATGAGTGGCGTTGCCCACGAATATGTAAAGCTGAGGGTACTGTCATCGGCAAAGGAATGAATGAATATGATTACAAGTAACAGAGAGGAGATTATTTATAAAAATATGAAAGAGAGTCGGAGACAAAACGGAGCCTTAGGAAACACCAACATTTATTTGGTAAGTTGCAGACTTGACACCGCCAAAAACACAAAAAATTCCAATTCTACAAGAAATCCGACATTTATATTTACAAGAAAGCTCCTATATATACAAATTTTCGAAACAAGCAATGACTTATCGAAATAGCTTTTAAAAAAAAAGTACCTCAGGTTTCTCGCTTCCTCCATCAATCAAATATGGTAAAGTAGTATGCTCTAGAATATTTTTAATGTCTTCAACAAATTCTGTATATTTAGTTTCCTAACTATTTACGTTACATTTAATTGTTTAATTTTATTTCGTTATATGTGTTATATTATGAAATGTCAATTCCAACAGACGTCAACTTTGCCATGTCTGTATTTTTAATTCAAAAATATTGTATCAAATCTAATGAAATCAAGAAATCTATCAAATCTAATCTTAAGAATTTTTCGGGATTCAATATATTTCATAAGCTGACGATTTATCAGCGTTTCCATGACCTAGGGACGTTAGTGCAATTGGTCGGTAAAAGGAGGGAGAGGAAAGAGCTCTGATAAATAGGACAGATAGAAAAGCTTACGCAGAGGTCTTCCAACGTGGAAGAACACCTCTTCAGAACGATAGGGGAAATACCATCTGGACCAGCGGATTTATGAATGTTGAGATCTTGAAGAACTCTTGCAGGGGTACACTACAGGAGGAGATAAATCACAATCTGGCAGCGTTGAGCTAGCTGCAAAATGAGCAGCAAGCAGGTTGGCTTTATCCGAACAGCTGACAGCTGGGATGTCATTGGAAATGAGTGTCGGGATAGATGACGAGGCCGAAAACTTTTTATATTCGTGACAAACGACCAAACGTTTTTACTACCGGGGGGACTTTGAAGTATTCTTTGCCTCAACTTTTAGTCGTAGGAGAATTTGACACGATTAATATGGGCATTGCAGTCATTTCTGGCTCGTTTGAACTTTTTTCGGTTTTCCTCAGTTGGGTTGGCCTTGCATGACCGAAAACTTACCTCCTTAGCCCTGATAGCATCTTTCACACCACGCGATAGCTCAATTCACACCACGCGTTTTCCTTATGTCTGATACACTTTATCCTGTTAGGGATAATACGGTTCTTGTAGGAGCTTTTTCTTTAACTGTGTGGCTGGAGTACGAGAAATTCGCTGATACATTTAAAGTGTATTTATCAGGGTGAGAGGTAAGAAACAAGTCCAGAGTGTTGGCGATTTGGCCGCTAATGTCCGGTACTCGTGTTGGCTCATTTACAATCAGGGTTAAATTATTAACCTCAGCAAAGGTCTCAACATACCTTCCTTCGGGTGTTGTCTGTCCATAATATCGAAGCCAACTTGAATTGAAATCGCCCGCAATGACGATTTCAGTATGAGGATAAAGGATAATACTTCTGGAAATGGCATCAGTTATAAGTTGAATGCCTCTCCTGGTTAGGGCTTCTGTAAATAAAACAGTAGTGAATTAATTGCTTATGGACATGGAAAACAGCTGGTTTATTGAGATTCCTACAATGAAAAAAAATTCGCCTTTAACCTTATATACGCTCGTCTACTCTGAAATTCCTACATATAACAAAAAAACTAAAGACTCAACTCCGACACTGACCGTACCGTGTAGATTCTTACGTCAGCTTTCCAAAACAAATCACTGCAGGTGTTATTCCCATACAATGAATTGCTTTGGTCTGCCAACAAAATCTACATAACGCGACCCCCTATTCGCCAAATGATGCTTTACCCAGCCGTAGCAAGTGCACACACGCATAAATATACGAAAAAATGTCGGCTTTTTTTTGCCTCGTTTCGCCCATTCGCCATTATTTTTTCTGATAGGAGGGGCTTGCGATTTTGGATTTTTGATGCTTTTTATTGCTTTTCACAACGAGTAGTTCGAACTCTTGTCCGCGGTAAGACCTTCAAGGTATGAAGAAACTTCGCGATTTTTAAAGTCCTTAATCTTTTTTTTTTTAAAATGATGCATAGATTATTTAATATCGTTTTATGCTGCGGAGCGCGAGATTATTGCCATTTTTTACGCGCTTTTCTTTTCTCCTTTACCAATTCTATTATTGCTTTTTGATTTTGTTATCCGTTTAGAAGGAGTATTATACCAGGCTAAACTTTGAATGACCCCGATAAATTTATCGACTTCGACTTCAAGTTCAAATGGCGTTTGAAGAGACACGTTAAGATCGATTTTATTTTCGCAGTCTTTACTATTTAATACGCTAGTAAGTCTGGATGACAGGCGATTGATAAGAAGACAGATCGAAACATTCTTCAATTTTAACAAAGCCTTCGGAAATCCTTATTTAAATGTAAAAATCTATAAGATATGAAGTTTCTGCCGTATTCGTAGGCCAATACGTCGATTTGCCTGACAATTAAAAGTCAACTCCAAATACCGGATTCATAGAGAATTTTTCATTTTAGTGAAATGCATCGTGAACCCCGGAATGTGTGTTTTGCATTATAATCAGCACCGACAACAAAGTTCCGTGTGAGTGAGTTAAAAATACTTGTGAAATCAATTTTTTCTATCGTTTCCCTTGGAGGGATATGTAGACGCAATATCAAAAGTTTGTCTATTATTTTTTACACGAGCAAGCAAGCTCGATTTTTGTGCTTATTGAATACTCAATGCTGTCTTTTATGAACAAAGACGCTCCGCCTCAAGCCGTTTCCGAAGGCTGATATGCATGATAGGCACTATATCCTTTAATTTGTACACTTGATTCATTCGTAAGATGCGTTTTACAAATCAAGCATATGTCGATAACATTTGTACGAGTAAAAACCAATTAATTATCTATTAACTATTAACTATTAATTATCTTTTCTCGCTTCGGCTTGGACATTTCCTTAGCCTTTCTCTCTAGCCTGGAATGTGTGGTACGTTTTTATACTTAAAATTAATATGAACTGACTTAAGTTCATTTAACCTAACCTGCCATTTTTCGGTCCATTATGATATATTGTCAATAGCCGTTTGAAGCTTTTTTGTTGCTACTTCGACACTTGCTTCCACAGCAAGAACAGCTGTGTCATCTGCAAAAGTAGCTATAGTAGTATCTCTACTTTCAGGTAGATCGCTAGTGAATAGTAAGTATAGAACTGGACCCAGCACTTGAGGTATACCAGCTTTAAATTCTTTCAATGTTGAGTACTCTGTCTCTTGTTTAATTCTGAAAAATCGATCATATATATACGACTCCAGAATTGTTGCATACTGCTTTGGTAGTTGCCTTTGTAGTTTGTGGATCAGACCCTTGTGCCAGAATTTATCGAAAGCTTGTGCTATATCAAGAAATATTGTAGAGCGCACATTATTCTCTTCAAATGCTTTTTCGTTTTATATGTAATTCTGTGCACCTGATCAATGGTAGAGTGTTGATTTCTAAATGCAAATTGGTGAATTGCAGGCGTTTTACCAGTATTTTCTCGAATAACTTGGACGATATTAGTATATAGTATATTGGGCGATATTAGATTACTTCATTTCGTGGTTTGCTTGGTTTTGGTATCGTTATTACCTCCGCGACCTTCCACATGCTTGGCACATATCTTAACTTAAATGCAGCATTAATAATCTGCTGCTAATTTGCCGCTAGTTTTTTAAGACATTTTCGTGGAAATTGTTTTACAATTTCTCCTGTAATCAAATCAAACCCTGGGGCCTTTTTTATATTTATGCTTTCTTTGATTTCTTTTGCAAGTTCTTTAGCTGTCACCGACCGAATAGGGCTATCTTCTTAGCACCTTACTTCGAGTCCTTGTTAACGTTTATCTTCATAAGGTTTAAATACGTCTTCAAGATACTCTGTAAAAGTGTTTAGTATTTCTTGGCTGCTGTTTGCCTAAATTTGCCGCCATCTTCTTTAATTATTTCATATAATTCTCTGCCTCTAAAGCGTATTTGTTAATCTAGAGCCCCAATTTTTATTCTTGGCATTGAAATCCCCTCCTGCGATTAATCTTTTGTGAAATAAGCAGCTGCCTACGGCAAAAGGAGGGTCCACCTATATTATATAGTTTAACAACTAACTGGGACTCTTTCAGAAAAGACTGCGCAAATACAATCGATCTTAAAGTATCTCTTCGAACACCGTTTGAACTTGAAGATGAAGTCAATCAATTTATTGGAGTCATACAAAGCTCGTCTTAGTATTTATAATACTCCTTACAAAAGAATAAAAAGAGCACAAAGCGTAATTCTATATACTCGGTAAATAACCGAATTAGTCATATAAAAAATAAATGGCAACAATCTCGCGCTGCGCAGCATAAAACAGTCTTGAATAATCTGTGTAGCGTGCTAAGAAAAAGTTTTCGGATTTTAAAGATCGCGAAATTTCTTCTTATTTTGAAGGCCTCGCTGCGGATAGGGGTTCGAATTACTCGGTCTGGAAGCCAGAAATGCAAACATCTCCTATCAGAAAATATGATGACGAATGGGCGATAGAAGGTAAAGAAACAGCCAAATTACTTGCCTGGCACTTAGAAGAAACGTTTAAGCCGTTTGACGATAAAGTATTTTGGAGGGAGGTGTTTGTGGTGTGTAAAAAACTCAAACTATTATGAGCACGCGCGGCCTCATGGGAGATGAATGAATTTCTACCTATCCTCGGAAATAAAATCAACAAACTTGAACCGTTTTAAAAACTATATTATATCCGCTTAGGTGGTACTAAATATTATTATTGTAATTATTATTACTATTTATTAATGGATAAGTAAAATATTATACATTAACATATTTGTTTGAGCACTAGCTGCAGCGGCTTACGGCTCGAAGACGTTAGTCTATTTAAATTAATATGTTTAAATTTCAAAGAAGTTTTTTTTTATGTTTTCTAATTTGCTGTCGTTCAGAAATTCATATATTATATGGTTGCTGGAAGATATAGGGTTTAGGGAAAAGGAAAATTGGAAAAAATTTTGGACGAGGATATGGGGGATGTCTATAATGCAGTTACAAGCAGTGCAAGTCGGCGGAAGTTTTTTCCGTAGTCGATATCCATGGGATAGATCGGTTAGATCGCTAGTTGCGAAGGCGATTACTTTTGGAAGAGGTATTTATTAAACGTCGGAGGTCGAGTTTGTTAAACGTGTTGAAAAGGAAGAGAATACCTTCCCGATTTTCCATTAAACATCGTAGGAACATAAGATTTTCAACTGTTTTTACACACTCATTATTCCAGATATTTCCCAGTGTTGTATACACAACCATATTCGTTCAGCGGAAGGATAAAACTAATTATCTGTCAAATCAGACATGAGCTAAGTGTTACCATTCGCGAAATAAGCACTAGTTGAAAAAAAAACTTCAGATGGCGGACCCTACAGTTTGTAATACCCCTTAATATTCGTCATAGACCCATAAAAGTATATTTATTTATGATCAGGGCCAAAACTTAAGACTACTTAGCAATTTCCGTCCGTCTGTCCATCCGTAACCAATTTTAAGGCCTTTAAAATGAAGCTAGGAAGCCGAAATTTGGACCACATATTCCCTAAGGCTCCGAAATAGTAACTGCCACACTCACAATTTAAGAAAAAACCCTTTGAAAGCTAAGGTTGGAGAGATAGATTGTTACAGCCTTCACAAGAAATGTAAGCACTAGCATCCTTAATAAGTTTGTCCAATGTAGTTTTTTTTCCACGCCTACTTTTTGTGAATGTTTTTCACTAATATGCGGTTTTCTTCGAAAATTTTCATAGAAACCGTAAAAAACTGTTTAACAATATATTTAGCCAATATTTTTTCCAATATATCGCTCATACAAGGTTTTTGGCCACGCCCACTTTTTAGGGGCGTTTTTCCAACACAAATTTTCGTTCTAAATTTCGTAGAATGCTATCCATCATCTTCTTAATGCTTATTTCTTTGGGGGATATAGGGATATGGATAAGGTATCATACTGATCGCCCCAAGCGGCCTTTCCTTATGTTTTTAAATGGTTTTACTAGTCTCTCAATGGAAGGAAATTCTCCTTCTTGACATTTTTTGGGGTTAAATAATTTATTGTATTATATTGTTGTCATCAGAAGAAAATCTAATTTTTATTTCATCGCAAAGCGTTATACTTAAATAAATAAAAATATTTGTTTTAATTTCCATTAGAGTTCTTAGTAGTAAGTCAGCTATAAGAAAAATTCAAAATAGGTTCTGGACCAAGCGGAGGGACGATCACATTACATCGGCGTACGAATCCGGTTGTCAGATCAGAACGAGGCATACCCTGGTGGAATAGTGAATTAGAAAAATTAAAAAGGAAGGCCAGAAAGCTCTTCAATTTAGCTAATTGTTCGGGAAACTGGACCGATTACCGTATGACCCCTACAAACTATAACTCGGCTATGAGGAAATCTTAAAGAAAACCATGGAGATCGTTCTGCGAGAACATTGAAGACCTCCCTTTCTTGAACCGTGCTCAAAATGCTCTATCGAACGCCCTAGTAATGGGATTGGATTAATAAAGAAAGTGAACGGATTTTTCACCTCTGGTTATAACGAGACTCTGGAACTGCTCATGCAAATCCATTTTCCTGAGTCCATTGAGGTTGAATTATTATTTTCACAGGAATTCTTACCAATCGATTCCCAATAGGAAATCTAAAACTCTATCGGGACAAATTTTCAACCCCATACACGGTTAAGTGGGCAGTTGCATCCCAAAAACCTTTTAAATCTCCTGGTGGGGATGCTATTTTCCCTGCCCTAGCGCAAAACGGAATTGAAATACTTACTCCAACTCTAGTAGCACTTTTCAGATCCAGCTTCGAATTCAGTTATATCCCTCGCCCTTGCCGTAAGGTAAACATTACATTCATTCCCAAGTCTTTTAGGCCAATTAGCCTAACTTCTTTTTACTCAAAAGTCCTTTCTTGTAGAACGTTCCCTACGATAACGGCCCTACATCATCTAGTCAAGAAGAAAGAAGGCTCGCTAGAAATTGCTCTCTTTTCGTATGTAGACATTGCTGGATCCTTCAACAATACATCGTACTCCTACATTAAAAGAGCCGCCAAAAGCAAAGGAATAGTCAAACTAACGAATAGCTGGATACAATCAATGTTGAGCAACAGATCTATGTCTACTAAACTAGGTCCAATATCCATCACTATCAAAGCAGATAAAGGTTGTCCTCAAGGGGGTGTTCTATTTCCCCTTCTCTGGTCAATCGTCATCGATGAACTTCTTTACGACCCGAACAATTTTGGGCTTAGCACACAGAGCTTTGATGTCTACGCCCTAGTTCGGACCTTCCAAACCATAGTCTTACCAATCATTACTTATTCAGCTTTAGTGTGGTGAAAAAAGGTAAATCAAATATCTGCCCAGAAAGCACTTCAAATGATACAAAGAATAGTTTGCAAAGGAATCACAGGTACCATGCGCTCCTGTCCTTCTGCTAGAGGAAGTCCTTAACCTCCCACTGCTACATGCACGGATTAAGATGTGCGCTGCTTCAAGCGCAATAAAACTTCACTTCATGAAAAATTATCCAATATCTACTTGTTTAGAACCGTCTTACTATTCTAAAACTCACGCCCCACAACAGAGTGACTCTTTACAGGGTCCCAGGACACGAAGGAATTCTTGATAATGAAGAGGCCGATGAGCTAACGCGAAGAGGCTCTGCATCCTCTTCATCGGTCAAGAGCCCTTTTGTGTACTACCCACCAATAATATCAAATTGAAACTCAACACATGTAAGCAACAAATGCGTACATCCCAATGGAACTCCATCCAAGGATTACGTCATGCCAAAAAATTGATTGGAAAGGCTACAGTATGTTACACTATCCATATCCATATGTGCCCCAAAGAAAAAAAACATTAAGAAGATGATGGATGGCATTTTATTTTATTGTATGAAAATTATAAAAAAAATATCATTTGAAAAAACACCCCCAAAAAGTGGGCGTGGCCTAAATCTTTGTATTGGGGATATATTGGAAAAAATATTGGCTAAATACCTTGTTAACCATTTTTTTTCGTTTCTATGAAAATTTTCGAAGAAAACTGGATTGTAGTGAAAAACATCCACAAAAAGTAGGTGTAGCAAAAAACTATATTGAACAAACTTATTGGCAGTGCTTTGACAAGGTTGTAACAATCTATCTCTCCAACTTTAGCTTTCAAACGATTTTTTCTAAATTGTGGGTGTGGCAGTGGACGTATCAAGAAAATGTTTTATACTTAACCATTTCAGAGACATAGGGAATATGTGGTTCAAATTTCAGCTTCCTAGCTTAATTTTAAAGCCCTTAAAATTGCATACGGACGTCTTCCTAAAGAAACCGTTTAAAGATTCGCAATTGGCTTTCTCGTATTGCCATACGGTTCTTTTAGGAGCTTGTTTTTTAACTTTGTGGCTGGAGTATGATAAATTCGCCGATATGATACAATGGTCTGACGAACCTAGAGGCGATATACCTTCCTTCGGGTGTTGTCTGTCCAGAATGTCGAAGCCAACTTGAATTGTGTATATTGAAATCGCCCGCAACGACGAATTCAGTACGAGGATAATGGGTTACAATTCTGGTGATGGAATCAGACAGTGCATCAAACTCATTATAAGTTGAATGCCTGTCCTGGTTAGGGCTTCTGTAAATAAAACAGTAGTGAATTAATTGCCTACGAACATGGAATTTTAGCCAAATAAATTTAAATTCTGGATTGGAACATTGGCCATATTGAGGTAGAAGTTGGTAGGCTACATCACTGCGTATATAAACGGCGATACCACGATGGGAAAAGATGGCACCAAGTTACATCCAGGCAGACTAAACTCCGTTAAATCGGAATCAATGCTGACTTGTGTTTCACTTAGTGCCAAAACAGCTGGTTTATTGTAGATCGCATGGGCGTACAATGAAAAAAAATTGGATCTCAACCCACGAATATTACTCACGTCCACTTTAAAATTCCCACGCATAACAAAAAACAAACACAAAAAAACTCAACTCCGACGCTGACTAAGCTGGGCCGTACCGTGTAGAATGATGAATTGCTTTAGTTTACCAACAAAATCTACACAACGCGACCCGCTATTCGGCAAATGATACTCTACCCAGCCATAGCAAGTGCACGCAAAAACATACGGCACTTGCTATAGCCAAGCAAGGCAGCAGCAAACGAATGGGAGTGGGTCGAGAGGGATTGCCCTAACACAATGCACTTTTTTTTCCTTTTTTTCTTTTTTTTTGGGATTATTTATCCACACTACACAGCACAGCACACTTTTTTTCAGCTATCAGCGCGCGCGCGATTAGCGTTTTTTTTGTTTCCTATGCACACTGGCCGCGGAACAATCACATAGAAATAGAAAAAAATGCGTGTGCACGCATGCAATATCATTTGATGTCTGTGTATTAACTCTCTGCTGCTCTATCTATCCCTTCGTCTTCATCTTCAACTTCCCGCTCTACCCAAACCAAGCTAATAATTATTGTATTAGTATGAGATTTTGTAGATCGATCTTTCGGCGGTGTTTTTCCTTCACATAAAATACACAAAATGTGTCATCTTTTATAAGGATCTTATATCGTTTAAGAGTGTCTTTCATATGGTGAAAGTTTGATGCCCTAATATTTTGTGTTGACACATTATATCACATCATGTCTTATCTTGGAAGTAAACATTGTTTTTGTCGATCGCTTTTGAGGGTATTTATAGGTTTTGATTAAAAAATAATTTTGAGCAACTTATCATATCGCCACCCCTACTCGGGCGTCGAACTTGGGGAATTGTAGGGGCTGAGTAAGGTTAATGATTCTTGAGAAGCTTTTCTCTAGATGAATCCTGAAACCAAAGGACGTTCTTCTCTCCTCCTTCCTCTCCCTCCTAGTTTTCATCCTATCTCTCCAACCTTCCCCTGGGTCGGACGAAGGTGTCAAACGACCCGTGCTGAGCGTCAACCTGGCTGGGGGTCCAGTCAAATAGCTCAGTCGCTATCGGCGTGTCCGTATACCTGGCGCCCTCCGGATTCTGCTAGCCTCGTCTGTATATTGCCGATCTCTGTACAGATCGACCTCATTTCTCCGCTACTCGTGGTCCTATCATGTACAAACTAAATTCCAAACGACAACAAACATAGACCGGTACACCTTCAAAACCGGACAGTAGTACGGTGACTAAATTGTCTACCGGTATAGCTCCTGCGACGTCAAGCGGTGGTAAGACTGTGGCTACTCGTGGTCCACCTCATATTGGCGAAACCAGCTGTCTTGAGCAAAAAGAAGGCACCCTAGTACGTCCCAAGGTGGAAGTTCGGGACATCGCACGAAGTAGGTCGTACTACAAGCAACGACGTGGGGCAATCCGGACTCTGAAGGTCCTTGGAGCTGTTTTGGAGACCAATAGAACTCCGAAGCAGGTTGCCAAACTCAAATGGGCCGAAAACCTTATGAGACCAGCGGTGAGTTTACGTCTAAACGCCAGGGGTCGGTGGATGAAACCAATCGGGCTTGAAAGCGCCCCAAGGTGCATAACACCACCTCCATCGTTACACCTCTCAGGTCTTTCAGCGATGTCCTTAAAGATAAAATCGTGGTTGCTATTATTAATCGCAGCGACATAGACGTCACGATTTTTTCTGAACGGTGGCAAACAGTCAAATTAAAGCTCATCGAACACTCAAGATGCTGGCTGGCATCAAGCTCACGTAAAGCTGATCGCTTGCGCGGACATACATGAGATCTGTTGATCTCTACAAGCTGGCTGTAAGCAGCCTAGGAAAGGTTTGGCCGTTTGCTAAGCTCGAGGTCGTAGCAAAGGAGAACATACCTAGCAGACCTAGGAATCGCACCTGGATGCCCAACGAATCACCATTCGCAGATGAAGTCCTAGAAGTCATCAAACTCTGCAATCCCACACTACCCACTCATAACTGGAACTTCGCAAAGCTGGAAGAGCAAAGGGGTGCCTATAGATTTGCTGTGATGATAATCAACCAGGAATCCCTTGCTCCTTTGGCGAAGACTAATGGCATGATAAGTTTTGGTTAAGATAAAATAGCCTTACGCGTCTACAAAAAGGATGAGTTAGAGACTGGCAGGATTGGTATCCTTACCTTCTATGGATGACGATGTTCCCACAAACCACATGGCTCCACCCAAGTCCACTGCTTCTATCGCGGACACCTTGTCTGATATGGAGTCGGATGACTGCCTAAGAAAGGTCCTTCTCAGTGTGGATGTCTTCTTGGTTCATCTTCGTTCTGATCCAAGAACCATGGATTGTATGTATCAGATAAAGGAAACTCTAGGTCCTACATACTAGTGAAAAGTAGTCTTAATGTATTCTTACTCCTTAATTTCAGCGACCGAGACATAACCACAGCGAGACTGGATGTACTGGCTGGCTTCGGCCTATCTCGCTCACGATATCGTGGGAGATACTTCTGGGAACACCCTGGAGAATCTCGTAAAGGAAGATGGAAAACGAAGCACTGGACTCATAATTGGGTGCGATGCCAACGCTCATCACTCAGTATGCGGCAGTTCATACATATAGAGGTAAATTACTTTTTAATTATATTTTACACACCAATGTTATTGTTTGCAACAGAGGTATTGAAACTAGCTTCATAACTAGAAGGCGACAGACAGGCCAGACATAACTCTCGTCTCTGATTTCATCACTGAATTGATCGACAATTGAAAAGCCTCGTCTCGACTGTTTTTTAGACAACAGATACATTCAATTCAATCTGAATGATGACCCTCCCCGCCAATAGACCTTCAGAAACTACCGTAAAACTAATTGGCTCATGAACAGAGATGCACTTTGGCATTCAGTGAAATCTATGCCTTTATGTTCCCCTAATGATACTAACGAACTTGATCATAACGTAAGGGAATAATCAAAAGGTAAGGCCTAAATAAAGCACTGTCCTCTCGTGTTCTCTCAATCGACCGAGCGGCAAAAGTAAACCGCACTGGTGGACATCTGCATAAGGCTCACTTAGGAACGACTGTAGACAACTGTTCAGTAAAACCCGAACACGAACAGATTCCGATTGGGATGCATATAAAGTATCCAAAGATGCATTAAGTAGGAAAGAGAATTGAGAAAAGCCAAAAGAGCATCGTGGCGACTTTTCTGTAACAAAATATCCAAATCCAAAGATACCCAGCTGTCTCAAAACTGTAGATGGCTCTTGGACTACGTCTAGCGAGGAATCGCTTAATCTGCTTTCAGACACTCACTTCCTGGGTAGCTCCCCTATTATAAGTAGTGTAAACTCAATCCGGGTAATGAATGAAATGACAGACATAACCAACATTTACGATCTAATTATCATTGATAGACTACTGCTTATATGGAGAGAAGTGAAAGTGGTTTTCATACCCAAAGCTGGTAATTATTCCCATGTTACTCCAAAAGATCTCAGACCCATTATTTCTCCTTAAAACTTCAGAAATATTGATAGATATCCACATGCGTTCCAACATTGCCAAAGGCTGCTGTCTACGCCCCAACATGCTGATTGCAAAGGCAGATCTCTAGAAACAGCCCTACATACGTTAGTACATTCGATTGAACATTCCCTTCACCGCAAGGAGTAGCTTTCCTCGATATAGATAGCGCTTTTAACAATGTCAACACATCTACAAAACTGATCTCGTCCTCTTTACTAGGAAATACAAAATCCCACATGTCGACCCGCCCTCAATTAGAGGTACCAGCAATTTCCAAAGATCAGCTTGTTTATGAATAAGTGCAGCACGTCAAACCACTCCCTCTGGTCCATTAGACATTCTGTTCCATTTAATATCCCTTGACATTTTAAGCAGACAGACAGCTGCTACCACGGCCATTCGCCTCAAAGCAACCTGTCAATGCACCGAAAATGAATAAGATTTTGGAACTCTGCAATTCTGAACATACTCAGAATCCTTCCCAGAAATATAGACTACACCATACCCCAACAGTAGTTCAATAAAAATTTCCAACTTTCCATTCCCCCCAGATCCTTTTGGGAGGATGGTGCCTTGCTGGAGGAAGAATCAATCCATTTTTATACGGATGTACCAAAAACATATGCCTGAGGGGGTGGGTGGAGGTGTCTAAATCTTAGTCTCTCCTTCCGTTTTCCTAATCATTGCAGTGTTTTCCAGGTGAAAATTATGGCGATCAAGGAAGTCTTGTCCTGGCTAAAGAATAACGTGGTATCCGTAAAGGATATCCGAGTCATTTCGGACAGCCAGGCGGCCATCAAGTGTCTGGACGTAGTCTCTATTAACTCTTTAGTAACCCTAAATTGCCGATCATCTCTAAAGGAGATGGCTGAGCAGTCCAACATTCACCTGTGCTGGGTGCCAGGGTTTAGAGACATTCCATGTAACTGCAAGGCTGACGAACTCTCCAAACTTGGAACTACCCTCTTAATATTGCCTGAAAAATGCTCCTTAGGCATACAAATTTTCACATGCAAACTCTTATTGAAACTGGATGCAATAGCAAAAACAAACCACAGATGGACAAATGGTACTACTTGTCTGACAACGAAACAGATCTGGCCTACGCTGGATCTAAGACGCTCAAAGATCTTGATTACCCTTAATCGATCGCACACTAGTGCTTCAATTGGTGTCATAGCTGGACACTGTCTGTTAGGGCAGGCATGCAACAAGGCTTGGCGCCTATTCAAACGGCTTCTGTAGGAGCTGTGTAGATGAGGAGGAGGAAGAGACAAATCGACACCTTCTTTGCGCTTGCCCTGCTCTTTCCCGGGAACGAAATCTGCATCTGGGAGCTTACTTCCATACTGATCTTAACGATTTAAATTCCACCGACCCAAAAAGTGTTTCACATTTTTTAAAAAGCTTAAATTGGTTCAACGAGTAGGCAGGAACTTTAGATCCAGGTGGTATTACAATGGACCTTACCTGAGTCTTTCCGACTGCCACTTCAACCTAACCTTATCTAACCATCCTTGATAAAATCCAAACAAAGGCATTTCTTTTCAACAATTTCAGCTCAGGTGACCTGACGGTGGCAACATGCGAGAGGGAAGGTTGTAAACCACTATGTTTGACATCTGCCTACCTACCATACGACTCTGAGGTGGTTATCTCGGAGAAGCAAGTCAGCAAAATCGGATGCTGGTAATGGGCTGTGACGCAAACGCCCATCATACACAATGGGGAATTAGTCGCATTAACACAAGAGGTGAGTGTTTATATGATTTCATTATTTCTTCCAACCTTAATATTTATAATAGAGGGAATTCGCCCACTTTTATAGCTAACAATTACCAGGAGGTGTTATACATCACCCTTGCTTCAATGTAGAAGTATGGGATTTGAGAGTAGTTGATGAAGCATCTATATCGGATTACCGATGGATACGCTTTAAGGTGAACTTCCAAACAGGGTATGCGGTTTCCAAAAAAATCGTAGTAAGACTAATTGGGAGAAGTATACAGGGTTAGTTAACAAATACCTGAATCGCCAATCGAACACCTATCACCGACTTAGAAAGGCGGTAATCAAAATTAGCAAGGATGATAAAGTTGGTTCGTCAAACAAAACGCCTAAAGGGGCTCAACCAAAGTGGTGAAATAGGGACTAAAATGCACGACTGCGTCATACGAAACTTTTTCGGTACATAGATGCGTTTTTAAATCGCAAAATGAATCGAAAATGAATGGGGACAAATTTATATAATTTTTTAGCTTTTAAAAAATTAAATTAAATTCGTTTTCTCTAAAACGGCACCAACGATTTTGATCTAATTTCGCACGTTGGACACTTTTAACATAATTGTTCGAAATACAAAAAATTATTAAAATCGTTAGAGCCGTTTTTGGAGAAAACGAATTTAATTTAAATTAAATTAAATTTTAATTAAATTTAAATCGTTATATCAAAAAAAAATTAAAAAAAAATTATCTCAAAAATCGAAGTAAGCAAATTTGTTTGACTTTATAGTATAAAAAAAAAATTTTTGAAGTTCCCTTTATTAGTTTTCGAGACATTGCCGGTTTTATAAATTACCGTTAATCGAATAAATTTTCGAAAAACTGAGTATGCAGAATTTTTGAACCCATCCCAATTATCCTTAGTACAAAAAAAAGACAGGAAACCTTGGAACCACTTTTGAAAAAAATGTTGTGAAGTGATTTTCAAAAAACAAATGTAGGCAGGTAGGTACCGTTATTTCAAAAGATAAAGCAAAAAACAAAAAGAAGCCCTGAGATGTGACCTCAAATACCTTATATACGAACTTCGAAGCAAATTTTCCGCACGATCGCAATTACTTTCTCTTTAGTATATTAATGTATACGAGAAAGTTAAAACATTTAATTTAAAACTAAGCAAAGCGTCTTAAAATTCTTATTTGGAAATTAAGAAAATTATTTAAATCTTCTTACGTTAAATAAAACCTCTGCATCCCCTTCATCGGTCAAGAGCCCTTTTGTTGACTACCCACCAGTAATATCAAATTGAAACTCAACACATGTAAGCACCTAATGCGTACATCCCAATGGAACTCCATCCAAGGATTACGTCATGCCAAAAAATTGATTGGCCTTGCCAACAAAACACGCACCCTTTAGATCCTCTCTATGACAAAAATTAATGCAAAGATCGCAACTGACTTCCTAACAGGTCACTGCGCCCTGAACCATCATCTCATGAAAATGGGAAAAGGCTCTACAAATATGTATAGAACAACCAGAAACGGCAGAACACATCCTATGCGAATGCCCTTTAATCATCCAAAAAAGACTTAAATGCTTCAGCAAAGAACTCACCGAACCTCAGGATATTGCTAAATAATCGACCTCAGCAATCGTAAGGCTCATCAAAGACCTAAGATTGCCGCCAGACCAAACTACTTACTAATCTTATAGGGAGCGCAAAAGATCTATTGGTCGCAGTGCTAACCAGCCCCATTCTTAAAAAAAAAACATAAGGAAAGGCTACAGTATGTTACACTATCCATATCCCTATGTGCCCCAAAGAAAAAAACATTAAGAAGATGATGGATGGCATTTTATTTTATTCTATGAAAATTATAAAAAAAATATCATTTGAAAAAACACCCCCAAAACGTGGGCGTGGCCAAAAACTTTGTATTGGGGATATATTGGAAAAAATATTGGCTAAATATCTTGTTAACCATATTTTTTTCGTTTCTATGAAAATTTTCGAAGAAAACTGGATTGTAGTAAAAAACATCCACAAAAAGTAGGTGTGGCAAAAAACTATATTGAACAAATTTATTGGCAGTGCCTTGTCAAGGTTGTAACAATCTATCTCTCCAACTTTAGCTTTCAAACGGTTTTTTCTAAATTGTGGGTGTGGCAGTGGACGTATCAAGAAAATGTTTTATACTTAACCATTTCAGAGACATAGGGAATATGGGTTCAAATTTCAGCTTCCTAGCTTAATTTAAAAGCCCTAAAAATTGCATACGGACTGACGGACGGACGGATATTGCTAAATAGTCTTCCTAAAGAAACCGTTTAAAGCTTCGCAATTGGCTTTCTCGTATTGCCATACGGTTCTTTTAGGAGCTTGTTTTTTAACTTTGTGGCTGGAGTATGATAAATTCGCCGATATGATACAATGGTCTGACGAACCTAGAGGCGATATACCTTCCTTCGGGTGTTGTCTGTCCAGAATGTCGAATGTCTGTTGAATTGTTGTGTATATTGAAATCGCCCGCAATGACGATTTCAGTACGAGGATAATGGGTTACAATTCTGGTGATGGAAAAACATTATAAGTTGAATGCCTGTCCTGGTTAGGGCTTCTGTAAATATAAAACAGTAGTGAATTAATTGCCTAAGGACATGGAATTTAAGCCAAATAAAATTAAATTCTGGATTGGAACATTGGCCATATTGAGGTAGAAGTTGGTAGGCTACATCACTGCGTATATAAACGGCGATACAACGATGGGAAAATAATAATGGCACCAAGTTACATCCAGGCAGACTAAACTCCGTTAAATCGGGATCATTGCTGACCTGTGTTTCACTTAGTGCCAAAACAGCTGGTTTATTGTAGATCGCATGGGCGTACAATGAAAAAAAATTGGATCTCAACCCACGAATATTACTCACGTCCACTTTAAAATTGCCACGCATAATAAAAAACAAACAAAAAAAAACTCAACTCCGACGCTGACTAAGCTGGGCCGTACCGTGTAGAATAATGAATTGCTTTAGTCTACCAACAAAATGTACACAACGCGACCCGCTATTCGGCAAATGATACCCTACCCAGCCATAGCAAGTGCACGCAAAAACATACGGCACTTGCTATAGCCAAGCAAGGCAGCAGCAAACGAATGGGAGTGGGTCGAGAGGGATTACCCTAACGCAATGCACTTTTTTTCCTCTTTTTCTTTTTTTTTTTTGGATTATTTATCCACACTACACAGCACAGCACACTATTTTTCAGCTATCAGCGCGCGTGTGATTGGCGTTTTTTTTTGTTTCCTATGCACACTGGCCGCGGAACAATCACAGAGAAATAGAAAAAAATGCGTGTGCACGCGTGCAATATCATTTGATGTCTGTGTATTAACTCTCCGCTGCTCTATCTATCCCTTCGTCTTCATCTTCATCTTCCCGCTCTACCCAAACCAAGCTAATAATTATTCTATTAGTATGAGATTTTGTAGATCGATCTTTCGGCGGTGTTTATCCTTCACACAAAATACACAAAATGTGTCATCTTTTATAAGGATCTTATATCGTTTAAGAGTGTCTTTCATATGGTGAAAGTTTGATGCCCTAATATTTTGTGTTGACACATTATATCACATCATGTCTTATCTTGGAAGTAAACATTGTTTGTGTCGATCGCTTTTGAAGGGTATTTATAGGTTTTGATTAAAAAATAATTTTGAGCAACTTATCATATCGCCACCCCTACTCGGGCGTCGAACTTGGGGAATTGTAGGGGCTGAGTAAGGTTAATGATTCTTGAGAAGCTTTTCTCTAGATGAATCCTGAAACCAACCTTCCCCTGGGTCGGACGAAGGTGTCAAACGACCCGTGCTGAGCGTCAACCTGGCTGGGGGTCCAGTCAAATAGCTCAGTTGCTATCGGAGTGTCCGTATACCTGGCGCCCTCCGGATTCTGCTACCCTCGTCTGTATATTGCCGATCTCTGTACAGATCGACCTCCTTTCTCCGCTACTCGTGGTCCTATCATGTACACACTAAATTCCAAACGACAACAAACAACAACAATAAAGACCGGTACACCTTCAAAACCGGACGGTAGTACGGTGACTAAATTGTCTACCGGTATAGCTCCTGCTACGTCAAGCGGTGGTAAGACTGTGGCTACTCGTGGTCCACCTCGTATTGGCGAAAGCAGCTGTCTTGAGCAAAAAGAAGGCACCCTAGTACGTCCCAAGGTAGAAGTTCGGGACATCGCACTAAGTAGGTCGTACTACAAGCAACGACGTGGGGCAATCTGGACTCTGAAGGTCCTTGGAGCTGTTTTGGAGACCAATAGAACTCCGAAGCAGGTTGCCAAACTCAAATGGGCCAGGGGTCGGTGGATGAAACCGATCGAGCTTGAAAACGCCCCAAGGTGCATAACACCAGCACCTCCATCGTTACACCTCTCAGGTCTTTCAGCGATGTCCTTAAAGATAAAATCGTGGTTGCTATTATTAATTGCAGCGACATAGACGTCACGATTTTTTCTGAACGGTGGCAAACGGTCAAATTAAAGCTCATCGAACACTCAAGATGCTGGCTGGCATCAAGCTCACATAAAGCTGATCGCTTGCGCGGACATACATGAGATCTGTTGATCTCTACAAGCTGGCTGTAAGCAGCCTAGGAAAGGATTGGCCGTTTGCTAAGCTCGAGGTCGTAGCAAAGGATGCCCAACGAATCACCATTCGCAGATGAAGTCCTAGAAGTCATCAAACTCTGCAATCCCACACTACCCACTCATAACTGGAACTTCGCAAAGCTGGAAGAGCAAAGGGGTGCCTATAGATTTGCTGTGATGATAATCAACCAGGAATCCCTTGCTCCTTTGGCGAAGACTAATGGCATGATAAGTTTTGGTTAAGATAAAATAGCTTTACGCGTCTACAAAAAGGATGAGTTAGAGACTGGCAAGATTGGTATCCTTACCTTCTATGGATGACGATGTTCCCACAAACCACATGGCTCCACCCAAGTCCACTGCTTCTATCGCGGACACCTTGTCTGATATGGAGTCGGATGACTGCCTAAGAAAGGTCCTTCTCAGTGTGGATGTCTTCTTGGTTCATCTTCGTTCTGATCCAAGAACCATGGATTGTATGTATCAGATAAAGGAAACTCTAGGTCCTACATACTAGTGAAAAGTAGTCTTAATGTATTCTTACTCCTTAATTTCAGCGACCGAGACATAACCACAGCGAGACTGGATGTACTGGCTGGCTTCGGCCTATCTCGCTCACGATATCGTGGGAGATACTTCTGGGAACACCCTGGAGAATCTCGTAAAGGAAGATGGAAAACGAAACACTGGACTCATAATTGGGTGCGATGCCAACGCTCATCACTCAGTATGCGGCAGTTCATACATATAGAGGTGAATTACTTTTTAATTATATTTTACACACCAATGTTATTGTTTGCAACAGAGGTATTGAAACTAGCTTCATAACTAGAAGGCGACAGACAGGCCAGACATAACTCTCGTCTCTGATTTCATCACTGAATTGATCGACAATTGAAAAGCCTCGTCTCGACTGTTTTTTAGACCACAGATACATTCAATTCAATCTGAATGATGACCCTCCCCGCCAATAGACCTTCAGAAACTACCGTAAAACTAATTGGCTCATGAACAGAGATGCACTTTGGCATTCAGTGAACTCTATGCCTTTATGTTCCCCTAATGATACTAACGAACTTGATCATAACGTAAGGGAATAATCAAAAGGTAAGGCCTAAATAAAGCACTGTCCTCTCGTGTTCTCTCAATCGACCGAGCGGCAAAAGTAAACCGCACTGGTGGACATCTGCATAAGGCTCACTTAGGAACGACTGTAGACAACTGTTCAGTAAAACCCGAACACGAACAGATTCCGATTGGGATGCATATAAAGTATCCAAAGATGCATTAAGTAGGAAAGAGAATTGAGAAAAGCCAAAAGAGCATCGTGGCGACTTTTCTGTAACAAAATATCCAAATCCAAAGATACCCAGCTGTCTCAAAACTGTAGATGGCTCTTGGACTACGTCTAGCGAGGAATCGCTTAATCTGCTTTCAGACACTCACTTCCTGGGAAGCTCCCCTATTATAAGTAGTGTAAACTCAATCCGGGTAATGAATGAAATGACAGACATAACCAACATTTACGATCTAATTATCATTGATAGACTACTGCTTATATGGAGAGAAGTGAAAGTGGTTTTCATACCCAAAGCTGGTAATTATTCCCATGTTACTCCAAAAGATCTCAGACCCATCATTTCTCCTTAAAACTTCAGAAATATTGATAGATATCCACATGCGTTCCAACATTGACAAAAGGCTGCTGTCTACGCCCCAACATGCTGATTGCAAAGGCAGATCTCTAGAAACAGCCCTACATACGTTAGTACATTCGATTGAACATTCCCTTCACCGCAAGGAGTAGCTTTCCTCGATTTAGATAGCGCTTTTAAATTCAACACATCTACAAAACTGATCTCGTCCTCTTTACTAGGAAATACAAAATCCCACATGTCGACCCGCCCTCAATTAGAGGTACCAGCAATTTCCAAAGATCAGCTTGTTTATGAATAAGTGCAGCACGTCAAACCACTCCCTCTGGTCCATTAGACATTCTGTTCCATTTAATATCCCTTGACATTTTAAGCAGACAGACAGCTGCTACCACGGCCATTCGCCTCAAAGCAACCTGTCAATGCACCGAAAATGAATAAGATTTTGGAACTCTGCAATTCTGAACATACTCAGAATCCTTCCCAGAAATATAGACTACACCATACCCCAACAGTAGTTCAATAAAAACTTCCAGCTTTCCATTCCCCCCAGATCCTTTTGGGAGGATGGTGCCTTGCTGGAGGAAGAATCAATCCATTTTTATACGGATGTACCAAAAACATATGCCTGAGGGGGTGGGTGGAGGTGTCTTCTCAGACAGACTAAATCTTAGTCTCTCCTTCCGTTTTCCTAATCATTGCAGTGTTTTCCAGGTGAAAATTATGGCGATCAAGGAAGTCTTGTCCTGGCTAAAGAATAACGTGATATCCGTAAAGGATATCCGAGTCATTTCGGACAGCCAGGCGGCCATCAAGTGTCTGGACGTAGTCTCTATTAACTCTTTAGTAACCCTAAATTGCCGATCATCTCTAAAGGAGATGGCTGAGCAGTTCAACATTCACCTGTGCTGGGAGCCAGGGTATAGAGACATACTAGTGCTTCAATTGGTGTCATAGCTGGACACTGTCTGTTAGGGCAGGCATGCAACAAGGCTTGACGCCTATTCAAAACGCTTCTGTAGGTGCTGTGTAGATAATGAGGAGGAAGAGACAACTCGACACCTTCTTTGCGCTTGCCCTGCTCTTTCCCGGGAACGAAATCTGCATCTGGGAGCTTACTTCCATACTGATCTTAACGATTTAAATTCGACCGACCCAAAAAGTCTTTCACATTTTCTAAAAAGCTTAAATTGGTTCAACGAGTAGGCAGGAACTTTAGATCCAGGTGGTATTACAATGGACCTTACTTGAGTCTTTCCGACTGCCACATCAACCTAACCTTATCTAACCTATCCTTGATAAAATCCAAACAAAGGCATTTCTTTTCAACAATTTCAGCTCAAGATGACGGTGGCAACATGCTAGAGGGAAGGTTGTAAACCATTATGTTTGACATCTACCTACCTACCATACGACTCTGAGGTGGTTATCTCGGAGAAGCAAGTCAGCAAAATTGGATGCTGGTAATGGGCTGTGACGCAAACGCCCATCATACACAATGGGGAATTAGTCGCATTAACACAAGAGGTGAGTGTTTATATGATTTCATTATTTCTTCCAACCTAAATATTTATAATAGAGGGAATTCGCCAACTTTTATAGCTAACAATTACCAGGAGGTGTTATACATCACCCTTGCTTCAATGTAGAAGTAAGGGATTTGAGAGTAGTTGACGAAGCATCTATGTCGGATCACCGATGGATACGCTTTAAAGTAAACTTCCAAACAGGGTATGCGGTTTCCAAAAAAATCGTAGTAAGACTGATTGGGAGAAGTATACAGGGTTAGTAAACAAATACCTGAATCGCCAATCGAACACCTATCACCGCCTTAGAAAAGCGGTAATCAAAATTAGCAAGGATGATAAAGTTGGTTCGTCAAACAAAACGCCTTAAGGGGCTCAACCAAAGTTGTGAAATGGGACTTAGGTTCTTCTCTGTTCGGCACGAGCGAGAAGCCTGAACGCAAGGTTTTCAAATAAAATAAAATGCACGACTGCGTTATACGAAACTTTTTCGGTACATAGATGCGTTTTTGAATCGCAAAATGAATCGAAAACGAATGGGGACAAATTCATTTGAATAACTTTTTAGCTTTTGAAAAATTAGATTTTCTTAAATTTAAATTGAATTCGTTTTCTCTTAAACGGCACATACGATTTTGATCTAATTTCGCACGTTGGACACTTTTAACATAATTGTTCGAAATACAGAAAATTATCAAAATCGTTGTAGCCGTTTTTGGAGAAAACGAATTTAATTTAAGTTTAAGAAAATCGTTATATCAAAAAAAAATTATCTCAAAAATCGAAGTAAGCAAATTTATAGTATAAAAAAAATTTTTTTTGAAGTTCCCTTTATTAGTTTTCGAGACATTGCCGGTTTTATAAATGACCGTTAATCCAATAATTTTTCGAAAAACTGAGTATGCAGAATTTTTGAACCCATCCTTAGTACAAAAAAAAGACAGGAATCCTTGGAACCACTTTCGAGAAAAATATTGTGAAGTGATTTTCACAAAAAAAAATGTATTGCTTTTATTTCAAAAGATAAAGCAAAAAATAAAAAGAAGCCCCGAGATGTGACCTCAAATACCTTATATACGAACTTCGAAGCAAATTCGTCGAACCGTTTCGCCATACGGCGCCCGGACAGAGGGCATTGGCGGACCCACTTTTTTGGAGTGCTCTATACTCAGTTTGAGTTCGAAATTTCCGCACGATCGCAATTACTTTCTCTTTAGTATACTAATGTATACGATAAAGTTAAAAAATTTAATTTAAAACTAAGCAAAGCGTCTAAAAATTTTTATTTGGAAATTAAGAAAATTATTTAATACTACTTACGTTAAATAAAACCTTGCGAATTTTGGGCCGGAGGACAACTTTGAAAGACCATACGATTCACAAATATCGAGTGTTTACGGCGCGTAAATAACCTGCTCTCTTTACTGAACAATTTACACAGAAGACGAAACGAAAGCTAACTCGATCAGGTTTTCACTAAAAAATAGTCGGATGCAACATAATCTAAGCCATTGATACAATCACTCTACTTATCTGCTTATCCTTCCTCTATAACTAGCATCCTGCCAACGATAATGTCCTGGGGATGGGGATGAAAAAAAACTTTCCGATGCTCTCACCAGCGATCAAACACCTTTTTTTGGAAAAAAGTGTGCTGTGCTGTGTAGTGTGGATAAATAATCCCAAAAAAAAAAATAGGAAAAAAGTGCATTGTGTTAGGGCAATCCCTTTCGACCCACTCCCATTCGTTTGCTGCAGCCTTGCTTGGCTATATCAAGTGCCGCATGTTTTTGCGTGCACTTGCTACGGCTGTGTAGGGTATCATTTGGCGAATAGCGGGTCGCGTTGTGTAGATTTCGTTGGTAGACCAAAGCAATTCATTGTATAGGCATAACACCTGCAGTGATTTGTTTTGGAAAGCTGGCGTCAGAATCTACACGGTACGGCCTAGCTTAGTCAGCGTCGGAGTTGAGTCTTTTGTGTTTGTTTTTTGTTATGTGTAGGAATTTCAGAGTAGACGTCCGCACTATTTTTGGGTTAAGGGCAATTTTTTTTCGACGAATTTCTCGTACTCCAGCCACTCAGTTCAAGAACAAGCTTCTAAAAGAACCGTATGGCAATACGAGAAAGCCAATTGGGAAGCTTTAAACGGTTTCTTTAGGACTTTTAACTGGTCGTTGTGCTTCCTTAACAACGACGTGGATGCCGATATGATTACATATTTAATTCACATAGGTATTAAACGCTTTATCCCTAACAGTGCATCAGACCTAAGGAAAACGCGTGGTGTGACTTAAGCTGTAAAGAAGCTATCACGGCTAAAGAGGTAAGTTTTTGGTCATTTAAGGCCAACCCAACTGAGGAAAACCGAAAAAAGTTCAAACGAGCCAGAAATAACTACAATGCCCACATTAATTGTGTCAAATTTTCCTAAGACCAAAAGTTGCGGCAACAAATACTACAAAGTCCCTTTGGTAGTAAAAACCTTTGGTCGTTTCTTAAGAATATTAAAAATTCGGCTCCGTCATCTATCCCGACACTCATTTGCAACTCCAGCTTTCAGCTCTTCGGATAAAGTCAATCTGCTTGCTGCTCATTTTGCAGCTAGCTTAACGTTTCCAGATTGTACTTTATCTCCCCCAGTACTCGAGCGTGTAGAACACTCCATGGGATAAATCCACTTCCACAGCCGTACTGTGGCAAGAGTACTTCAAAATCTCAACATTCATAAATCCGCTGGCCCAGATGGTTTTTCACCTATCGTTCTGAAGAGGTGTTCTTCCACGCTGGCAAAGCCACCGCGGAAGCTTTTCTATCTGTCCTATTCTTCAGGGCTCTTTCCAAGAAGATGAAACTGGTGGAAAAGATGGTGATTTGATGACATATCTAACCGAAAAGTGGAACCAAGTGGTGGTGAAAAAAAGGTCGTTGTGCTTGATATTTCAAATGCATTTGACAGAGTTTGGCATTTGCTCGTTTGTCGACAATGTGTGCATTTGGATCGATGATACCTTTCTTCAATGGATTAGAAATTTCCTTTCGGAACGTTCAATTCAAGTTGTTTTGAACGGTTTCAAGTCTGCAACTCACCAAATAAATGCTGGTGTTCCCCAAGGCTCCGTTTTGTGTCCGACTCTCTTCCTCATTTTTATAAATGATCTACTCTCTGTTACTTCTAATCCTATTCATTTCTTCTCCGATGACAGTACCCTCAGCTTTACATATTCGTTTCCTGGGCAACGCCCCTCATCTTCGGGCGTTGAACTGGAACGGCAACGTATGTTAAGCTCATTGAATTCCTATCTTGACAGCATACTTAAATGGGGTAAAACCAACAGAGTGGAATTTAATGCTTCCAAAACGCAATGCTGTCTGCTGTCATTGAAGCGAATCCCTAATTCTCTGCAATTATCCATGAATGGCACTTGCATCGCTGAAACCGAACGACTTTCCATTCTAGGTATGTGTGTTAATGACAACCTTCGTTGGAATGACCACATATTTGATGTCGCCAAGAACGCTGCGAAAATTCTAGGCTTCCTTAAGCGATGCAATAGATATTTCACCCATTCTGATCAGGCTAGAATCCTCAAGGCGTTCATTCACCCAAACCTTGAGTGCAAGGATCATTCTGGTCTTATTGGCGATCGAGACATCGCCAAATCACTTGACTCTCTTAGTCTTCGTCGTAATGTCTTTCTCCTTCCTGTCATTGTTTTATCGGTATTTCCACCACAAGTGCTCACCTCTATCCTGCTGTTTTTCCTACGCATTATAGTTGCCAAACATTTAAAACCAACGTGCATCGGTTTCTTCCTTTCTCTAATCCTTCATTTCCCTAATGCCCGCACTATGTCACTTCATTGTAAGGGTATCCAAAATCCCTTTAGTGCGCGTACATTATAAAAAAAAACAACAAAAAACATAAGGAAAGGCTACAGTCCGCTTGGAGCGAACAGTATGATACCCTATCCCTATCCCTATATGCCCCAAAAAAAACCTTAAGAAGATGATGGATAGCATTTTATTTCATTCTATAAAATTTAGAAAAAAAAAAAAAAATTGAAAAAAACGCCCCCAAAAAGTGGGCGTGGCCAAAAACTTTGTATGGGCGATATATTGGAAAAAATATTGGCTAAATATATTGTTAAACATTTTTTTTCGATTTCTATGAAAATTTTCAAATAAAACAGCATTTTAGTGAAAAACGCCCACAAAAAGTAAGCGTGGCAAAAAACTTTATATGACAAATTTATAAAGGTAGGCAGTACCTACATTTCTTATGAAGGTCTTACAACTTTATCTCTCTAACTTAAGCCTTAAAACGGTTTTTTCTAAATTGTGGGCGTGGCAGTGGGCGGATTTAAAAACTTTTAACACTTTACCATTTCGGGACCCTAGGGAGTATATGCTGCAAATTTCAGCCTCCTAGCATAACTTTAAAGGCCTCAAAAGTTGATACGGACGGACGGACGGACGGACATTGCTAAATAGTCTTAGGATTTGGTCCTGATCATAAATATATATACTTTTATGGGTCTACGACGAATATTAAGGGGTGTTACAAACTATGTGTCAAAATTAATATACCCTTAGGATAGGGTATAAAAAGGAGTGACATCCAGAGCTCCAACAACTTCTACTTCGGCTATGATCCACAACCACACAACAGTGTTTTCGCTCTGTTTGTTTGAAAATACCAGTGATTGCTTGGGTCCGCCTATATGTCCCCGGATAGACGTATTTCCAATTTCAGACTGGTCGACCTGCTCACATCGAGTTTACAAAAACGAAAGACAAATTTAAGTATAAGTATAAAATTTATTGAGACTTAATTGCGAGTTACAATGAGTAAAATATACGATTACTTATATAAAGGAATTGCGGCTGTAAAGTATTGCCTGCATTTCTGGTAATGAAGTTTCTATATTAGAATGCCACATGGCTGTCATTTAGATTGAGTTGTACTGCTCTTGCTCATGAGCGTTGTGAGTGAATACATGACTAGATAGTTAGACTATTTACAAATATACAATTTTTGACTTAAAGCTAAACGAAGAAGAGAGACGAACATATACAGAATCGTATTTCTCCTTCTAGGAACGAATACGCAGAAGTGCGCTATACATCAAGTTATGTATGTTTTGTTTTCTGAGATGTATTTAGATACATATTTATAGTGCAGCGAATACACTGTATAGGATGTTTTTTTATCACATATATTTTTAGACAAAGAAGAGAATTCTTTTGGGCGAATACGCTCTATATAGTAAGATATTCGTAATTATAAGTTATCACATTTGAGTTTTTACGATACAATATTGACTAAAAGTTGCGTTCACATTAAATTATATTAGATTATACAATTTTTGTTTTTTTTTTTTTTTATAATTTAATTTACATTTCTTGGCAGTGGCTTAACTTTGGAATGTTTATATATTTTTTGTTACATAGTTTGAGGGTAAAATTAAGTTTGATGGAATGAAATTGAGTGTGAACTTGTAAGTGGAAGAGAAAAATACTGTAATGTGTACATATATACATTTAGATACATAAAAGGTGGGGGAAGCACTGTCCTTCAATTATCATGGACATGGCAAAAGCTGTGGTTTAAAGTACGTTTCATTATCCGCGGTTTTGACCAGAAGTGGCCTTCTGGTAGAACGACATGGGTGTGTCATAGGGAGCCGATTCGAGATCAAGAGAAGAGACACCGACTGGTGAGGGGTATAATTCATTGTCCCAAGAGGAACCAATCTGGGAGAGGGAGATTTCTTTGACTAGGTCATTGTCCGATAAATTGAGTTTGGAGATAGTATTTTTCATTAGGTGTAGTACATATCTCGTAAGCGGAATGGTGTGAAAGACAAATTTTTCTCTAGTATATTTGACAGATCGAAATTTACATGGCAATATGGCGATTTCCGAGCTGCGAAAAGCCATCTAGTGGCAATTAGGTTGGTCTTACGGACCGTGTACATTTGCGCATGCTATTCTATGTTTTTGTGTAAACATTACCAGCCCCCTTGCAGTATAACTGCAAGGAACAAAATTCTTTAATTAACACTTCAAAACAATATATATACTTAGAGCTAGGTATGCTAATGAAAAAGTAGGTAGATATGATATTCAAAAGGTGCAAAATTTTCAAAATAATTTTCAAAATCTACTACTCGAACGCGATTGTCAGGCCCACGGTGTACCTTTAGAACCCTACCAAGGCACCACTCATTTGGAAGCAGTTGCTCATTGCGTACTACCACTAAATCATCAACTTGGATATTTCGCTGTGGATGTTGCCACTTATAACGTTTATTGAGTTCCTTGAGATACTCTTCTTTCCATCGTATACTAAAATTGTGATGAAGTATATTAAGATTGTTTCATCGGTTCAAAAGGCTAAGATTTGTATCGAATAGAGAGGGTACTGGAGGTTGCGGAACACCTCGAAGGAAATGTCCTGGAGTCAGGGGAACCAAGTCTGAAGGATTTGCAGACATTCTGGTCAACGAAAATTGTCCGAATGTAAATTGTGAGGCACCTGCAATCCTTTTAAAGTGAGTCTTAAAGCTTTTAGCCCCTGCCTCCCATAATCCGCCGATATGGGGAAAACCGGAGGAATGAATTTCCACTGAATTTCTCAATCATTAGATATTCCCTTAGGATACTCCATTAGAGCCCTTTGGAAATCACTCATCAAGGTCTTGGAGGCACCCACGAAATTAGTTACATTATCGGAATAAACTCGGGCTGGTACCCCCCGCCGAGAAACAAATCGAGAAAAGGATGCAAGAAATGCCTGAGTCGAGAGGTCACTGACCGACTCTACATGAATTGCTTTAGTAGCAAAGCAAACGAATAGACAGACGTATCCCTTTTCAAGTCAGCATCTACGGCCGTAGTAATTTTTTATTTGAAATGGACCGGCATGTAAACCGATGGTGTAAATCTTCATAATCTTGACGAAAATATTTTCTTTGTGTAAGAATAATCAAACGACTTTTGGTAAAATAAATTTCGGCAGGCAAAAGTTAATCCGGACTATATACATCAGACAGTATTTTTGCGGCGTTGTAGTTGTTGGAAAAAACCAAAAATATAGCTAACAACGCGAACAGCCTTATGCCATATTGAAAACCTGCATAAAATGGATTCAAAATCTTCGATTAAAACGTTGGTATATGTTTTAAGAGTTTTGTGCTCCATTAAGGCTTTATCAGGAGCAGATAGGTCGAACGATGCCTAATCTGGTTTGTTTGCAACCAATTTGGGCCATTCCACCACAGATTGTTATGCTGTAAGTCCTTGGGAGTGATTTCCCGAGTTGCTAAATCAGAACCATTTGAGCAGAGCACACATGTGTCCACTTCACGGACGGAACATTAGCATGTATCTCGGAGATGGCAAATTAGGTCTTCCATGTACATGGAGGTTTCGCCAGCCAGGCTAGGACTATGATCGGTCCACAGCCATAGTTCACTACCCTAAAGAAATTGAAAACTACGGTACAATAAACGAGCCATTTTAGAAAGCAAAACTGCTCCTTGCAACTCCAGCCGAGGAAGTGAGATTGGATTCACCGGTGCTATCTTCGTCTTGGACCATAGCAGATGTGAAGAAAAACTCGTGGAACACTGTTGTACTCTTTCAGAGACATCACAAAATCCATGTATATGGAAGTTCGACCATGGGGAATACTGAATCCAGCCAAGAATACTAAGGGTTTCAATGTCAGAACAGCTTTCGCGAAATGATTGCCACCTTAGCAAGGTGCATCCGGTACCATCATTCCAAATTTATTGCATAAGATTTTTTGCTGAGATTATGAGGGGGGCTAGCCATCCAACGGGGTCATATATATGAGCAATAGCCGATAAAATACAGCGTTTTGTAACGGACGAAAAGAAAGTACTGAAGTCTACTGAGAATGAAAAACTGTCCGTTGAGGTATTCCATCTTGTACCGAGAATTTTGACAGTATTGTCTTGATCAATGTTTAGAAATTCTGTATTTAGAACATTGTGTCTTGGAGGATGGTCGAGTAAGTTAGCTGTCCACTTTCTGAGGTTAACTCCGGCAGAAGAAAGTGCAGTTATAAGCTGCTGTTGGGCTTCCTTAGCTGTCACTAAATCATGAGCCCCTGAGAGGACATCATCAATGTAAGCTTCCTTTCCTAAGATACGAGAAGCAAAAGGAGCCGAATTTTCAACATCTTCAGCTATCTGGTGCAAAGTGCGAATAGCTAGATAGGGTGCACAATTTACCCCAAAAGTCACGGCCTTGAGCTCATAATCCTTAACATCCTCAGTAGAGCTTTCACGAAATAAAATACGTTGAGAAGTTATATCGTTTCGAGAATTTGTCGGTACATTTTCTCGATGTCCCTATTAAAAACGTATTTATAAAACCTCCAATTAAGTATTAAAAGCGTAATATCTTTTTGAAGAACTGGGCCCGGATATAAAAGATCATTCAGGCTTTAGCCGTTAGAAGTTGAGATAGACGCGTTAAAAACTACGCGTAGTTTAGTGGTGGTACTTTGTGGTTTGAGTACTGCATAGTGAGGTAAGTAGTATGAGCTAACTGTACCTTCGCGCACCATTTCATCGCTACAAGTAGTGGCCTAGCGTGACATACTCGAAAAGTACTGTTTGATACTCATTTCGGAGCTCGGGTTTCAAACTCAAGTTCTTCTCAGTTCTTAAAAACTGTTTCATAGCAATAGCACGTGAACGTCCCAAACTGATTTGGTTCGGATATGTTTCCTTAAAAGGTAATCGCATAATGTACCTACCGGACGAATCTCGAGCCGTAGTGGTCTTATACAAATGTTCGCAGTATTGTTCTGCGGGTGATAGAATTTGAGCTTGAGGAACTTCCTCTAATTTCCAAAAGTTCTCTAACTCTTTGTCAACCGATACCTCATTAAAATAATTCAGGAAGGTTGAATACGAAGCAATTTGGCGTATGAGTTTTGTTTCACATGGACCCAATAAAACCCATGTGAAATAAAAGTATTCTGGGCCATACAAGAATTTAAAACATTAGCTTTAATGCCATCTAAAATAATAAAAGAATAGAGATCGGATCCGATTAGCATGTCGATACTAGAGCTTTTGTTGAAGCAAGGATCAGCAAGGGGAAAATCAAATTTACGAATATTTTTTATTTCCAGCGAAGAGGAGGGTAAATCAGCAGTAAGTTTTTTCAAAACAAGAGCTTGGACAGGTAGTTGGAAATCTTTATTCGCTTTAGAGCAGAAAGATTCAGAAATTCAGAATCTTTATACCGAATTCTAACAAAAGCGGTTGCTAAAAGAACTTTGTGTTGAGTCGTCGAAAAATGCGATTTGCGTTTGGTTGCTGGAATGGACTGTATTAATGGGGTCGACAAGGATTGAAGTTCATTGGATTCAGACAAGGCTACAGTGGAACTGGACTTGGGTTCAGCATGTAATAAAGTGTGGTGTCTACCTTTGCAACTCGCGCACGTATACTTGCTTTTGCATTTGTTGATTTGATGATTAAATGCCACGCAGTTAAAACAAAGTCTATTTTTACGGACTGTGGCATAACGATCCTCAACAGAGTCGATCTTCAAAAAGTCGGGACACTGGCGCAATGAATGAGATTGCTTCAAACAGGGCACACTGTTGTCATGTTGTGATATGAACGAACGAATTTTTGTGCGTTGTACATCGCTAGCCTTAATTGCAGTCGGCTTACTTGCTTTGCAGCCGTGCTTCATTTCAGAAACACTTTCTAGTATTCTAAAGCGGTTAGAAAGAAAATCGTTCATCTCTTGAAATGGATCAGTTGGATTTTTAAGGGATTCCTCCCAGAGCGAAAGCGTTCTTTCTGGAAGGCGTGTTCAACATAGGTTAGTGATCATGGCACTCCATGAGTCAACCTCGATGTCGTATGACTTTAATGCTATCAAAGCATCATTAAAATTACTTTGCAAACGTTTGAGCTCCTCACAAGATTCAATTGATAAAAAAGGTTGATTAAGAAGAATCTGAATTTGGTTGTTTACAGGAATGCGCTTTTTCTCATAATGATCCTTTAAAGCGTTCCACGCCAAAAGAAAATTGTAATCGGTTGCTTTGAACTTATTCACAATGTCAAAGGCATTTGAGTCATGCTCAATTTCGAGTGATTGATATAAACCGCAGTGAACATGTCTCTAAACGACGGCCATTCTAAATAAAGGACTGTTTACATGAGAGCGAACTGCGAATAGGCGAATCGCGAACAAATCAATTTTATTGTATTTATGAATAGAACACTTCTATCGCTTCTACCACAAAAGCTTGGTATTTAATTGATCTAACATCCTATCTAAAAAAAAACTCAGTCTAAATTGATTTAAATAGCAATATTAACAATTACAAAAATTTCCCCGCGAATTCAAAAGTTCTTGCCACGAACTGTCACTCTTTATTCACAATCCACATAATACAGACGCGATCCATAAATCCGCGAATGAAAAATTCGTTCGAACATAACCTTAAAATTGACACATCTGCTGCTAACATTTGCAAATCAGATTCGCGGGTACCTGTGACCAAAAAAAGTTGTCATGTGAAAGAAATGTCAGAATTTACGAATATTCGCCTGTTCGCAGTTCGCTCTCATGTGAATGATCCTTAACTACCATAAAAGACATCCGTGTCACATGGTGGTATATTGAAATTATTCGAATGTGATAAAATTATATCACTATCTGAATTAGATATGCGGTTAGATAACTGTTCTATTTCAACACGGTTGTCTTTTTAAATTAACTCAGAACTCAAATCCAACAATTCACTTGAACACGTTATATATGTGTCCACACAACCTTGGTACTTTGACCTAACTGCAGCTAACAAATCTGCTAATTGTTCATCCGTTGAACGAACGCAGAGGGGGTATGCCCCTTTAACGACTGACCGTAATTCACCTAGCTCTTTCCGATAAGCATCCAAAAATGATTTGGTATGAGTGGCGCCTGGTTTGGTCCCAAACGCAGCGTGAAATTCGACCAACTGATCGGCCGCGAAAATCAAATTATCTAAGACACATTGCTCAAAAAAAAAAAAAATACCACAAAGAAATATCGTCACAAAAGAAAACCGTCGAACTGCGTGTAATTTTTTATTTAACGTTAATCGCGAAATGTTCTATGCAATCTTAATTCATGTATTTGCGAATTATTTATGGACAGGTGTCTGATGATGATGATTAAAAGATGCCAATCAATATGCCGAAAAAGATGGCAAAACTGAAACTTCGCTTATTGTGGCGGCGGCGATGGCGATGGTGATGACAATGATGATGCTGGTGATGACGACGACGATGATGAGATATGCGGCTGTTGATTGTGGCAACGATAAAGTGTGCCGATATCACTGGCGAACAAAGACGTTCCGCTTATCGTGCTGGTGCTGGTGGCGTAGCGATGGCGATGATGAATGTGGTGTACCCAAGACTTATGAATTCCGATGGAAACCACGATGAGGCGGTAAAGATGGAGTAATGTGGTGTGCCAAAGACTATCGTGATTCAAATTGGTGGGAATCACGATGTGACGGTAAAGATGGATGATGTGTGATGTGCCAAAGACTATCGTGATTCAAATTTCCGAGCTGCGGAAAGCCATCTAGTGGGAATTAGGTTGGTCTTAAGGACCGTGTACATTTGCGGATGAAACTCTGTTTTTGGTGTAAACACATTACATTAGGATGGGCAAAACGCCTTATTTTTGGTTCATCTCAAGACCACTTAATTCGTATGTTGACTCGGATTCATGGACTAGGGTTTGGGTGGAGACACCTGTCCTCTTAGTTATTTTTGATGGTATGGTCACATCAATTATGGGTTATAGTTGGGACTGTCCCTCCTACAGAGTTTCCCGACCTTCTGAGATTTACCAAACTAAAATGACATTAAACTACTTGCTTTTTGGTTAAATTTATTTGTCAAAATATGTATGGTCAGTTATAGTCATTAGGTCACTTGGTCGTTTAAGAAATGCTAATTATACTGCATGACCTTATTTTGACAGCGATACTGTCAAAATAGGTCATTATATAAATAATTGGCATGCAATTTATTCCTACATCACGCGAATAAATCTGAACGCATTCATGTAGGCACAAAGAATTCGAGTGAGTGCTTTCTGAACATGAACATATTTTATTAGATATTCATTGAATAACACTATTTTTTGTTTCTTAAAAGGATGATAGGAAAATATTTGAGAAAAGTGTAAAATCCCTTTTGTTTGTACTACGAGTTTGGAAAAATCCCTTTATTCCTTTTACCATATTTTAGACGTAAAATTCCCAAAAAATCCGGCGATCTGGCATCAGTGGTTCATACAGTTGGGCTATTCTGACCAGTCAATCGACCTCGATTGTATAACTTAAGGCTAAAGAAAGTTGCCTTTTGCATCCGTCTATTTTACTGTACTACTTTTACTACACTCGACCCATTTCCTTAGTGTACTTGAATCTAAAATGCCGTGATACGGCAACTGCGTTACTTGAAAACCTTCAATATCTTCTACCACATATCGGTCATTATCTAGCTTCTTCTTTATTACATATGGACCGCGATGCTTACGTATTAATTTTGTATTAGTCCCAACCGAAGTGACCACATTCTTGATTACTACAAATTCGCCGATCTTAAACTGCTTGGGTGTGGTGCTCATTGAAATAGTTCAGGTTGTACAGCTGGGACTTTTCGATTGCTTCGGATGCGTCATGTCGCAGCCTGGTCAATTCTATTCGGGCGTCATCACTTTATTTCTCATCCAAATGCTCAGTCAGTTCGTCATGACACTTCCCGGTTGTTCTACTCCGAACATCAGTTTACTTGGGGACGACTCCGTGCTTGGCATTATTTGGTATTATTTATGGCATACTCAACCCTGGTCAGCTTCGGCGAATTAGTTAGTAAGCACAGCCTACACGAAACGACAACAGATAACGGCTACCGAATAATTGACTTTACAGCAGCTCCACACAGCAACCTGGCGCTCTCCATACGGTCGAACCGCCAAACAAATCGACCATGTGCTAATCGATGAGAGGCACGCATCCAACATCTTGAACGTACACACAACAAGGCCGCCGGCTCTGATGTTCTACCTGCAGTGATTTTCCAATGCGGGGGTGATGTTATGGTAGGGCGCATGCACCAAATCATCAACCAAGTTAGCGTGGAGTCAGCATGCCCGATGACTGAACCATTAGCTCCATATGTACCATCTACAAGAAAGGCGATCCTATGTCTTGCAAGAACTATCGAGGCAAGTCCCTGCTTAATGTCGAATATTAGATCATATCCAACGTGCTGTGTGACCGTATCAAACCTTTCTGCAGCACACTAATCGGCACGTACCAGTGTGACTTCCGGCCCGGCAGATCAACTGTAGACAAAATCTTCACACTAAGGCAAATCATGGAAAAGACCAACAAGTTTCAATCCGAGACACACCACCTCTTCATCGACTTTAAAGCCCCATATGACAGAATTCATCATGAGGAGCTTTTTGTGGCGATGGCCGAATTCGGGATCCCATCAAAACTGATCCAGATGTGTCGCGTGACACTAGATAACACGCAGTGCAATGTGCAGATCGTCTGAATTCTTCCGAACTTGCACCGGATTTCGGCAAGGAGATGCGCTGTCGTGTGATTTCTTCAATTTTGTTCTTGAGCAGATAGTGCCCAAAGCAGGTGTCAACACGGAAGGCACTATTTTCAACAGGCTGATCATGACTATTAAGGCTCATGATGATAAAGGCTTGGTCTCGACAACTGGAAGCAGCGTGCCCGGAATCGCAAAGGATGAAAGGCTGCCGTATCTCAGGCAGGGACTCTTCACGGGTCGGGAGCCCGTTAAGTAAGTAAGTTATTTTTCTCCTGAAATTTACCAAATTCCTGTGACGTGAAAACAGTTCCCCGATCAATAATAATCCCACGTGGATGACTGTAATAAATCGCTCCAGGGCGCTTATCGTTTCTCTTGCTCCGAAAGTGTTGACAGGATATAATTTGACATATTTCGTGACGCCGTCTATGACAGCCAAAATACATTTACTCCTTGAATTTATGGAGGGCAGCGGGCCAAAATGGTGTAGATGGGCGGTGTCAAAAGGCTCGGACCGTTTCGCAATATAATATAGGTTTCGCTCAGTATTTCGCGGGGCACTGAATTGTAAATGCACTTAAGACAATTTCTGATAAACCGATTAAATTTTTTCTTTACTTTCGCGATTAAATAATGCTTCTGGATTTGGCTTGCGCATTTGTCAACACCCAGATGCCCACATTTCTCGTGGGTGACACGCATGAGGTTTTTTTCTAGTTTCTTGGGGACACAAAGTTGACGTCTGTTCTGCGGACCGACACGAAAAACGAACCCATCTTCTACCGGGACTCCCTCGCTTTTAATGTCCGCGTTTCTGCTGGAAAACAATTCCGAATTCTTCGATTAATTTGTCTTTTAGGTCCTTGAACGTGTGGGCTTCGGTGGTGCGTAGGGACACTTTTTCTGTGCCTGTGAATATGCGGCGCACACCAACAAATTTATCTTTTTCGGTACTACCGAACACTGTAAAGGCGTCTGCCACAACGATGATCCATCTGATATCGTAGTTGTCGTCGCCACTAAAGGCGTGAACCGTGGCTTCGAGAGCCTTGAGCGCCTGCAACTCGCGCCGTTTTTGCAGCAAAATGGCCAATTCGGTTCTGGCCAATTCTGCATCCAGGTTCTGCACTACAATGCGTTCGTCGCTAGTACGTTGGTTCCTCTTTTCTTCGGAACCTCGGGACATGTTGAGACGGACGGGTTGATAATAATAATTCGTCATACAATGGCCGAAGTTCGGCCACGGTGGCATTTTCGTCGGATTCCAAGTCGGCCGCGGTTAACGCTTCAATAATCGGTTTTCTCGGAACATACGACATTTTCACTTTTTATTAGTTATTTTTATGTCGATATCGCACTTCTGAGATTGTAAACGTCTCTTGATTTTAAATTTAATTTTGGATTTATTAAAAACGTGTTCCTTTGTCTTTGACAACTAATCTCTTACTTCTCTAAAGTCAAGTGCTTACAAATATTACAACTCTGAGGCATTACCTTTTGGTGGTGCCAAAAAATCAACTTAATTCTAGTTCATTACACAAGCTAAAGATGATGCCGAGTTTTTAGCAATAATGTTTCTGTACTGCTTAATTAAATTCGAGACAGAAAGCCAGTTTTCTAGTTGCTTATCATTAAGTTAATTTAGTGCAAACAACATTGACTAACAAGATTCTACCTTAAGTCAGTTGTTAGGTTTATTTTTGTTCAACGCAAATTTCTTTAAACACACCGTAAAGTTTAATTTTTAAAGGGAGAATAATATTGGCCACAATTTGTTGTTATCAGCTCATTTCTAGCCATGCTGTAGTCGATTTTAAATCTTACGGATAATTTTTCCACATTTAAAATTATTGGAGAGTCTTATGTCAACATAGGCCGTTGTTCCATCTTAAAATGCTCCTCAGTTTTGATGTCCGTTATCCATTTGCTTGGAATGTCTTGATGTCTTCATTGTCTGATTTAAGCATGACGTGTGGAATAGTTAGCGGCTTTAAAGTGTTTCTGGGACTTGCAGCTCCGTCAGGTTTGCAAATGGAATGAATTCTGCATTGATGTTACTAGAACTGCTACTATATGATGTGATGGTCAACGTATCTTGTTTAAGGATACAGTTTGGCTGCAATGTCAATATACCGTCATTTTGCAGTAGCATTTCCAAAATTAGTCTGCCACAAATCACGTTGAAGGTGTACATCCTGTCCAAGACGTAAATCCAGCTGTTGCCGTTGTGTAGCAGAATCCATATAGGAGATACTGCGCAAGGTACAGTGTGATGACAACTCCTCCATTTCACACCTGCTGACATTGGACCGACGATTGAACATCGGATGCTGCTGCCTGCATAGATATTTTTCGCTGGTTCTTGTGCACATGGCGAGCTCCTCTGTTGTCAATCTGTAGAAGGCTTCTCGCAGCAGATTCACTGTTCGGTAATTCAGCGACGGCGCTATAAACACATATTTATTGCTATGGGGAGTCGGAATAGAATGAATAGATCAAAATCTTCTGTATTAATTAAAGGAACTCTTAAGTCGTATATTACATTGCCATCAGTTACTCTCGGTGAACATTTTGTGGAGTCCTAGCAAACTTGAATGTGTTTCGTCTTCTGCTACAGCTAGTTGTGGAGGCAAGTGGCTTTTTATCAATATCAGCTGCGATCTGAGTTGGTCTGGAGTAATCACCAGAAGGATAATTTTAGCATGATGTAGATCTGTGAGAATATTAAGTAGAGAATTCTGTGTTTGCTGATAATTCAGCATAGCTAATGTCGCATACGCTGCCACCGCTAACAATGTCTGTTCTGATTCCTTCTGGTTAATCGATTTGGCTGCCATGCTCTTAAGATTCTCAAGATCAGTCTGAAATGCTTGCAGCTGTGCAGTAACAGTTTGAGTGTTTTTCTGTAGTATATTACTCGTTGCTTTTGCGAGTAAAGTTTAGTTTTTGAGCAACTCCAGTAAATGATTTTCATTAGTATGCTGAATTTTCTACTCATAATGTTCAGCATATGACTCATCAAATACACCGAACAGCTTGTTTGCCAAGGTACCAATGAAGTTGAAAGGCGATCGTTTTGATCTGACCTTGAGTGAACTTCCGCCTCCTTGTGTATGCAGCAAATCGTTATTGCTTTTTATAATTGTCAGTTGATGAATTGATGAACTATATTGTGAGTCAAAACGTGAGACTTTATTTTATAAAAGTCGCTCATATCCTTCACTAGTTCCTGTAATCCTTCAAATTCTCTTCAATAGTTCGTCATGTCGTAGTAAACAATTATTTTCCACTAAGTGGTTATTAGATTTACTCTTCCGGTCTTCTCAAAGTAAGTTCCTTGGCGGTTTTTAAATGGAATAATCTTTACGGGATCAATTTATTCGTTTGATGTTAATGAGTCTCCTTGTCCAAGAACCATCATGACCAAACTGGTGAAGAATAACCACCTTATTGGGTTTAGTCTACACATCGTTTTATTGTTCATTCTCGAAGTATATCATCCTTCGATGCTTAGTCCGAGATGTACATTACATGAAGTCATCTTATTTCTCGTCGATCTACGACGCCAGTCTCTTGTTGGCTTGCTGGATCTGTTATTTCATTAGCAGTTGATTCAATTGAAAGAGGACATAGTTTAGTAATCGGTCTCTTTACAAGTTTCTTATTACTAAAAACTGTAACAGCCCGAACTTCATTGTTTTTCCTGGGTCAAGTTCGGCAATTTTTCCTAGTGACCAATTAGTTGGTGGCATCCGCTCATCCCGTATGAATACAATATCTGCGACATGAATATTTGGCTGCCTTAGTTTTCACTTTGAGCGTTGCTGTAGTTCTGACAAATATTCCGTTGACGAAATTTTCTTCTGTGTCATTTTCTGTACTAACAACCAACGAGAAGGAGAGCTTGGACTTTGATCCAAGAAAGGCTCAGGCAATGCGTTTAGTGCGGATCCCACGAGAAAATGTCCTGGAGTTAACATCACATCACTTATATTGTTACCTATTGTAGTCAATGGTCGAGAGTTGAGGCAAGCTTCTATTTGGGATAACTGTGTAGACAGTTCTTCAAATGCTAAGCAAGTGTCGAAAATAATCCGCTTCAAGTGGTGCTTCATTGCTTCATTTAACTCCTGCTTCCCACAACTCTCCGAAATGTGGAGCAGCAGATGGAATAAAGTGCTATGTAACCCCATCTGTAATAAGTTTCTCAGCAACATCATCTTCAGCCTTTTTAATGCTTTGCTTCATCATTGTTTGTATTTCAATGTAAGCTCCGGCGAATGTTGTTCCGCAATCACTGTAGAAGTGTAAGCAAAGACCTCTTCGTGACACAAAACGTTTAATAGCTGCTGGGAAAGCTTCAGTCGTAAGATCGCTTACTAAATCAATATGAATTGCCTTAGTAGCTAAACATATGAATATCGTAATATAACCTTTGGTAATACGGTTTCCTCGTCCTTTAGAAAGTAGTATTTGAATAGGTCCAGCATAATCGATCCCAGTGTGTGTGAATGGTTTTGATGGAGTTACTCTTGGGGTCGGCAACATACCCATTATTTGATTTTTTGAGGCGGCGTTAAAACTGTGACTACTCACACAATTTGTACTAAAAGTCGTGCCACGTGCTTTGCTTGAAGTATCCAATAAGATTGACGCAATTTTGCCATTGTTAACTGTAGACCTCCATGTAGTGTTTTCTTGTGAATATGTTCTACTAATAACATTGTGACGTGGTCATTTCGTGGTAATATATATGGATGCTTTTGGTTCAGTGGTAAATTCGAGTTCTCTAACCTGCCTCCGACCACTCATTTTCGTCAAAATGTGGTGCTAAAGATAATAGCTTACTCGTCTTTGGAATGTAATAGCCCTTTAGTAAGCCCGAAATTTCATGCGAGAAGTGTATTTGTTGTACTGCTGGAATTACGACCTTGCTAGCGGTTTTTAGTTCCAAAGTTTTTAACGCCCCTCTTATCCTATTGGTCTTATGTTTGCAGTTATAGAAAAATCGTTAATAGTATGTCACTATTCTGATGAATTTATTGTATAAAGAATACAGTAGAATAGTAAAAGTTCTATAGTACTCCGCTACAATTTAATGTGATCTTGATTCCGGAACCTTATTTTCTTCGACTTTGATAGTAGGCCAAGTAGAGCTGTGGTTCTTTAGCCATTCAGGACCAGTCCATTATAATGAGAGATCTTTTAATTGATGTAGTGTTTTACCTCTGGATGCACAGTCAGCAGGGTTATCGACTGATTTTATGTGTCTCCAACAACTTGGATATATAACTTACTGAATTTGAGAAACTCTATTTGCCACAAAGGTTTTCCAATTCGATGGATATCCGTTAATCCAGGCAAGGGCAATAATAGAGTCAGTCCAGGCAAATATCCCATCCACTTGTGCGGCAAAAATCCGTTTGAGTTCCTTAAGAATTTTGGACAGCAAATGAGTTCCATTTGGTAATTTGATTTTTGAGTAAACCACAGCATAGGCGCCCTCTGATGAGTCATAAAACTAAGTAATTCCATTTTCTGAGATTGTCTGTTCCAATCCATCGAGGATTCTTTATGTCTTCTAAGGCTGCCAGGTATCTGCGTACTCAGCTGTAAGCGGCTCATCCCAATTCAGGTTTGATTTCCATAATTGCTGCATTTGTAGTTTTGCTTTGCCAGCCCCTTGCAGGGACGGGAAGTAAGAATATCTCTGAAGCGCCGCTAGTGATTGTAGTAAGAGGCGACTAAGGGGGTGGAATCACTTCTAGGCAATTTAAACATCCAGGTGAGCCTAGCAAAATATTTAACACCTTTAAACTGCCCCACAAGTGTGCATGCGAATCCGTGGGTTGACACGACTGGAGATCACCGGTGTCAAAAAAGTAAGATCAATCAAGAACTTGAATCAGGAGCATGTACTTGTTGAACAAACAAACTCGCTTAACCTAGCATTATGGCATTCAGGTTCAGAGAAACACTATCCCGCCAGGCACTTCTAATGCTACGCATGTTTGCGATCCTGGGACGAGCAGAAATGCACGGGTCAGAACTATTCGGTTTCCGGGGGATAGCAAAATAATGCAAAGACTTAGGCGAAACCAAAGGGTCGCGAGTTGGAAGAGATGATGGTAAGAAGGTGACATCCTGTGTGTCCAACGAAATGGCAAAACACCGGAAATCGGGCTCGTTTATTGGACGTTAAGACAAAATCATACAAGATGTTCCACTACGGTAAAGAACAAGTTAAGAATGGTATCGGTACCAGCCTTGCTCAGGGTTACTTAGAAACGTATTGACCATTTCGGAGTCCAGTGAGCGTTTGATGTCTTTCAAACTGGTGATTCAAGGCGAGGTGTGGAATATTGTCAGTGCATATGCACCCCAAATTGGGTGCGAGCAGAGGGAAAAAGATGAATTCTGGCTTGATTTCCACAACCTCATCAGGAATATCCCAAAGGACGAGCTTTTGTTTGTTGGCGGAGATTTGAATGGACATGTCGGGAAGTTTAACGAAGACTATGAGGACTACCATGGAGGACTAGGATATGGCACCAGGAATTCTTCTGGTGAAGACATCTTAAGCATGTTCAAGTCATACGGTCTGATCGTTTTAAATACAATGTTCATTAAATAGAGCCACTTGGTCACTTATAGCAGTATACTGTGGTCACTTATAGCAGTGGCGAAAATGAAACCCAGATTGACTATCATTTGGTGACAAGTTTCATGCAACATGGACAAAAAAAAAGGCAAGTAATTTATTTTCAAAATGAAAAATTTCCTCCGTAATAACACCAACGAAGTTGAGGATGAAGAGTGCAGCGCACAAGATATTTGGGATTCCCTACAACGAGCCTGCTTAGAGAAAGCTAAAGTACTGCTTGGAGCCTCGAAGGGTCATCCACCATTGGTGGTGGACAGAGGAAATTCAAGCAGCAATAAAGGAGAAGAAAGTGGCTTTCAAAGTTTGGTCGAAGTTCTCTCTAATAATATAGCTGAAAAAGCTCGCCTTGAAGTGGAATACAGACGTTGCAAAAGTATCGCGAGGAAAAATGTGCCCAAATTCAAGCTAAGTGTATGAAGAGTCTGTAGCAGGAGCTGGAGGAGGTATCTTCTTCGCCTGCTGATAGGAACCAGGTAACCCACGAGCTTCGACAAAACACCAATAAGGACACAAAATTGTTTAAGATTGCCGCGCATAGAAGAAGAAATGCTCAGGAAATTCTATCGCCGAAAGTTATTAACAATGCTCAAGGCCAACTACTTGTGGACGACGAAAAATTTGTTCACAGGTAGCGAGAATGTCCAATCAGTGGAGAGAAAGTTATCTTCTTCCTTTGCACAAAGGAAAGGGAGATACTCGAAACTGTGATAATAACCGTTCAATTAAGCTGATGTCACACACCATGAAGATCGTTGAGCTAGTATTAGATGGCCGCTTAAGACAAATAATACGGCCGTCTGATGATCACTGCGGGTTTGCCGCGGGTAAAATAACCACAGATGCAATCCAAAGTATAAGGAACATAATGGAAAGGCATCGTGAATCCTAAAGGATCGGCATATGATTCTGGTTGATTTTGAAAAAGCATTCGATAGACAACCAAGAGATCAGATGTGGGTAGCGCTAAGACAACGAGGAGTTCCTGAAACATACGTACAGATGATCATGGACATGTACGAGGGAGCGAAGATACAAGTCAGATTTCCCGCAGGAGATGCTTCGCATGACAGCAGGAGTAACAAAGCTTGATCGAATTAGCACGACCGACTCGGTTGGTATTGTCATGTTCAAAGGAAGGATTCTACGAACCCCGTCAAAAAGACAATGGCAATCAATGTTCCCTTACAATCGCGTAAGAGAAGCAAGCCTAAAAACTCCTGGATCATACAAATGCAGAAACATCAGCATTTGATTGGCCTCAAGGAAATGATTCAAAATCGGAAGGCCTGCAGATATTTTTTGAGGTCGAACCAGCGAACCCCACAGGCAGACCAGTAGGAATGCAGTGAAGTAGGAGGGTTATGATCCCTATAATCCTGATCATAATCTCGTCGTTAAATGGCGAGAAGAAGAAGAAGTAGTTTTGCCTTGAAAGTAACAGGTGCTAACCAACCCAATGGATCGTATAATTCTGCAATTACGGATAAAGTTATACGTTTAGTTGGTGTCTGCTTTTTTAATTGTTTGTCTATTGTTACTTTAAACTGGAAGGTGTTATCTTATGGCACAGATGAGGAATTAACCAGATAGTCAACTCGAGAACGAATCTCTCACCTTGCCTTCAAGCTAAGTCGAACTGATAAGCCCCACACAATTTGCACTTATATGGTCTTTTACGTGCAAATCAAATGGGAATCACGCACACATAAATCGAATTATATGGGGCTAATGGCCGCGCCCATGAAATGTCATTTTTTATAGCAAGAAGTTGGGAACAGTTGATGAATTTCAGCAGATTACAACTCACAATTTGGATGTGTTAAATTAACATGGTCAATATGCGGTGAATATGGATTAATAAAAACATACTTACCACACAACTAATAACATAATAAAATATTATAATATTAACAATAAAGCTGTGTTTTAACTAATTTATTCTAATTTTTAATGAAAAATAATCAAAATAATATTGATTAACGTGACTAATATATAATAAGTAAGTTCATCATACATTTTCGGTTGACAATAAATTTAAGTATAACGATACTAGCAAGGATTTCGTAGATTATGGATGGTTATATTGAAGCAGTTCAGTAACTCTACACAATTGAACACTGGTTTAAAACGCTTTTTAATAAAAGGTAATCCAAATTCTTACAAATATTATTTTTGGTACATCAAAACACTTTCTTAACAAAATTTGCAATTACTTAAAAAAAACCATTGCACACTATTTACTACAAATATTTTACACCCAAACATTATTAATTTAGTAATATTTATGCAATATTACAATAAAATTTGCATTTTATCTCATTTTATTAACCAAAATGGAAAAGTACAACAACCCAAGAATGTTTATTTTAAGGCAGATAAAAAATAGAGAACTATTTCTTATAACCGCAAAAAATATTCCATCTAAATTGTAACAACTTTATTGGTGACTAATTTTTTGTTTCTTTATAAACATTTATACAAAAATAAAATAAAAAGTTGAATCACATAAACTCAACACTTCGCCGTGACCAGCTGTTTTGTTGTTTCGATTTGGATATATTGCAAAACTCCCCACAATTATTTTTGGCGGGTAATCTAATAAATTAGATCTAACTTCATGTGTCTGGCTCACACGTATTCACAGATGGGAAAATTGAGAGAGGATTTTGCGGACGTTATTAAATATTTTTTGCGGGTTGAAAGTGATAGGGGATTGCAGAGTTGACTATCTGGTTAATTCCTCATCTGTGTCTGATGGCTTCCAGTGAATTCCCAATATTTTTATGGTGTCTTCCTTATCTGTCTTAATATCGTGCTGATGTTGCGCCTCTAGCGATATGTTGCTTAGTAATTGTAAGCTATTGCTGGACCATTTCCTGAGACAGAATCCAGTTTGCTTTAACAGAGCTATCAGTTGAGACAGCGCTTCTCTGCACTCTCTAAGCGTTCCTCGCCCAGACATCAAATCGTCGACATAGAAATCATTTTGTACTATATCGGTTGCGGCAGGATATGTTCTGCCTTCATCGGTGGCTAACTGCAGTAATGTTTTGACAGCCAGATATGGTGCCCCTGATGTTCCATATGTGATTGTTGTTAGTCTGTAATCCTTGATATCGTCATCCGTGGAATCCCGCCATACAATGAGCTGATAGTCCTGATGATTGCTACAGATTTGTATCTGACGATACATCTTTTCAATATCTGGCGTAAACGCGTATTTATGTCGACGCCACCGCATTATAATAGTTGTCAGATCTTCTTGAAGCCTTGGTCCCACAAGCATCAATTTATTTAAACTAACCCCAGTCGATGTTGCTGCCGATGCGTCAAATACAACTTGTGGCTTAGTAGTTGTACTATCTGGTTTATGTACAGCGTGGTGAGGCATATAGTAAATGTCGTCTTTATTGCTGGGGCTTACTTGGACCATGTAGTTAAGATCCAAGTATTCCTTCATAAACCTTGTGTATTCCTTTCTTAGTGGTTCGTCGGAGTTAAATCGCTTTACTAGTTGCAGTAGTCTGACCACTGCTCTCTGGCGTGAATTTCCCAACTTGTGAGTTGCTAACAGCTCCTGATCGAAGGGTATGCTGACGATATACCTTCCGTCTGTACCACGGTAATGAGTTTTTTCAAAGATTGCCTCACATTTTTCATCATCAGGTTTTGTTTGACTTTGCTCAGCTAGTTCTTCCATTTCCCAACATCGTTCAAGTTGTTTTTCACATTTTTGGCCGGACATCAACTGCAAAGACCGGAAATGAGCCATCTAAATTGCGAATTCTGGGCTATTAGAGAATTTCCTACTCCTCTTTTCAGGCCGTAAGATCAATTCCCCCAGGAATATTGAACGTTGGATCAGCTTGTTTCATTTTTTTGAATTGGTCATCCTTCATATTATTAGCTCATTCGTCTGGTAAGTTTTGTTAGTTTTGGTAACACAAGAGCTTCTACATTAATCTTGAAGTTGGAGGAGAATCTCGGGAAGATTGTTTGATCTACCATGTTGCGTGCGGTTCCTGCGTCAGTAGCTCCTAGACCACTTACTTCAACGTGAAACTTCTACTTCTTCAATCCTAAAGCTTGAGCAACAGCTTCGGTTACAAGGGTTGCTTGTGACCCTTGATCAATAAGTGCTCGGTAAAGTCTAAATAATAACTCTGAATTACCTTTTACGAATGAATAGATTAATTTTAATTAATTTATATACTAAAATATTGCTTACGTTACAAATATATACAAACTTAAACTACAAAGTATTTACTGCAAAGTCAGCAATTATGATACAATATATTATGCTGACATGGGAACGAAATTGAAATATAATATTCTAAGAAATTAAAAATAAAAATGTAAAAAACTGTCAGCTGTTGTCACCAAATGTTAATTTCTGGTGTTGTCACCATGCCATTGATATTAATGCGAAGTGTAATTTGGTCACAGATAAAACACCAATCCACCTCACCGACAACAACTCAACGAATCTATGCATTTTCCAATGCCAGTTCAGTTTCCCGTGTGTTTACTTGTGAAGTAGATTATAACGGGTGATTTTTTAAGAGGCTTAGAACTTTTTTTAAAACAAAAACACAAAAAATTCGAAAAAATGAATGAAATATTTATTTGAATCGATAGTTTGAACCTTGCAATTTAATGTTTAAAGATAATTTCATGCCAATGTTGACCGCGGCTGCGTCTCAGGTAGCCCATCCGCTGAGTCCAATTTTGGCATACTCTTTCACACATATCGGCCGGTATCTCACGAATGAATGCATGGATGTTGGCTTCCAGTGCGTCAATCGAAGCGGGCTTATCCCTATACACATTAGCCTTGGCATACCCCCACAAAAAATAATCTAATGGTGTCAAATCGCACGATCTAGGCGGCCAATTGACCGGCCCGAAACGTGAAATTAACTGTTCACCAAACTCGCCTCGCAATTGCGCCATTGTTTCGCGTGCTGTGTGGCATGTGGCACCGTCTTGTTGAAACCACATATCATGCAAGTCAAGAACTTCCATTTCGGGCAAAAAAAAGTTTGTTATCATCGCTCGGTAGCGTTCACCATTGACAGTAACGCTGCGATTCGCATCATCTTTGAAGAAATATGGCCCAATAATGCCGCCGGCCCATAAACCGCACCAAACAGTGGCTTTTTCGGGATGCATTGGTAGCTGTTGCAATGCTTCTGGCTGATCTTCACTCCAAATGCGGCAATTTTGCTTATTTACGTACCCATTCAACCAAAAATGAGCCTCATCGCTGAACACAATTTTTCGATAAAAAAGCGGATCCTCGGCCAGCTTTCCAAGAGCCCATTCACCAAAAATTCGGCGTTGTGGTAGGTCGGCTGGCTTTAGTTCTTGCACCAGCTGTATCTTAAAAGGCTTTACGCCCAAATCCTTCCGCAAAATTTTCCACGTAGTGCTGTAACAAAGGCCTAACTGCTGGGAACGGCGCCGAATCGACATTTCGCGGTCTTCTGTCACACTAGCTGATACGGCCGCAATATTTTGTTCAATACGCACAGTACGTAAACGTGTTGGTGGTTTAATGTCCAACAAAGTAAATTTGGTGCGAAATTTGGTCACAATCTTCCGAATAGACTGCTCAGAGGGTCGAGAATGCCGATCATAAAATGGAAGCAGCGCGCGATGAACATTTCGAACCGAGCACGAATTTTGATAGTAAAATTCAATAATTTGCAAGCGTTGTTCATTTGTAAGACGATCCATGGTTAAATTGCAAACCAAACTGAAGCTGTTTGACAGTGACACAAGGTACTAAACACACGTCAGCTGTCAAAACCAGTGTTGCCAAAACCAAACCAGCTAAAAAATCACCCTTTACATTGTAATGAACTTGAATTAAGTTGAATATTTGGCACAACTAAAAGGTAATGCCTCAAAAGTGTATCACTTTCCGAACACCTCTTTTAAAATCTGTATCAAGGTTCCAAACACTTGTCTTTACTTGTCAAGGGCCAACCATAATAGATTTAAGTGGGATTAACCTTATGTCGAAACCGAACGAAAAGTCTACTCAATTTCTCTCAAAAGTTGGTGTTACCCATAATAAACTTAAACAAAATTACGCAAATCAATCAAACTATCAAAAATTTTATATTCGAGCAAAGGAAAAAATGTGAAAAATTTACTTTTAAACTACCATAATTCTTCCTTACAATGCATTAAAAAAATAAAGTGATGGTATGTAAAAATATATTCATAAATTCCTGTTTTTTTTTCTGTGGTGTCAGTTGTCAAATTTCCTTACTGAACGTCATAAATAAAAATAATAATAAAAAATAAAGAGAAAATAAACAGTGACGAGTAGTGAAATGGGTGCGAAGTGCAAGATGCACATTAAAAATAACAAAATAATTCAGTGACAGATACACAACAAACCAAAAAATTATCAGAGATAGAGACACATGCTTATATTAACTAAAGTGCAGTGATAGAGACACTAGAAATGGACCAAAGGAAGATTATTCTGATACCCAAACCACCAGACCTCATAAAAAACAGACAATGTTCTGAACCAAATAAAAATTTTATCATTCCGCTTGACAATTGGTCGCAATTCGAAGGAAAAAATAATTCGCTGGTCTAATAGCATGGAAATAACCGTAAATCCCGTTGGTTTTTTAAAAACTGACTCAAACTCAAATGAACACTCAGTGATGCCAAATAAGCAATTTAATTTAGAAGTTGAAATATGTCTGACAGCCGATGGCGAATTGCAAAAACTACTTGTAGAGGATCCAAGAACACTTGGAAACATAAAAAAGAGGAGGCTTAACGTTCTGTCCTCTCATCAATCTAAGAAGCCTGCCTATGAAGACAACCTAAAAAACAACAGATTTTTTACTTTAGCAAATGCACGCTTTTTTAATCGGTGGCTAGGTAGATTAAAGTTAATTGTTAAAAATATTAAAATTCATAATTTCTTGTTGGAGCATTTAAAAATTTCAGCTGCTGAAGCCTTCTCCTTTACTCCAAAACAGCTGCGAAAACCTAATATTATGTTGAAGGGACTGCCGGACGGATTCAAGATGGTTTTTTAAAATGTGACCCTTCATTAGACATAGAGATAAAGGCTTTCACAACCAAATGGTCTAGGGATAACGAATTAATCCTATGTATTTTTTCGTGTTCAGCTCTTTTACTACAGGAGACCTGTTTAAATTCCAGACATATCCGCAATTTCAAAGACTACAAGTTTATTCGCACTGGAATTCTTATAAAAAATTCAATAAAATATAATGCCATAACCTTCTCCAATAACGCAATTTCAGCAACAGTAGTATATGTACCAATGAGCTCCACAAATGGACCTTAACAACAAAACTTGCAATTGTTTCCATCTATGTGCCTTGTAACATAGGGATACAAATAATACAGGCTCTTGATGACCTTTTAACAACAATTGCAGACTCTGACTATTTTATTATAGGTGGAGACTTCAATGCGAGGCACCCCCACTTTTAATAGCAATGGTAATCATCTATTTGTATGGCATCAAAATGGCAGATTTTTAGATATGGATATTTTGCCACACCCGAACCTACAAGACCATTATCCTTATCGTTCATAGACTTCTTTTTAGTTTCTTCTAGCGTGGTAACTCCACAACACTCCCAACGAAATTTTAGCTGCGTTACTGGATTCCGTTTCAGATCACTTTTCGGTTTTTCTAACAATACATTTTTCAAACATGTCACCTTTTCCATCGCATGATACAGGATTACCCTCCTTTAAAAATACCAACTGGGAGCAAATGAATCAAGATCTGGAGAACGATCTTTCAAATTAAGCAATTCCTGTTGAACAAAATCCCTCAAATGGTGAAATCGATCATTACATTGAATTATTAACTTCCTCGCTTCAAGACTGTATAAATTCGCATTCTCAAATAGTCAATAGAAAATCTAACCATAATGACCTCTCAATTACCTGCATAAAACTTTCTTAACTAAGAAAAGTCTGAAAAAGACAACTAAAATGTTTATTCCATCGAATCGATCTTAACTCTCAGTTCAGAGACAAGCTGAAATTTCTTAAGCCATCACCTTTCGTTTTTAAAGAAATAGATCGCATCACTGGTAGGAAGAGAATCAATTCCTCTGCTATAAATGAGAATAAACTGCACGAATTAAAAAATGTTTACATTAATCTTTATACCTCTCAAACTCCAAATTTTAACGCCGAAAATTCTTCAACAGTTGTCACACAGAATAGAGCCTACATATCATTGCATCAAATCTGTAATATATCAAATTTTTCAACAGCTAACAGATCAAACGACCCTTCGGGAACTGAGTTTACAACAGTCGAGCAGGTAGAGTCTATCATCGTCAATTTGAATAGTAAAAAATCCTTCGGATTAGACAAAATTTCCAATTTTATCATAAAAGAATGCAGGAAAACCCTTCTTAAATTTCTTACACCCATTTTAAATAACTGTATAAATAACTGTTACTTTCCACCCACATGGAAGTTAGCCGAGCTAATCCCAATTAAAAAGAAAAGGTAACCCAAACGATCTAGAAAATTTCAGACCCATTTCAATGATGTCCAACCTAGGCAAAATTCTCGAGAGAGTGTTGTATCTTAATATAGGTGAATTCTGCCACAACCAGAGGGTAATCCCGAACTACCAATTCGCGTTTAAAAAAAACATTCCACCAAACATGCTTTACTTTATTTGGAAGACGTTATTGTTAATAAGTTGAGGCAGAAGGAGCGCGCGGTTGTCTGCTCACTCGACCTAAAAAAAAGTATTCGACACTGTTTGGCATGATGGTCTCTTGGTTAAGATCATTAGTCTTAACTTTTCCACTTATTTTACCAAAATGATACACAGCTTTCTTTCCAATTGGCATCTAAATATTGAATTAAATGGTAAACTTTCTTCCGCAGTCCCTGTATGTTCGGGAGTTGCTCAAGGATCGATCCTAGGGCCTTTTTTATTCAACATCTTTATGAAAGACTTTTCAAAGGTCTAACTCAATACTTTATGCAGATGACACTATTATTTTTGACTCACACGAGAGGCTCCATGAGGCTACTAGAGACATCAAGGAGCACATTGAAGCAGTATTGTTGTTCTACAAAACGTGGGGTATTACCTTAAATTATAATAAATGGCAATTCATTTGTTTTCGGAACTCCTCAACGAAAGATCATCACTTAGCAGTCAGGGAGAGCAAACAACTGCGTCTTCAAATTAAAGGTCACGCTATCCCGCTTAAAGCTGAAATTAAATATCTCGGAGTCACTCTATATGAAAGACTTAAAATGAACCCCAATGTGAGAGCCACTCTAAAAAAAGGTATAATAGCAGCAGCAGATTTTGAAACCAGAAGAAAGCTTCTTATCTATATAACTTTAATACGTCTAATTATTACCTACAGCTTCCTCATTTGGTTCCACTGTTCCCCAACTGTGGCAGAAGGGATCCAAAAATTTGAGAGACGAATTCTAAGGAAATGCATATCAAAGTATAGACGGCCCTCTGGCAAATGGTTTAAAAACGAATACATGTACAATACCACAAAAATTAATCCGTTATTGAACTAGCTAACTAATCTAACAAAAAGAAGAATCTTCAATTTAAGACACCATGATAACCCTGTTCCTCAACACATATTCGCGAGTAATGCTCAATTTGGAGTTACAGATCGATACTACATATCACCAATAAGTATCATTAACGAAAGGTCCAATGAAGCCTTTGAATTTTGTGAAGGTAATGCCCTTTTAACTAATTTTTATAAAAAAAACCGATCCCTTAACATATAGGGGCTAAACTAATCTTTTTAAAAAAAATCTTAGAACAATCATTTCACCCGGCAGCTTCCTTCATCATAAGTTTTTCTATAATAATAATAATAATAAAAAAAAAATAATACCTTTGCACCTAAAAAAATGTATTTCAAAAAAAAAATGTTTCTTTATTTTTTATATTATACTATATATTTATAATCTTCACTTATTATAATACAACTTTCAATTGCACGGATATCATGTGCATATTATTTTATAAACATTTAAGCTACATTTTTATTTGTTAAAGAGATTGATAATCGTTCCATTTTGTCCTTATTTGGCACAACTGGTACCGATTATCTTTCTCTCTCTCCCCCCACGTTATTTAGTTTTAAGTCAAACAAATCTATCTGACAACTGCTTCATTGAGCGTGCAGTATTTAAAATGTGTTCTTCAATATTTTAATTTAAAATTAAAGACTTCACTACACTTAGTAGATAGAAGAATACTTATCTTGTAAAAGCCAGGCCAATTCTAAGTCGGAAAATTTTAAAACTAGGAATCTGTGTATTATTTGTTCTCCTGTAAAAAAAAAAAGACTATAAAATACATACATACGTCCCATTTAATTTACACTCTCTTAAGCCCACTCATGTCAACGAAAATTTGACGAAACTGAGCACAATCCCATTATGGTCATGCGGTACTGTTTACGGGTATTTAGATATTTCATTAAGATACCTTAAGCTCATGAAAGTCTATTATAGTTGGCCCTAATGATTAGTTGTAAAAGCCAAAGGGACACGTTTTTAATAAATCCAAGTTTAAATTTAAAATCAAGACATTTACAAAAAAAAAGAATTAAATTAGGTAATTCAATTAAGAGAGTTGAATCCCTAGAATTATTGTCAATATTCGACGAATGCAGTAAGACCAAAATATTTAAATTTGTCTGGTCGAATTATAGAGAAAACCGTCCCATATTTTAAAAAGGAGTCCAATTTCGTAGATTTTCAGAAAGATGAGTCACGGAGTCCGGGCGTTCAAAAAGAGTTCACGAAGGTAACGCTGATCCACGCGGAAAACAAACAAAATGACAGGACCCCCGAGAAATGTTGAATCGGCTTGTTGGTAGTGCATATACATACATGTAATGCATGATCTTTGGAAACCGAAGTGTCATTTGGTTTAGAACTACTCCAACTGGGTGAATAGAAATCGACATAAGTAAACACCCGTTTTTATACGGATGACCCCAATTAAAATTCAGACAACGCATTGCTCATAATAATAATAACAATAACACATATGTATTTATGTAACATTATTTCAAAAAAGGCAAACATACATAGTTGTTATCCAAATCTACAGCTAAACATAAGGAAAGGCTACAGTCCGCTTAAGGCGAACAGTATGATACCCTATCCATATCCCTATATGCCCCAAAGAAAAAACCATTAAGAAGATGATGGATAGCATTTTATTTAGTTAGATTAATTAAAAAAAAAAAAGTTTTTTTGAAAAAACGCCCCCAAAAAGTGGGCGTGGCCAAAAACTTTGTATGGGCGATATGTTGGAAAAAATATTGGGTAAATATTTTGTTAAACAGTTTTTTTCGCTTTCTGTGAAAATTTTCGAAGAAAACAGCATTTTAGTCAAAAACGCCCACAAAAAGTAGGCGTGGCAAAAAACTTTATATGACAAACTTATAAAGGAGGGCAGTGCCTACATATCTTGTGAAGGTTGTAACACTCTATCTCTCTAACTTTAGCTTTAAAACGGTTTTTTCTAAATTGTGGGCGTGGCAGTGGGCGTATTCATTTTTACACTTAACCATTTCGGAGCCCTAGGGAATATGTGGTCCAAATTTCAGCTTCCTAGCTTAATTTTAAAGGCCTAAAAATTGCGTACGGACGGACGGACGGACATTGCTAGAAAGTCTTAGGATTTGGTCCTGATCATAAATATATATACTTTTATGGGTCTACGGCGAATATTAAGGGGTGTTACAAACTATGTGTCAAAATTAATATACCCTTAGGATAGGGTATAAAAAAGAAAGATTAATTTCAAACTCACTTGCAAAGGAAAATCTAGGTACATAGTACAAAGTTTTATTTATGCAACTCTAGGTACATAGTTTTATTTATGAAATTGTATTTTACGTATAAAAATTCAATGCAAAATTAACGCTCAGATAGATTACATCATATACTTGTTATTTCTTTCGGAAAGATGTTTGGAAGATCGCTTCGCATCGAGAAACAATGAGTGTACGTCGTTTATATCATCTTTCGAGATTTGAGATCGTCCGTTTACTTTACACATCTGGTGGGCTGGAGTCAATAACTGCACGGCGTATCTTAAGGTCGATGCGCTTCCAATTTCACTGAGTTGTGCAAATGCATTATCTTCCAACTGCAAACCCTCTGTTTGTGCACGCAATTTAATGATTTGCTCCATCTCTGAGGTACTGTATGGCAACGTGCGGATGATAAGAAGTCGATCAATCAAATCCAATGGAATACCATGTGGTGATACGATATCCGTGGTGCCTCTGCAAAAATAAAATACTGTTGTATTAAATTGCTGTTTTGTAAAAAAAATTGTGTGTCCGACAGATTCGTCAATACAGTCATTGAAAAACTTCTCAGATCTGAAGTTGGAATTGAGGAATGAATTTTAGATACGGTTGCAATTCTTCCAGATATGGGCAGTTAATCTCAATATTGTCGATTACATTTTGATAATAATAATGGGGTACAACAAAATTCGAGAAAAAATCTTAATGTTATCCGGTTAAAACAGCGGAAGTTTAAATTATAACACAATACATACAGTGTCTCACACGTCTAACCATACATCAACTTAAATACCCTTCACCAGACTATTACTACATGAAAGAACAGACCAATACAACAATGGCTGACCGACGTAAGCAAACATCGCTTGATATAAGAAATTTAATTTTACAACTTCGGACGGACGGAAAAACATTAAAATGTATATCAAATATTGTGCACAGAAGTACTTCAACTGTTCACGATATAATAAAAAAATTTAAAACGGAAAATCGAGTCAGCAATAAGTGCAGTAAAGGCCAAGGGAAGAAGCTTACATTAAATGATGACAAGTTTATTAAGCGAATCGTCAATAAAGACCCATTTATTTCTGCTGAAAAAGTAAGAATTGAGGTGGAGAAGATAGAGGGAAATCAGTTTCAGCGGAAACAATTCGAAAAAGCATTCGAAGTTTTGGTTTAAATGGTAGAGCTATCAGAAAGAAACCATATATTTCTCCCAAAAATAGGAAAGCGAGACTAGTGTTTGCAAGAGCACATTTACATAAGTCCTATGAATTTTGGAGACAGGTAAGCCACTTCATTACATTAAAATATGATTCTCATATTCATACTATAGGTCCTGTTCACTGATGAAAGCAAATTTAATATGCGAGGATCAGATGGTCGAAGATTCGTTTGGCGACGTCCAAATGAAGCATTTCGACCAAAAAACACCAGGGCTACTTTAAAGCACGGGGGAGGTTCAGTTATGGTTTGGGGATGCGTATCTGCTGGAGGGACAGGAAATTTACATTTTATTGATCATATAATGGATAAGTTTCAGTACATCAACATATTGCAGCAACATGTGAAACCTTCTTGTGAACAATTGGGAATTTCAAATAATTTTATATTCTACCAAGACAACGATCCCAAACACAAATCATATGTTGCTAAGTCCTGGTTAATATACAATTGTCCACACGTTATGGATACACCAGCACAGTCCCCAGATATTAATATAATAGAACACATTTGGGATGAAGTTGGGCGTAAAGTGTATCAAAATACATTCACTAATATCCAGGCACTTAAGGATGGTATTTTGGAAGCCTGGAATTCCATTACACCAGAAATATGTGAGAATTTAGTAAGATCCATGCCAAGACGACTAGAAGCAGTCATATCAAATAAAGTATATGCCACTAAATACTGAAATTAATCAAAATATGAATTGATCCGGTTAGTCGTGGGAGATTGAATTTTGACTGTTTTTTTTCCTTTCTTTCGTAAATATTGCAAGCTGATTGAATTGTTTCGGGTTTGTAATGTTAATAATTAAAGAGAATTAAAAATCCTTTCACATGATGTAGAGCTTGTTATTATTGGTCTGTTCTTTCATGTAGTAATAGTCTGGTGAAGGGTATTTAAGTTGATGTCCGGTTAGACGTGTGAGACACTGTAATTACATTGATTAGCGTAAAAGATCGTTCTGATATCTCACCACACATAAGAAGTCTTATTTTGGGATTCTAATTAGTTCGAAAGTTAGTCGAACTTAAAGAATTTGTATTTTTTACATTTTAACAAAAGGGAATGTTTTAAAGTTCACTCTTCATTCGAATGTTCAGTGATTCGAATGATACGACTCAAATGCCATATTTTATTCGTATAGATTTTTTTGTCTCAGATTCATAAAATATCAATTTAATTATTTTCTTTGAATATTTTATTAAAAATTATTTATTAATAAACATTATTAGGCAACATATGATGGCATAGATAGTATAAAACTGTAACTTTAAGTGACTCCAAATAAGGAACATTTTCTTGGATGCGTTTTCTTTATGGTGTTGACTTAGTTGGCCCCTACCTCCTAAGTTTTTATTCGCTGCCCCAACTCTTGCGATAGGTATTTAAATGTAGGTCCCTTTTATTGGAGTACAAAATTATCATCGCAGACACAATGGTAGCAGAAGCTAGGCTTTATGTCCTATTTACGCCAAATATATATACAGATTGTCAAGAAAGTGTTTACACATATTTATTCTAAACTTAACTATAGCCTTAATTATTACAAAAATTTATGAATTTTGCAAAATTTATATTTAAGTAATAAAAGTGACCACCTTTAGCTCCAATAACGGCCTTTAGCCGTTTTGTAATAAGTCCAGTTATTTTTTTTAAATATACTCATTCGCTACAGAGCGTGCGTGAGGTGATATAAAAATGTAGACAGCTAACATCTTAAGGAAACGTGCCCATTTTTAATTTCTCTTTTAAAAGCGCACGCACGCGAACTGCTCATGAACGTGAGTTTCATGACGACTCATTTATATTCGCTGATTATTATTGTTAGGCGTATTAACACTTAATTCATTTTATTTTCTACTTTCGTAAGCTAGTTTTCGCAATTACCCTGAAATTCGAATTTTAAAAACGACTCTCGGACAATACTCACGTCTCACGTGCGCATGCACACGAATCATGTTGTTTGTTGTTGTTGTTGTTTTATTTATGAGACAACAAAATGATGTATAGGTTCGAAAGCACCCCACAGGCGGACCAGTAGGAATGCAGTGAAGTGGGGGGGGGGGGGGGGTTATGATCCCTATAATCCTGATTATAACGGGTGATCCAAGTAGAGATACTTTTTTCAATAGCCTTTTTTGACAGATCACGTGTGAGTCGTGTCATTTGGCATTTCATAATGGAAAGACTTACGCGTGAACAACGTTTACAAATTGTTCAACTTTATTATGAAAATTCACGTTCTGTGAGGAATGTGTTTCGTGCACTTCGCTCAACTTATGGTCAACATAATCGGCCTACTGAGCGTACTATTCGCAACACCATCACCCATTTTGAGACCCAGCATTCATTATTGGATAATATTCGACCGAATAGACCACGTCCAGCACGCTGTGAAGAAAATATAGCGGCCGTAGTTGAGAGTGTACACGAAGACCGTAGAGTCGATTCGGCGCCGTTCGCAGCAACTCGGACTGACGTATGGAACGACTTTGGCACATTTTACGTCAAGATCTTAAATTGAAAGCGTACAAAATACAGCTTGTGCAACAACTGAAGCCGCTCGACCTTCCCAAGCGACATCGCTTCGCTCTATGGGCTCTTGAAAAGTTCCAAGAAGATCCGACGTTTTCGAGGCAAATTTTGTTTAGCGATGAGGCCCATTTCTGGCTCAATGGGTATGTAAACAAACAAAATTGCCGCATTTGGGACGAAGAGCAACCTGAAGAGATTGAAGAACTGCCACTTCATCCAGAAAAAACAACGGTTTGGTGTGGTTTGTGGGCCGGTGGAATCATCGGTCCATATTTCTTTAAAAATGATGCCGGTGCGAACGTAACCGTCAATGGCGACCGTTATCGTGCCATGATAACTGACTATTTGATGCCTGAAATTGAAGCTCGTGATCACGGCGACATTTGGTTTCAGCAAGACGGCGCCACTTCCCACACATCGCATCAATCAATGGACTTATTGAGAGAACATTTCGTTGAGCACATAATTTCACGTTTTGAGCCGGTCGATTGGCCACCAAGATCGTGTGATATCACACCGTTAGACTTTTTCCTGTGGGGATATGTAAAGCCAAAAGCTTATGCCGAGAAACCCGCTTCGATTCAGGCCTTGGAGGAAAACATCACGCGTGTCATTCGCCAGTTACCAGTCGAAATGCTCGAACGAGTGATCGAAAATTGGACTCAACGGATGGACCATCTGCGACGTAGCAACGGCCAACATTTGATAGACATAATTTTCAAAAAATAAATGCCAAAGAATTTTCTTTCAAATGATAATAAACATTCTCCATTAAATTTGAATTTTCTGTGTTTTTTTCTTTAAAAAAGTAGGGAACCTCGAATTGGATCACCCTTTAATCTCGTCGTTAAATGGAGAGAAGAAGAAGGTTCGAAAGTACCTGAAGTAACGAAACGTACGAAACATACTAATTAAAAAAAGCTCCTGTGGGTATCTATTGTAACGATATAATACTTTGTACCTGTTTTTTATGTGTAGGCGGAATGCGGATGGATTGTGGGCATACCAGATACAAATTGAATTGGTAAAGAAGAAGTCCATCAAGATCCTTGATCAAAGTTAGTAGTAGAGCTCGTTGAGTGTTGTGAATCCAAAAGATTGGGTTTTATCTTGTGCTGCGATGCTAATGCCCAAAACACTGTTTGTAAGATCAGAAGGCTAAGATGGGTAAAACCGCTTGAATAATAATATTTAATACATACAGCCTTATTAATAATGCCGATTTAACTGATTGATAACTCTAACACACTGTTAACTCATTAGTTAAACTCAATTTATAATCATTTTTTAGGATTTATCCGCTGGGTAAAAACTCTCACAAACTATCTCACTGGTGTAGGTTGTTTAACAAGTTGAAAACTTTGAAATAATTTTGCTCAACTGAAAACTAAAAGGTTCTTGTGTAAATTATTCTTAATTTCAGTGTTCAAAAAAGTGTTCCTTAAGTCATCAAAAAAATGGCTCATGCATTTGTAAACTTTCTTAATAATATTAACATGTTTGAAGATGATATTCGGCCTAGGGAGGTATCCGTCGGAACGGAAAATTCTCCGATTTCTTACTATTCGGAGGATTTTTGCTTCGAGGTATTCTTCGCAACCTTTGTTCGGAACATTGTTCCGACAGAAAATAACACACGCCTAAGATCTACGTTGCAGGGCGATGAAGTGCATTTTCAGTGACATTTGTTGCAGTTGCACACCATTTTTTGTCCGATATCCTCCGACAACAAGTGGTTACGGAATGTTCTTCCGATTTTCAGCTGAGAAGTGAAAAAATGTCAACAATAGAAAAAAAAATAGAAAAGTAATTTTTTTCTATTTATTGCTTTTTTGCGAGCAAATAAAAAAACAAGCACTGGCAATATGAATTTCTGGTGAGTTTTATGTAGGAGACACTAGAAGCTTTTGCTGTATTTTGGGATGAAGTTCCTGACCGACTAGTATTTTTTTAGTAACTATGTGCTTTGAATTGCGTTTTTTATTTATTAATTTATTTAAAGTTACTCCAAGCAGTCTAATCATTTTTAAGGGGAAAGTTATTTTTAAATCTGTAATTTTTGCCACTTTTTTTGACAACACGGTTATTTAAAACATACGTACAAACATAGAGATGGCTATTTCGAAAATTTATCGATATTTATCCATCCAATATTTTGAATGTGAATATCGGTAACACGAAAATTGGTTTCTAACTTACCAAAGTAAGCTTATTGGCATACTTTCTTGTATCAAGTATGAAATGCCTCCGCCCTCTCGGCATATATAAGTTTTTATCGGCTTTTCGATATAAATTTTGTACATCCCTATCAGAATCTAACATTTGTCGCATGTCAAATCAATGCGCCGTTGCATTTTATTTATTCTTTTCCGAAATCGGATACCTCGAATGTAATTAGGGTCTCTGACAGAGTATGCGATGCGGAAAATGTTCCGTTCCGACGGATACCTCGCTAGGGCCGATTATACTTGCATCACGCCAAAGAAAAGTGTTTAAAGCAAGAATAAATCCTTTTACAAATTTGGAAAATGCTGCATTTAAAAAAAATACAGTCAGTCAGTTTGTTATTGTATGGAAAAATATGTCGCATATTTGTAAAAGAATAAAATTGCATTGCATGTTTCCAATTATTATTTATTATTTCAGTTTCACCTAACAAACATATTTCTTGGGTAAACATTTTTAAGCACTTTCGTAAACATTTAGGCAGTTACGCAAGTTAAAAATAAATTAAAGATTATCATATTTTGTTTGTATTGTAGGTAAAATAAATAAATGTTCAATGAATAAAATTAATGAGTAACGCGTGAATAAAATCACTGCACGATCTTGCGGTGTAACAACAAATGTCGAATTACGGGTTAAAGGATAAAGAAATGGACTGGTTTAAATCTTTTCTATCAAAAAGATCGCAAAGAACAAAAATCAACGACAAGGTATCAAAGTTAAAAGAGGTCGAGATAGGAGTCCCTTAGGGATCAATTCTAGGAGTTCTATTATTTATAATATATATCAACGATATGCTAACCATTTTAAGTTAATGCAAAATTATACAATATGCAGATGATACATTAGTTTATGCTGGGCGTATTTCCCGCTGAGGAATGTAGAGCAAAGCTTTTAGAGGACATCAAACAAATAACAAGATGGTTGGAAATGAACAAGTTGAAATTAAACGAAAAGAAAACTAAATTAATGAAAATAAATATAAGTAATGAAATCACTATTGAAATCAACAATACAAAAATAGAAAATGTGAACAACATCAATTATTTAGGAATAATTATAACAAAGATTTAAAACGAACACATCAATTGCATTTGTAAAAAAATAAGTAAAAAGATTGGTTTTTTAAAAGGATACGGGGGAAGATGGATTGCCTCACAGCGATTAAGGTGTACAATGCTATCATAAAGCCCCACCTCGAGTATTGTTCAACGATTATATACTCATGTTGCAATCAAGGTCAGATAGAGACTACAAAAACTCCAAAACAAAGCGGCTATATTTAAGATTAAGAAGGGTGGTGCACCAAGATACCTCACAAGTGGTATCGGGTAGGCGGGTAGGCGAATCACAATTGTACTCACTACGGAACTTCAATGATTTTAGAGTACAAAGGCAGTTATCATCAGCAGCTCAGAATACCATAATGTCCAAAGGGTTATTGTTTTTTAATAATTTGCCAAGTGATATAAAAAATGAAAATAATTTTAGGCTTTTTAAAAGTAAATGTATAAATTTTATAAAATCAAATACATAAATTATGTTTGTAGAACTTAAACAAGACTGATCTAACAAAATAAGGATTAATAATAAGAAAATTCAAAATTGTACTTATCATGAAGAATTTTGAAAGTATTTTCGTGTACTAATAAATGAACTACTTTTATTAGTTAATTATTATAATTCATCATTATGATGAAATAAATTTAATAACGTTATTATCTTGGAATTGGAATAGTAAAGTATACATTTTGTGTTTAAAAATGCATTAAAAGTTATTTCTTCGCAGTTTGTCAATTCGCTCGCTCGCTCTCATATGAAAGTTCCGAATATGTATATAAATATATTAAACTTTCCACCCGGACTTGACTTGCTAAGCATATAAGCGCGAGTGTTGAACACGAAGAAAATAGCAACACTATAATGTGTCTGAATCGTCGGAATGACTGCCTGATCGAGTCAAAGAGGTCTTACATGAGCCCCTCAGAAAGAGGACACAGCGAGTGAGTCTACAACATTGGATCAACGGTGGTGTCAACAGTCAACATGGTAAATACCTTGCGTCAGCTACTCTGACATATTAAGAGCTATGGTCAGTAAGGAATTTTCAGCACTAGTCAGGGTGCTGAAATAGAGAAATAGAAATGGTGGCGGATGAACCCTTTACAGGCCAAAGGCAGCACCGAAGTGGGTTACTGACAACGGAATATCCGACCCGCTGTCCTAGGGTAAATCTAGGGCCTGGTCCTCCAAGCTTGGGGGTTGTGCGAGGGGCTAACTACCCAACCATGGAAAAAGAACACCGTTGCGAAGCAACCAAAGCCTCCGATAATGACGGATTTACTGTTGACGACCCTGGAAAACGAAAAAAGGACAACGACTTTCGGATCTGCACGTGGAATGTTCGAACCCTGAACAGGCCGCGTGCAGCCGAAAAATTAGCGGAGGCCCTAGACTGCTACAAAGCAGGGAGTGCGGTGGGATTGACCGGGCAAAAGAAGGATGAAAACCTGTGACATTTCCTACGGTGATTGATATAGGTAACAAAAGCAGCGTCTATTTGGATGCTGATTTTTTTGTAAGCGGCAAGAAGTCTTGAGCTTTCGACACGTTAGTGAGCACCTTACAACAATCCGGATCAAGGCTAAATTCGCCAACATCAGCCTAATATGCGCTCACGCCCCACAGAAAAAGAGACGATGCTACCAATGGGTGTTTCTACGAACTCCTCGACAAAACATATGAGCAATGTCCTAAGTATGACGTTAAGATTCTTAAGTGATTTCAACGCCAAAATAGGAAAGGAGCACATATTTCGTACCATAATCGGGAAGAACAGCCTATACGACACCACGACTGGGAACGGACTTAGGCTAATTGACTTTACTGCGGGACGTAATGATACTATAGATAGCACATGGTTTCCTCACCGAGGAAACTCGCAAGCCAACACCAGAGGCACAATTTTCCAGAAGTCTGTGCAACTACTTGCATACGCTGACGACATCGACATCATTGGCAGGGCACAGCGAGCTGTCACTGGTGCGTTTGCCAGTATCAGTACAGAAGCGGGTTAAGTAAGAAATGGGTTTAGTGGTAAATAAGGGCAAAAGAAAATATATGCTGTCAACAAGAAGGGACTCACAACACTTTGTCTACCTCTGCTCCGCTATAAATTCTGAGAAGGACATCACATCAGAAATCAAACGAAGAGTTACTCTTGCCAACCGCTGTGTCTTTGGCCTAATAAGGCAATTGGGAAGTAAGGCCTGAAGAACCACTAAGGAGACTCTATATAAGACCCATATCATCCCAGTCCTACTCTATGGCGCAGAAGCATGGACGTTATCAAAGGCGGATGAAGATCTCCTTGGTCGTTTCAAACGTATAATTCTTCGAGTGATTTTCGGTCCCGTTTGCGTTGACGAGCTTTCAAGGAGGAGATTTAACAGCGAACTCTACGAGCTGTACAGCCACATCGACCTGGTCACATAAGTGCGCATCCGTCGACTAAGATGGCTAGGACATGTAGAGCGGCACTAACGCTCCGGCACGAAGAGTCTTCGACTCCAACACGGAGGGACAACGCAGTAGAGATAGACCTCGCCTAAGATGGCGCGCGCAAGTGGAAGGGGACTTCAAGCAACTTGGAGTGCGCAACTGGAGGCAGATAGCCAAAGATCGCGCTAACTGGAGAGGCGTATTGGTTTTGGAAAAAATGTCATGTAGGCATATTAAACACAGATTCGGGTCCTGAGAAAACTTCTTCTGAACCTTGCCTAGCAAGCTCATCCGAGATCTCATTTCCCTGGATGCCAGTGTGACCTGCTACCCAGACAAGATTCACTGTGTTCAATCTTCCGACCAAATTCAAAGAAAGCTTGAGTTCTAGCACTAACTTGGCGAGGTAAGAGGGTTTGGAAGCGCTTTTAATGCAGCTTGGCTATCACTGCAGATGCAAATGCCTCTAGCCCTCCACCTGTTGTTCGCAATATAGCGCAAAGCAATTAGGATGGCAAAAATCTCTGCTTGGAAAACAGATGCATGTTTACCCAAGGGGTAGTAAAGTCGTATATCATCGCGTTCCACAAAGACTCCAGCACCAGACCCCTGTCCGGTTTTGGAGCCATCCCTGAAAATACGATGGCATTCAATCCATGGTACAGAGTCTGACCGAAGCCATTCCGTTATCTGTGGAAAGTTGACGTGGTAGTAGAATGATTTCTGGTGTCATTGCATCAGACTGCATATCCATAAAACAGGGGTCAAAGGATGATTCTCAAGCAAGTTCTTCAAAATTCCAGTGCGCATGGTACCAAAAACCACCTCTCTTTAAGCGAAAGATGGTTTTAAGCGTACACCCTATGATATATAAATCAAGGGCAGAAGATTCATCAAAGCATCTAGAGCAGAGCCCGGGGTGCTAGGGAAGGCCCCTGTGCAGCCGAGACATGCCGTTCTTTGGAGTTTGGCAAAAGAAGCAGTAACACGTTTCCGCGAAAGCCTGTTCCATCAAACAACTGATACGTATGAGAGTAGCGGTCTAATCATGGCCGTATAGATCCAAAGGACCCGTTTCGGAGACAAGCCCCATATCTTACCAAAAGCGCCTTTACACTGCCAGAAAGTCGACAGCGCTTTATTGGTTTTCGATTCGACATGTCTGGACCATAGAAGTTTTACGCACATGCAGCTCAACCACTCTCCCCAAACTTTTCAGCAAGACGGAAGAGGGTCTAAAGCTTTTGGCTAGATTGTAGTCAGACTCACCAATTTTTGGTATGAAAACCACTTTAACCATACGCCAGGGGGAAGGTTAATATATAAGCCAAGGCCAAGCTGGCAAATTCTTTTCAACATTGGCAAAACCTGACTTAAACCTTGTTTCAGCAAAACCGGATGAATTCCATCCGGACCAGGTGCCTTGAAACTCTCAAAAGATGCAATAGCACATTTGATAGCATCATCAGTCACCACTCCCGATGCAATATACCAGCTGTGCCGCGTGGTATTAGTCGGTTCAAATGTAGCTACCGTCGTTTGAAGTGCTGAAGAACACGTAGTAACCTGATTTCCAGAAAAGTGAGTCTCAAGTAGAAGACTAAAAGTCTCCGCCTTTGTCTCAGTGTACGTTTCATCAGGTTAAAGGATTGCATCCAGTTTACTTGGTCTGTTCTTTTGGAGGACTTTAACAAGCCTACTAGTTGCACTTAGAGTGCCCCAAACAGTGTTCTGAGCATTAGCATCGCAGCACAAGACATGACCCAAATCTTGGCAAAAAAAGCTTTTGATCATAGTAGCTCTAAAATATTTCGATACAATAAGACAAATCCTAGGTCTTTCGGATTGCTCCTCATAAAGAACGTGGTATAAATCACTCAAGCAACCAAGACCAGATGCGATTTTTCCACACCCATGGTGCCTGGATGGATATTATGTGTGATTTTGTTCTACAAGCCACAAGCCTGCTATTTAAAAGCCCGATAGCAGCCTTGCAGTGCTGTAGGTTAATTTGAGTAAACAAGATGGATGAATACTCTGGGTATTCTGACCATTATCTGCTGCTTATAAGAGTTGTTTAAGGACAAAAATGTTAACTTTACTATTCCAATTTAAAGATAATAACGTTATTAAATTTATTAAAATTTATTAAGATAGTCCAGGCAGAGTCATTGAACAAAAAGCGAACATGAGCTGGACAGACATTTTTCTCATTGAACACGAAAACCTGTAATTTACATGCTTTGAACTGAGCTGAACACCCTCATTGAACAAAGCTTAAAGTTCGTTGCCAATTTTAAAACACTCAAACTATTGGAAGGCAACTGGACAGCACAAGCTGCAAAAACAACCCTTATTGCAGGCGAACGGAGTCAAAGGATAGCAAATGAAGTGATCAGTGCCTATCAGTTGGCCGAACGATGAGCATCTTACATGCTGTCTGTACCAGGCTATCCCATATTTTCACACGATTTTTTCAAATTTGTATTGTATTGTATCAAATTTATTTTTTGAGACTATGAAAATGGTTAGTTTAGCTATAACCGAAAACTTAGAGCTACATATAGAGGGATCATTAAAAATTTTGATTTACTGCATTACCTCTAAAATCCCTTTTTTTTATTTTATTGCCTTTGGTGCCCTGAATTCAAAACTAAAAAGCAATACGCGATTGGTATCTGTGTGGACCGCTAAATAAATTAAGATCTTGGACTAAAGTCACACGCTTACCTAATAACGCAACGTCCACGATTTGTTGCAAAAATAACAATTGGTGCAATCGGCGATTCCAGTGACTTGTGGAGATAAGTAAACGTTTCCAAGTCCAGCATGTGTATCTCATCAATAAATAAAACTCCCGGCACAAGCTCAGCAATTCCTTGATCAATGTATTTGTTTACAATTTTGTTTATTTCCATCCGAAGCTTGTCTGCAAAAAGTTATTTAGTTAGAAGGACTTCGTTGATAACTATTGTTATTTAATTACCAGTTATTTCTGTCTTTTTGGGTTTCATAAGCTGGCCCATCATAGAAAGAACATCTTGGCCGCCTTGTGGCCGTGCATTTGCCACATCTAAATCGTGCAAAGTAACGTCCTGAATAACTTCTTTCTTTTTGTGTACTTCTCCCTTTGGAAGTGGAACATATTCTTCAGTTTCCAGGTCAAATTCCGTAGCAAATGTATCGCTGCGACCCTGTCGCTTAACTGCACCACTGTTTGCTTCAATATAAATTACATCGCCCACTTCGACCTTTTCTTTCTGAAGAGACTCAAAGATGCTAGGATCTAGTTTCAGCTGTTTAGTACCTTTAGCCGTTTTCAATCCAATTATCACGTTGCTGATGGTCTTTCCATAACCTCCCATGGGATTTTCTGTCTCTACAGGTGTCAGCTCGATTACTTCTCCTTCGTAAACCTCCTTTGTTTCTCGGATTCTTAAACCAATTGAGCGCCTAAAGTTTTCCATTAGAACTTCAGTCTTCTTTATTTCACTGCTGAATACTTCTGAGCCTACCATAGGGCAAAATGGGACCTTATTTCCAAGCTCTTGCGCAATTGCTAGGGCAATAGCAGTTTTTCCTGTTCCTGGAGGACCAGCAAGAAGCAGAGCTCGCCCAGCCATCTTTTTCGATTTGATTAAATCCACGACTATGCCAGCGGCCTAGCAAAAAATTACTGTTTATCGAAAATCTCCAACGTGATATAACTCATGTATTAAATAGGTACCTCACGAGCAGCTTTTTGACCAACAAGGCCGGCCGCAATTGATATTGGAGAACCATTCTCATCGAGTCCCAAACCTTTGACGTGGCTATGAGCAGCAATTCGTTGTGTACGAACAGTGCTTTTTACTTCCTCAATTTTCATTATTCTAACCAAAAACCAATTATTTATTATTCAAAGAGCAAGCTTCTAGAAATTTCAGTTATTAAATTTACAAAGCACACTAATCAATATTTTTTGTAAATTATGTGACATATGTCGCGGTTTACTTACATGAAATGTTGCCAGAACGTTGAAGATTATTTATGCGTATTGAACTAATGTGGACTTCAATTGACACTCGTAGCGTCTAGCGGATTATTGTAGAAACCTAATCCCAGGATAAGTCGCGCCATTTTCTGTCAAATCAAAATTTTCGTTTCGAAAAATAAACATCTCAAATTTTATAAGTATACCATTATATTTACTAAATTTATTTAATATATTTAAGAGAAGAAATAATAGAGAGTAAATAAATACCAAAAAGCAGTTGTAAAAATAGGTTCATATATGTATTTTGATTCTTTTATATGGTTTGCGGCCAAAGAATTTGAATTTTGCTTTTACCTTGTGAAAACAATTTGCGAAAAGTACGTTGTAATTGAAATAAAATACGTTAAAAATAATATGTTCTTATATTGTGTTAATTTTGTGGTCAAGTGCGAGAATAATTGCAGAAAAAAACTGTTTTAAAAACTGGCAAACACACTGGGAGGAAATATTGTGGCCACATTGCAGATCGAACAGAAAGCCAAACATTTTAGTTGAAAGAGATATTGCCTATGAATGAAGATTAGACAAGCTGCTATATGTTTGCATTTTTCTCCAACGCCGGATTGCAAGAACACACACAGTTCCATTTACTCACTTCTAAAGACGTTGGACGTTTAATCTCATGAGGCCTTTCGTTATTTTTTGTCGTTTGAATTACATATCCCAGTTTGGACGTTAATGAGGAGATGCCTAGATAATAAACCCTACCCGCATCCACAAATTGTTCCCCTTCTCGTAGTGTGCTAACAGTCTCCTTAAAATACTCTACTACGTTATACAGATAAATCATAAACACAATCCCACCATTCTGGCTTTTGTTGGCTTGTATTATTTCAGATTACCTAGATAATATATCCTAGATAACCCAATAAAAAAATCGGTTACGTACCTCGAGTGCTTTATTTACAATATTTTAAGGTAGGATTTAAGTCACATCTCTTGGTTTTTCCCAAATATTTTGCTTGTTTCATATACTTACACATTTTGTTGTGGCATTCATATATCAAAGTAACTAATACCTAAACATAAAATTGACAAAATAAATGTTTAGCGCGCACTTCCAATTTCAAATTTAAATACAAATTTGTGTAAAGGTAGGATTAGATTGCATGCCAATTGGTCGAATAATGATTATTTCGCTGTCAAATAATCTGATTTTGCCAGCGAAAACTGTCAGAAATGGCAATTTTATGACCATTTGGCATGCAGTCTCATCCTACCGTAATGACAAACAGCTGACACAAATCTAATCCCGGGATTCGGGTACGAAAAAATCGTGGTAGGTGACCCGGAAGCCAATTTACCGAGTGACAATAGGGCTGCATGCTGTCACAATTTTTTTTGGGCTGTCAAACAGGCGCGGTGCCAAACGAACAATTTGTTAGCAGGCTGCATACGTGTATTTCGAAGATTCAATCTATTAAAGCGCGTTAATAAATAAGTTGTTAACGCCTCTTGATTTTAAATTGAAACTTGGATTTATTAAAAAAGCGCTTTGACAACTAATCTCTTACTTCTTTAAAGACAAGTGCTTGGAACCTTGTTACAAATTTTAGGCATTACCTTTTGGTGGTGACAAATATTTAATTTAATTCTAGTTCATAATACCCTTTTCACACCGCATCGAAATCTGAGGTTCGCCAAAACTCATGAAACCTCCATCGAAATCAGGAGGTTTCCCATACATTTTCGAGATTTCCAAACCTCGATATTGTATGTGTTTCGATGAATATGGTTTCAATGGTAAGGTTTTCAACGCAAACGCACCTTTTAATACATTCCACAAGTTACACAAAGCAGTTGACAAGTGGTTGACAGATTTTCAACTGTCTAAGTTATGAATCAACTGCAAGTCACCTAAGAGTAAGCTTACCGATTTCTTGAACGACGAACACGCGAATTATATGAAGTCATAGGCCTTGTTAGCTTACAGTGGACTTGTAGTGCACTTCCAATTTGAACGCAATAATTGTTTATTGGCTTTTATTTTTCGATGGCTGACTGAAACGTCAAACAAAACCCGGATTGTGTTCGGTGTGAATGCTTTGCCGTGATTTCGAAATCTGTTTGTGGAAACCTCGAATTTCAGTACGGTGTGAATAGGGTATTACAGTTCGGCCATTCTGAGAAGTTAATCGACCTCGATTGTATAACTTAAAGCTAAAAATAAATCCATTTCTATAGTCTACATGAATCTAGAATGCCGTGATATGGCAACTGCTTTATTTGGAAACCTTCAATATGTTCTATCACACTTAATATAGTCGTAAGAATTCAACCTACGCGCAAAAGTAGAAGGCTCGTCTCTCAGCGTAAACGCGGCCAAGGCTGTAACCATACGCACGCATACTGCGAAAAGGAACCCGTTGTGTTAAATGCGGTGGTAAACACTGATCGGAAGAGTGTGCTTTAAAAAAACAAGATTCGCCGACTTGCATTAATTGCAAGGGAAAACACCCTAAAGAAAGAAAAACAACCGCAGACAACAGTACGAACAATTGAGGTCAATACTCGACGAATCCCGTAAACATACGCTGAAGCTGTGATACAAGCAAACAATCGAGTTGTTAACACGGCGCCTGATCCAGTCCATCAAGTATTTTCCGCAAAATTTGCGACACTTGAAGAGCAAAGCCAAATTTACAAACGTATGTTCGAAACTGGACAAGCTCGAAAATAAACTTCAAGGCACACCAACTTTCGTTAAAATTATGAAAAGCTTTATATAAGTGGAACGCGAATGGCCTTCTGAATAAAATCGACAAGTTAGAAACATTCCTTCACAATAACGATATTAATATATGCCTGGTATCGGAAACGCATTTGAGGAAAGAATCAGGTATTAAAATTAGAGGTTACAGCGGCAGCAGAAACGGCTAGAGGCGGAGCGTCCTTTTTTATAAAATACACCACTGATCACTCCCCGGGTGAAATAATTGAGCTTGATGAAATGCAAATAAGCTCGGTTAGCGTAAGCATTAAACGCATTACATATAACCTGCGTCTATTTATTGTCCTGCACGAGCGACGTAAGGAAAAAATTAGTTTAGAGACATATTTGACTCACTTTGACAGAACTGGCAAACCCAAGTATTGGCCTTCGGATATGGCAAAAACACCAGACCTCATAGACTTTTTTATCGCATAGGAGTATCTAAAAACTCAGTTAAAATTCAAGCAAGTTTTGATCTCTCTTCTGACCATTCGCCGGTCATTCTCCGTGCTCCGCAGGAGATTTTAATTAATCTTTCCAGCATACTCAAAAGAGACGTTCGGGACTTATACAATCGTGAAATCTCTATGTATCTCGAAAGTCTAACGGCAAATAAAACTTCTATATATTCGGTGGTATCTGACAATTTTAAAATTAGTCGAGTATCGCTGGTCGAACTCTGTTTTGAAATACATAAAATTAAATTAAACAAGCTCATGGATATGACCTAATTCCGGGACAGGTCTTTAAAGAGCTGCCCAGAAAATAACTACTTAAATTTATTTACCTCATAAACGCTTCTATTAGACTTTTGCACGTTCCCCGGTAATGAAAGATAGCTGAGGTGATAGTTGTTCCTAAGCCAGGTAAACCTCCAAATGACAAAAAATCCTATAGACCAATATCGCTTCTACCAATAATGTCGAAGATATTTGAAAAACTCATATTGAAGCGATTACATCCCATCATCGAAGAACGCCGATTAATACTGGATCACCCATTCTGATTCAGAACTAAGCACTTTACAATTGCCCAGGCTTACAGAATTACCAACGAAATTGAAAAAGCACTAGAGGAGAAAAAAATGTGTTCTAGCGTTTTCCTTGACGTCTCTCAGGCCTTCGACAAAGTATTTTTTTTTTTATAATGTATGACACACGGGATTAAAATATAAACTATACAAAGCTCTCCCAATTCAATTATATGAGATCTTAAGCTCTTATTTAGATGACAGACTCTTTAGTGTTAAACACGCGAACGAGTACTCCCAATTCAAAGAAATCGCGGCGGGAGTTCCACAATGAAGTGTTCTGTGCCCGATTTTATTCCTGTTATACACTCGCGATATCCCGCAAGAAGAGGATACTATCATAGCAACTTTCGCGGAAGATACGGCTATTCTAGCTGTAGCCAATTCGATGCAGTCAAATAAGCTTCAACGATCTATCGACAGAATATGCTTGTGAAATGTAAGCAATCTACCCATTTATATTGACTCGATACAAATTCCGTACGCCAACGAGGCTAAATACTTGGGAATGACGTTGGATGCAAAATTGAAATGGAAATCGCATATCAGACACGCCGATATCCACAGAGATCTAAGTATAACTACCGTTTAAGACGATATACGAAATTTCGCGCGCAAACAATACACTCGCCTAATTGGCCATTGCAATGACGCTGTACTACAGATTCTAGATCAGAGAAATCTTATGCGCTGATTACAAAGGATATTTTCCACCTACCCTCGGAAAAAAAATCAACGGTTTCAACGTTAAGTAAATATATCTCTGAAAGACCGCGGGTGCATTCTTAAGCCGGAGGGCATTTAAACGTTTTCGAATTGTCAAAAAGGAATTACGAACGCGGTATATTTGACCGATTCCTCAGACACTTTTATATGATGAAACCCTTCCCTCAAATCTAGCGTGGTAAAAATCTTCTTGTTTGCGAAATATTCCAAACAGTCTTCTATTAATGGGAGCGGAAAGTTGTCCCTTACGGTATGTTTGTTTAGGGCCCGATAGTCTACACACATCCGAAACTCCCCATTCTTTTTCCTCACTAGTACTAAGGCGGAAGCATAGGGTGAATTACTCGGCCTGACTATCCCTTTCTCCAACAACCGATCGACAATATTTTGTACTTCAGTGCGTTCGTAGTACGAAAGTCGCCGCGGCGAAGAATATATTAGAACATCCCTGGTTAAGATAAGTTTCATTGAATAATCACTAGCTTTTCTCCCTCTGCCCAGACAGAACTGGAATGAGCTTCTGACAATTGTTCATTTATATTTATTTCGTCGTCGTTCTCAATACAAGTCCCAACTGCGTTCACTAGCCGACCTAAAACAATAAAGTTTACCATACAACGGTCAACTTTCAATTCTATTATCTCTACTTCGCGACCACCCGAAACATGTGAAAGACCTTTGGTCGACACTTCACAATTTGTGCTCACATTTACAATTTCTACAGCATTTCTTATTCTAGTTAATTATATCGGGTCTGTCTTAACACTATTCTCTACAACATCGGGATTCTTCAATAAATCGAATGGCACAAGTGCACTGGCAACTTCCTTAGGTAATTCAATTTCACTAAACGAAATTTGGTTGTTCAATCGGTACAAAAATCGTCTGTCATAATGTAACTTAAGCATAAAAGGTGTATGTTGAACTTTAATAAAATATAGCGTCCCAATCCCTCTGAACCGTTGGCATCTTTTCCCCATAAATAAATGGGGCTAGCGACTTTTTAACAAAGCAACTTGGACTGCCGGAATCGAATAGACAAAAATAGGATTTATCCTCAGTGCAATTGTTATGACGATCGACAAAGGCAACACTTACCATATGGAACGACTTCATTTTCTCAGCTATGTCCTCAAACTCCCTCATCCTCTAAGCCTCACGGTCGCATGCATTTATTTCTTTATTTATTCGGGGTGCTGCTCGACTAAAACAGGCGTTCATCGGTCGCTTCGGCTTCAGGTACTGGCTACTGATAGTGGACAAACTGAGAACAATTATAGCACCTCACTGGCTCTTCGGTGCCGACTGCGCTGGCAGCGCTCCTCGGTTTGGGGGTCATGACACCGGTTGGGTTCACTGCGGGTTTCTTCGGGGCGTCGGAGGTGCGCTTCCTCTCGTATCTGTCCGGAATGGTTTTCAGCTGCCCCATAAGGGCGACGGCACTGTTGCTGCGGTCATTCAATCCGTCGACAATACACTCGATGACATCGGCCTCCGGTATGTTGGCGTAGGAGGTAATCTCCTGCATCTCCAGTACATACCTGTTCACGGACTCGTTCGCTTTTAATGTCCGCAATTTCAGCTGCTGGAAAACAACGTGCATCAAGTAGGTGGGTCCGAATTCTTCGATTAATTCGCCTAATTTCGATTAATTACGTGTGGGCCGCGGTGGTGCGTAGGAACACTTTGGCTGTGCCTGAAAGTATGCGGCGCACACCAACTAATTTATTTTGTTCGGTACAACCGTACACTGTAAAGGCGTCTTCCACATCGGTGATCCATTTACTGATATCGTAGTTGTCGTCGCCAGTAAAGCGGAGAGCCATGGTTTCGAAAGCCGAGAAATCAAACCTCTTTTCGCGTGAAGTTTTGAATTTGAGCTTTTTAAGTCAAATATGTTATTTTATGTGAATGAAACCATTGACATAATTTTTTTCCCTACGTTTCGCTGGCATTACTCGGCTTCTTCGGGGCATATATTTATTAAGTGTTCTACATAATTGACAATAGTTTAGATTTAATGTTTGTTGTAGTAATTTTAACCACATGGTTTTTATTTCATTTTCTTTTGAGTTTGTTTGTACTTTACTTTGTACTTGAATAAATAATTTAACAAATAACATTAAAGCAAAACATTTAGAAAACACAACTTTACTATACACTGAACTTTGAAATGAAGAACAAAAAATCCTTACTTTGTCAATGCCTGCTGTATGTCCAGTCTCCAAAGTGTGTTGGGATAGTCCAGTTGTTTCTCTTTTCCTTCTTTTCCATTCCAGCTTATCTCATACACCACGTCATGTGTAGGATCTTTCTGCATCGGTGTTTTTGGGTTGGTAAACAGTGTGCTCAGAGTTGTGTTCTGCATGTGTGCAATTGCAATGTTATTGTTCTTCTTAAGTTAGGTACATACTACATATGGTACCCTTATAAATGTTTTGGGGTTGTCGTCTGCGTTTAATGTTTGTTTGTCTAAATCATTTTTATGTTTTTGCCCGTTTATAGGATTGCTTATTATATATTTTGGGAAGTTATTTTTTAGAAGAATTGTAAATAATTTGCTAACGTTTTCTTCTTTGAATTGTTCGTCGCTTATGTGAAAATTTCTTTTATAAAGTTGAGCAATGTTGATTTTTTGAGTCAGTGGTTGTGTCGAGTGGAAATGAATTAGTCTTCCTGAAGAAGTTGGTTTTAAGTACCAGTAGAATATTGTTTTATTGTGCTTCCGAATAAGTAATGTATCTAAAAAGGGTTGTTTGTTTATACCCTATCCTAAGGGTATATTAATTTTGACACATAGCTTGTAACACCTCTTAATATTCATCGTAGACCCATAAAAAGTATATATATTTATGATCAAGACCAAATCCTAAGAATATTTAGCAATGTCCGTCCTTCCGTCCGTACGCAATTTTTAGGCCTTTAAAACGAAGCTAGGAAGCTGAAATTTTGACCATATATTAACTAGGGCTCCTTTTCTTATGTTTTTTTCTTCTGTTTCTATTGTAAATTGAATCTTGTTGTGGTATTGGTTGAGTGTTTTTAAGATAGTGTGTTGCTCTTTTTCCTGTATAATGGGAAATACGTCATCCTAATATTTGGTGATAAACTTTATTTTTATATTTTCCTTTTTAAAGGAAGGATTGTACTTTCAAATAAAAAAAAAATTGGGAAAATATTAAGTAGTTTTTTTTATAAGATTTTCAAAAAAAAAAGTAATTTGGCGGACCCTTAATATCGGCTAGGGTGGGTGAGAGAGGGTTTCCCATTGTCATGTTAAATGTTTGGTTATACAATTTTTTGTCGTATTCAAGATAGTTGTTGTCCCATAAACAGAATTCTAGTAGTTTCAGGAACGGGCGTTTCGGTATTGCTATCTATAATTTTATTAAATCCCATTTTTTCACAATAGTTTTAATCTCAAGATAAGTCGGTATATTTGTAAATAGAGAAATTACGTCAAAAGATACAAAATGTGTCGAGCTTCCAACTCCGTTAAATTTTTCTTTCAACTCCAGAGAGTTTTTTATGTAGTGTTCTTTGCAGATAATATTCCTCAGAATTTGTCCAACGAATTTTGATAGTTGGTAACAAGGGACGTTTGTTGATTAGGACATTGGTCTCAAGGGTATAATCTTGGTGCTGTTGACGCCGAACAGCTTAATTTTTTTTTTTTTTGCCACTTGTTAATTGGTTCTTCCTTAAAAAGTTTGTTGACTAGAATGTTGTTAGTTTTTTGTAATTTTTGTGTCGGATCGGTTCTTATTGTTTTATATGTCTTCCTGTCTCCTAATAATTTCATCATTTTATTTTTGTAGTCGGTTTTGTAAAGAACTACCGTTTTGCTGCCTTTGTCTGCTGTGGTTATAATTATTTCATTCTTGTGTTTTCTTAAGAATCGTTGTGTTTTTTTTATGCATGTTTAGTATAAATTTGTCTTGTTTCGTTTATTTTGCGAGGTTTATTTGTAACTTGATACCTGGCAACCTTCTTTTCTTTGTCGTCTGTCATTTTTGAATAGCTTGTTCAAATGTCTGCTATTATGTAATGGGCGAGAAATTGTTTTTGTTTATTGGGATAGAAAACTTGTTCCCTAAAGAGAGCATCCATTTTACTTAATTTGGAAAAAGAACATTTGTTTTGTTTTCAAACCAATTTTCTTTAAATATGAATCCGGTGTTTTATAACATTTTGTCTTTGAGTTTCTCTAATTTTGAAGTGTGTGTTTTATGTATTTGCGCACTGATAGATTTGTACGTGGGTTTTTGTTTTGAAATAAATGTATTATACCTCATTTGATCGGCCATGTCAAGTTCCTCCTGCAACTCGCGCCTCTTTTGCAGCAACAGAATTTCCTTCTCGGTTCCGGAAAATTCTCCATCCTGGTTCTGCATTGGAATGCGTTCGTCGTCAGCGCACTGGTTCTTCTCTTCTTCGGAGCCTCGGGACACGCTTGCTGTGGTTCCTCGGGTTGACAATAATTAGTCATACATTGGAACCTTATTCTAAATTTTAAAAGAGGTGTTCAGAAAGTGATACACCCCTGAGGCATTACCTTTTCATTAACAGTTCAGAAAGTTTAATGTCGTTTTCGTCTGGTAATCCGGAAGAGCTCTCCGATCCAGGATACAAACCGAACAAGCAAGCATATATCATTTGAATTTGAGATGTAAATACCCCTGTATTTGTATATATGTATTTCCAACCGTCTCACTGCCAATCTGATGAAGATGAAGGCGATGTAAGGCAAATAGTATTAGCCATTGTAATATCTTTATAAAGGGTAATTTTTTAAGAGTTAAGTTTATCAGGATGGCAACACTGGTTAGTAATATTTAGCATCCAAACATCATCTGTCAAAGTGAAAAGTTTATAAAAGGTTACAGTATACTCTGGCATTTAATCATGGAAAGACTTACAAACGAGCAACGATTGCAAATTATTGAAATTTATTATCAAAATTCGAGCTCTTTGAGAAATGTGAAAATCTGCTGTTCTATCGAAAAATTGTGTTTAGCGATGAGGCTCATTCCAGCCACATGCGATAAAAGAATTACCGATGCATCTCTGTGGTGGCATCATCGGTCCATTTTTCTTCAAAGACGACCATGGAAGAAACGTTACCGTTAACGGCGAACGATATCGAGCCATGATACGCGACTATTTCGCCCCAGTTGGCTGAGTTGGACTTGGTTGACATGTAGTTTCATCAAGACATGCCACACAGCTCTTGAAACATTGGAAATGTTGAAGAATGAATTTGGTGAGCAGCTTATATCTCGAAATGGCTTTGTGAGCTGGCCGTCAAGTTCATGCAACTTAACGCCTCTCGATTATATCTTGTAGGGCTATGTCGTTAGACTATGTGTACAAGCCGAACACGATTGAAGCCTTACAGGATAACATTACACGCATAATTCATGAAATACGTGCCGAAATGCTTGAAAAGTGAAAATTGGACCTTCCGAATGGCCCATTTGAAACGGAGCGCTAGTGTATTAGTGTTAAGTAGTGAATGTGTTAGTTTTCATGGTTTTGATTCTGAAATCAAAGTCAGAAGCGATTTCTCTTCTTTCCGGGAGAGGAACTGTCATTTAAGTACCAAGAGAACAGGTTGAGAAGAGTCAGGAAGTCTCCCGGATTACCAACAGAAAACGACATAAGTGTTTTAAACCATAGTGTGTCAAGAAAGTGTTTTTACAAACAAAAATATTCCTTCAGTTAATTTTTTCCTTGCTAATAAAGACTCGTCTATATTTTTTTTTACACTCCTTAAATTAATATCCAAGAGAGAGAATCAATACCCCAGACCAAGCGCTCTGGCATCGGCGATGGCTTGGTGTCGAGCCAATATAGTCGACGAGTTTTGGCTTTTCGAACTACATCCACATCTTGGTACAGCTCATAGAGTTCGCGGTTGTATCTTCTCCTCCATTCGCCCTCCTCGCACACAGGACAAATATCCGTCGAAGGATTTTTCTTCCAAAGGATCCCAGTATTAACTCTCCTTTCCTGCTTATCGTCCAGCACTCGGCGCCGTATAGCAGAACTGGCAGGATAAGGGTTCTGTAGAGCATGCACTTTGTCCTTCGAGTTAGGGGTTTTGAACTCATTTGTTTTGCCAAAGGGTAATTCTTCGACGGATCTCCACTAAGATGTCATTTGCGGAGTTAATGTTTACCCCGAGGTAGATGAACTCCTTAACTACCTCGAAGTTGCCGCTACCAACAGTGACACGGCACGCTAGGATCGACCGATGATATCTATATCGTCCGCATACCCCAGCAGTTGGACTGATCTGTTGAAGATAGTGCCTTCCATGTTGACACCTGCCCTGCGCACTATCTGCTCAAGAAAAAGTTTGAAGAAATCACACGACGGCGCATCTCCTTGCCGAAATTCGGTGCATGTTTGAAAGAGTTCAGCTGAGCTGCTGCCAAACTGCATATTGCATTGTGCATTATTTAGTGGCATGCACAGACACATTGGGATCAGTTTCGACGGGAACCCGAATTCGGCCATCGCCGAACAGTCGACAGTCGGACAGTCGAGCTCTGAATCATGCTGCAATAAGAAAATGTTCAGAGTCGACGTTTGCCCCTCGGTAAGTGTGCACGATCAAGATGTTGGATGCGTGCCTCGCATCGATTAGCACATGGTCGATTTGGTTGGCGGTTCGATCGTCAGGAGAGCGCCAAGTTGCTGTGTGGATCCTTAGTCGCGGAAACCTAGTGCCACTTATCACCGTATTACAAGCTGCTGCAAAGTCAAATCTCAATACTCAAGTGACCAGTAGCCTATTTTACAGATCCTTCATCACATGCATTAGATACATCATACAAAAAATCAATTATCATACATTACATTAAAACTTCTATTTCAGAGATTTCATTGGAAACATTGTATGTTTTCAGTCTCTGTTGTATGAAATATATAATTTGAAATTTTCAAAATTTGTCAGAAAGCATGACTCCTACATCAATTGGAAATTTCTTATTGGTCAATTATTTTTTAATGTCAAAAATTCCTATTCCCCTCTTCAAGATACGGTTGCTAGCGTAATTTCAGTTAAGTGTACTTCGCAAAGCAATTTCATGAGGAAGCTTATGAACCTTGTGGCTGGGATTGACGGCGAAAGAGTGAATATTTGAGACTCCAGTGAATATTTGCGATGATGTGAAAAAGGAAAGATGGTGGTAATTCGCAACAATTATGTAAAAAAAACTGTCTCTCTTCCAGTTCAACCTTACCCTCGACAAATGAACCCACATCATGTCTGACCACCTCAACTCGCATTCGCATGTTTTTATATTTCATTCGCCTCAATTCAACTTAATTCAATATTGAGGAGACCAATACCTTTCGCACAATTCATTTGCTAGTCTCCTCAAACCTCAACAGAACAAAATGAACAAATAGTTTGAGGAATAAGGACCAGGGTCTTGTAACGTCATCAGTGTCCTTCGCCTTCAGATTCATTCAATTCCTCAACATTCCTTGCTTTATTTTGTATTTACCTTCTCCTTGAACGTTTTAAAACCTTTCCCCATTCTTCTTTTATTATAGAATTTGTAATATTGTGCCAGCAAAATTAGATAAACAATAATTATAGGAACAAATACTACTTACTTATATTTTCGTTTTGAAACGCCTATTGCTTCCTTTTACATCCATTTATTCTGCTGAATTTGATTTATGAAAATGTATCATACATTGCAGACATACAATGTATCATAAAATCCTGTGAAACAGAATCGCACTGAAAATATTCCAGTCAATTATATCGTTGTATGACTACCATCATACAACAAATCTGTGAAACAGAATTTATATATCAAAACAGTGAAAATCATACATTGTATGTGGTGTATGTTCTGTAAAATGTTTTGTGTATGGGGCACAAAATATTTGTAAAATTTTACTTTACTGCCCCACCTCCAAAATCGCACAAATTTTGTAATCCAGTTACTTTTCATGACCTTAACTGAAATCTGGAAAAAAAATTGTACGCTCTCTTACCGTTTGGGCGTGGCACACCCTCAAAGTTTCGAAAATGGCTTTTAAATTCATAATTTCATAACGGACATATAGCTTCACTGTATGCTTTTATTATTTCATAAACAGCTTCACTGTATTACTTTCATTCATTACCTTTACTTTCAGTCATAAAATTATTTTCAAATAGCCATACTCATTTGTCAGCAATATATTTTTTGTTGTTCTTAGATTACATTGAAACTCAAGCCTATCTGGCATAATATAATTTGGTAGCATGTGCATAGTTATTTTGCTAAGTAAGCTTCTTAGTTGTATAAAAAGTATCGTAAGAAATAAAGTATTAACATTCACAGTTCAAAGTTGGCTACTGATTGTTCTCAAGGTTCTGATTTGGTTCATGTTTTCCCCCACCAGTGGTAAGAGACATTGATCAAAATAAGAACAGATTAACGTGCGCAAGTCAGACTTGTAGATATTCTGGTGCTTCGCTTGAATCGTCAGTGTCGTCAGAGTGAAACACTTTGGTCGACTAGGTACGAGTGGAAATCGTAAATTTGTTGGTGACCCCGATGTGATTGTAACACGCCAGAACAATTAATAAACCGTGAACAGCAGTGCATTACCAGGGCATTAACACTGGTTAATTAGACAAACACTATTCAAGTGAACGAAGCATAACCAGGGCTTCCAAACACTGGCAGAACACAATACCCACACTAAAAACCGGCAAGTCAACACCACATTCTCATCGCCACCATGGACGAACTTAAGGTGTTCAGCGAAGTTGTTAGGCAGAAAGCCATCTCCCGATAGAAAAACAACCGAATACATGAAGAGGAAGTTACAGGCATTGGAAGCTTTATGGTAAGAATTTCATAATAACCACGAGAGCATCAAGAGTGTCGTGAAAGCAGATATTCCATATGTGCAATCAAACACATATGAAAAGGTTAAGAACTTATGCAACGATATAAGGCACACTCTTTAAGCTATTCTCCCAGAAGATTAGGCTGAACCTTTAGGAGTGGCGCAAAGCAGCCACAAACAGGTACCAAACAAAACACGGAAATAATCAAAGTGCTCCGGACACAAAAAGCAACTGTAAGGTCACTGCGAAATCAACCGACAACTTATGCAGCACCTCCATCATTTTATACTTCCAAGACAATAAATTTAGCAAAAATAACTTCGCCTACTTTTGATGGGGATTATGTAAAATGGAAGCAATTCAGTAACCTATTCACTGAACTTGTACACAAACAACAAATAGCCGACTGTCAAAAGCTATTTTACTTAAAGACAACTCTATCCGGCTTTTTAGACATTTTACCACGTCTAACAGCAACTACAGTGCTGCTTGGAAGGTACTAACTGGCCGGTACCAAAATCTTCGGCTACTGGTGACGGCACAGATAAACAAGCTGCTGGCACAACCTGTTATCCAGAATGAAGGTTCAAACGCCATTAAAACCCTTCACGATACTACACAAGAATGGCTTTTAAGTCCTAAAAGCCTCCAGGAGAGGGATCCAAACAAGCAAACAAAAAAGTGAATCTTACATTATGTTCTCGAAGATCTTAATTTACCATCAACCTAGAAGCATTGGTCTTACTACAAATTACTCCAAACCAACCAACTCAGAGAATCAACATTGCATCCTGGCACATTTGAATTGACTTAAAAATGGCTGATCCACACTTCAATGAGCCAGGACAGATCGACATCTTGCTTGGAGCAGGGAAAAAGATTGAGTTAGCAGCAGGGTTATCTATCCTACAAAACACGCATTTAGTTCATGGCAAATTGGAAGACACAGATTCAAAATCATCAATTTGTGGAATCTCAGTCGAAGACCAGATGCAAGAAAATATAGAAAAATTCTGGAAGGTAGAAGAAGTCCAAACAGCGAAAGAGTCTTTTATAAATGAGGAACGAAAATGCGAATTTCGCCGAAAACACAACCAGAGATCTACAAGGACGATTCATAGTTCGACTCCCATTCAAGGCAGATCAAAACACATTGGGAATATCAAAGGGTCTTGCTCTTCAATGATTATATTCTCTGGAAAAAATACTACAAATAAAAAGCAATTTAAAAGAGCAATACTCAAATTTCATGGCAGAATACATCCGACTTGGCCACATGGAGAAGGTTGACATTAACCTAATTCACGGAACTCAGTATTTCATGCCTCACCACTGTGTGCTCAAGCCGGTAAGCACAACAACAAATTTGCAAGTAGCCTTTAATGCTTCCGCAAAAACCACAACCAATATATCACTAAACGACTTACTGTTAACCGGACCAACCATTCAAGATGAACAACTGACAACCCTTCTTCGGTTTCGGCTTCACCGTTACGTGTTTTCCGCTGATATCGTAAAAATGTATCGACAGATACTTGTCAATCAACAGGACCGGCAATTTCAATAATTTTATGGCGAAACCAGCCAGTAGAAGAACTGCAAGTGTATTAACTCAACACGGTCACATATGGGACAACTTTAGCACAGTATCTGGCCACAAAATGTCTACAGAAATTGGCATCATAGGGCAAAAGAAAATACCCTCCTGGTGCAGGAGTCCTAAAAACAAACGTTGATGATGTTATGACAGGATCTAATAGTTTACAGAGTAACGTACAGATCGATAGTCACATATTTGCACACCGGAACCCAATTTCTGTTCAGGTGCACGCGTTTGTTGATGCATCCGAGAAGGCCTATTTAGCGGCCATATACATAAGAGCAGTCAACAAGACAAGACTATCACAGTCCGATAGCTATGTGCCAAATCAAGGTTAGCTCCACTAAAAAGGCTGACCATTCCGCGCCAAGAATTATGCGCTGCAACACTGGCCTCTGAGCTAGTTCATCGCATCAAGAAGGATTTACATTTAGAGACATGTCTGACGTTACTGTGGACAGATTCTGAAATCGTGCTAAGTTGGATCAACTCCTCCTCATCATCATTTCATACATTTGTTGCAAACCGAATTTCATCAATTCAAAAGGTTACTTCAATTCGAGATTTGGGACATGTCCGTTCCAGAGACAATTCCGCCGATTTGCTGTCCCGTGGAATGCCAGCGGATAAATTAGCATTATGTAATTTATGGGTTTTCTTTCTTCATGGCGCGGTATCATCATGACCTGCACCATACACCTAAAAAGAAGAATGCAACCATGAAAAACGAACCACCAAACTTCCATTATCGACTATGGAACAGCCAGCTTTATTTATTCAATTGAGCACAATAACAACTTTAGAAGATTAGAGCGGATTGTGGCATATGTCTTTCTATATTCGCATAATCTGAGAGCAACTAAGAATAAAGAACTCATCAAAAAATCGGGCCCTCTGAAGCCAAAAGAACTCTATAAGGCTTTCATTTGCATTGTAAAAATCATGCAAGAACATAAGGAAAGGCTATACTCCGCTTGGGGTGAACAGTATGATACCCTATCCATATCCCTATATGCCCCTATATGGATATCATTTTATTTCATACTATTATTTAAAAAAAAAAAAATTTTTTGAAAAAGTTGGCGTGGCAAAAAACTTTATATGACAAACTTATAAAGGAGGGCAGTGCCTACATATCTTGTGAAGGTTGCATTACTCTATTTCTCTAAATTTAGCTTTAAAACGGTTTTTTCTAAATTGTGGGCGTGGCAGTGGGCGTATATGTGGTCCAAATTCCTCCTAGCTTAATTTTAAAGGCCTGAAAATTGCGTACGGCGGACGAACGGATATTGCGAAATAGTCTTAGGATTTGGTCCAGTTTTTATTTATCGCAATAATATGACAATGACAATATTCTCGTAATAAAAAGATTAAACAAAGTATTAGAATTCAAAATTAAAACACAAAAGTAACCAAGAGTATTCCCGTGACCGCCGCCGTTTATAGTTGGATAACAACTGACTCCATAACCGTTCGCCAACTGCATGCCAACGCCGCCATCGTCACCGTCATCCGATCCATTCCAACAGATACATTCTGCTGCGTAGTAGTCGATACAGCACATTCCAGCGACGAAAACATAGACCATTCCAGAACTCCGATACATCGACTGGTATTTGACTGTCTACGAATAAGGTCATCCCTCCTAGTTGATGCTGTCGCATTATCGAAACGTTGTACTAAATATTAATCGTATCCGGTGACGATGACTGGGCATTGGAATGCACTTTGTTGCACTCCATGACTCAATGCGCTGTCAGTGAACTGAAATACTCTTGGTAAATAATAAAATTCTATTCTGATAATAAAAAACTACTTAACTTTTATGATTCGACCTACATATAAAGGGTGATTTTTTAGCTGGTTTGGTTTTGGCAACACTGGTTTTGACAGCTGACGTGTGTTTAGTACCTTGTGTCACTGTCAAACAGCTTCAGTTTGGTTTGCAATTTAACCATGGATCGTCTTACAAATGAACAACGCTTGCAAATTATTGAATTTTACTATCAAAATTCGTGCTCGGTTCGAAATGATCATCGCGCGCTGCTTCCATTTTATGATCGGCATTCTCGACCTTCTGAGCAGTCTATTCGGAAGATTGTGACCAAATTTCGCACCAAATTTACTTTGTTGGACATTAAACCACCAACACGTTTACGTACTGTGCGTATTGAAGAAAATATTGCGGCCGTATCAGCTAGTGTGACAGAAGACCGCGAAATGTCGATTCGGCGCCGTTCCCAGCAGTTAGGCCTTTGTTACAGCACTACGTGGAAAATTTTGCGGAAGGATTTGGGCGTAAAGCCTTTTAAGATACAGCTGGTGCAAGAACTAAAGCCAGCCGACCTACCACAACGCCGAATTTTTGGTGAATGGGCTCTTGGAAAGCTGGCCGAGGATCCGCTTTTTTATCGAAAAATTGTGTTCAGCGATGAGGCTCATTTTTGGTTGAATGGGTACGTAAATAAGCAAAATTGCCGCATTTGGAGTGAAGATCAGCCAGAAGCATTGCAACAGCTACCAATGCATCCCGAAAAAGCCACTGTTTGGTGCGGTTTATGGGCCGGCGGCATTATTGGGCCATATTTCTTCAAAGATGATGCGAATCGCAGCGTTACTGTCAATGGTGAACGCTACCGAGCGATGATAACAAACTTTTTTTTGCCCGAAATGGAAGTTCTTGACTTGCATGATATGTGGTTTCAACAAGACGGTGCCACATGCCACACAGCACGCGAAACAATGGCGCAATTGCGAGGCGAGTTTGGTGAACAGTTAATTTCACGTTTCGGGCCGGTCAATTGGCCGCCTAGATCGTGCGATTTGACACCATTAGATTATTTTTTGTGCGGGTATGCCAAGGCTAATGTGTATAGGGACAAGCCCGCTTCGATTGACGCACTGGAAGCCAACATCCATGCATTCATTCGTGAGATACCGGCCGATATGTGTGAAAGAGTATGCCAAAATTGGACTCAGCGGATGGGCTACCTGAGACGCAGCCGCGGTCAACATTTGCATGAAATTATCTTTAAACATTAAATTGCAAGGTTCAAACTATCGATTCAAATAAATATTTCATTCATTTTTTCGAATTTTTTTGTGTTTTTTTTTTAAAAAAAGTTCTAAACCTCTTAAAAAATCACCCTTTATGTATACTTTTATGGGTCTACGACGAATATTAAGGGGTGTTACAAACTAATATACCCTTAGGATGGGGTATAACAAGTATGCAGAAGAAAAAAAACAAATCGAGAGGCCAAAATAAATACGGATTAATGTCGCACCTAGGACCCGCAGAAAAGCCTTTCGAAATTATGTCAATAGACACAGTTGGTCGTTTCGGAGGGTCATGGTCAACAAAGAAATACCTATACCTGTTAAGGGATTACTTTAGAAGATACGCCTACATAGTGACCTCAAACACTCAGAGGGCTTACGATTTCATTAAACTTATGGAGAAAGTTGCGAAAAACAATGAAATTGGTATGATTTTAACTGATCAATACCCAGGAATAAGCTCTAAGAAATTTAAAATAAAAAGAAATACCAATTCTGTTCAAAGCAGTTAATACAGCTTTCTCAAATGGGCTCAACGAGAGATTAAACCAAACTTTGATAAATAAAATAAGATGAAAAATAAATGAAAAGAAGAAAAAAACGGCATGGACAACATATCTTTTAGATGGTGAAAATACTACCATTTTACCTGAACAACTAAAACAAAAGAAAACTCATATGGAAGAAGAAGAATAAAAAAGGTAATGCCGATATTGTAAAAAAAAAATTGTAAACAATATTTTACACGGGGAAGGTGAGATGTAAACAAGCCACAACTTGAACATAAAGCGAAAGAAGAATATGGAAAAGTCACCGTGACTTGCCATGTCTGAAGATGATACTAGAATGAATAAGAAGAAAACTAAATTGAAATTAATGTTGAATTAAAGAAAGATTGCTTTATAATGATTTGTAATTAGAGAAAAGGCATACTTACAGTATTAAGTTTTATAAAATTGAAAACCTGTTCTTAGGTATAGGAGAAACTCAACGGTGTCTTCATTTCGTGCCATCCTAAACGAATCTACATATAAAGGGTGTTTTTTAGAGGTTGGTTTTTCGAATAGAGATAAAACTGACATTTTGTGGTCAAACCTGGCAGTTCTAATGTCATTTATGTTCAGTTTGGTTTGCCATTTCATCATGAACAGGATGACAAATGAACAACGCTTGAAAATCGTGCAAATTTATTTCGAAAATAATGGTTCCGTTCGCGAAGTTTATCGCAAGCTCCGTTCTTTTATGGACGACATAATCGTTCATCAGAGCAATTAATTCGGTTAACCCTGGATCGTTTTCGCACTACGTTTACTATATTTGATAATACGCATCCGCAGAGACGTCGCACAGTGCGCACCGAAGAAACAATTGCTCTTCTTACGACCTTACAAGATCCAGCTTGTGCAAGAATTAAAGTCGCGAGACCATGCATTGCATCGTGATTTTGGTGCATGGGCCGAAAATGAGATTGATATCGATGCTGATGTTCATCGCAAAATTTTGTTCAGTGATGATGCCGCAAACTAACTGTTTGGTGTGCTATATGGGCTGGTGGAGTCATTGGGCCATACTTCTTCCGAAATGATGCTGGAGAGTCAGTTACCGTTAATGGAGACCGGTATAGAGCCATGATAATCGACTATTTTGTTCCCGAATTGGATGGCACGAATGTCGATGAGATGTGGTTTCAACATCGATTTATTGAAGGAAACATTCGATGAGCGCATAATTTCGGGGAATCGACCTGTAAATTGGCCACCAAGACCGTGTGATTCGACACCATTGAATTATTTTCTTTGGGTATATGTGAAGTCGCTCGCCTACGCCAACAAACCAGACACATTAGCGGACTTGGAAGCCATGCATCCGAGTAGGCAATTGCTATAGGTCTCACAGTTTAAATAAAAAAAATATGTTGTCTTTTGTTTTGTAGTTACAAAACCAGCTTCTATCATCTCTGGTCAAGACTTCTCACTGGAACCCGAAAAACGAAAGAACCTCCCTAGAAGGTGTTCTTCGAGCGCATCGTAGATGATTCACTTCACGATCGTCTCCTAGGTGTAGCGACTCGCAGTTTCCCAGCAATCCCAACTAGTCCGTCAACGCACAGCTCGCAGAAACGGCCTCACGCGCGTACGAGCATTTTCGCCTGTATAGCGAATGCTCCAGCAGACCAGCAGCAGAAGTTCAAACCATCGTGCAACTTTTTTCTACTGCCCCCCATAGGGCACTTAGTGGCTCTTAAAATAGATAACATAATAGCTAAATTGTGGTCAAATATTTTTTGTTTGTTCTCAAACTAATTTGTATCATTAGTGTTCAAATATAATTCTTATTCTTCTAGTTTAGCTTCGTATTGTTTGCGAAATTTAGAGCAGCATATTTCAAGGACGGAATGCGGTGCGCTTCAGTCCAACACCTTAGATGCCAGGATAATAACGATATTCTAGTGGATTCTAGTAACAGTAAAAAAGAAGGCCAGGACAAAAAAAAATAAAAAAGATTTTTTTATACTAAATTTCGGTTTAGTGAGGGATGGTATGGAAGAATACTGTGAATTACATAGAGCTCGGGCCTCGCCTTTTTTTATAGGGATAATCGATTGCAGGTTATTTAAGACATTTTTGTTCGTATCTAATTTCGATATTTCTGGTATGTAAATATAATGTTACCCCAAGTTCCAGGGCTTGTGGCAAGATCCTCGCCCACCGTTGATCTAGCAGGTGTAGAAGCATTCATGCCTGAGCCAAAGGGGGCCTGGACACCCCTTCCAGGACCTATTAGGAAGGATGGTTCCGACCAGGAGTTGTTTAGGTCATGGTCAACGCGGGTGCCGGATGAGATCTATTTGCTTTCAGTCAAGCGTTTCCTTCATAATGACGGTCTCGGAGGTTCGTTGCAGGTGGCGCCCAACATGGGGTTCGAGTTTTGTCAATATAATTCACGTATAAAAAAAAATATATGCACCAAACAACATCCGTATCATAGTATTTGCTTTTAGCGTACAACTAAGTCCTTATTTATGCCTGCCGTACGGCTGAAGGTAATGCTTGTATATATTTCGAAGCGTTTTTTTTTAAATTGTTGAACTGTAGATGTTGGTCCTTATTTACTACAGTCGCATAGAATGAAATATTTTAGTTATATTAGTTCCTTACTTACGACAGTAGCGTAAGTTCAACAGGCTGAGAGGTAGTTTTGGTTATGTTTAGCAGTCATGTTAAGTCCGGTAAATGGGTTGAACTATGACCCCACTTATGTCCATTGCTTCATGAGGGTTACACTAGCCGTCTAATTTCAAACAAAGTAATGGTATACTTATGAAGTTTGAATAAACACATGGAACAATTTATGCGCTTCAATACATGCTTATCCATAGTAGGATATTGAGCTTCAATCCTTCCTTTTATTATGGTTGCTCAATAATAATAATAATCCCTTCAGATCCAATATTTTGTGCATGACATTAGTTATTAATTTTTAATATCTTTTCCTAGCAATAAGTTATAGTTAGTTAAAGAAATAGTTTTGAATTTTATTTCATGAAATTGAAGTAATTGCTTCAAGATAGTTCGTTATGTCAATTTCTGGTCCCAGTCGGCTAAGTGAAGTGCAAAGTGGTTATTCGTTACGAAGTGGGCGCAAGCAAATTTTAAAAGAAACAGAGGGTTCTTGACAGTTTGTTAGTATGTCTGGAAATAGTGAAAGTCAAGATCTTCATCATAGTCCATCAGAACCTTCTGGATCCCAAGCCGCAGAGGCGATCTATGATGCTCACGACAGTGCTCAGTTTGAGCAATATGTTCCAGATATCGTATCTGCTACAGACGACATTAATCGTAACGATGAACTTCGATTTATCCGAGAAGTGCTTTTTTGCAATTTGAATTGTCCAACACCTTGTCAAGATATTCCATCCGAGACTCCTTCGCCTTTTAAATTGTTAAACCGATTTTCCAACTACTACAAGTGGGGGATTAAGTTTGGTAATATGAGCCATTTGATATATTTTTCGCATACCTTCTAGAACTTAATTCAAGATTCCGCATTCCAAAGCTTTTAACTCTGCTTTGTTACGCTAGTAGCATACCGGTCCCAAGCCCAGATAAAGGCGAAGGTGTTTGAGGCAATGGTTTTTAACCTATCCTCTGTAAAATAATCCGTTAGTGTACTCTAACCTACAGGAGTAGTAGTTAAAACTTGTTGACGTGGAAGGCTCTGATGGTAGGTGTGCGTGCAAAATAGCTAAGGTGCGAATTAAGAAGCATCCCTACAAGGATTCTGCTGGTTCCTCTTTAGCAGTTCGCATCGGGAAAGCGGGCAATGGTAATAGCATGAGTGATGCAAACACTGCAAAACTCATCTTTTGGAGCTGGCTGCTGCAACAAATGCTTACATTCAGGTTGAGGGCTGTGTGTTAAAGGACGGAACCCTCATGGTAAGGACCTCATCACAGAAAACTTTCCCTATGACTCTCTAACTCTTCCCCCCCTCCACAAAGGCTGTTGTAGAGCTCGTAGAGTATTGTGAATCCAAAAGGTTGGGTCTTCTCTTGTGCTGCGATGCTAATGCTCGGAACACTATTTGGGGCAGTAGCAAATGCAACATAAGAGGAGATCGACTCTTGGACTTCATTTGATCGTCTGACAATGAAGGTCATCAACCTTTGTTACAGCCAGAAGGCAGCAAGTAATTGACGTTACCCTATCTAACAGGCATTTGAAGTCTATCATAAATTGAAAGGTATCGCCAGATAGCACCTTATCAGATCACAGATAGATCGAATTTCAAATCTACTGCGAACTTTCACCTTCGCAAGAGAGGAGAAATCCGAAAAAAACGAACTGGCCACGGTTTAGAGAGGGGCTTGACAACTCTGTCAAAGCTCCACTCAAACTCAGATCAAGACAGGGAGTGAAGGGTCTGCTCAGGATTTGAACAACGTCGTCAACCACCGCTTTGATCTTTCGTGCCCTGTTTCTAAACCCCCGCGCAGAAAATCGGTACCCTGGTGGAACTCCGAACTGCAGTGTCTTCGTAAAGAAACTAGGAAGCTACTAAATCGGTCTTTAAAAACCAACTTAGTAGAATTTGGAATCTTTATCGATCGAAATAAAAAGTTTTTAAGAGACTTATTCGCAAGTCGAAAATGAGTACAACTAATAGTCTTCATAAAGTCCTCCAAAGGAACAGTCCAAGTAACTGTATGCAATCCGTAAACCTGATGGCACGTACCCTAAGACAAAGGCGAAGACTTTCACTTTTGTCTTCTCCTTGAGACTCACTTCCCGGGAAATCAGGTTACTACTTGTTCTTCAGCTCTTCAAACGACACTGGCTACATTTGAACCGATACCACGCGGCACAGCTGGTATATTGCATCGGGAGTGGTGACTGATGATGCTTTCAAATATGCTATTGCATCTTTTAAAAGTTTCAAGTCACCTGGTCCGCATGGAATTTATTCAATTTTGCTGAAACAAATTAAAAGCGCTGCTAAACCCTCTTACCTCATCCAAGTTGGTGTTACTCAAGCTTTCTCTGAATTTGCTCGGAAGACTGAACCAGGTCACACAGGCATCCAGGGAAATGAGATCTCGGATGAGCTTGTTGACCTCTGTTGGGTCTGCCTACATCTGTAGTCACGTCTTCCATTGATTCTTGGGTTTCATGCTCGTCGAAATATTAGCGGGGTTGAAAAAGCAGTGGATATTCATACCTCATCCTACTTATCATATCAAGTCGAAGCAGTTGGTTTTCGTCAAAGAACTCCGCTAAGATTCTGGTACTGTAAAAAACATGGGTACACTTTCTTTGATTGTCCTACTCCCAAAGAATCTCAAAGAATCTCAACACGCACACCACTAAATATAATTGAAAATCCTCCTGTTACAATACTGATGCGACCTGAAAAGTCTAGTATCCCAAAATCTTCCTGTACTGCGAAAGAATTCAGTACGCGGAAAAAGTATTTTCACGAGCGGCGTACGAAATACATCCAAACGATAAATAGAAACTTACCCGGAAGTATAGTTAACGTAAGAAGCGATTTGTAGACAAGAAAGGGCAATACCAAGCAATTGCTGCCACTACTTAGCAAGGTTCTACAAACGATCTGAGGCCGTATTGCACTGTAAATACATTTGAGCGAGAGTGGCTAGGGTTACTTGATAGTAGTGCATGTATTAGTTGCTTAGGAGCAGGAGGGGTAGAATTTCTACATAACAACAAAATTTTTTTCAAGAAGTTTTCTTCGACTGTCACAACAGCTACTGGTAAAGGCCAAACTATTATCGGTGTTTTAAATGCTAAGGTGCGGTACAAAGATCGAAACGAGTATATGACCCTATATGTCATCTCGTCTTTAACTACATAAGCAGTTGTACCTCGGCGCAGATTTCTGGCGAAAATTTTAAATAGATCCAAGTGCTATTTCCGAGATCTCTGCATAATCCATCAACTTGGAATTTATTTCCAGTTTGTACGCATCGAGTGACGTGCCTTCAAGAAACGATGTTCTTACTTGCGCACATGAGTTGTCCCACATACACTAAAAATAATATTTTTCATAAACTTATGAATTTTCGTTCATTAAGTAAAATTCATTGGTTCATTGTACGAATTCTTTGACTCAATGTACAAATTCACTGAAAAAAATATTTGTTAAATGAACAGTTCGTTGTTTCAATGAATGTGTGTTCTTTAATTTTTTTAACATTGTTGAAACTATGTACATATATACTCTTAGACATTTTTTTGAGCTGCTTTTAACATTTATAAAAATGTCCTTTTTTGACATGTTTTAGGACACCTTGGATAGTCTTTCTTTTTCATTATAAAATATGTAAGCAAAGAAACTGTAAAACCAATTAACATCTTTTTACTTTTTACATCAATATTGTATGTAACATACCAAAATAAGCTAGTTTAATGAAAAATTGAACCAAAAAAACGGTTTTCATTGAATATTGAGCCCTACCCATAATTCACTGCAGTTAATCGAACTTATCGCATTAACAAGGTTGGCGAACAAATTTAATATACTTTTTTTTCGATTGAAAACCGAAAATATTTGGTCAATCTTTAAGTACATTTCAACGAATGCGGTTATCCTAAAAAAAAGTGATATTAGATAAATAATTTAAAGTTAAGTATTAAATGTGTAAACGTGCAAAATTAAGTGTCGGTGAAAAAAAAAAAACAGAAGAAGGAGTAGAGGTAAGTCCATTATTTCTTAAGTAGGTATTACCTTTTAATACACATTCCTTTTTCTAGCTCTAAAATGTAGGCCACAACATGAGTGACAAAGTGATTAAGACCTTAATGGCTATAGGGAGTATAAATTAACAAACAAATTAAAATTTAATGCAAATGTGTATATAATCTTTTTTTTCTTTTCTTTCCTTTTCTTTATTTCTTTTATCTTATTATACATATTTATTAAATGCCTTTCTAATTATATATAATATATTATATTTTCAGCCGTATTCAATTTCTTAATTTATATTATGTTATAGTAAATCTATAATTGTTATTATTATTAAACCATCAACAGAATAAATAAATATGTATTATTAAACGAATTTGAAGTTTTTTCTAGTTAATATTTATGAATATTTATTTAAAATTTCAAAAGTGTATGGAAATAGGGGTGAGCTTTTCATCTCTTTCGCATAAAACGATGAGCAAAATAGTTTATTCAATGAACATTATTCATGGAATTAATTCACAAAATACATTAAGTCAATGAACACAATTTGTTGTTTGATGAATATAATACATACGCTGATGAACAAAGTTCATTGATTCAATGAAATAAATACTGTGGCTCAATAAACAAAATACTTTGTTTCAATGAACAATATTCACTGACTCAAAGAACAAAGTTCGTTGATTCAATGTTCGCAATACGTTGATTAATGAATAGCATACATAAATCAATGAACATATTTTTATTAATACAAAGAATAATACATTATTTAATGAAAAGGTTCATTGATTGATGACCGACCATTCTTTGGATCAGAGCATGTTCATCGGTTGAATTTTAATGAAAAATACTTTCATATAAAGAACTTTTTATACCCTATTCTTAGGGTATACTAATTTTGACACATAGTTTGTAACAAACCTTAATATTCGTCGCAGACCCTTAAAGGTATATATATTTATGATCAGGACCAAAATCTAAGACTATTTAGCAATCCGTCCGTCCGTCCGTATCAACTTTTGAGGCCTTTAAAATTATGGTAGGAAGCTGAAGTGTGGAACATATACTCCCTAGGGTTCCGAAATGGTAAAGTGCTAAAATTTTCAAAATACGCCTACTGCCACGCCCACAATTTAGAAAAAACCGTTTTAAGGCTTAAGTTAGAGAGATAAAGTTGTACAAACTTAACAAGATATGTAGGTACTGCCCACCTTTATTAATTTGTCATATAAAGTTTTTTGCCACGCCTACATTTTGTGGGCGTTTTTCACTAAAATGCTGTTTTCTTCGAAAATGTTCATAGAAATCGAAAAAAAATGTTTAACAATATATTATGCCAATATTTTTCTCTATATATCGCCCATACAAAGTTTTTGGCCACGCCCACTTTTTGGGGCCGTTTTTTTGAAAAAAAATAATTTTTTTTCTATAAATTTCATAGAATGAAATGAAATGCTATCCATCATCTTCCTAATGCTTTTTTTCTTTGGGGTACATAGGGATAAGGATAGGATATCATACTGTTCGCCCCAAGCGGACTGTAGCCTTTCCTTCTGTTTTTTTATATTTAAGTACCTTTTTGGTTCAGTGTTGAATACGAAAAATTAGAAAAAGTCATTAAAAAAGTCATCATTCGCCAAAGTGTTTCGGTAAAACAAGCCTGGAGAAACACAGAATTGATACTGGGGACGCGGAGCCAATAAAACAGCGCTCTATCCTTTTTCTCCGGCGGTACAAGCCTTGCTGTATGTGCAGTTGGACCGTATGCTTGCTTTGGTCGTGATCGAAGAAAGTTTAAGTTCATGGAGCTCCACAGTTGGTCTAGTAAGAAGACCTGAGATGTTGCTTGGATGTTCGAAAAATTGATCGGGTCACTAAAAAGGATGGATATCCACTGCCGCATAAAGAAGGGGTGCTAGGACGGCATTCAGATACAAATTTTATTTCAAGTGTGGATTTGGCAAATACCGTTGGAGCAAAGTTCAAGGGAGAAGACCGCTTTTACGGTTCAAGGTAGACCTTTAAATCAATTTAAAGTGATGCTTTTCGGACTTTGTAATGCGCTGCAGCGTCTATGTCGGCTCATGAATTAGGTCATCCCTCACGAATTGAGGCAGTGGGTATTCATCTACCTAGAAGACATACTCATTTTCTCTAAAACATTTGAAGAGCATTCTTTCAATTGTTAAGAATAAAATAAAAGTGGCAGGATTGTGGATTAATATTGATAAATTAAAATTTTGCTACAAGGACATAGAATATCTTGGTTTTATAGTTGGTAATGGTATGGTTGAATTTGATGCTGCTAAGATAGCTGCCATAAGGAAATTTCCTGTGCGTAAGAATGCCCGACAAGTAAGGCTTTTTTTAGGAATGTCCGGTTGGTACCGGCGATTCGTAGGCAACTTATCAGATCATGTCTCCTCTACCACTTATTGGGAGCCCTCTAAAGGCAGCAGTACTTTCGGCTTTATGTATGTCCCCTATAAAGCAGTCTTCGGGCAACGCATGTATGAGCATGGCTATAAAATCCTGAGAAAGCTTAAGGAGCTAAATGGTTCAGAGATCGATCTTATTCAAAAGCATCGAAAATTAATATATTGCATTCCCATATAAAATATTCACTAAAAAACGCACACAAGTATACGCCCGAGTGTACAATACTCGCAGTGTCAAAGTAAAATATCAGGTAGGTGATGTAGTGTAGAAACGAAATTTTATTCTTAGTGATGCAAAAAGAGAACTAAACGCAAAACTTTGTCGTAAGTTCATCAAGGCTAAAGTTTTCAAAATTATTAGTAACAACCTGGTGGCGACTTATACACAAACCTCCAAGTTACACGCGTAACTGTCGACACACAGCGAAAAAGTAATGCTGACACTAACCTTGACGACGGCAACTAACGAACCGAGAACAGAAATTAGAATTTGAGAAATGAAATCATTTCGTCTTCTGCTAGTCGATCGTGCGCAATAAAAACAAAGTCTTGTAATATTGTTACATACAAATTTAATTAAAATTATTATACATCGGTTTGTTTAATTACTGTGGCACGAGACCACAACCTTTACGAACTGGTTGAGCTTTCGGGCAAGAGACTAGGTGTTGCGCATTCTTTCATTTCTTGGCAGGATTCGTTTCCATTTCAATGCCCAACAGTGCTAGTAGTGGACATCGGCTTATTTCTCCCTTGACTCTCTAACCACACCCCCCCCCCCTCTACAAAGGCTGCTGTAGAGCTCGTAGAGTATTGTGAATTCAAAAGGTTGGGTCTTCTCTTGTGCTGCGATGCTAATGCTCGGAACACTGTTTGGGGCAGCAGCAAATGCAACATAAGAGGAGATCGACTCTTGGACTTCATTTGATCGTCTGATATTAGAAGACAGCAAGTAATTGACGTTACCCTGTCTAATAGGCATTTTCCATCATAAATTGGAAGGTATCGCCGGATAGCAACTTATCAGATCACAATTTCATCGAATCTCAAATCTACTGCGAACTTTCACCTTCGCAAGAGAGGAGAAATCCGAGAAAAACGAACTAGCTACGGTTTAGAGAGGGGCTTGACAACTCTGTCAAAGTTCAACTCAAACTTAGATCAAGACAGGGAGTGGACAGGTCTGCTCAGGATCTGAACAACGTCCTCACCTACCGCTTTGAACTTTCGTGCCCTGTTTCTTAGCCCCCGCGCAGAAAATCGGTACCCTGGTGGAACTCCGAACTGCAGTGTCTTCGTTAAGTAACTAGGAAGCTACTAAATCGGTCTTTAAAAACCAACTTAGTAGAAGACTGTAATCTTTATCGATCGAAACAAAAAGTTTTTAAGAGACTTATTCGCAAGTCGAAAATGAGTGCAACTAGTAGTCTTCTTAAAGTCCTCCAAAGGAACAGACCAAGTAAACTGTATGCAATCCTTAAACCTGATGGCACGTACACTAAGACAAAGGCGAAGACTTTCAGTCTTCTCCTTGAGACTCACTTCCCGGGAAATCAGGTTACTACTTGTTCTTCAGCTCTTCAAACGACAGTGGCTACATTTGAACCGATTAATACCACGCGGCACAGCTGGTATATTGCATCGGGAGTGGTGACTGATGATGCTTTCAAATACGCTATTGCATATTTTAAAAGTTTCAAGTCACCTGGTCTGGATGGAATTTATTCAATTTTGCTGAAACAAGGTTTAAGTCAGGTTTTGCCAATGTTGAAAAGAATTTTCACCGCGAGCTTTGCCTTGGCCTATGTACCTACCCCTTGGTATATGGTTAAAGTTGTTTTCATACCAAAAATTGGCAAGTCTGACTACACTCTAGCCAAAAGCGTTAGACCCTTAAGTCAGTCTTCCTTATTACTGAAAAGATTGGAGAGACTGGTTGAGCTATGCATGTCCGCAAAGTTGTTCTTCGATCACATCCTCTCTCTGAGATGCAACATGCCTATCATCGCGGAAAATCCTGCGAGACTGCGCAAAACCTTGTTGGTAGGATTGATAGTGCTCTTGGCCGGAAGGAGTACGCGTTGGGGATTTTCGTCGTTTTGAGGGTGCTTTTGATAATTCGACCTTTGACAGTATGTGTAACTCTGCCAGACAGCATGGTGTAAATGAAACTTTGGTGTTGTGCATTAAAGCAATGCTGCCGTTGCAGGTTGTGCCAAGTTCGATTGAAAACCGAAAATATTTGGGCAATCTTGAAGTACATTTCAACGAATGCGGTTATCCTCAAAAAAATTTAATATAAGATAAATAATTTAAAGTTAAATATTAAATATGTAAACGTGCAAAATTAAGTGTCGGTGAAAAAAAAAACAGAAGAAGGAATAGAGGTAAGTCCATTAAATAGGTATTAACTTTTAATACATATTCCCTTTTCTAGCTCTAAAATTTAGGCCTCAACATGAGTGACAAAGTGATTAAGACCTTAATGACTATAGTGAGTATAAATTAATAAAAACATTAAAATTTAATGTAAAAGTGTATATAATCTTTTGTTTCTTATCTTTGTCTTTTCTTTTCTTTTTCATTTCTATTTTTTCTTTTCTTTCCTTTTCTTTATTTCTTTTATCTTATTATACATATTTATTAAATGCCTTTCTAATTATATATAATATAATATATTATATTTTCAGCCGTATTCAATTTCTTAATTTATATTATGTTATATTAGATCTATAATTGTTATTATTATTAAACCATCAACAGAATAAATAAATATTATTAAACGAATTTGAAATTTTTTTCTTGTTAATATTTATGAATATTTATTTAAAATTTCAGAAGTGTATGGAAAAGGGGGTGAGCTTTTCACCTCGTTCGCATAAAACGATAAGCAAAATAGTTTATTCAATGAACAATATACATTGAATTAATACACAAAATAAATTAAGTCAATGAACACAATTTGTTGATTGATGAATATAATACATACATTGATGAACAAAGTTCATTGATTCAATGAAATAAATACTGCGGCTCGATAAACAAAATACTTTGTTTCAATGAACAATATTCACTGACTCAAAGAACAAAGTTCGTTGATTCAATGTTCGGAATACGTTGATTAATGAATAGCATACATAAATCAATGAACAGATTTTCATTAATACAAAGAATATGTCGCGGTAAAATTTACTGCGACAAGAAGCACCCTTCAGTCCTCTCTTCCCCCGACCTTTTCCCCTCTCCCGTTTGGTTCGCGCGCTCAAGTTCTTAAGAAGTGGAAGGGCAGCCATGGTCTCATCAGCCAATGGCCCACTTCATTAGAACCTTGGGGCAGCAACCACTACAGGTGGAACAAGGCGTAACCGGGATAGACGGACGGTCTACTCGCTAATGAAGAGATACAGCCAACAATGGGCGAATCCGAAAATTGGAAAATGAGAGAACATTAGCGGGATCATGTCAGCACACTTGAGTAGCTGAAAATGATATGACCCAGCTAAATGCGTAAATGTGAGGGGTGTAGGTGACAGTTGATAATCTCAGAGCGACAGCTGAATTATCGAGTTGGAACTGTTATCCTATCACCCATGTATGAGTAAGTGTAGGGGAGCAGATTACGGCTGACAATTTAAGCACATAAGCTTAATCGTCATGTGGAGCTGTAGTTGGTTCTGCCTTCCCTGCAATGCCTGAGTATGTGTGTGTAAAAAGAGGAAAAAAAAACCCGGCCGCTCGAATGGACAAAGGCATATTTTGTTGGAAACCACTTCTTGGTTGACTAGCCTAAAGTATAGACGTAATTATTTTGTGCGACATCAACAAAGAAAAGGTTAAAGCGGCAGGATATATATATATATTCAAAATCACATCTCGAGGAGGAAGATATAAGTCAGGCGGGACCAAAACCCAAGGGACAAGTGGGTAGGACAGGAAAACCAGAAAAAAGATAAGTAGAGTTTCTTGTATGTAGCTAGGATTTAAAAGTGAAAGAAAATAGATCTCGGTAGGCTTGCGTCCCGCAAAAATCCCTGGAATTAAAAAGGGACACGCGACCCCTAGTTAATTGAAGATTTTCAACTTTCGGGTTAGCAGGATCCTGGGCTATTTCAAACGGCATTTATATTTCTTTTTCATATATCTTCTCATAAATAGAACAGAAAACCGTTCTTACAACGGTCAATAAATTCTGCCGTACCCCAACGGGGCATTTATAACGTGGTTAAAACAAAGAAAAAAGGGTTTTTTTTTCCTCTGCTTCAGATTCTGTCATCGGGTCGACTTTTCTAAATTTGTTTTCTTTCAGATTTTTTTTACAGTTTTTTTCTCTATCGGTTTTCTTTTTCCTGCTAGGTTTCACAATTTTCCCAAAAAAAAAATTGTGTGGCGCCCATAGTTTACTAGAAATATCAGGAATTTTATCTCAAGTACAAAATAAAAGGCATTCCTCACAAATTTTCTAAACCCAATACAACTTCAATCCATTTCGTTTATTTTCACCTAAGCACTTAGGTAAAACCACCTACTGAACCCAACCCTAGCTGAGCAGCCAGGAAAGCAGCATCCCTGTGTGCTGCCATTACATTTTCGCGATCTTGACACTTCAATTCGACTTTCCTTACGGGCGGTGGCGGCCGCAAATTTTGTTTGTTTCTTTTTTAATTCGTTTGTTCCGCCAACTAAAAAAAAGTTAACAAAAGTAGTTTGTTCGTGCAAATAATAATTGTAATAATTGGCGCCCAACGTGGGGCCCACTAAAATATAGCGGGGTGGATAAATTCGTGTGCGTTATTGTTTCTGTGCTTAGGGAAGTGTTGTTGAATTCTATTCCCAATTCTTTTTACTTTTCCCAAGTTTTTTTCTTTTCTCCTCTAGGTAAAAAACGGTAACGTTAATCTTGATCAAGTGTGAGGTAGTTTGGGAATTATTCAGCGCACAATAAACCATCTGGAGCAGGGGAGATAGGAAGTGGTAGATTGTCGTAAGCTTGACAATCAACAAGTAGGTGGAATTATTTTCTGCTTGATATTTATATAAATTTCTGAGTCGCAAACATATTTTCGCGTGTTTTAGTTTTGAATTTATTTTTTTTTCTTTTGCGAACTAATAATTCACATATTTGAAGGTAAAATAATAGTTATATGTATATAGACACACAGTGGCACACAGATATTATTTAAGGGATACGATTTTAGATAAATTCTTTATAATTCTGAGTTCCGTGAATTTTCCGATCGAAGACATATATGGTTATATATTGATCATTGTATTTTTATACCCTATCCTAAGGGTATATTAATTTTGACACATAGTTTGTAACACCCCTTAATATTCGTCGCAGACCCCTAAAAGTATATATATTTATGATCAGGAGCAAAACCTAAGACTATTTAGCAATGTCCGTCCGTCCATATCAACTTTTGAGGCCTTTAAAATTATGCTAGGAAGCTGAAATTTGGAACATGTACTCCCTAGGGTTCCGAAATGGTAAAGTGTTAAAATTTTCAAAATACGCCCACTGCCACGCCCACAATTTAGAAAAAACCGTTTTACCGCTTAAGTTAGAGAGATAAAGTTGTACAACCTTCACAAGATATGTAGGTACTGCCCACCTTTACTAATTTGCCATATAAAGTTTTTTGCCACGCCTACTTTTTGTGGGCGTTTTTCACTAAAATGCTGTTTTCTTCGAAAATTTTTATAGAAATCGAAAAAAAATGTTTAACAATATATTATGCCAATATTTTTCTCAATATATCACCCATACAAAGTTTTTGGCCACGCCCACTTTTTGGGGGTGTTTTTTGAAAAAAATAATTGCTTTTCTATAAATTTCATAGAATGAAATAAAATGCTATCCATCATCTTCCTAATGCTTTTTTTTCTTTGGGGTGCATAGGGATAAGGATAGGGTACCATACTGTTCGCCCCTAGCGGACTGTAGCCTTTCCGTTTGTTTTTAACATATTCTTTCGCTCGCAAAAATTTGAATGTGGTCTTATTAACTGATTTCCATATCTATTATATAGTCTACATACATTACGCACATTCTTACAAGTTTTGTTTTATTAGGAATTTCCGTCGTTTTTTTTCTTCTCCAAAGAAATATCTTTGAGGTTGATCTTTCGTTGTTCGTGTGGAAGCCTCATTTCGCAAATTTAAATTTTTCTTGGCCCTGGTTTCGCTTTTATTAAGTATATTCTTGTTTTGAAAAAGAATATCCAGAACAATTGGGTTCAGATTATTTTTGCTGTATTTGCAAACGCTTTTCTTCTACTTTGGTTCCGCATTTTTATTCATTGTTTTTCTACTCATAGGTAACCTACTAGTGTATGCCATATATAACATATTATAGAGTATTCTTCCCGTTTTGTTGTTTTAGAAGTGAATAAATCCTTCTCGTGGTTCGGTATCCATTCATTGCCCGTCTTGAAAGTTGCTTAGGTGTCGCGGACTTGCGTGGTGGTTGAAAACCCTGGGGTCTGTTGAAACTTCGTATCGTGAAAATTTAGTTAAAACTTCATTTACTTTATTCGGTTGTTGTTATCAAGGGTACAAATAATGGAAATAAATAGACTATCGGCCGACGAGTTGGCATACGAAGTCCAGGCTCGGAGACTTCCTACAGGTGCCGTAGAGGTGATGAGGAAGTCTCTGAGAACTGCACGAATTTTGGAGCGTCGTGGTTCAATGGGGGGCTAGAACAAAATTACCCGTTTACATTCGACCAGGATCGGGATGCTGTCAAAGCAAAGCTTGAGGAGATATATGCTCTGCTGAAAGAACCCCCAAGAGATCCGAAGTCTAAGGAATTTTTGAAGGTTGTAACAAAAATAGAATGGGCAATGGGCCGTATAGATCGGGCGGTACCAAAGAGTAATGAAGAAGTGACAGGGAAGCTGGACCTAAGATTTGAAATAATAACCGCCTTAGTTAAGCTTACATCAGGCTCAGAGGGGGATGAAGAAGAAGTTGAAGACGATTTCGAGGGGGGCGGCAAACCTAAACCGCGACCTCAGGCAGAAACCGCGCCTCCAGAAGAGATGACCCGGGACCCTTAGCAATCAACGACCTCCACCTTTGGTAGGGAAATGGATTCCTTTGCAAACGTTGGTGGGCGAAGTGAAAAACTTTTCGGAGGCGAAGAACGTTTCGCAAGTGAACATCGTTTCACAAGCGAACAACCTGTCTCTTCCGAACGTTTTGAGAACTTATCGAAGTGGAATTTATATGTTTGGGAGACTTTCAGAACCGATTTCGGAGATGAGAAAGCTCTCAATTATTCTGCAAAGAAACCGAGCACCGTTCTATCAGACGCAATTGGGATTGGTGGATCCCAGATGTGTCAATGATTTAGTGGTGCTGGGTAGAAGATTGGAGACAGTGCGGGCAAATGTCAAAACATTTGCTCCACCCCCAACAAGTCGCAGCAGACATTTGCTGGAGCCAGATTTGGCATATAAAAGCACCGAAGAACCAAGGGTTTCGGTTGTCACTCAAGACAATCAGCAGCGTCGGCAAATGCGTTGTTTCAACTGTGGTAATGAGAGCCATTTTGCCAACGCTCCTAGGCGTTGCTTTGGGTGTGGTACTGTGGGGATTTCGAAGAGGGATTGCCGACATTGCGCGGGAAACGCCCAACGGACTCCTGGATCAGCAGGACAGGAGCGCCGTCGGAACTAATTAGCTGAATAATTCTCAGGTTCATTTAGGTTTCACTTTGGAGGCAAACGGGGATGATAGGAGACCATACATAGGGATTAGTATTTACGGGATTCATTTTTCAGGGCTTCTTGAATCTGGTGCTTCACGCACAATTATATGTAGGAATGCTTGGGACGTCTTGAAGGGATTAGGCCTTGTATTAAACAAGGGAGTCATAAAGTCGGTGGCCTTAGCGGACGGGGCGGGAATAGAGGTTTTAGGGGCTGTTTCTTTACCAATTGTGGTACAGAGTGCATCTGTCTTTTTAGAGTGTTTGGTTATACCGACACTTCCACACTCCGTGATCTTAGGTGGAGATTTTTGGGCACTGACGGGAATCGTCCCGGATTTACGGTCGGGGGTGTGGAATTCCTCGAATCAACCGATGGTTGGTTCAATCACCGCAATTAGGGAAAAGTCCGAATTGGACGAAGCCGACTGCAACCTGTTGGAGATTTTAATCAACAAAATTTTTCAGGACATGCCAGAGGGCCTAGGATGAACACAATTGGTGGGTAGGTAGATTAGATATATTAAGGGAATGCCACGACGCGCCTTTGGCCGGGCATATGGGGGTTAGGAAAACTTTTGCTCGAATAGCAACCAAATATTATTGGCCTAAAATGAAGGGGGATATTACCAAATACGTTAGGAGCTGCAAAATTTGTCAACAAGTGAAACCGGTGAACGAGAGTCTTATGAGGGAGAGTAGGGATTTCAAGGCCTTGGGAAATGATTTGCGTAGATCTGGTAGGCCCACTTCCCAAGTCCAGTAGGGGGTTCATTTATATTCTCACGGTTGTAGACTACTTTACTAAATTCCCCTTATTGTTCGCGTTGACATCTGCTACCGCAAAAGCAGTCTGTAGGGAGCTGGAAGACTACGTCTTCCCATTATTTGGCGTTCCGTCGGTGGTCGTGTGTGACAACGGCCCACAATTCCGAAGTAAGGAATTGAAAGCGCTTTGCCAGGCGTACGCGTCACAAATTAAATACACAGCGCACTACCATCCGCAGGCTAATCCTGCAGAGCGCATCAACCAAATTATAAAAACATAAGGAAAGGCTACAGTCCGCTTGGGGCGAACAGTATGATACCCTATCTTTATCCCTATGTACCCCAAGGAAAAAAAGCATTAGGAAGATGATGGATAGCATTTTATTTCATTCTATGAAATTTATAGAAAAAAAAATTGTTTTTTTCAAAAAACGCCCCCAAAAACTGGGCGTGGCCAAAAACTTTGTATACGCGATATATTGAGAAAAATATTGGCATAATATATTGTTAAACATTTTTTTTCGATTTCTATGAAAATTTTCGAAGAAAACAGCATTTTAGTGAAAAACGCCCACAAAAAGTAGGCGTGGCAAAAAACTTTATATGACAAATTAATAAAGTGGGCAGTACCTAAATATCTTGTGAAGGTTGTACAACCTAATCTCTCTAACTTAAGCCGTAAAACGGTTTTTTCTAAATTGTGGGCGTGGCAGTGGGCGTATTTTGAAAATTTAACACTTTACCATTTCCGAACCCTAGGGAGTATTTGTTCCAAATGTCAGCTTCCTAGCATAATTCTAAAGGCCTCAAAAGTTGATACGGACGGACGGACGGACGGACATTGCTAAATAGTCTTAGATTTTGCTCCTGATCATAAATATATATACTTTTAGGGGTCTGCAACGAATATTAAGGGGTGTTACAAACTATGTGTCAAAATTAATATACCCTTAGGATAGGGTATAAAAAGCCCTAGGAAGATGGTGGATAGCATTTTATTTCATTCTATGAAATTTATAGAAAAAAAATATTTTTTTTAAAAACAACCCCAAAAAGTGGGCGTGGCCAAAAACTTTGTATGGGCGTTATATTGAGAAAAATATTGGCTTAATATAATGTTAAACATTTTTTTTCGATTTCGATTAAAATTTTCGAAGAAACCAGCATTTTAGTGAAAAACGCCCACAAAAAGTAGGCGTGGCAAAAAACCTTATATGACAAGTTAATAAAGATGGGCAGTACCTACATATCTTGTGAAGGTTGTACAGCTTTACACCTCTAACTTAAGCCTTAAAACGGTTTTTTTTCAAATTGAGGGCGTGGCAGTAGGCGTATTTTGAAAATTTTAACACTTTACCATTTCAAAACCCTAGGGAGTATATTTTCAAAATTTCAGCTTCCTAGCATAACTTAAAAGGCCTCAAAAGTTGATACGGACGGACGGACGGACATTGCTAAATAGTCTTAGATTTTGGTCCTGATCATAAATATATATACTTTTAGGGGTCTGCGACGAATAGTTAGGGGTGTTACAAACTATGTGTCAAAATTAATACCCTTAGGATAGGGTATAAACAACGGGAGACAAATGATGACAAGCGGGCAGGTTCCGGTTCTGCCCTTAAGCCCTACCACAGTACCGACGATGACTAGCTAAAATTCCCTAGTAACGTAGCTTTAGTTTACATTTTTGCTGATTATCCTCTTTTTTTCCACTTGAGTTCTAGTCGGGCGATTGGCCCTCGATGAAAAGTCTATCCTTCGATGTTTCGTATACCTTTGGAAATGGCTTGGATTTTACCGCAAACCAAGCACATTTCCTTGAAGGTGAGGGTGATGTTTGTCGCGGTAAAATTTACTGCGACAAGAAGCACCCATCGGTCCTCACTTCCCCCGACCTTTTTCCCTCTCTCTTTTGGTCCGCGCGCTCAAGTTCTTAAGAAGTGGAAGGGCAGCCATGGTCTCATCAGCCAATGGCCCACTACATTAGAACGTTGGAGCAGGAACCACTACAGGTGGAACATGGCGTAACCGGGATAGACGGACGGTCTACTCCCTAATGAAGAGATGCAGCCTATCCGAAGGTGAGCCGGGCGGACGGCCTGGAGACTCCCAACGGACCAGCGAGTCAAATCGGACGGACCGTCCGCAACGACCAAATGCCACCCAAGGCAAGTTACAAAATGAAGACGGACGTTCTAAATGGTAGAGTGTAAAATAAAACACTCCACCATGTGGGCGGACGGCCCGACTCATAAATAAAACACCCTTACCTAATTAAGAAGGCCCGAGAGGCACATACCAGCAATTAGGGAGCACGGGTGGACGGCCCAGAGTAAAAGAATTGTCCGACGACAATTGCACCAGAACCACCATCAACACGGTAGGGAGTCAAGTTCGATGAGGGAAGGGGCGACGATCCCTTTTGTCCAACTCCACCATGGGGAGCACCGGAGGAGCAGCAGAGGATTGCGGGCGGACGGCCACATATACGCACCTCATAACACCGAACAACTTTACAAATTTATAACCACGCTTCACCACGGTAGTCACACCAGAACACGAATCACCAACCTTAAACAGGTGTTTCGAAGACCGAAGCGGAAGCCGACAACACTAACACGAAGTATACCGAGTCAAACGAAAACTTATCAAAACTCGGAAGCCGAGGATGTACAAATAACACCAGGGCAAAAGAAACGCAACTTCTAAAGATACGGAGCCCAATGTGAAACCAGTGACTTAATAATACACTGTAAGGAATAGCGCAGGATCTATTCATCCCTTACTCCCCCCAATTCTGCGCGGAAGTCTACCGAGATAGCTAAGGAAAAGTAACATGATAGGAAAAATTAAATTACTTGCCTCCTCTGGTGGGTTGACTGGCCCTCCTACTGGTTGCTTGGTGCCTGGTCCTAGGGGTTTTCGTAATCCTGCCCCTCCAGGTGTGATCTTCAGTGGTTGTAACGTGTGGGGACTTTGTTAATTTTGCCCCAAATATGGGGCAAAAACTTTTAGTTAAATGGAGAATTGTCCATTCTCGATTGTTTTCTTTTTTTCTTTTTCGCGAACTGTCAGACGGGTAAAACATTGAGGTAAGTCCAGGGTCGGCCAGAGGGTCGTCATTGATTGGTCACTTCCAACAATGGGCGAATCCGAAGATTGGAAAATGAGAGAACATTAGCGGGATCATGTCAGCACACTTGAGTAGCTGAAAATGATATGACCCAGCTAAATGCGTGAATGTGAGGGGTGCAGGTGACAGTTGATAATCTCAGAGCGACAGCTGAATTATCGAGTTGGAACTGTTATCCTATCACCCATGTATGAGTGAGTGTAGGGGAGCAGATTACGGCTGACAATTTAAGCACATAAGCTTAATCGTCATGTGGAGCTGTAGTTGGTTCTGCCTCCCCTGCAATGCCTGAGTATGTGTGTGTAAAAAGAGGAAAAAAAACCCGGCGAGTCGAATGGACAAAGGACTATTTTGTTGGAAACCACTTCTTGGTTGACTAGCCTAAAGTATAGACGTAATTATTTTGTGCGACATCAACAAAAAAAAGCTAGGTTTCACAATTTTCCCAAAAAAAAAATTGTGTGGCGCCCATAGTTTACTAGAAATATCAGGAATTTTATCTCAAGTACAAAATAAAAGGCATTCCTCACAAATTTTCTAAACCCAATACAACTTCAATCCATTTCGTTTATTTTCACCTAAGCACTTAGGTAAAACCACCTACTGAACCCAACCCTAGCTGAGCAGCCAGGAAAGCAGCATCCCTGTGTGCTGCCATTACATTTTCGCGATCTTGACACTTCAATTCGACTTTCCTTACGGGCGGTGGCGGCCGCAAATTTTGTTTGTTTCTTTTTTAATTCGTTTGTTCCGCCAACTAAAAGAAAATTAATAAAAGTAGTTTGTTCGCGAAAATAATAATTGTAATAAATTATACATTCTTTAATGAACACGTTCATTGATTGATGATCGACCATTCTTTGGATCAGAGTACATGTTAATCGGCTGAATTTTAATGAAAAAGGAAAGGCCGCTTGGGGCGAACAGTATGATACCCTATCCTTATCCCTATGTACCCCAAAAAAAAAAAACTTAAGGAAGATGATAGATAGCATTTTATTTCTTCTTCAAGCACTTTTTCTTTATATTTAAGTACCTTTTTGGTTCAGTGTTGAATACGAAAAATTATCCTTCGCCAAAGTGTTTCGGTAAAACAAGCCTGGAGAAACACAGAATTGATGCTGGGGACGCGGAGCCAATAAAACAGCGCTCTATCCTTTTTCTCCGGCGGAACAAGCCCTGCTGTATGCGCAGTTGGACCGTATTCTTGCTTTAAGCAGTAAGTTTAAGTTCATGGAGCTCCCCAGTTTATCTAGTAAGAAGACCTGAGAAGTATGTGCTTGGATGTTCGAAAAATGAATCGGTTCACTAAAAAGGATGGTTATCCACTCCCGCATAAAGAAGGGTTGCTAGGACAGCATTCAGATACATATTTGATTTCAAGTGTGGATTTGGTAAACACCGTTGGGGCAAAGTTCAAGGGAGAAGACCGCTTTTACCGTTCAAGGTAGACCTTTGAATCAATTTAAAGTGATGCTTTACGGACTTTGTAATGCGCTGCAGCGTCTATGTCGGCTCATGGATTAGGTCATCCCTCACGAATTGAGGCAGTGGGTGTTCGTCTATCTAGAAGACATACTCATATTCTCTAAAACATTTGAAGAGCATTCTTTCAATTGTTACGAATAAAATAAAAGTGGCAGGATTGTGGATTAATTATGATAAATTAATATTGATAAATTAAAATTTTGCTACAAGGACCTAGAATATCTTGGTTTTATAGTTGGAAATGATATGGTTTAAGTTGATGCTGCTTAGATAGCTGCCATAAGGAAATTTCCTGTGCGTAAGAATGCCCGACAAGTAAGGCTTTTTTTAGGAATGTCCGGTTGGTACCGGCGATTCGCAGGCAACTTTTCTTCCTTAGCCTCCCACCTCTCTGATACTTTAAAAAAGGGAGCAACGTTCAAGTTCGGCGAAAGGGCGATAGAGTAATTCAATTTGATACTGATGGGCTTAAAAGATCTGAAAGGTAGATTTGGGCATCGGAGCCTGGACTTAGAAGGATTTACCTTTGAAATTGAACACATGGAAGGTAGTTTAAATGTTGTTCCTGATGCGTTTTCTTGTGCTTATGAAATAGAAGCTATACAATCCTGTTCTTCGAGTCTACAGAGCATGTGCGACTTTTCAATCCCAAGAATATCTCGCGATTATCGACAGCATCAACAGCAACAAAGAACAATTTCCGGACCTTCTTAAATCCGATGGCTATGCATAGAAAAAAATAAAACACAGTACTGGTAATCCACTCCAAGATGATTTGTCTTGGAAGCTATGGGTGCTCGAAGCGTTGACCGATTATCTCATATCGTTCATTGTCCCCCAAAGGCGTCGCATGGCGGCATCGTGGAAATCCTATTTGGACTACGCGAGCAATATTACTGGCCGAATATGGCAACGCAAGTCAAGAGGTATATTTGTCTTTCTGATGGGTAAGGCTTTTATCGTCGACAGGCCCTTTCAGCATATGTATGTAGACTTTTTAGGCCCATATCCCCGTTGTAAATTAAAACATACAATTATTATTATTGCGTTGGATCAGCTCACTAAATTTGTTTTTCTCAAAGCTCTTCGGAGAGCTACCGCAGAAACAGCTCTCAAATTTCTTCGAGATGAAATATTTCTTATTTTTGGTGTCCCCGAAACCATTCTCTCAGAAAATGGCAAACAATTCTTGAGCAACGAGTTTGGTAATTTAATGAGATCATTCGGTATAAATCATATAAAAACAGCATCGTATTCACCGCAGGCCAATGTCAGCGAACGCGTGAATCGATCTATACCAGATCATGTCTCCTCTATCACTTATTGGGAGTGCTCTAAAGACAGCAGTACTTTCGGCTTTATGTATGGCCCCCTATAAAGCAGTCTTCGGGCAACGCATGTATGAGCATGGCTATAATATCCTGAGAAAGCTTAAAGAGCTAAATGGTTCAGAGATCGATCTTATTCAAAAGCATCGAAAATTAATAATTTGCATTCCCATATAAAATATTCACGAAAAAAAGCACATCAAGTATACGCTCGAGTGTACAATACTCGCACTGTCAAAATAAAATATCAGGTAGGTGATGTAGTGTATAAACGAAATTTTATTCTTAGTGATGCCAAAAGAGGACTAAATGCAAAACTTTGCCCTAAGTTCATAACGGCTAAAGTTTTCAAAGTTATTAGTAACAACCTTGTGGCGACTTATACACAAACCTCCAAGTAATTCACCACCCACGCGTAACTGTCGACACACAGCGAAAAAGTAATGCTGACACTAACCTTGACGACAGTAATTAATGAACCGAGAACAGAAATTAGAATTTGAGTAATGTAACCATTTCCTCTTCTGCTAGTCGATCGTGCGCAATAAAAAAAAGTTCTGTAATATCGTTACATAAAAATTTAATCAAAATTATTATACATCGGTTTGTTTAATTACTGTGGTACGAGACCACAACCTTTACGAACTGGTTGATCTTTCGGGCAAGCTCATCCTTAAAAGGGGCATGTGCATTAAGCTTGCATATGCCCGGATAGCTCAGTCTAAATATAAGACTCTTAACTTGCTTAGGGGTGGGTCGAGTTTTAACAGCGATTCTTTTCATGGTCTTTCCATGGGCTAAAGGCCGGTGGAAATATCAAGATATGTTAGGAATCGCTGAAATACTTATTTTGTTTTTTATTTGGAGTATTTTTTTTAAATTTAACCGAAGATAGGAATGAGGAACAGAAAATCTCTATTGTGACTCAGCTACGTCTTACAGTTGTGAACTAGGCGATTGAGTTCGATATGCTGGGAACTGAGCGAATTTGTGATGGGGAGCGCGTAATTCATTTCGCTAAGATTATAACGCATTTTTAATCGCATTCAGCTCCAATATTTTTTTTTAAATTGCTAATTTAATGAATCAGTTTGACGTCTAAAATGGGGACTTAAACTTTAACCAAAAAAGTAGAATTTGGTGAATAAAACTCACGAAGCTGGATGGGATTAGAAGTTTCGCTTTATGATAAGTGCATATAGGAGCGAGATAGCCATAAATCAATGACTAGGCTGTCAATGGCTAGTCTGCCAGCGAATTATCATAAATGGGCAGTTTGGGGTTTTCCGGAGGAGTAATCGGACGTGGTGGATGTTTTTTTTTCTGTTTTTGCGAACGTGTACAGTGACGGAGAAATAGGAGAAGAGGATTACGTGAAAGAAGTTTTCAAGAAGCGTGATCACAAAAGGGTCTGGGGAAAGGCACTTGCTCAGCATCCAAAATAATTGCGCATAAACGTATAAGTAAACGCGGAAAAAAAGATTGTCCCGCCCCACTTGTACAACGAGAAGAGCTACGCGAACCCGACCTTCCCACGCTGTTGCCATGAAGATTAAAAGCATCCTAACTAAACCACTCAAAGTCCATCCTATGATCGGCCGTAATCAGAACGTGCAAAGTGTCAAGACTTCTCACCGGAACCCGAAAAACGAAAGAAGCTCCCAAGAAGGTGTTTTTCGAGCGAATTGTAGTAGATTCACTTCATGATCGTCTCATAGGTGTAGCGACTCGCAGTTTCCCAGCAATCCCAACTAGTCCGTAAACGCACAGCTCGCAGAAACGGCCTCAGGCGCGTACGAGTATTTTCGTCTGTATAGCGAATGCAGACCAGCAGCAGAAGCTCAAACTATCGTGCAATTTTTTTTTAACTGTCCCCTATAGGGCACTATAGTGGCTCTTAAAATACGATACATAATAGCTAAATTCTGGTCAAATAGTTTTTTTTTTGTTCTCAAACTAATTTGTAAATCATATGTGTTCAAATATAATTCTTATTCGTTAAACCCTTCTTTCCTGGGTCATGGAAAAGTTGCTAAATCGTCAGCTGATGAAATATATTGAATCCCGAAGAATTCTAAATTACCGGCAGTACGGTTTTCAAAGCAATAGATCCACTGGTGATTTGATGACATATCTTACAGATAAATGGAACCAATCTATTCACCATGGTGATGATATTTCAACGGCATTTGACAGAGTCAAGCTCTTTTGTCGAAAATGCGTGCATTTGGATACCTTCATTCAAATTGTTATAGACAGTTTTAAGTCAAATAAATTCTGGTATTCTGCAAGACTCCGTTTTGTCTCCGACTCTCTTTCTCATTTTTATCCATGATCTACTCTCACCCTAAGCTTCGCATATTCGTTTTGGGATTCACGTCCCTCATCTTCGGGCACTGGAACAGCAACGTATGTTAAGCTCATTAAATCCTGACCTTGACAGCATTCTTAAGTGGGGTAAAACACAATGCTTTCTATAGCCACTAAATCGAAACCGCAATACTCCGCCATAATCCATGAATAACACTTGCATCGTTGAAACCGAACGACTTTATACTCTCGGTATATGTGTTAATGACAACCTTCGTCGGAATGACCTCATATTCGATGTCGCCAAAAACTTTGCGAAATGTCTAGGCTTGTTGTTGGAGCTACTTGACAATATTCAAAGACGTGCGGTAAAAGTTTTTGGCTATCAAGACATCGCGAAATCACTTGACTTTCTTAGTCGTAGTCGTAATGTCTCCTGTCTGTCATTGTTTTATCGGTATTTTCACAACAAGTACTTACTTACTTACTTAGGTGGCGCTACAGTACGGGGTGGACCTGGGCCTCAACCAATACGCCTCTCCAGTTAGCACGATCTTTGGCTAACTGCCTCCAGTTGTGCACTCCAAGTTGGTTGAGGTCCCCTTCCACTTGCGCGCGCCACCTTAGGCGAGGTCTTCCTCTACTGCGTTGTCCCTCCGGGTTAAGTTCGAAGACTCTTTTGGCCGGAGCGTTGGTTTCCATTCGCTCTACATGGCCCAGCCATCTTAGACGACTAATCCGTATTTTTCTGATTAGCTCGATGTCGCTGTACAGCTCGTAGAGTTCGCTGTTAAATCTCCTCCTCCAAAGCCCGTCAACGCAAACGGAACCGAAAATCACTCGAAGAATTTTGCGTTCGAAACGACCAAGGAGATCTTCATCCGCCTTTGATAACGTCCATGCTTCTGCGCCATACAGCAGGACTGGGATGATGAGGGTCTTATATAGAGTCTCCTTGGTGTTTCTCGACAAGGCCTTACTAATCTATTGCCTCCTTAGGCCAAAGTAACAGCAGTTGGCAAGTGTAATTCTTCGCTTGATTTCTGACGATATGTCATTGTCAGATTTAATAGCGGAGCCGAGGTAGATAAAGTCCCGAACTACCTCGAAGTTATAGCTCTCTATCGTGACGTTCTGTCTGATTCGTCGATGTTGTGCGTCCCTTCTTGTTGACAGCATATATTTCGTTTTGCCCTCATTCACTTCTAAACCCATTTTTGCCGCCTCTGTACTTATACTTGCAAACGCACCAGTGACAGCTCGCTGTGTTCTGCCAATGATGTCGATGTCGTCGGCGTAAGCAAGTAGTTGCACAGACTTTTGGAAAATTGTGCCCCTGGTGTTGGCTTGCGAGTTTCGCACAATTCTCTCAAGTATGATGTTGAAGAAGTTACATGACAGCGCATCGCCTTGTCTAAATCCTTTTTTGACATCAAAGGTCTCGGTGAGATTGTTTCCGACCTTAATGGAGCAGCGAGAGTTCTCCATCGTCATCCTACACAATCTGACGAGTTTGGCAGTTTTGCCAGAACTAGACATGGCTCTGTATAGCTCGTCTCTATAAATACTGTCATATGCGGCCTTAAAATCGATAGAAAGATGGTGAGTATCGATCTGGACTTCTTGGGTTTTTTCCAGGATCTGCCGAAGTGTGAAAATCTGGTCAGTTGTGGACTTACTGGGCCTAAAACCGCACTGATAGGGTCCAATCAGTTCGTTGACGAATGGTTTCAGGCGTTCACACAGCACGGCAGACAGGATCTTGTATGCGATGTTGAGGAGACTTATACCTCTATAGTTGGCGCAGTTAAGAGGGTCTCCTTTCTTGTGGATCGGGCAAACAATGCTGAGGTTCCATTCATCAGGAATACTTTCCTCTGACCAAATCTTGGAGACAAGCTGGTGTATGCTCTCTACCAAATCATCTCCCGCTGCCTTGAAAAGTTCGGCAGTTAAGCCGTCCGGCCCGGCAGCTTTGTTGGATTTCAGTTTGGATATTGCTATCCTCACTTCATTTTGGTCAGGTGGGCGGGAGTCTTGGCTTCTACCGGGAAAAGCAGCGTCTCTCAATCAGAGGTTCTAGCTGTCCTCAAGGCTCATGAGCAAATGCAGATGAGATAGGTATCCGGACGAGGTATTGCTATCTACATCGACAGCCAGGCAGCACTTAAGGCAATAGAATCAACTAATATCAATTCTGATATAGTCAGGAACTGTCGAACAATGCTTAAGGCATTACGCAATCAGAACCGAGTGAGAGTGTGCTGGGTGCCAGGACAATAGAAGGGCTGCTAAACAGTGGTAAGGTTGCTGACATAAAACCACGTAGACTTAGGAAATTCTTAGGGAAATACTTCTTCGTGGATTTGGAGGAAATAGGCGGTGCAAACTTCAAATGTCTTTCTGGCTTTTGTAGGGAAATTGGTGTGTTATAGGAATATAATTATTTTTTTTTGTATACCGTTTTGATTTTTAAGCCGGTTCCCCAAGGATCGCGATGGGCCCACCTCGATGCCGACTCTTGTGTGACGGTTCTTAGATTACACCCCCGTTTTAACCTAACCTAACCTAACCTATAATGGTTAGGAAAAACAGAGTGTGGTAGAGCATTCCACATTCGGGTTGTGTGGCAAAGAAAAGAATCCTTATATTTCACAGTACGTTCGAATACAAACTTCAGGGTAAGCTGATGAACGTTCCTGGCAAGACGGGTATTGCGGTTAAAATGTTGTAGGGGTGGAATGCAAGTGGCTATTGGTGAAAATACTGATAACATAGTGACAGGCGGGAGACATTACGACGAAGGCTAAGAGAGTCAAGTGAGTTCGCGATGTCTCGATTGCCAAAAAGTTCTACCGCACGTTTTTGAATCCTCTCAAGTAGCTCCAAATATGTAATTGGAGCACCGGACCAGATATTAGCATTATATGCAAGTTTGGGGGGAATAAACGCCTTATAAATTGTTGCCAGATCAGAAGGGGTGAAATATTTCTTGCATCGCTTAAGAAAGCCTAGATATTTCACAACCATTTAAGTATGCTGTCGAGATCGGGATTTAATGAGCTTAACATACGTTGCCGTTCCAGTTCAACGCTTGAAGATGAGTGGCGTTGCCCACGAATATATCGGTTTCAATCGCTCATCGACTTTTGTGAAATATGGGGAGGTTGGTACAGCCCCGTTGAAGATTTTCAGGTACTTGCTTCCAAAATCTCAGCTCATTTGCAGAAGTGCAGCAGAGGAGCTCAGATGATTTCCGAAAACTAAGGTGGATTGAGAATACAGCTCCTCGTTATAATACACAATTGTAGTCATCTATCAATCCAATCGTCAGGTGATGTCGAAATAATTCAATAAAACCTGTCAAGAGCAATATATTAAATATTTCGAATTCGCTGACGCCCAGAAGTAAGTGGTTCGATAGAGACAGTATTAATCTTCGTAAGCTTTTTGCTATGCTTTATGCTTTTTGCTTATGCATTGTCAAAAAAACCCATTTACTAAAAAAAATCGTGCAATGAAATTACAACATTGCCGACAATCAACAGAATTCTGGTACAGAGTTCGAGAACTTGGAGGACGATACCGAAGCACGAAGATTTCTCTCGAAGCGGAGACTCTAACAGCTCATTTTAAATCTCTATGGTCAGCGGAGGAGAATCTTCATGCATTTAGCTTTGCACTACAAAACGTAAAAATATTACAACTGGATTTTTCAATATATCTCACGGAATTGGAAGCGTCTCCGGGTAGGGATGGTATCCCAGATGAATTTTTTAAGATCGCGACCCAAGTACTTCAAAACTACATTGTGGATTTTTTTAATCTTCTCTACAATAATTCTTGTGTACCTACTAGTTTCACAAAACCTTGATAATCCATCTACGCTTCAACTAAAAATAAATATACTGCAAACCTACTGCGAAACATGGGATCTACGCATCAACGTTTTGAATACGCAAATCATGAAAAAACATAAGGAAAGGCTACAGTCCGCTTGGGGGGCACAGTATGATACCCTATCCATATCCCTATATGGAGGAGTGCCTTGCGTCGATCGCAACATGGTCAATTTGATTGACGGTTTGGTGATCTGGTGACCGCCATGTTCCTTTGTGGATATTGAGGTGAGGAAACCGTGTGCTAGCTATAGTAATATAACGTCACGCAGCAAAGTCAATTAGCCTAAGTCCGTTTCCAGACGTGGTGTCGTGTAGGCTATGCTTTCCGATTGTGCTACCAAAGATGTCCTGTATGGTCTATGGTCTATTCCACGTGCAAATTCGAAAGTCATTGTCCTTTTTCCGTTTTGCAGGGTCGTCAACAGTGAATCCGTCCGTATCCGAGGCTTTTGGTTGCTTCGTAACCATGTGGTTTTTCCGTGGTTGGGTAGTTAACCTCACGCACAACCCCCAACCTGGAGGACCAGACCCTAAATTGACCCTAGGACAGCGGGTCGGGTAATCCGTTGTCAGTAACCCACTTCGGGGATATGAGCGCTGCCGTTGGCCCATAAAGGGTTCATCCGCCACCATCTCTATTTCAGCATCCTGACTAGTGCTGAAAAAAAAACCTTACCGACCTTTGCTCTAAATATGTCAGAGTAGCTCGCTTTAGGCATCTGCCATCCCGACTGTTGACAATACCGTTGATTCAATATGGCGAATTCATCCGCTGTATGTCCTCTTTCTGAGGGGCTCATGTAAGACCTCTGAGACTCATTAACCAGTCATTCCGACAGAGCATTATAGTGTTGCTACTTCTTTCGTGTTCAACACTCGCGCATATAAGTTTAGCAAGTCAAGCCCGGGTGGGCGAGACCAGTATCCGGCGGTTACCACTCGGAGGTAAAATAAGCACAATTGATGTGTACGAGATAGTTACAAAGTCTGGGCATCGCCAAGTTGATGCCAATCAGCGTCTACCCTATTCATACACACATATTTCACAACAAGTGCTCAATCAAAATAGCCAGTTGCATTCCACCCCTTGAACAATTCAACCGTAATACCCGCCATGCCAAGAATGCTCATCAGTTCACCCTTAAGCCAATATTCGGACGCACAATGCAATATGAAGATTCTTTCATCAGCCGTTCTACACGTATGTGGAAAGCTCACCCACGTTCCGTTTGTTTTTCCTGCACATTCAAAACGAATGTGCATCGGCATCTCTTTCTTTCCTCGAATCCCTCAATTTCCTTAATGCCCGCACTGTGTTTATTCATAACCAGGGTTCCAAGAACCCCTTTAGTGCGCGTTAATTGTAAAAAAAAACTAATACCATAATAAAATGTTATAAAGAATATAGATATATTTTAAACAATTTATTTTAATTAATAATGAAAAATAATTAAAATTATATTAATTAACCTATTAGTTATATGCTATAGTAAGTTTTTTGTTTGTTTTTTTATTACACTATCAGATCTGTATCGTGGAGTGCTTAATGCAAGCAACTATCACGAGCAGAAATTTTCCGACACAAAAAGTGCACTCACAGGCGGTGTATAATATAAAAAAATTGTGTATTGTGTTACGGCAGTCCTTCTAGTCCCACTCCCATTCATTTGCTGATGCCTTGCTTGGCTATAGCAAGTGTCATATGTTTTTGCGTGCACTTGCTGTGGTTGGGTAGGCTATCATTTGTCGAATATCGCGTCACGCTGTTTAGATTTTTTTGGTAGACCAAATCAATTCATTTTACGGTTATAACACCTGCAGTGATTTGTTTTGGAAATCTGATCAGGATCTACACGGTACGGCCAGCTTAGTCAGCGTCGGAGTTGCATTTTTTGTTATGTGAATTTTGTGTTTTATGTTGAATTTTAGGGTGGCGCGATTAATATTGGTGGATTAATTAAGGGCGAATTTTTTTTTATTGTACGCCCACGCGAATCTCAATAAACCAGCTGTTTTGGCACTGGGTGAAACACAGGTCAGCATTGATTCCGATTTAAGAGAGTTTAGTTTGCCTGGGTATAACTTGGTGCCATTATTATTTACCCATCGTGGTATCGCCGTTTATATATGTAGTGATGAAGCCTACCAACTTCTACCTTAATATGGCCAATGTTCCAATCCGGAATTTATTTGGCTAAAATTCCATGTCCATAGGCAATTAATTCACTACTGTTTTATTTGCATAAGCCCTAACCAGGACAGGCATTCAACTTATAATGAGTTTGAGGCACTGCCTGATTCCATTACCAGAATTGTAACCCATTATCCTCGTACTGATATCGTCATTTCGGGCAATTTCAATATGCACAATTCAAGTTGGCTTCGACATTCTGGCCAGACAACACCCGAAGGAGATCTTCGCTGAGGTTAATAATTTGACCCAGCTTGTAAATGAGCCGACATGGAAACCGGATATTAGCGGTCAAAACGCCTATACTCTGGACTTGTTACTTACCTCCCTCGCTGATAAATACACATTAAATGTATTATCGCTTCTAGGTTCGTCAGTCCATGGCATCATATCGGCGAATTCCTCGTACTGTAACTACACAGTTAAAGAACAAGCTCCTAGAAGAACCGGATGCCAATTGGGAAGCTTTGAACGGTTTCTTTATGAGTTTTAACTGGTTATTGTGCTTCCTCGACAACGACGTGGACGCTGCTGCCGACATGATTACAGATATAATACACCTGGGTATGAAACGCTTTATCCCAAACAGGATAAAGAGTATCAATCCTAAGGAAAACGCGTGGTTTGACTTGAGCTGTAAAGAAGCTATCAGGGCTAAAGTTGTAACTGAGGAAACAAAAAAAAAAAGTTTAAACGCTACAGAAATGACCGCAATGCCCACATTAATCGTGCCAAATTCTCTTACGACCAAAAATTGAGGCAAAATATACTACAAAGTCCCACGGGTAGTAAAAACTGTAGGTCGTTTGTCACGAATATAACAAAATTTGGCCTCGTCATCTATCCCTATACTCATTTGCAATGACATCGCAGCTGTCAGCTCTTCAGACAAAGCCAATCTGCTTGCTGCTCATTTTGCGGCTAGCGTAGAACATTCAATGGGAAAAGTCGACTTCCGCACTCGTACAGTGGCAAGAGTACTTCAAGATCTTAACATACATAAATCGGTCGGTCCAGATGGTATTTCCCCTATCGTTCTGAAGAGGTGTTCTTCCACGCTGGCAAAACCACCGCGTAGGCTTTCACCTGTCTGCTCTTTCTGTGAAGATGGAAAACAGCATTTGTCCAGCTTGTCCCACAAAAAGGCAAATCTTCCTCCTCCTCCTCCTACCGATCAATTTCAGTTACTTCCCTTATTTCTAAGGTCATGGAAACGTTGATAAAAGGTGAGCTTATGAAATATCTTGAATCCCGAAAACTCCTTAATGACCGGTGATGACACAGGTGGCACTTGCAATGCTGAAACCGAAAGGCTTTCCATCCTCGGTATGTGCGTTAAGGACAATCTTCGTTGGAATGACCACATATTCGACGTCGCCAAGAACGCTGCAAAATGGCTAGGCTTCCTCAAGCGATGCAAGAAATATTTTACCCCTTCTGATCTGGCTAGAATTCAGAACGCGTTTATTCGCCTCAAACTTGAGTATAATGCTCATATCTGGTCTGGTGCTTCAATTATTTACATATTTGGCGTTACTAGACAGGATTCAAAAACGTCAGATTTAACTTATTGGCGATCGAGACATTGCGAGATCGCTTGACTCTCTTAGTCATCATCGCAATGTCTCCGGCCTGTCGTTGTTTTATCGCTACTTCCACCATAAGTGTTCAAACGAAATAGCCAGTTGCATGCCTCCCCTACAGCAGTTCAACCGCAATACTCGCCATGCTAGGAATGCACATCAGTTAACTCTTAAGCCTATATTCGGACGGACAGTGAAATACAAGGATTCGTTTCTTAACCCTCGACCCGTGTACTGGGCACTGAGTACCCAAAGGAATTTTCAAATCCAATTTTAACATGCATATTGCATAGACCAATATGCATGTTAAAATTGGATTTGAAAACATGCAAACAAGATATCATTTGTTAGGACATACTATGCATAAGTACACTATAATTTGTATTATTATTCGAAGTAGGTATACATAATTTGAATTTAAATAAAAAAAAAACAATTTGTTTCTCTTTGATCTCATATAAAAAAAATCAATTTTCTTCCAAACTAACTTTATAGGGCACTCAGTGCCCAAGAACACGATAACTTTAAATTTTACAGTACACGGGTCGAGGGTTAACCTTACAATACGAATGTGGAATGCTCTACCACGCTGGATTTTCCAACACATTATAGATTACAGACATTTAAAACTAATGTGCATCGGTAATCGGTATCTCATTTTTACAAATCCTTCACTTCCCTAATGCCAGCACCGTGATAATACATTATAAGGGTATCCAAAATCCCCTTAGTAATGTACGCGCACATTAGAAAAAAAAGGGAATGAATAATAAATTCACACATCGTAAATTGTGAGCATCTCCACAAAAGTTAAAGTGAATTGCAGACAGCAAATCAGGTGCATCAATACGACCAGATATAAGCTATTCACTATTGACTCTACATAGATAAAGGGGCATTATTTGCAGAAGTTTGGTATCTTGACTGCAGGGCTATATGGATCTTCCCATGAAAGACCTCCTAGGGCAAATTGAATAGAGCTTTAAATTGCATTCTTCACAATGAAATTGGTATGTGCTACAAAAGTAAGTTTTGGGTGTAAATAAAATACAAGGACCTTGAAACCATCGAAGTGGAAAAGCATATTGTTGCACTTTAAATTATTACAAAACGCGAATAAACTGCTAATTACAATCTAAGGGCGGAACAAACGAAAAGAAAATTGCGGCCGCCACTGGCCGAATGAAAAGTCGTGCAATAAAAGCAAAGATCTTGCAGATTCCCAGCAGTTGAGCGAAAGGGTTGGGTTCGTCCAAATAATAATACAAAAGGCTAAGGAAAATTTACCTTACCGCTGTAAAATTTGATGAAATAAAAGGTGGGCGCCACACAATTTTGTGGGAAATTGTGAAACCTTGAAAAAAAAACCCGAAAATCTGGAAATAGAAGAAAAGACACTACTTGAACACGTTATAAATCTCCGTTGGAATACGGCATGTTATTACAAGTATATCAGAGCATTATGGCAATAATAAAAAGTTGGGGTGACCCGCTATTGCTTGTCCCGAAATTGTGTAAAAAGAAAATGAACGAGTGGGTCGCGCGTCCCGTCTATTCTCGGGAATTTTCGGAACGAAAGCCTACCCAACTAATAATTTTTCAATGTTACTGTCAAACCATAAAAAGGTACGGAAAACCAAGGAACAGTCAGAGGAAAATAATTATCCCCTTCTCAACCAAACGCATAACCTACGGTTTGGTGTCATTTTGCGCAGATTTGGGGGTGAAAGAGGACTGTCAATAGCATGTCATAACCTGCATTTAGGAACAGAAATGTACCTTGGGCTCTCGGCCTTGCTGGATCTTTTTTGTTGGAATGTTGTCCACTTGATAGGCCATCCGTGTTGAAATTTCGGTGGGTTGAAAATCGATATCTGTTTTCACGCTGACAGTTAGGTAAGGCTGTTATTGACCACACTTGGCATATGGCGGCTGGTTCCGGTGGTTTGTATAAACGTCACCCAGTGCAGTTTTCAGTGTTGTGAGGTTGCGCAATTTTTTGGGCGTCCGCCCGCACTCCTCTGCTGCTCCTCCGGTGCTCTTCATGATGGAGTTGGATCAGAAGGATCGTCGTCCCTTATATCATCGAACTGATGCATTCTGGTGCAATTGTCGTTTGAATTTTTTCTCTGCATAAACATTTACATTAAAATATCTATAAAATTTGAAGTACGTAAACTCAACACTTCGCAGCATTTCCAAACACATCCGCAGCGCTGTGACCAGATGTTTTGCCATTTAGAAATTTTGCAAAATTCACCGCGCTGATGTCATAATTTTGACACACCAACGCCCCTCAATTTCATATCTCTAGTTCACACGTGTTCGGTAAATATGTAAATTTGGCCGTTGCCTGGCAAACGTCCCACAGTGGGGTGTTTGATTGTGAAACATGACAGAATCCATTTTTCTACAGTTTTTAAAAAATCAAAATGTATACCACAGGAGACATAACGCAGCCAACAGAAGAGCATAACAGCATGTCAATCTGTCAAACTAATTGGCATCAGCGACAGTGCAAAGTTGACAGTTATTGCATACATTGCAGTAATAAAATACATATACTTTATATTTATATTATACTTTTTCGCTGTGAAGTTTTTATTTAAATAACTGCACACACAGCATAAATAGTATTGTTTTTGGTAATTGTCTAGATGAGGTCGGCACCCCGGAGGGGTTTGGGAGAGGGTGGAATTTATAGAAGACGATGACTACAACTCACCACTATTAAATTTTCGTAGCAGTCACCCCATAAAAAAAGTGACCGCTACGAAATTTTAATGGGAGTGTGTTGTAGGCATCCTCTCCTATAAGTGCCACCTCATCTAGACAATTACCTTGTGTTTTATTGCAACTTGGTGAGTATTAATATATGTGGACACCGCTTCCGTAGTTATTTTCCTCCTTAACTCAAAATATAATAGAAAATTTGTTAATGTTCCCAAGCCGTCCCAGATCTAGGTTTTTTTGTACTTAAGGCGTGTTCTTTTTGAGTTAAAAAAAATTGGCTGCGGACATTTTCGATTTAGAGTTATTTAGAGTTTTGTTTCTGGTATATATTGGTATACTAAAAATAAAGTTAGTACAGCACTACCAACTTAAAAAAACCTAAAAAAATATACTAATAGTTGATGAACAAACATCTCATATGATATGTTGAAGAAGTTGTCCAAGAATCGAAGGATGCCACTAGTTAGGCCTGGGCAGCCACATGGAGGGTGAAATAAGATTATCAAAATTGCGGCCTCCACCACCCGAGAGAAAAAAACGTCGTTTAATTGGGAATCGCCAAATGACAGATCCAATGTCCAAGCGCAACGTTCAGCAACAACAATGTGTTGATTTACCGACTGCTTAGCTAGGATTGGTTTCAGTAGGGTTTTATAACTAAGTGCTTATATTAAAGTTAACGTAGTGAATTGAAATGTCTTTTCTTTGATATGAGGGGATGGATTGAAAAAAATAGTTTTCATTTTCGAAATGTGCCTATTTATGACAAAATTGATACTCAAACAATAGAAAGAAAAATCCCTGAACTTAAAAAAAAATTAACTTAATTTTCCTAAAACAATTTTTTTAACTATTTTTATTTTTTAGTGAAAATTGAGGTTTTGTGACTTAAATGAGTTCTTTTAGATTTATAACATTGATTAAATTTAAATATATTTGTAATAAACAATTTAACTGATGAATATTAAAAATATTTTGGCCTTGAAGTTAAAAATTCCAAAAAATAAAAATATATTTGTGTCTCGGTCCCTAAGTGAGTCCCACTCAGGGACTCAGGGACCAGGTACTGTCAAATTCAAATTCATAAACTTAAAATTAATTTGTTGCGCATATTTTTGTTTTTTTAAACTATCGCTGCAATTCATGAAGATACAGCATTAAAAAAAAATTTCAATTAATAAACGGCGACGCATGTAAAATTGGGATGAAACTCTTGCAATTATTAAAATTTTTCATTTCATAAGAATCTTTCGCAGATTTTGAAGAAATTTTAGTCTAAAAAAAACCCTTCAAATATATGCTTCAAAAACTTGAAACGGAGCTGAATCCAGGCGTGACCTCATCAATGTGTCGCTTGAGATACTTATAGCTGGGGGCTGGTGATACCAAAGTCTACGAATTTCGAATTCCGTAGCCATTTTTCGACTACGATGGGAACTTGTAATAGATTTTTCGGGATTCGTAAAAATGTTTCTATTGCGACATAGTTCGTGATAGGGGTGATTATAAGTTATATGAACATATGTATCTTGAAAATAAAGATGGAACAAAAGCCAAATATGTAAAGTGTTAATATGTTCTGGAGCTGGAAAACCTCTCCCGTACACCAAGAACTCCTAATGGTGCAACGAATTTCGTTTGCACGCGTAGTCTCCATCACAGAATAAGATACCATTTGTGATGGTCACGTGAAATAAAAATTATTATAAAATAAAATAAATGCAAACATCTTCTGTCTGTCCCTTCATGTTAGTTATCTAAATGTCAACCCAATCTGTTAGGTCAGCGTTCATCTCGTTCGTGTCTTTGATAGGTCCAGTCTAGCACAGACACATATCTACAATAGATGTTCCATCTTACTCACCTAAATACGATGTTAACAAAAATTAAACTTTGTATATCAAGCAAAAATACAAAAATTACAAAAAAAGTCGATCAGTTAAGTGTATTAAGTATATTTAGTTTTGATAGATAAGTAAGTTAGTTTGCCACTTCTTATGTTTATGTCTTATTTTGTATCTTTTTTCTATAATTAGTTTTTAAGTCTTAATTTATTCAACTATTCAATTCTATATATATATACATATATGTATATATAGTTTTTTTATTGTAATAGGTGAAGTTTACTCACTCCGGTCAGGTTTTGTTGCAGAATTTCAAATGCCCTCAAGCCACTGATGAGTAATTATACAGATAGTCGACTCAGCATACCTCCGTCCCTTTGAAACCGCAAAAAATTTTTAAAAATGGAAAAAAATACCTCTCTCAAATGTTCTATCTGTGAATACGTGTGAGCCACAGATGAGGAATTAACCAGATAGTCAACTCTGCAATCCCCTATCACTTTCAACCCGCAAAAAATATTTTATGACAGCCGCAAAATCCTCTCTCAATTTTCCCATCTGTGAATACGTGTGAGCCAGACACCTGAAGTTAGATCTAATTTTCTAGATTACCCGCCAAAAATAATTGTGGGGAGTTTTGAAATATATCCAAATCGCAACAACAAAATAGCTGGTCACGGCGGATGTGTTGGGAAATAGGAAATTCTGCGAAGTGTTGAGTTTATGTGATTCAACTTTTTATTTTATTTTAATATAAATGTTTATAAAGAAGCAAAAAATTAGTTACCCTATAAAGTTGTTACAATTTAGTTGGAATATTTTTTGCGGTTGTAAGAAATAGTTCTCTATTTTTTATCTGCCTTAAAATAAACATTCTTGGGTTTTTGTACTTTTCCATTTTGGTTAATAAAATGAGATAAAATGCATATTTTATTGTATTATTGCATAAATATTACTAAATTAGTAATTTTTGGGTGTAAAATATTTGTAGTAAATAGTGTGCAATGGTTTTTTGTATATATATTAAATTCTTTGATTGTTTTTATTCAACATATGAAAGTTTAATGAATATATGTATATATTCGGGTTCCGTGCATGGATAAAAAAAAAGTGAAAAAGAAGTATTTGTAATCCTCCTTAAATTATGTTGTGTTACAAGATTTGTACGTTTAGTCAATCAATTTTCTTAGCTGTTTCTTTTCTAAGGCGGTTTTGAAATTTTTTATATAAGTTAATATGCTTTATTTTAAAATTTAAAGTAAGCGATAGACGGAAGAACGAGAAAAAAAGGTAGCTGGAATGCACTGCATAAATATATTGGGGGTGAATTTTTTTATCGAAAATGCTTGGTAGTTGAGTACATCACGAAAATGTTTGGTATTTGAATACATATCATAAATAAGCATGCACATTATGTTACATATATATTGAATTATTTTGCCACTTTTTTTAACAGCCGACTTTATTTGTCAGGTTATAATGTTTTGTAATTTTATTTTATATGAAAATAAACAAAACAATTTACTACTACTACTACTACTAGGAAGTAATTGCAAATTTTGTTAAGAAAGTGTTTTGATGTACCAAAAATAATATTTGTAAGAATTTGGAATTTGGACGTTTTATTAAAAGCGTTTTAAACCAGTGTTCAATTGTGTAGAGTTACTTAACTGCTTCAATATAACCATCCATAATCTACGAAATCCTTGCTAGTATAGTTATACTTACATTTATTGTCAACCGAAAATATATGATGAACTTACTTATTATATATTAGTCACGTTAATCTATATTATTTTGATTATTTTTCATTAAAAATTAGAATAAATTAGTTAAAACACAGCTTTATTCTTAATATTATAATATTTTATTATGTTATTAGTTGTGTGGTAAGTATGTTTTTATCAATCCATATTCACCGCATAATGACCATGTTTATTTTACACACCCAAATTGTGAGTTGTAATCTGCTGAAATTCATCAACTGTTCCCAACTTCTTGCTATAAAAAATGACATTTCATGGGCGCGGCCATTAGCCCCATATAATTCGATTTATGTGTGCGTGATTCCCATTTGATTTGCACGTAAAAGTCCATATAAGTGCAAATTATGTGGGGCTTATCAGTTCGACTTAGCTTGTAGGCAACGTGAGAGATTCGCTCTCGAGTTGACTATCTGGTTAATTCCTCATCTGTGGTGTGAGCCAGCCAAATAAAGTACGTAGGCGTTGATGTGTCATTAGCACGGGCAGTTTTGCAAGAATTCCAAGTGACAACAAAAACAGCTGATTATAGCGGATGTGTTGGGGAAGTGTTGCTAATATATTGAGTTAATATATTTATACACATATTCGGAACATTCATATGAGATAATAAAGTTATTAAATTTATTTCATCATGCTGAACAAATTTAATAACGTTATTATCTTTGAATTGGAATAGTGAATAGCGGTGAATAAAATAGCAGTGAATTTATGAAAAAATATGTTAAATTATTGAAATGGTCATTAACTAATCACGCGTTACTCATTAATTTTATTCATTGAGCTTTAATTTATTTTACCTACAATTTCAGTAATTTTAAGGAATATTTCATTAATTCACTGCTCAAATATTTATCGCACCTTCCATTTAAAAATTATTTAATTCTAATTATTTTACTCGACATTCGACAAATCAACCAACAAAATAATTTAATTCTTACTGACAATTTAAAACTGCTAAATTAGTTTAACTACCGGCAAACAAATTACGAAAATCTTTTTTTATATTTACGAAACTGCTTAAAAATGTTTACCAAAAAAATATGTTTGTTAGGTAAAACTAAAATAATGCATAATAATTCAAAACAATAAACAGAATTTTATTCTTTTGCAAATTCATCATAAATCGTCGCATGTTATTACGATGTTATTGGACACAACCCAGTTTTGACTTTTAATATGTCAACATGAGATCTTTTCCAAAATGGATTCTTAGGCGCAAAACTGCTATTGTGTGCGTGAGCTGGCTCAATTTGATTTGCATGTAAAAACATATACGAACACAGTACTGCGCCTTTTTGAAGCAAATAAAAAAACATAAGAAAAGGCTACAGTCCGCTTGGCGCGAACAGTATGATACCCTATCCATATCCCTATATGCCCTAAAGAAAAAACATTAAGAAGATGATGGATAGTATTTTATTTCATTCTATTAAATTTACAAAAAAAAAAATATCTTTTGAAAAAACGCTCCCAAAAAGTGGGCGTGGCCAAAAACTTTGTATGGATGATATGTTGGAAAAAATATTTGCTAAATATCTTGTTAAACATTTCTTTTCGCTTTCTATGAAAATTTTCGAAGAAAACAGCATTTTAGTGAAAAACGCCCACAAAAAGTAGGCGTGGCAAAAACTTTATATGACAAACTTATAAAGGAGGCCAGTGCCTACATATCTTCCGAAGGTTATAAAGCTCTATCTCTCTAAGTTTAGCTTTAAAACGGTTTTTTCTAAATTGTGGGCGTGGCAGTGGGCGTATTCAAAAAATTTTACAGTTAACCATTTCGGAGCCCTAGGGAGTATGTGGTCCAAATTTCAGCTTCCTAGCTTAATTTAAAGGGCCTAAAAATTGCGTACGGACGGACGGACGGACATTGCTAAATAGTCTAGGATTTGGTCCTGATCATAAATATATATATTTTTATAGGTCTACGACGAATATTAAGGAGTGTTACAAACTATGTGTCAAAATTAATATACCCTTAGGATAGGGTGTAACTATAGGCGGGAGAGCCAAAAATCCTCTCAGTCGACTATCTGTATAATTACTCATCTGTGACCCAAACCTATCGAGCTCTCACTAGATGGGGAAATTATATAGTATTTTAAAAAGTAAAAAGTTTATTTGGTACCAGGGAGGCATGCGGTAGGGGCAAAAGATAGATTACTTGTTGGTGTCGTTCTTTTGTTATTTATTCTCCTTATTGTGGTATATTTATTTACTTATTTTAGTATTTATTACAATTAATTTTTGTTATTTATTTATATACAAATTTTTTTATACCCTATCCTAAGGGTATATTAATTTTGACACATAGTTTGTAACACCCCTTAATATTCGTCGTAGACCCATAAAAGTATATATATTTATGATCAGGACCAAATCCTAAGACTATTTAGCAATGTCCGTCCGTCCGTCCGTCCGTACGCAATTTTTAGGCCTTTAAATTCAAGCTAGGAAGCTGAAATTTGGACCACACACTCCCTAGGGCTCCGAAATGGTTAAGTGTAAAATTTTTTTGAATACGCCCACTGCCACGCCCACATTTTAGAAAAAACCGATTTAAAGCTACAGATGGACAGATAGAGGGTTATAATCTTCACAAGATATGTAGGCACTGCCCTCCTTTATAATTTGTCATATAAAGTTTTTTGCCACGCCTACTTTTTGTGGGCGTTTTTCACTAAAATGCTGTTTTCTTCGAAAATTTTCACAGAAAGCGAAAAAAACTGTTTAACAAAATATTTACCCAATATTTTTTCCAACATATCGCCCATACAAAGTTTTTGGCCATGCCCACTTTTTGGGGGCGTTTTTTCAAAAAATGTTTTTTTTTTTTTCTAAATTTTATAGAATGAAATAAAATGCTATCCATCATCTTCTTAAGGTTTTTTTTGGGGCATATAGGGATAGGGATAGGGTATCATACTGTTCGCTCCAAGCGGACTGTAGCCTTTCCTTATGTTTTTTTTTATCTGTTTATATACACATATATCAGTCTTTTTTTGTTATTCATTTAGTTTTTTGAGTGTTTTGTTTTTGTAATTTTTTTTTGTCGGAGGTTGCGTTGCTCCGATGGAGCGCTGAGAGACAATTATAGGTCCATTGTACTACTGTACAGCTGTCGGGTTTTGAGAACAGAGTGATGTGGCAAATAAAATAGATTTTCCCGAGCGAATTTCCCTAACGAAAGATATTCTTCACGAAAACGAGTGTAGCCCTGTTGAGGTTGTTTATCCCTGGGGAACCTTCTTTCCATAGACTTTATACGATGAATGACACCAATTATTGTGCCTGAAAACTGTGGTGAGTTGTTAAAAGGTAGCTCTACGGTATAAGTACCTTCTACGATATTGTTCTAAAAAATTGATTTTCAACTTCCCTTTCTTCTTGGGACAGAAATGATTTTGGATCTACATCTTCAATAGTCCAGGAAACTTGTAACAACGCATCAACATCAAGAATACTGTGATGCGATTGGATAATTGGTGGTTGGTCTTGCATCAGCTTGCCTGCAAAGACACAACCAAAAACATTTTTTTGTGCAATCGGATGTCCTCCTTTACTATACTTGAAATCACCCTGAAGTATACGTCGTATTACATCGAAACAACTTCCCTAGATTTGTCTGCACCGGTAAGAACTCCTGCATTTCGACGTTATAACCCCGCCTTTTTCATATATGAAGGATATCTGAATCCCGAGTCTAAGAGGAACCTCGTTTGATGGTATATAGTCCCACTATCTGTTACATTGCCATAGCGGTGGTCAATAGCGTTAGCGGCAGCCGATGCTGTTCACTTAAGGAGTGGTTATTTAGAAGACGATCCGGTGTAGCATGGGAGCTAATACTACTATAACTCTCCCGAACGGAAAACTCGTACATGGAATTTTGAGTGAATTTTAATTCTTCCCATAATTCGTTCACCTTTTCCATGCGAACTTCGAACGCTTCTACTGCTATGGTTTTTATTAAATGTTCCGTAAAGAAAGCGTGTTTGGTTAGCGAGCCTTTTGGTCGATTATTGTAATTTTTGCATTTTCCATCTAGTGTCGGCTAACCATTTGCCCACTTAGAATGAATATTTCAACCTCGAATAGATTCCTAAACATGTACTCCCTAACTATAATATGAGAATTCCCGTAAAACCTGTCCATGTTTAGAATTTCTGTAAGTATTATCAGGTGACCCACAAGGTCTACTGGATTAAACTCCGTGTTACACCTGTAACACGGAGACATGCAATATGCTGCAGTTTCTGCAGTGCAGTGCATCCTGCATACCACTAGTAATGGTTGCACTAAGCTTACCATTAATAATTATAGCCAGGTCATCTGTATAACCAATGGCGCTTCAGCGTAGTCTATAGGAGTGAGAAGAGTACCGCTCCTTGTGGGCAGTATTTAACTGCCGTCGCAGACACTGACACATCTTGTGAGTAGGATGATATGATTCGACTTTCCAGCATTGCTCCAATCTCTTGGTTCGTAGAATATTCAATACCTTTACCACTGATTGCCCTGGTAATCGCGTCATATCCGGTGTTATCGAAGGCGCCCTCAACGTCTAAGAATTCACATTTCCTATGATATAAGTGAAGAGCATCTACAGCATCTACATCTTTCCCTTTCTGTACGCAAATTGACTTGAGTGAAGGGGGTTAGATATTTCTAACTAGCTTCTGATATGAACAAATCACATTCACTTGTCTCCATGAGAATGTGATGTGACCCCAGTTATAACTAGCCCTAAGTAAAGCAACAATGGCCGGTAGTATGATGTCCATAACCATTTGTATTAGAGCTGGAAATAAACCATTACCACCAGGTGCTTTGAACGATTTAAATAAGGCCACCAGATTTTACCAGATAAACTTTTAACTCTACTCGATATCGGGACATTTGGGTCTGCAGTAAGGCTTTAATTGTTTCCTTGTTTCATATCACGGTCCGTGACCGGTCGAAATGAAAATAAAGCGAAATGAAGATCGAGGCAATGAAAGAACGAAATCGGCAAAAGTCTGTCGTGGTTGATGTGCATAGAATTTTGATGATAATCTCAGCAAGCTATGATATGATTTTGGGAATTTTTTTTAATTCTTTCAAAGCTTTAAAAGCGTAGAAGTACGAGCGAGCGTATTGTAGTTGTGGTAGTTGCAACAACAATTGAGTGGAACCTATGAGCTTTTGGTGTGGGTTTTAATTTCAAATGGACCAAAGATCAAGCCAGTTTTGGTGTTGAGTGTTTCCAGCGCTTCATCCTTTTATGTAAGATTGCACTGCAGCGACAACCTTGCACTCGTGATCACCGAAACCAAGATTCACAATTTCTTTGCATGTTTATTGTTCTATGTTAATTTTACTTTGTCAATTATAGTTTTTTCTTCGCGTGCCTTTGTTAGGACTTTATAAGTGTTTTAAAAAAAAAAATTTTAACACTTTTGTACACTTTTGTTTTAGAGTTTTTATATTAATGTGCACTGTGAAACTATTCAAATTTATTGAATGTGAGTATTTTAACACGTTGAGTGCCAAAATAAACTTTCAAATATTTTATCGACCGCCAACTTCGAGACCTCTTAGATTACACCCTTTCCGTTCGACACCAGTAAAGGATTTAAACAGGAGATTCCCAAAGACTAGTGGAATTTGGGAATTGCTACTAAAGAAAATGTTTATAGTTGTGAGTTTAACGAGGATTAATAATAATAATAATATATATATAGGGTGTAGTACACCGCGACCTTGTGGTCTATTGTTTCCCCTACTTATACCTTTGAGAGGTTTAGCTCTCTCTTTCAGAGCCCCCTCACAGCTTAATTCGCCGGGAATAATGTTGGAGTGCTTATGCTCTGGCCTTGGCCTTTGCAAGGAAACTCCCACTTAGACAACATCATCCAGTCCAGTTTCCTTTAAGAATCTTAGAATGAGTAGAGGATGGAGTGGATCCATGGTTGGTAAATCCTTTTCTTTAATTTGGTGTTTTCCAAAGTATTTAAACCTTTTTTGGGTCAGTGCCCCGCAGGATTCCAGTATGTGTTCTGGAGTTTCCGTGGACTCATTGCAGAATCTGCAGAGACCTTCATCTGATATCCCTATTTTCCTAAGATGTTCCCTGAGTTTACATTGCCCCGTTAGGAAACCAGTTAGGATACGTAGGTTATTTTTACTAAGACTGGTGCATGCTTTAAATAATTTGAGATTATAATCTCCGAAGAACTTTTTGGCTTGTCCCAGACCTCGGAGATCTCGAAAAGTTTTAGCCCTTTTCCGATTTCCGGAAATCTTCGCCAATGAAGGGTGTTGCTGCCCCTTTTTTCACTAGTGAGTCCGCCCCCACGTTATCAATAATGCCCACATGGCCTGGTATCCAGCAGACATATATTCTATTTTTCTTGCCCAATGTTGAGTCTTTGTAGGCATTCCCATACAAGTTTGGATTTAATGAAATTATTGCTATGTTAAAGTTTCTGTAATTCATTTCGAGATTGATTCGAACACATCTTTCTATGGCGCATATTTCTGCTTAAAAGATACTCTTGCCCATGGATTCGTAATGTTTCGTTCTTGGCCCAAACACCCCTGCACCAGTTCCTTTATCAGTTCTCGATTCGTCTGTATACCACTTTATCGTGTGGTAGCTTGTGGTAGATTGTGGATTCATCGCTCCATTCTTTCTTGTTGCTGAGCTTTTTTCAGAAATTCTTTTCAAAACTGTATTTCCATCTCTTGGAATACCCAAGAGTGGAAGTTTTCCCAGTAGTGCATCATATTCTTTCGAGCTGATGCATTTTCCCTTTCCAGTTCCTTCCTGAGCTATTCTTAGAAAAGCTTTGTCCGTCGCCTCTGAGACAATGAGGTGTAGGTGAGTTAATTCCAATAGCACCTCCATTGCAGCGGTGGGGCATGTACGCATTGCGCGGGTTATGCATAGGCACGCCAGTATTTGCGCTTTATTAAGAGATTCTCTCGTTGTGATGAGACCTGTTCGTTTTGCTCTTGCTAATGCACCATATGTTATCATTGGTCTCACAATCGCTATGTACATCCATCGTTGAAAATTGGGGGTATAGCCCCACGTCTTTCCCGCTAGGCATATCAAAAAAGCACGGGTTGCTTTTTTGGTGGTTTCCTCTGTCTCTTTCTCCCAGAGGAGTTTACTGTCCAGATGTAGTCCTAGGTACTTCACCTCATTGACCGGTATCAGTGTCGTGCCTGACAATCGGATTTCCTTGAGTCTTTAAAGTTTCCTTTTCCTTGTGAATAGCCCAATCGTTGTTTTACCCGGGTTGATGGTCAGTCCAGCAGTGAGGCACCATTCCTGTGTTACCCTCAGACCTCGTTGTATGATGACGCAGAGAGTTTCTTCAAACTTTCCTCTTGCAATTAAAACTATGTCATCAGCGTACGCCTGAAAGCTGATGCCGAGGGTAGTTAATTTTTCCAGTAGTTCATCCACAACTAGGGTCCACATCAAGGGTGATAATGCCCCTCCTTGTGGGCATCATCTTGTAGGTTCTACTTCAATAGTTCCTGTCGTTGTCTGTGTCTCTGCTGATCTAGTGCTCAGCAGTTCGCACATCCATCTAGATACTGTGTTGGTGGCTCCTTGAAATGACGTAAAGCTGAGCAAGCTGTACGATTTTGGCTGTGTTGAGTCTTTTTTCCCCATCTTTGGTATGAACACAACCTTCGCTCGTCTCCATTGTAGTGGTATGTACTCTATGGCAATACTACTCTTCGCTAATTTTGCCAGGTGTGGTAGTAATATAAGCTGCCCTTTCTGTAGTAGAACTGGCTTAATACCATCCACACCTGGAGACTTGAAGGGGTGAAAGGAACATATTGCCCATTCTAGCCTTCCCCTGGAGCAGATGACTGATGCGATTTCCCAGTCGTCCTTTCGAGGTCTAGGTGGAATGGTTCTGTTCTCTAAGTTAGTGCTAGGCGAGCTTCCTGGAAAGTTAGTTCGTAGAAGTAGCAATGCTCTCTCGTTATCGCTGTTGCACTTTTATTATTGTTAACAAAAACCGGTAGCAAACTACTGAATTAATGATTTACTGGCGGAACAAAAAAAAATTAAGAAAACTAAATTGCGGCCGCCAATGCCCGATAGAAAAAGTCGAATATTTGGAAAGGTCAAGCGACAGATCCAATGCCCAAGGGCGATGAAAAAAATCGGAAATCACTGTAGAGTAACGCGAAAAGAAACATTTTTTTTTAAATTTTACGTTGTAACTCTGCGTTGGAGAACGGTCCCTTTATTGAACGTATACCCGAAAGGGTTTGGCGAAGATATATGTATATATAAATGTAGATGGGATGACCGTTGGGGAGACCCGCTATCGCTTATCTCGAATTGAAAGAAGAAGAAATTAATGAGGTCGCGCGTCCCGTCTTATCTCGGGAATTGGAAGCGGAGGCAAAACCCCACCAAATAATTGATTTTCAACAAAAAGACAAAAGATTTTTTTTTCCCACTCTACTTATCTATTCTCCATTTTGTTTGTACGTCCTTCTTCCCTTATTCTCGTCTCTATCCCAATGTTTCCTCCGCCCATAGACGTCTTTTCCTTCTTGTCCTGGATTTCTCCTTCTTGACTTTACCACCTTTTCTTTTACTTTTTTTTTGGTATTTTTACCTTTTTTTTTTACTACCACTTAAAACCTTTTCAGGGAAATCTCTTACAATTAGCACAAAAACTTCTACCGACTTGCCTTTCTCCTGGTCAACCAAGAAGTGGTTTTCCAGATTCCTTTGTTCAAAGTCGGTCAAAGTTGGACATTCACACTCGCATACATACTTAGACAGTGGAATCTTACGTATGGCGTGCCATGGACTCCACTACACACGCATTCAAACTAGCGAACCAACGGGCGGTATTTTCCAGCTACTCCAAAGCAATTTTTGCAGTGGTGTGCCAAAGCTCTCCGTTACCCCTTCGCTTTCAACAATTTCCACTCGCTCTTACATTACCATGGAAAGTCCGGTTGCAGTGAATTCTCTGACCAACCTGGAACAACCTTTCCAATCCATTCCGATTGGCTTACCCGATTTATGAATAAAAAGCGCTAAGGAAATTTCCCTGAAATGTTAGCCACGCGTTAATGTCCCCACTGGACGAAGTTAAATTTGTAACAAACCACTCTCTAAAGGACTTTTCACATGAGAGATACAGACAAATCCATTTTAATGTATTTATGAATAGATAATTTCTATTGCTTCTACAACAAAAGCTTGATATTTAATTGATCTAACATATTATCTAAAAAAAACTGAGTCTAAATTGATTTAAATAGCAATATTTACAATAACAAAAAATTTCCCGCGAATTGAAAAATTCTTACCGCGAACTGTCACTCTTTATTCACAATCCACATAATACAGACGCGATCAACAAATCCGTGAATGAAAAGTTCGTTCGAACATAACCTTGAAATTGACAAATCTTGCTGCTAACATTTAAAAATCAGATTCGAGGGTACCTGCGGCTAAAAAAAAGTTCTCATGTGAAAGAAATGTCAAAATTTACGAATATTCGCCAGTTCGCAGTTTGCATTCGCTCTCATGTGGATGATCCTTAAGTGGAGGCCAAGATGTGGAGAGAAACCAAGAGCCATTCGGACGAGGACGATTATCCCTTGCTCACCCAATGTGATGAGTCATACCCCAGCTATGAGAGGAGGACAAGGAACCGTGTCATACCTTACATGTAGGAAAATATATTTATGTTGGGTTCTCGGCCTTACTGGATCGATTTGTTGTTGGAATGGTGTCCACTTGTTGGCCACTCATGTTAGTTGGTTGGCCAAACTTGGCGTATGAAGCTGGGTCCGTTGGTGAGCGTCCACGCTATGTTCTGACCCCATTTGACAGTTGGGGCGGTGGTGCGTTAAGTGTCACCCAATGCAGTTTTTGAGTGTTATGAGTGTGCGCAATGCTTTGGCCGTCCGCCCGCACTCCTCTGCTGCTCCCATGCTTGAAATGCATGCCCTGAAATTTGAGTTTGTGCTCCCATCCCAGGGCCATTTCGTAAATAATGGCGTCCTCTACGGCAGTGAGGTAACAGTTGTTGAGTATCTCCTATGGATAATTCACAGGGAGAACAGCTACCTGCTCGGCCACCGCACCAGTAGTTTATCGTACCCGCGTCGCGACCGTTCGCCGAAGCAGCGTAACTACGACCGACCACGGTGGCATTGGCTTTCACAGGTGGTGGCGGCTTCCTGGCTAGTGCTAAGATGCACTTTCCGGGAGTCTCCTTCTTGACTGGTTCCGGGCATACCTTGCACAAAGCGGTCATTATGGATGTCATGATCCACTTCTGATGCGGTTTGTCCCCGCAATTTGTTTAAGTAATATTTTGAAGCTTTGTCTTGGTTGCATGTCCCACGAGTAGCGCGGGAAACGATTGTCAGCCACGCGTCGTAAGGCCATGGTTACTCTCCGAGGCGGCAAAATTGTTTGTATCGCCATAAAATTGGTTGCATCCCATATAATTTTTTTGTTTGGCGGTTCTTCAGGAATATGCCTTTAAAGAATTATAGGTGCTGCCAAACTGGATACAGTGTTGTCCAAAACAAACCAGAATAAATTGAGTTCGCACGTATACAATAGGGGCAAAACTGATTTATCTATGTTTTTTTCAATTTAAGTGACTATCTTTAATTTTGAGGTATAACAACTCTAAGCGCTATAACTTCAGCAATATTAGATATTGACTTATTTTACCCTTAAAGTTAAATCAAATGAATTCCCTGTAATGGGGTTTTGATCTCTACTGAATTTTTTGGACATGTGGAATTTTTGCTAACGCATATTATTATCTGTCGCGTAGTTGGCGTAACCGGTTTGTGCCAGCATTCTATTATGACTTTCGTATATTGCGATTCACTTCAGTGTTATTTGTAAAGCGCAGTTGCTTGGCTGTTCATTGTGTTATAAACATTTAAATATAAATAATCTCAAAGTTTTAAAAAATATTGGATAGTAAATATTTCCTGGTAAGTACCACTTATTACATACAGCTTTTTCTGAAAAACTGCCGAATAAATAGATTTTTTTATTTATTTTCAGAAAAAATCTACTGGAAAATAATGAAAGTGATCAACAAGTATGTTTTGCCATCTCACTTAAAAGGAATTATAAATTATTACAACTTATTATTTCAGCTTTAATGCAGCCACCAAGTTTACTGTGCCCTATTCCCCAGATGCCACGCCACTTTAAGGTAAGTAGCATTATACATGTATAACTAAGTGTCATGCATTCACTGCTTCCTAGGATTGCTTCAGAATGCATATCGGACGAATCTTTTTCCCGCTGGGTAGGGACACTCTTCATACATATACAACTCGTTCTACTACAAACAAAACCCTACAAGAAATACGTACCATATGAAAACAGGTAAGAACGACTGATTTTAATCCAGGCTTAAAGGCTTTCTGATGCAATTTTTTTTGCTTTGTTGGCAAATGGTTCTTGTTTTTTCTCATGCCTTCTTCGACCTTTTTAAATTCAAAATAGATTCTTATGCCAGTTTCTGAATATGAGGGGACAGTAGTGTGTGTATGTGAGCTTTGAAAAAGTCACATCACGCACATGCCTCGCTGCACTTCTACTACTGCACCGTGCAAACAGGTTTTCATTTAAAAATAATCGTTTTCGTTTTCTTGTGAGGCTTTGCATCAACAGAGTTTGTATGTCCTATAACTTTTAGTATAGTGGACAGACGAACATATGTGCATAATGTTCATAACTAATAACGTGATCGGAATTAACATACACATAACCTTAACGCTTAAGCGACGCGCAAACCCATTCGAAGATGTGACTCAGTCCAGCAAATACATGTATAAAACAGAGAAGAAGAGAATCGCTCTTACTTTTGTATTACCCGATGCCACATTATTTGTAAAGGGTGATTTTTTAAGAGTTAAGTTTTTCAAGTTCGCAGCACTGGTTAGGAATGGCGTCCAAACGTCATCTGTCAAAGTGAAACGTTTTCAGTACACTCTGCCATTTAATCATGAAAAACTTACAAACGAGCAACGATTGCAAATTATTGAAATCTATTATCAAAATTCGTGCTCTGTGAAAAATGTGAAAATCTGCTGTTTTATCGAAAAATTGTGTTCAGCGATGAAGCTCATTTTAATAAGCAAAACTGTCGCATCTGGAGTGCTGAACAGCCACATGCCATACAAGAATTACCGATGCATTCCAAAAAAACGACAGTTTGGCATCATCGATCCATTTCTCTTCAAAGACGACCGTGGAAGAAACGTTACCGTCAACGGCGAACGATATCGAGCCATGATACGTAACTTTTTTTCGCAACAGTTGCCTGAGTTGACGTGTGGTTACAACAAGACGGTGCCACATGCCACACAGCTCGTGAAACAATGGAAATGTTGAAGGATGAATTTGGTGAGCAGCTTACTTCTCGAAATGGCCCTGTGAGTTGGCCGCCAAGATCATGCGATTCAACATCTCTTGATTATTTCTTGTGGGGTTATGTAAAGTCGTTAGTATATGTGGACAAGCCGATCACGATTGAAGCCCTACAGGATAACATAATACGCGCAATTCGTGGAATACAGGCCGAAATGCTCGAAAAAGTGACGCAAAATTGGACCTTCCGAATTGACCATTTGAAACGGAGCCGCGGACGACACTTACATGAAGTTGTCCTTATAACGTAAATGGCAACGCCCTATTTATCGATTACAATACAAATTTTGAATATTTGATGCAAATTTGAGTGTTTTCTTCGATTTAAAAAAACTACGCTTAAAAAATTACCCGTTATGTGGTCTTAAAAAATCAGGAATAGCCACCGAAAGAAAACTATAAAAAGTAAAGATCACTGAGATCTATCGAATCTTGGTCAATTAACATATATATTAATAAAAAATAAAATTGCTAAGATTTTAGAGCATGCAGAAATATAATGTTGATCATGTTGGCGTATTTAAAACCTCTTAAGAGTGAAATATATTTCATTAAATTAACCTTTAATTGTCGTGGTTGTTTGAGAAATAACTTCAATCTATGTTATAGCGAGCGAAATAAAATACTAGAGTTCCCCTTAAGGCTCTTAACTATAAATTCATAAAGCTTTATTTCGTGATGGGTTTTTATACAAAAATTAAGTAACAGATTTCTTCTTCGCCTGAGAGTCATTAGATTCATTTTATTGGTTAAAAATGTGGCGAATTTATAATATACAAAAATGTATACAAAGATATAAGATATACAAAGATTTAAAAATAAAATGTTTGCGGAACGCATTTCGATGAGATGAAGATAAGAAAAATGACGATGAAGATGAACATAATGATGATGAAGATAAAGATGACGAAGGTTCTGCTGCAAAAGATGGCATAGGACCAAATATGTTAACCTTACCAGCTAGAAGTGAAGTTATTCACAAAGTCAATTTAAACTTATTCGAAAATTACCTGCTGATTAAAATTAGATAATTGCATAGGGTCAAATGCGTTAACTTTACCAGCTATAAATGAAATGATTCGCAAAGTTAACTTAAACTCATTCGGCAATGACTTCTACGATGAAGTGCACCATTGTTTTGATGATATCTTAAGAGAAGTGGGCGTTTGAACCTCTCCCTGGATGAAAAATCACAAATGTTAGATTTTTCCCTGTGATTTCTCCGAAAACCCTATTACAGTGCCAAATTTCAAGATTCTACGATAATTAGAAGTGCTCCATTGTGATATGTTAAGAGAACTGGGCGTTTGCCACCTCTCTGGAAAATCACATATGTTAGATTTTTCCTGTGTTTTTCCGCAAACCCTATTGCTGTGCCAAATTTCAAGGTTCTACGATGATAGTTTTGATTATGATGATATGTTAAGAGAACTGGGCGTTTGCCACCTCTCTGGATGGAAAATCACATATGTTAGATTTTTCCTGTGTTTTTCCGCAAACCCTATTGCTGTGCCAAATTTCAAGGTTCTACGATGATAGTTTTGATTATGATGAGGAGTTAAGAGAAGTAGGCGTTTGCCACGCCCCCTGGATGGAAAATCACAAATGTTAGATTTTTCCCTGTGGTTTCTCCGCAAACCCTATTACTGTGCCAAATTTCAAGGTTCTATGATGATTGTAAGTGCTCCATAGTTTTGATGATCTGTCAGTGAGTCAGTGGTTACCGTTTTTGATAATTTTGGGGCCTCAGGAGCCCCTCATGTTAAACAGTTGAAATTCGGTATGGAGCCTGCTACTGTGATCCTAATAAATAAAAAGTTAATAATTCTCTGTCTCTAGCTTTGTTGTAAGCGAAGTTAGAGGGGAGGGAGGGCTCAAAATAGCCCGAGTTGGTTCGTGTAAATAAGGGTGTAGTGCCAAAGTGGCTAAAGAACTTGGATGGCCACTACCATGCCCCTTGATATTATCATATCGCCATTGACTGTAACGGCCACTCCTTGCTCATTTAAAAAAAATAAATAAAAATGGCCCAATTATGCCGCAATATTTCCCAGCGTTGTTCAAGCGTATACACAACCATATTCGTTCAGCGGTATAGCGGTATATTATCTGTCAAATCAGACATGAGCTAAGTTTTACCATTCGCGAAATAAGCACTAGTTGAAAAAAAAACGTTAAATGGCGGACCCTATACAAATAAGAAAAAACGCCAAAAAAATAATTTTTTAATTAAGTTTTTTTGTTTAAAATGATTTTTACATTCGCTTTTGATTTTGTCTGAAATTAATTAAACCATCGCGACGTGTCTGAACTGCAAACTTATATGCAGTTATTGTCATGACAATAAATTTTGGAAAACTAACATGGCGCCCAGAATAAAAAAAAACTGTGTACCTATGTCATTGGCGGCTGGAATGACGCTAATTTCCTGTTTTGCCGATTTCTGCTAACTTTCTCACAGTCGTAGCAAATGGCACTGACTCTTTCCCGTTGGGCACTCTTACAGCAAACGACTCTACGACTATTGCCACGCCGACAATTTGCGCACTTTTACATCAAACGACTCTACTGCTGTTGCCACGCCGACAATTTAGAAAAGCAATTTTAAAGCTAAAGTTAGCAGAGAATCGCGAATATACTGGCATTCACTTATTTAATGTTTACGTTGGAGTATTTTTTAATTTAACCGAAGCTGGGAATCAGGAAAAGGAAATCTCTATCATGACTCAACTACGTCTTATAGTTGTGAAGTAGGCGTTGAGTTCGATTTGCTTGGAACTGAGCGAATTTGTGATGGGGAGCGCGTTATTTATTTAGCTTAGATTATGTCGACATTTTTAATTGCATCCAGCTCCAATATTTTTATTCAAATTGCGAATTTAATAAATTAATTAGACGTCTAAAATCGGGACTGACAGTTGAACCAAAAAAAGTAGAATTTTTTGAATAAAACACACGGAGCTGGATGGGAATGGAAGTTTCGATATATAATTAGTGCCTATAGGAGCGAGAGAGATAGCCATAAATCAATGGCTAGGCTGTAAGTGACAGCGTATTATCATAAATGGGGAGTTTGGGGTTTTCCATGGGAGAGATCAGACGTGGTGGATGGGTTTTTTTTCGGCCTTCGTAGACGTCTACATTGACGGTAGAAAAAGTAGAAGAGGATTACGTGATAGAAGTTCTCAAGAAACGTGACTACAAAAGCGTCTGGTGAAATGCACTGGTGAAATGCTCAGCTTCCAAAATAATTGGTTTAATGGTAACCCAGGTAATTTAATGGAGTAAGTTGTATTTTTAAGAATTAATTTCGAACAATAATGAAATTCTAATAGAGTTGTAGCAAAAACAAAAAAATTGTAAAGATTTATTTTTATGCTGAGATAAAAAAGGAATGAATTTGAATTTAAATGCTATCGTTATTGAATTTCCGGGTTGTTAAATAAATGAAATTTATATTATTGTTTTATAATATTCAAATGATCTGCACTGTGTATTATTTTTCTTCGGATATTGCGTTTCCAAAGTTGTTGTCATTTTAGTGATTTTCCTTCGCCTTCAAGAACTCGTACATAACAATGTGTTCGTTAAGATTCGCGGTTATGGATAGGTTTTAAAATTAAAGGAGAGGGTGTGAAGGGACTATGAAAGAGCACGAAGATTAACCAGGATTGTATGATTATGACAAACTTCATTTGAAATTTGCTTGCTCTAGGGGTCGTCGTAAATCGAGTGTATCGGCGGCCATGGATGTTAAATTACGGTTTAGTAAGGGGTGGGCCAGCTTGGAGAGAATTTTTATCTTTACCTCTCCACCTCTCACCCATTATGGAAGAATACGGTGAATTACATAAAGCCGTTTTATTTTTAGGGATAATCGGGTACAGGTACAGGTTCTTTAAGACATTTTTTTGTAACTACTTTCGATATTTCAGGCATGTAAATATAATGTAACCCCAAGTCCAGGGCTTGTGGCAAGGGTCGCCAGCAAGGGTGAAAGTGCCGGATGAGATCTAGATGCTTTCAACTGAACTATTGTCCAGTCAAGTGCTTGCTTCATGATGACGGAATTGGGGGTTCGTTACAAGATAAAGAGATAAAGGGTCAAGGCTTACAAAATAGGTAGAGACTCACGTAGTAATAAGTAACATAAGTACATAAAATTGATAACAGCCATAAACTCCCACCGTTGAAGTTTTCACTTTTTGTGGACTAAAGGAACTTTGGATACCCTTATAATCAGCGAAACATCATACATAGCAGACATTAGGGAAGCGGAAGATTAGAGAAAGGAAAATAGCGATGCGCGTTGGTTTTAAATGTCTGTAAACTATAAAAAATAACCAAATATAATGCGTAAACAGGTGTAAGGTGGAAGGCAACTGTCTATTTCGTTCGAGCACATTTGATGCAAGTAACATTAAAAGAACGATAGGCAGAAGACATTGCGACGGTGAGAAAGTGGGTCAACAGATTTCAAACTAAAGTAGATTTTGGAAGTAAAAAGTGTCAACTTAAATAAGTGATTTATCATTTGAAGCAAAATTAATAAAGGTAACAAAACTGGCTATAATTAACATTTGGGAGCATATAAATGGTAAGTCAATAAATAGTTAATCCTTTAAGTAGTGCAGGTGAGTGCACATCCATCACACCCACCATAAAGACTCTCAGAACGACATTATAATAGTCGGACGGTATTTGGGGAAAGTTTTTCATCCATATATTAGATACATATTTTACTTTTCTTTATTAAATATTACGTACTGATAATCTAAAGTTTATTATATAACAAACTAACTTTTTTTTTATTTATATTTTTTAACTTACTTGAATTCAATAGAATTTGTTGTTAAATTTTAATGTAGCTTCAAAATAAATTTATTAAATATCTACAATTTTCTTTCTTTTTATTAATGGACGAAATTTTGAGCAGGACGGATAAGTTTTTGTATAACCTACAAAATATAGCGTGGAATTTTTGTTAATACAACCAATAATATCGTTTTTTTTCAACAAAATATATCAGCAATATTGAAACTAAAACATTGTTGATGCAACAAAATACAGAGGTTATATTGACAAAATTCTTTGTTGATGCCACAAAATATAACAGTATTTTTTTTTGGAAACAACAACATTATTAGAGACTCAAAAAATTACCTTTATGAAATGACAGTGATAGTGAGTGCCAGCTCACTAAGGCATTTCTCCTGTTTCCGGACGGCGGTGGACGTATTCTACGGATGGATCAACGGCGGCGTCCACAGTTCCAGTTAGGTGGAATAAGTGATCTCCCTATATGATCTGCTTCGACTTATTTGAAGCCCAGGTCTATAGGTATATGCAATACTAAGCCAGGGCTGGTGGCGGTTGGGGATGGGTCAACGGCAGCACTCACATCCCCGAAGTGGGTTACTGGCACCGGAATTACCGGCCTACTGTCCTAGGGTCAAGAACAGGGCCTGGCCCTCCAGGTTGGGGGTTGTGCCGTCGGGGTAACTTCCCGACCACGTCAAAAACATCTAGTTATGGGAGAGACTATGGCAGCCTCGGATATAAATATACCTCAAAGACAAACTAGACCCGGAACGTTAACTGACATACAAGTGTGTACCTGGAATGTGCGGACACTCTACACTCCAGATGTTACTCAAAAACTTGAGTCTCGCGGAACAAGGCCGACATTACCGCGATCCAAGAGATACGATGTATAGGATCAGGTACTATGAGAGACAAAATTGCGACATATATTACAGTTGTAACAAAAGATTGCACGTGTTACGATGCAAATTCGTCGTGGGAAATCGGCTTAGATCCAAAGTAATGGACTTCAAGCCGATAAGTGATCGCTTGGCTGTGATCCGGATCAGAGCTACATTCCAAAACATTAGCCTAATATGTGCACACGCCCTTACCGACGAGCCCGGGGAACATATCAATGAGGAATTCTATGACCTCTTAGACGTAGCCTACGGAGCCTGTCCGGAGTACGATGTCAAAAAAAAGCTGCGAACTGCCCAAAAGAAAAAATTCGACGTTGGACGCTTAGCACATCTGGAGTCGCCAGAGCCTACAAAGAGCGCCTGAGTGAGAAACTCGCCACCGTGTATTCACCTACCACAGACGCCAAAAACCAGTTGTCTCAGTATCTCGACATCATCAAGGAGATAGCCGAAACCACCCTAGGATACCAGCCACCCCAGAGAAAAAACCCGTGGTATGATGATGTATGCGTATACTGGAAAAAGGTGACAGAAGATGCACACATTAGAACTCTGCAGAGGAAAACAAGGGCAGCAAGGGATGAGTACCGAGCCAGGAGAAGGGAGGAGAAGAAGATCCTGCGTAGAAAGAAAAGAGAGCACGCAGTCTCCAAGCTCAAGGAGATCGAAGAGTCCCGCGACCGAAACAACATCCGGAAGTTCTCTAAGAAAGCCAAGCAACTGGCTGCTAGCTTTAAGACCGGAACGCAGGCTCTTCGTAACAGCGATGGAAACCTAGTCACCGACGCGCAGGGAATAGTGATGTATTTAAGCAGCACTTCCAGCAGCTGCTAAAGGGACAAAATGTAGAGAGAGAGTGATGGGGCAAGAAGAGAACCCACGTCCAGTCAATGAAGAACCAAACCCTCCGCCCAGTGTAGAAGAGGTTGGTTTAGCTATTAATAAGCTAAAGAACAACAAGGCCGCCGACTTTGGATACCCTTATAATCAGCGAAACATCATACATAGCAGACATTAGGGAAGCGGAAGATTAGAGAAAGGAAAATAGCGATGCGCGTTGGTTTTAAATGTCTGTAAACTATAAAAAATAACCAAATATAATGCGTAAACAGGTGTAAGGTGGAAGGCAACTGTCTATTTCGTTCGAGCACATTTGATGCAAGTAACATTAAAAGAACGATAGGCAGAAGACATTGCGACGGTGAGAAAGTGGGTCAACAGATTTCAAACTAAAGTAGATTTTGGAAGTAAAAAGTGTCAACTTAAATAAGTGATTTATCATTTGAAGCAAAATTAATAAAGGTAACAAAACTGGCTATAATTAACATTTGGGAGCATATAAATGGTAAGTCAATAAATAGTTAATCCTTTAAGTAGTGCAGGTGAGTGCACATCCATCACACCCACCATAAAGACTCTCAGAACGACATTATAATAGTCGGACGGTATTTGGGGAAAGTTTTTCATCCATATATTAGATACATATTTTACTTTTCTTTATTAAATATTACGTACTGATAATCTAAAGTTTATTATATAACAAACTAACTTTTTTTTTATTTATATTTTTTAACTTACTTGAATTCAATAGAATTTGTTGTTAAATTTTAATGTAGCTTCAAAATAAATTTATTAAATATCTACAATTTTCTTTCTTTTTATTAATGGACGAAATTTTGAGCAGGACGGATAAGTTTTTGTATAACCTACAAAATATAGCGTGGAATTTTTGTTAATACAACCAATAATATCGTTTTTTTTCAACAAAATATATCAGCAATATTGAAACTAAAACATTGTTGATGCAACAAAATACAGAGGTTATATTGACAAAATTCTTTGTTGATGCCACAAAATATAACAGTATTTTTTTTTGGAAACAACAACATTATTAGAGACTCAAAAAATTACCTTTATGAAATGACAGTGATAGTGAGTGCCAGCTCACTAAGGCATTTCTCCTGTTTCCGGACGGCGGTGGACGTATTCTACGGATGGATCAACGGCGGCGTCCACAGTTCCAGTTAGGTGGAATAAGTGATCTCCCTATATGATCTGCTTCGACTTATTTGAAGCCCAGGTCTATAGGTATATGCAATACTAAGCCAGGGCTGGTGGCGGTTGGGGATGGGTCAACGGCAGCACTCACATCCCCGAAGTGGGTTACTGGCACCGGAATTACCGGCCTACTGTCCTAGGGTCAAGAACACGGCCTGGCCCTCCAGGTTGGGGGTTGTGCCGTCGGGGTAACTTCCCGACCACGTCAAAAACATCTAGTTATGGGAGAGACTATGGCAGCCTCGGATATAAATATACCTCAAAGACAAACTAGACCCGGAACGTTAACTGACATACAAGTGTGTACCTGGAATGTGCGGACACTCTACACTCCAGATGTTACTCAAAAACTTGAGTCTCGCGGAACAAGGCCGACATTACCGCGATCCAAGAGATACGATGTATAGGATCAGGTACTATGAGAGACAAAATTGCGACATATATTACAGTTGTAACAAAAGATTGCACGTGTTACGATGCAAATTCGTCGTGGGAAATCGGCTTAGATCCAAAGTAATGGACTTCAAGCCGATAAGTGATCGCTTGGCTGTGATCCGGATCAGAGCTACATTCCAAAACATTAGCCTAATATGTGCACACGCCCTTACCGACGAGCCCGGGGAACATATCAATGAGGAATTCTATGACCTCTTAGACGTAGCCTACGGAGCCTGTCCGGAGTACGATGTCAAAAAAAAGCTGCGAACTGCCCAAAAGAAAAAATTCGACGTTGGACGCTTAGCACATCTGGAGTCGCCAGAGCCTACAAAGAGCGCCTGAGTGAGAAACTCGCCACCGTGTATTCACCTACCACAGACGCCAAAAACCAGTTGTCTCAGTATCTCGACATCATCAAGGAGATAGCCGAAACCACCCTAGGATACCAGCCACCCCAGAGAAAAAACCCGTGGTATGATGATGTATGCGTATACTGGAAAAAGGTGACAGAAGATGCACACATTAGAACTCTGCAGAGGAAAACAAGGGCAGCAAGGGATGAGTACCGAGCCAGGAGAAGGGAGGAGAAGAAGATCCTGCGTAGAAAGAAAAGAGAGCACGCAGTCTCCAAGCTCAAGGAGATCGAAGAGTCCCGCGACCGAAACAACATCCGGAAGTTCTCTAAGAAAGCCAAGCAACTGGCTGCTAGCTTTAAGACCGGAACGCAGGCTCTTCGTAACAGCGATGGAAACCTAGTCACCGACGCGCAGGGAATAGTGATGTATTTAAGCAGCACTTCCAGCAGCTGCTAAAGGGACAAAATGTAGAGAGAGAGTGATGGGGCAAGAAGAGAACCCACGTCCAGTCAATGAAGAACCAAACCCTCCGCCCAGTGTAGAAGAGGTTGGTTTAGCTATTAATAAGCTAAAGAACAACAAGGCCGCCGGCTCTGATGGTCTACCTGCAGAGCTTTTCAAATACGGAGGTGATGTTATGGTAGGGCGCATGCACCAAATCATCAACAAAGTTTGGGTGGAGGAAAGCATGTCCGATGACTGCACCATCAGCACCATATTTCTACAAGAAAGGCGATCCTATGTCTTGCAAGAACTATCGAGGCATATCCCTGCTTAATGTCGCATATAAGATCCTATCCAACGTACTGTGTGAACGTCTCAAACCAAATCTTTACACTAAGGCAAATCCTGGAAAAGACCAACGAGTTTCAAGTCGCCATCTCTTCATCGACTTTAAAGCCGCAATGACAGCATTCATCGTCAGGAGCTTTTTGTGGCGATGGCCTAATTCGGGATCCCGTCAAAACTGATCCAGGTGTGTCCCATGACACTAGATAACACGCGATGCAATGTGCAGTTTGGCAGCAGCTCCTCTGAACTCTTTCAAACATGCACCGGATTTAGGCAAGGAGATGCGCTGTCGTGTGATTTCTTCAATCTTGTTCTTGAGCAGATAGTGCCCAGGGGCAATTGTCAGCACGGAAGGCACTATCTTCAGCAGATCAGTCCAACTGCTGGGGTATGCGGACGATATAGATATCATCGGTCGATCCCAGCGTGCCGTGTCACTGTTGCAGCAACGTCGAGGTAGTTAAGAAGTTCATATACCTCGGGGTAAGCAACAACTCCACAAATGACATCTTAGTGGAGATCCGTCGAAGAATTATCCCTTAGCAAAACAAATGGGTTCAAAACTCCTAACTCGAAGGACTAAGTGCATGTTCTACAGAACCCTTACCCCGCCAGTTCTGCTATACGGTGCCGATAAGCAGGAAAGGAGAGTTAATACTGGGATCCTCTCAAAGAAAAATCCTTCGACGGACATTTGGTCCTGTGTGCGAGGAGGGCGAATGGAGGAGAAGACACAAGCGCGAACTCAATGAGCTGTACCAAGTTGTGGATGTAGTCCGAAAAGCTAAAAACCGTCGACTACATTGGCTCGAGCGAACGGACAACAACGCTCCAGCCAAGAGGATCTTCGAATCCCAGGCCCCAGGTTCGAGACGACAAGGAAGACCGAACCTCCGTTTTAAAGATCAAGCCATCGCGGATGCCAGAGCTCTTGGTCTGGACAACTGGAAGCAGCGTGCTCGGGATCACAGAGGGTGGAAGGCTGCCGTATCTCAGGCAGGGACTCTTCACGGGTTGAGAGCCCGTTAAATAAGTAAAGTAAGCTATATTAATTGTATATTATTGCGGTTCACAAGCTTTATAGAAGATCTTATTATTGGCTTGGAGTAGCAACCAAAACCCCAACGAACTAACTTCGGAAGGTTGTATACCTAGGAACCTTGCTAAATGAGAATAGCTCACCCCTCCGTACAGCCCGTGAAATTGTTTCTCAAATGTTGTTAAAAAAACTATTAAATAAGCTTTATTATTGAGTTGGAAAAGTGGGCATAAATGAATGGGCTCCATACCACTTTGAAAAATGTTTATATGGGATAAGAACCAAAATTACTACAATTGATGATCAAGATGAAAAACTGAATCTACTTAAAAGATATCACTATGACCCTGTCATTTTGACAACACCAGACAGCTTTTTACATTTATATTTTTAATTTCTTAGAATATTATAAAGGGTGATCCATTTCGAGGTTCCCTACTTTTTTAAAGAAAAAAACACAGAAAATTCAAATTTAATGGAGAATATTTATTATCATTTAAAAGAACATTCTCTGGCATTTATTTTTTTAAGATTATATCTATTAAATGTTGGCCGTTGCTACGTCGCAGATGGTCCATCCGTTGAGTCCAATTTTCAATCACTCGTTCGAGCATTTCGACTGGTAACTGGCGAATGACACGCGTGATGTTTTCCTCCAAGGCCTGAATCGAAGCGGGTTTGTCGGCATAAGCTTTTGACTTTACATATCCCCACAGGAAAAAGTCTAACGGTGTGATATCACACGATCTTGGCCCAAAACGTGAAATTATGTGCTCACCGAAATGTTCTCTCAATAAGTCCATTGATTGATGCGATGTGTGGAAAGTGGCACCGTCTTGCTGAAACCAAATGTCGCCGAGATCACGAGCTTCAATTTCAGGCATCAAATAGTCGGTTATCATGGCACGATAACGGTCGCCATTGACGGTTACGTTCGCACCGGTATAATTTTTAAAGAAATATGGACCGATGATTCCACCGGCCCACAAACCACACCAAACCACACCAAACCGTTGTTTTTTCTGGATGAAGTGGCAGTTCTTCAATCTCTTCAGGTTGTTCTTCATCCCAAATGCGGCAATTTTGTTTGTTTACATACCCATTGAGCCAGAAATGGGCATCGCTAAACAAAATTTGCCTCGAAAACGTCGGATCTTCTTGGAACTTTTCAAGAGCCCATAGAGCGAAGCGATGTCGCTTGGGACGCTTTCAATTTAAGATCTTGACGTAAAATGTGCCAAGTCGTTCCATACGTCAGTCCGAGTTGCTGCGAACGGCGCCGAATCGATTCTCTACGGTATTCGTGTACGCTCTCAGTTACGGCCGCTATATTTTCATCACAGCGTGCTGGACGTGGTCTATTCTGTCGAATATTATCCAATAATGAATGCTGGGTCTCAAAATGGGTGATGGTGTAGCGAATAGTACGCTCAGTAGGCCGATTATGTTGACCATAAGTTGAGCGAAGTGCACGAAACACATTCCTCACAGAACGTGAATTTTCATAATAAAGTTGAACAATTTGTAAATGTTGTTCACGCGTAAGTCTTTCCATTATGAAATGCCAAATAATACTAAACAAAAATAACATGACAGCATGACACGACTCACACGTGATCTGTCAAAAAAGGCTATTGAAAAAAGTATCTCTACTTGGATCACCCGTTATATCAATTTTGTTCCCAGTAATGTCAGCATAATAAATTGTATTATAATCGCTGACTTTGCAGTAAATACTTTATAATCCAAGAGAAGCAAATAAAATTATTTTTTTCATTCGTAAAAGGTAATTTAGAGTTATTATTTAGACTCCCACTAGAGGTAAGGGGTCTTGAAGTTAATTTTCTGAAATTAACATTTGGTCCTTCGATCTATTAGAAAAAGCGAATCAGTAAAGAAATAAAAGCGTTACCAGGGCTACAAACACTGGTAAAGAAAATCTTTTTTTTTTCTCCCACTGTCGCAGTAAAAGCGTTACCAGGGTTTAAAATACTGGGTAGTAGTGAATGGTGAGAAAGAGAAAAATTAAAACATTAATTCGCACAATATGGAAGAACCGGACATCTTCATAATAGTGGCAAGACAAAAGTCGCTGGTGGAAGAACTTGAAAGGCTGAAAACTAACTTCGGCAAAGACAGTTCCTCTCACAAGAAGCAAATATATGTCGATGAGAGACTACGACGAATCGATGAGATCTGGATCGAACTCGAACTACGAAAAGGTTAGGTCCGTAGTAAAACACGATACACCATACGTGCAGAGAAACACGTTTCAGTTGGTGAAAGACATGTATGAGAGCACTAAGCTGAGTCTTGAAGATCTTGCTATCAGTATTGCTGCAAAGGATGCCGATAAGGGTGCCAAGCCAAAAATTTCCCTTGTAACGAAAGTTCCTGAAGATGACAGCAAATCTCAAAAGTTCGTACCCTCTAGTGGTCCCAAATACAATTCGCATCAGGAACAACGCCTACGAATAATTGAAATAAAAATAAAGGCAATTAATAAAAATATTGACGAATTTAAGAATACGTTCGACTATTATACCAAGCAGGCGCATGAATTCGAGCAAAATATATTAATTGGGCAATGGAAAGGGTTAACAGAATTACATGACCAGTTTGTGACAGATTCATCGCAATTGGAAGAACAAGGTGATTACATCAGTAACGGAATATGTGATGAAATGCAAACAAGAGTAAATCAATGTATCTATAAGATGGCCTCTAAAGATTCATCGTTAAAAACAAGAAAAAACTACAATCAAAATCCCTATATTTAAAGGCGATTACCTACAATGGCGCCCGTTCTATGATCTTTTTCGGCACTCATTCACAAAAAGACGTCGTTGTGTGAAATAAAAAAATGGAATACTTGAAAGCCCATTTGGAAGGCCCACCCTTAGAACTAATTCAGCACCTCACAATTTCTGGCGCAAACTATCAAACAGCATAGAAATCCTTAAATGGAAGACATGCCAAAGAGCTTAAGATCATGTCTATACACATGGAAAAAATGCTGAAAGGAGGTCATCATGCGAATCATCAGCCTGGGGCAATGCTTGATGCTACCAAGGAAGGCTCTCAACAACATGGGGGTAGATATTTCGTCATGGGGCCCGATGATAGTACATCTAAACTCCAAAATGCTTGACCAAGAAAGCAGAAGCCTGTTTGATCAGAGACTTCAACAGCCAAACAAGATGCCTACGTTAGAGATATTCCTTAACTTTTTGGAATCAATCACTTGAGGTACTATTACCCAGTACGCAGAAGCATTTCAAGCCGGCAGATGACTCCAGACACGCTCTTCATAACTTTTACTTTTCATCAAAGACTAATAATTGCGTTATCTGCAATAGTGACCATAATACCTACTTGTGTCAAAAATTCCTGGCTTTGACACCAAAGGACCGATACGAGCAGGCAAAATTGTACAAGCTATGCATCAATTGCTTGAGACATTACAAGGGTCGCTAATGCGGAAGTTGAAGGACGTGTAAGCATTGCTCCATGTGGATGGATGTGGACTCCGTCCAGCGGCAAGATCAGCCAGAACAAAATGATCATGCATTTTTCATCATCGATTTCTATGTCGATGATGTGATGTCTGGGCAAGGAACGCTTAGAGAGTGCAGAGAAGCGCAGTTTCAACCGATAGCTCTGGTTAAGCAATGTTTATTCTGTTTCAGGAAATGGTCTAGCAATAGTTTACAATTACTAAACAGAATATCGCCAGAGGCGCAACATCAGCACGAAAATAGAATAGATAAGAAAGCCACCATAAAAACATTGGAAATTTCGGTTTCTGCAACTCATCAGAGAGCATAGGCGCTTTCGCTGTTGTGGAAAACTGAAACTAAGGTGGTACCCATCAGACAGAAAATTACTCTTCCTAAATTGGAACTGTGCGGGGCTCATTTGCTGTGCAAAATTCTCAAGGAACTCGAAAGGATTTTTGCCATACAAGTGGATGGGATATTTGCCTGGACTGACTCTACGAGTCTACAATGGAAAACCTTTGTGCCAAATAGAGTTTCCCAGATTCAGGAAGTTACCCTGGTGACAGCGCATTCAGAGGTATAACACCACATCAATGAAAGGATCACTCATTATGGTGGACTGGTCGTAAATGGCTAAGGAACCACAGCTCTACTTGGCCTGCTAGATTTTAAATTAGATTAGATTAGATTAGATTTATTGTTCTGTAATGGTCACCTGAATGTGAAGGAAAAGAGACATAAAGTAAAATGTACAAGAAATGAGATCAATGTCCCTCCGTACCTGTCACTTTATGTTTGTTTTCGAAATTTCGTCCAATCTGTCAGGTCACAAAGGTACATTCACAATAACAATGTACCGAGTTTGTTCGTCTCGTTCGTGTCTTTGATAAGTTTTTTTTGCGGAGACACAGACCCGCTGTAAATGCTCCATCCTACCATAAAATATCAATAAAATGAACCTTTGTACATAGAAGGTACACGAAGACGTATAGGTCGCATTATACACGAGTAATTCAAATAGCGGCTACACCACAAAAAAAAGGTACATAAGACCCTCGTACGATCTGCTCAACGGAATTATTCGAATGGTAGGAAGGGATCTGGTGGATTATTTGAAATGAGAAAGCCACCCGAGACACACCGAGTGCACAAAAAAAAAATAAAAAAATAAAAGTCCCAGTGTTAAATTTCTATTGCATGGTACAAAATCCCAGAAGTTGGGTAGTGAAAAATATATTTATAAAAAAAAAAAAAAAACAAAAGAAAGAAGAAAGTCCTATAAAGGCAGTTGATTTTTTTTAAGCTTATTTTTTTTTTGGGCGGAAGAGATTTAAAATTGGCGGTCACCGATTTTTAAATCAAGTCGTGGCCGCCCAAAATTAAATTACGTCCAAACATTTACTGGACGCTCCAACTCAAAGAAATTGATGGTTTGGGTATATATATCCACCAAATAACCCGATCTCAACCCGATCAAACCCGATATATATATGAAAGTCCATTCTTTGTCCAACAAAGGATTTGTTGTTGTTTTTCCTAATATATAAGCGAATGGGCGAGTAAAGCGTTTCAGACAGTAAAGTCCATCCCACCATCCACCCTCCAAGCCAAAACATTAAGGAGGCAGTAATTTTGCGGATAATAGTTTATAAAATTAATTTAAGTTTTTTTTGTTGTTAGCTTTATTTTTTTTGTATTATATATGTTATATTTATTTTCTATCAGTTAAGTATATTAGGTATATTTAGTTTGAATAGATATGTAAGTTAATTTGCCCCTTTATTCGTTTATTTGTTGTTTTTTTTTATTATTATTTAATTAGTTTTGTAAGTCTTAATTTATTCAATTATCTAGTTTATAAGTTGTTATTTATTCCTTCGTTTTTTCCCTTTTTTTTTTGTATGAAATACATACATATATTTAATCTTTTTGTAATAGGTGAAGTTTTCCCGCCCCGTTTTTTTTTTGTTTCAAAAATTTGTTTTCTTTTTACTTTGGGAACACGATCCCATATACACACCTGTACAGAGCTCTATCCAGGTAGGGAAAGCTAGATTAGAGTAAAGGTAATTTATAACATATGGTTACCAGGGCAAGCGGAAAGGGTAAAACCAATCTTACCTTTTTTTTTTTTTTTTTTTGTTATTTATGTATATATGTATATTTCATTGGATTTATTTATTTACTAATTTATGCTGGTTGTTATTAAATGTTTAAGTTATATGTTAATTTTTGAGCGTTTTGTTTTTTTTTTGGCCATGATAATTAGGGTCATGGTTGAGTTGTAAGCAACTTTTCAGGGGGTGCGGTAGGGCAGGCTAAAGCCCTTTCGGTGATCGTGGTCTGATCAAGAGCAACGGAGACATAAGGGGAGATTCATGGCCAGGAATTTCCAGGTTGGGAGGGTATGGCCACGCTGCACCAACACCAGCAGCACCCTCAAGTGTGGTGGACGTCCGTCCGTTTTTTTTTTGGTAAATTTTTTTGTTATTTGGCATGATTTATGTTTTTGTTGTAGCCTAGGTTGAGTGAGGGGGCAAGAACCACCCTATTTCCGGCGAGCGTAAGCCGTGCATCGCAAGCATGCCGCGTCCCTCGCACTCAACCACTCACTATCCCTCTCTTTTCCCATTCCCATCCTAAGGTCCCGTCCTCATCCTCGTTTCCTGTCATCTCTCCGATCTCTAGCTCCCTCTACATCCCCATAATAGGCTTATTACAAATGGCGCCCAACGTTTTTGTTTGTGCATATCCTTTGTCCTTTATAGTGTCGTCAACAATTGTTCTTGAGGTCAGCACCAAGGAACTCGTATGTCTTCAATTGGAAAGTTCGTAGAAATTGCCAATTTTGAATTGCGACGAGGATCTTTGGTGGTGACATCAGAAACAATTGGAACCTGTTTTGTATTTGTCTTTTCCCATCCTCGTCCTTACCTTTGTTTATATTTTTTCTTTTACTTTTCTATCCCCAAATTTTAATTTTCATTTTTCACTCCTATCATATCGTTTATATCATTCATATAACATGGATCTAGTGGCCTTATTTGGTGTGTTAAACCATTCATGTGGCACTAGTCCATCCTTACTTCTTCTTTTGTGTTGCTGACCCGAACGCTTCAAGGCTTCCATCAGAGACCATCAAGGTCAGAATGGAATTGCGGAAGCATGAGGAGACGCAACAATTTGTATTCGTACCTGTATGTTTTCCAAACTCCACCATACAGAGGGATTAATAATTGTCTGTCCGCAGTCGCTATTCACAATTTTGTTTTTTTTTGTTGCTCAAGTTCAGACCATATGCTTCGGCCAACAACAAAGCCGCCGATGACAGCTGCCCCAAACACCCCCACCTGGTTATGAAAGTCCTGAATATAATCAGAATACCTAATAAATATTAAATTTAAAATTAAATACCCAGTTTTTGTGAAACTAATATATTTTGTCTATATACTATTCTATCTATTTACCTATCTACTTATTAGTCTAGTCACGTATATGATATTATATCAGTTCTTGTACCTTATGTACCTTATGTATATTTTGTTATTGTGCTAGTTATCTAATGTAAATAGTGCGATTTAGTTAAGTATCCCAGGTATATAATATTTATTTAGTTAAGTATCTTATCGAATTATCTAATTTATTTACTTGTTATTTATTTATTTATTATCAGTTAAATTTTTTTGTGGTGAATCTACGTCGTTGCATATGTAGGTGCCCTGCTCTTTTTGTTGAGTTCAATATTCTGTAATGGAAAAAACAAATAGAAAATTAGAAAAAACAAATAATCCACTAGGAAAGCAAATCGTTACCCGTTCTCAGACCCAGACAAATAGTGACGTCGATAAAATGCCGACCTCACGCACTCCACCAGGAAACGTTAAGTGGCCTCCAGTACAACGGTCCACCGTTGGTCCTCCTGAAGGTCTTATGGAGCCATCAATGTTGGTAACCACTTCTCGTGACCACCCAAGCTTAAGTGCTTCCAACGCTTCATTGCCGACGAGTAGATTTTCTAGTTCGACCGAATCCATTACAGCGCCAAGTTTTAGCACTTTAAGTGGTGCTGGTGCAGAGTCCATGGCAGATCTAAATGCCAGCGTTCGAACAGTGGTCGGTCTGGAAAGTAATAGAAATCTTTCGAACAAAACATTAACCGAAACAAATGAACAGAGTAACATGACATCGGATTTAAAGAGTTACATAAACTTAGCTATTGTCAACGCCTTTTCGTCCTATAGCGACTCTCTTCGGGAAGACATCTCCAGCAGTCTAAAAGCTGAAATGCGGAGTAGTTTCCTAGAGTTCATGAAGGAAATTAATGCAGTGACACACGGTGCACCACAATCAACTGTGCCTGTGGAAAGTCACCCCTTACCCCAAAACCCACCTCCACAACAGCAATCAAGTGAAGGTTGGAGGATGAATCTCGACAGAGAGGCGTTCTCCGCATCTGGAATTAACCGTCCAAATCAGCTGGCCTCAAACGTGAGCCATAACGTTGGAATGTTTAGTGGACAACAATTTCAGCATCGTCGGACCCAACCTCCAAGAAGGACTCACGTTCGACAGCAGTGTGATCCGCCTGTGAGAGCCAGTCCTCCGCCCGAAATTCGAGGGCATATCAGAATTGACAAGTGGGGATTGATTTTCGAAGGGAAACCGGATGTGCTGACTGTCGAAGACTTCGTATTTCGCCTAGAGACTCTTCAGGGCCAGTATCGGTGCGCTTGGGCTGAGATTTTGCGAGATTTTCATCTCCTACTCTCAGGGGCAGCCTACGAGTGGTATTGGCAGTTCCAACGGTCTCACTTCCAGCCAGATTGGCTAACTCTACGAGACGCTCTGATGAGACAGTTCCAAAATTCCAAGTCCGACTTCGAAATAATGCGCGACATCATGGACCGCAGGCAAGGCGCCTGGGAGTCGTGTGATGAATTTTTCGCGGCAATTTCAAAGCTGAAGTCCCAGCTCAGGGTACCGATACCGGAGTTAGAGTTGGTCCGTATGCTGAAGAGAAATTTAAACACCAAAATGTTAAAATTGATATACCCTATGGCCATATTTTCGCTGGACCATCTGCGAAACGCATGCAAGGATGCGGAAAACATTTTTTCTAACGCAGAGGCCAGCAAATACCACCGTCCTCCGATGAAGCACACTGCTCATGAAATTGAGTATGGGGAGGACATCGCATTTCCACATGATGACCATCTAGCCGCGCTACAGTATCGCGGCGTGCGTCCGAATTCGACCGGAAGCTTTCCAGGATCAACAACTTTAAGTTGCTGGAACTGTAAAGCTGCCGGTCACACATTTGTCGAGTGTCCTTCGCCTACACGCAACCTCTTCTGCTACAAATGCGGAAGAGAGGGGGTGATTACTCCGAAGTGCGGAAGATGTAACCCGGAAAACCCTCAAAGGAACGCGGTGCAGTCGGGGGAGACGCGTTCGACTCAGACTCCCCGGTAAGTTATAATAGTGGCAGGGAAACCAGGACAAATGGGTCCAATTTGGATAGTCCACTATTGGACTCGACAAAAATAAAAATACTACCTAGATGTAAGGAAGTAGAAATAGAAGGCAAGATAAAAAGAATAGAGGTTAAGCCATTGCATGTTAGAATTAAGAATTATAAAATGATTAGAGATAGGATATTTGATAAAAGTAAATATGTTTCGAAAAAAATTCTGAAAGCCCGGAATAGATTTAAAATTAGAAAAGAGAGAAGAAAGAGCATATCGTCTACCATATTAGATACAGCTGCTGACCCAAGACCGTATGCCAAAATTAAAATTGCGGATAAAGAGGTGCTCGGTCTTTTGGACAGCGGCGCTAGTATCAGCATCCTAGGGAAAGATTGTTTCCAATTTGTTAAATGTTTAAACTTACATGTCCAACCTTTCAAGTCCGACGTCAAAACGGCTGACGGAAATAATCAATCCATTGTTGGGATGATAAAAGCTCCAGTATCATATAAAGGCAGCGAGAAAATCCTCACTATTTACCTGGTACCAAATCTCGATCAGGAGCTCTACTTAGGCGTTGATTTCTGGAAGGCGTTTCAGATAGCACCTAAAGTGATAAGTACGGTTAAATTTTCGGATGTTACAAGTGATTCAAATACTCACCAGCTTTCTCTCCAACAGCAGTCCGAGTTGGAGGCAGTCAGGGGAAGATTTCTCTGCTACACTCAGCATGGGCTCGGAAAGACGGAGCTTGAAGAGCATATCATCGATACCGGAGATGCGGCCCCAGTGAAGCAGCGACACTACCCTGTTTCTCCAGCGGTACAAGCCCAATTGTACGACGAAGTCGACCGGATGATCAGTCTAGGCGTTGTGGAGGAGAGCGAAAGCCCATGGTGCTCACCAGTGGTCCTTATTCGGAAGCCCGGCAAAAATAGACTTTGCTTGGATTCTCGGAAAGTTAATGCCCTGACCAAAAAGGATGCTTACCCTCTCCCACACATCGACGGACTTCTCAGCCGGCTCCAAGATACATACTATATCAGTAGTGTCGATTTAAAGGATGCATTTTGGCAGATACCGCTGGACAATCAGAGTAGGGAAAAAACTGCATTCGCGGTGCCGGGAAGACCTTTGTACCAGTTCACGGTCATGCCCTTTGGGTTGTGTAATGCAGCCCAGAGGATGTGCCGTCTAATGGACAAGGTGATTCCTTCACGGCTAAAGGACCGCGTCTTCGTGTATTTAGATGACCTGCTCATCATGGCTCCAGATTTCGAAACTCACGTTGCCCTGCTGGACGAAGTAGCTCAGTGCTTGCGAAAAGCGAACCTCACCATCAACTTGAAGAAATCCAATTTCTGCTTCAAGGAATTGAAGTATTTGGGTTTCATCGTTGGTGGTGGGAGGCTCAAAACAGATCCGTCGAAGGTGGAGACAATTTCGGAGTTTCCAATTCCAAAGACTCCGAGACAGGTCCGTAGACTGCTTGGTCTGGCAGGGTGGTATAGAAGGTTCATCAGAGATTTCTCCGGCCTGACTGCTCCCATCACGGATACGCTGAAGAAGAGAAAGGAAAAGTTTATGATGACTGAGGAGGCACGTGTAGCATTTGAAAAATTGAAAACCGCTTTAACAACTGCGCCAGTGCTTACTCATCCAGATTTTGGAAAGCGCTTCTATATTCAATGCGATGCCTCGGAGTCTGGGATAGGTGCTGTGCTCTTCCAGAGAAACGATGAAAACGAAGAGTTTCCCATTTCGTACTTCTCACAGAAACTCAACAGCTGTCAGAAGAACTACAGCGTGACTGAGAAGGAGTGCCTGGCTGCAGTCATGGCAGTGCTAAAATTCCGGCCCTTTGTCGAGGGTATGGCATTCACAGTCATCACTGATCACTCTAGCCTGCGTTGGTTGATGACTTTAAAGGACCTGAACGGCAGACTAGCAAGATGGAGTTTGAAGCTACAGGCCTTTACCTTCGACATAGAGCACCGAAAAGGCACACTTAATGTTGTACCAGATACTCTTTCTCGAGTCTACGTCGAGAGCATTGGGATGGAAGAGGTAGCACCTATCATCGACCTCGATTCTGAGGAATTTCAGTCAGATGAGTACAAAAATCTGATCGAGACAATTAAAGGGCATGCCGAGGAGCTGCCTGATCTAAAAATTGAGGACGGTTATGTGTACAAGAGAGTATTAGGCCCCAAGGGAGATGACACGATGGTTGAACACAATTGGCAACTGTGGATTCCATCGGGACTAACCGAGGAAATAATCTCTGGTGCACATAATCCTCCGCAATCAGCCCACGGCGGAATAAATAAGACCCTACAAAGAGTCCGGCAGTACTTCTACTGGCCAAACATGACTGTCCAAATCCGAGATTATGTCTCTGAATGTGATATATGTAAACAGTGTAAGTCTTCAAATCAGGTTTCACGTCCCCCTATTTCTACTAGTTATTGTTCCGATCGTCCCTTTCAAAAGTTGTATATCGATTTTTTAGGTCCGTATCCTAGAACTAAGGCGGGCAATGCATACGTTTTTGTAGTCCTTGACCATTTGTCCAAGTTTGTCTTATTAAAACCATTAAAAAATGCCAACACTACTAGCGTTGTGAAATACTTACACGAAGAAGTGTTTAACATGTTCGGTGTACCTCAAATTATTCACTCCGACAATGGTAAACAATTCGTGGCAAAGGATTTCCAGACTTTGCTGCAAAAGTATGGAATCCGTCACCTTAGGACAGCAAACTACGCACCACAATCTAATGCGTCAGAGAGGGTGAATAGAACACTACTCGCCGCCATTCGAACGTACCTAAAGGACGACCAACGCGATTGGGATATTCACCTCAGTGACATAGCCTGTGCGTTGAGGAGTTCCACTCATGCCTCCATCGGTGTGTCACCATACTTTGCTCTCTTTGGAACAAACATGATGGCACACGGAAGTGGCTATGAACTGGCACAACGGCTGAATGCATTGGACGATGGGGAGTTGCTTACCCTCTCTCGACAAGACAGACTGCAATGTGTGCGTAGTCAAATAAAAGAAAATATTCACAAGGCAAATGCAAAATCCGCAAAAACATACAATGCGCGGTCGAGAAAAATCAATTTTCTACCTGGGCAGGAGGTATATCGGAGAAACTTCGTACTTAGCGATACCTCGAAGTACCTTGCCTCTAAACTTTGCCCAAAATTTACCAAATGTCGAATACGGAAAAGGATCGGAAACAACATGTACGAGATAGAAAATCTATCAGGTAAAAAGGTAGGAGTCTTTCACACAAAAGACCTGAAACAATAAGACTGATAAAAGACTGAACACCACAAGAATACCCTGAATGTTATTTATGTATTGAAATATTATTTGGTTGCTCATATTTATTAGGCTATTTTTTTTAGTTAGTCATGTCCATTTAGTCAGTTATATGTTATTTATTACTTATAGTATTTATTATTTTCTGGGGAATTATATATTTATTATTACCTATCCTGTTATTTATTCCCTCGGAACAGTTATTCATATGTGATTTACTATTTTTGTTGACTAAATTATTTATTTATACCGAGTTTGTTATTTATTCTCTTGTACACTACTTATTATTAAGAAGGTATTAATTTTTTTTCTCACGTTATTAATTTAAGTATATTTTGTTCTTTTCGATTTACCAGTAGCGATATGTTATCGTATACTTATGTTTTCATATTATGCAATTGATTATATTAATGCGTTTAGTTAATTTTTTATGTTATTTATTAATTGATGCTATTTATTTATTTAATCTTCAAATTATTATTGTTTAGATATACTTGCTTTTCAATCTTTTGATACTCCTATTTCCTAAATTTTTGTTTTGTATTTATTCGATTAAATTTTTTTTGTTTTGATGATTCTTAGTATGTATAACGAAGTGAGATATTGTAGACAGAATATAGGTACATAGATATAATTTAGAGCACATGACCTTAGGTATAAGTAGAAAATAAAGAATTAAAACACATACCAATTGTTGTACCTATATCCCGCTCCATTCATCAGATAGACTGCAATGTTGACCTGTAGGGGAGGAGTGCATGTTTAGAATTATATTTCACATGTATAATAACATAAATGCATTGATAAATGTATCACATAGAAACATTTATACTTAAGTAGGTGACAAAGATCGTGGCTCTGGCAAGATCGTCTGCATCAAATACATGAAATGGGGAGGTGGACGTTGTTACTGAAATAGGCAGAAAACTAGTTCATGGAGAAAAATGCAGCACTAGCTGAGATGGTTAAATACATACCTGTTGCCCGACTAGAGTAAGTGGGTTCTTCCCCACGTTTTTATGCCTAAGGCGACCTTTTTACCGTCCATGTCGTCAGTAAACTTCCACCATATCCGGAGATTTGTAATGGTCACCTGAATGTGAAGGAAAAGAGACATAAAGTAAAATGTACAAGAAATGAGATCAATGTCCCTCCGTACCTGTCACTTTATGTTTGTTTTCGAAATTTCGTCCAATCTGTCAGGTCACAAAGGTACATTCACAATAACAATGTACCGAGTTTGTTCGTCTCGTTCGTGTCTTTGATAAGTTTTTTTTGCGGAGACACAGACCCGCTGTAAATGCTCCATCCTACCATAAAATATCAATAAAATGAACCTTTGTACATAGAAGGTACACGAAGACGTATAGGTCGCATTATACACGAGTAATTCAAATAGCGGCTACACCACAAAAAAAGGTACATAAGACCCTCGTACGATCTGCTCAACGGAATTATTCGAATGGTAGGAAGGGATCTGGTGGATTATTTGAAATGAGAAAGCCACCCGAGACACACCGAGTGCACAAAAAAAAAATAAAAAAATAAAAGTCCCAGTGTTAAATTTCTATTGCATGGTACAAAATCCCAGAAGTTGGGTAGTGAAAAATATATTTATAAAAAAAAAAAAAAAACAAAAGAAAGAAGAAAGTCCTATAAAGGCAGTTGATTTTTTTTAAGCTTATTTTTTTTTTGGGCGGAAGAGATTTAAAATTGGCGGTCACCGATTTTTAAATCAAGTCGTGGCCGCCCAAAATTAAATTACGTCCAAACATTTACTGGACGCTCCAACTCAAAGAAATTGATGGTTTGGGTATATATATCCACCAAATAACCCGATCTCAACCCGATCAAACCCGATATATATATGAAAGTCCATTCTTTGTCCAACAAAGGATTTGTTGTTGTTTTTCCTAATATATAAGCGAATGGGCGAGTAAAGCGTTTCAGACAGTAAAGTCCATCCCACCATCCACCCTCCAAGCCAAAACATTAAGGAGGCAGTAATTTTGCGGATAATAGTTTATAAAATTAATTTAAGTTTTTTTTGTTGTTAGCTTTATTTTTTTTGTATTATATATGTTATATTTATTTTCTATCAGTTAAGTATATTAGGTATATTTAGTTTGAATAGATATGTAAGTTAATTTGCCCCTTTATTCGTTTATTTGTTGTTTTTTTTTATTATTATTTAATTAGTTTTGTAAGTCTTAATTTATTCAATTATCTAGTTTATAAGTTGTTATTTATTCCTTCGTTTTTTCCCTTTTTTTTTTGTATGAAATACATACATATATTTAATCTTTTTGTAATAGGTGAAGTTTTCCCGCCCCGTTTTTTTTTTGTTTCAAAAATTTGTTTTCTTTTTACTTTGGGAACACGATCCCATATACACACCTGTACAGAGCTCTATCCAGGTAGGGAAAGCTAGATTAGAGTAAAGGTAATTTATAACATATGGTTACCAGGGCAAGCGGAAAGGGTAAAACCAATCTTACCTTTTTTTTTTTTTTTTTTTTGTTATTTATGTATATATGTATATTTCATTGGATTTATTTATTTACTAATTTATGCTGGTTGTTATTAAATGTTTAAGTTATATGTTAATTTTTGAGCGTTTTGTTTTTGTTTTGGCCATGATAATTAGGGTCATGGTTGAGTTGTAAGCAACTTTTCAGGGGGTGCGGTAGGGCAGGCTAAAGCCCTTTCGGTGATCGTGGTCTGATCAAGAGCAACGGAGACATAAGGGGAGATTCATGGCCAGGAATTTCCAGGTTGGGAGGGTATGGCCACGCTGCACCAACACCAGCAGCACCCTCAAGTGTGGTGGACGTCCGTCCGTTTTTTTTTTGGTAAATTTTTTTGTTATTTGGCATGATTTATGTTTTTGTTGTAGCCTAGGTTGAGTGAGGGGGCAAGAACCACCCTATTTCCGGCGAGCGTAAGCCGTGCATCGCAAGCATGCCGCGTCCCTCGCACTCAACCACTCACTATCCCTCTCTTTTCCCATTCCCATCCTAAGGTCCCGTCCTCATCCTCGTTTCCTGTCATCTCTCCGATCTCTAGCTCCCTCTACATCCCCATAATAGGCTTATTACAGTTCTCTTGTTTATAATACAAATTTATGTTACAAAAATCATTAAGCATGGCTTTACCGTCTGCCTGATTGACATGAGATTAAACATTTAATGACAAGTTGTTTTAATTTAAATATATTCAATCCTTGACTTTCAAAAGATTTAAAGATATATAAGATATATACAAAAGCAAACCATCAAAAAAATAGTATACTATACTAAGTATACTAATTTTTTTTTTTTTGTTTTCAAAATTAAAAGTTCTCAGTAACAATTTTGCTACGGTAATTAATTGCAGCTTTATAGAAATAAAAAAGTTGTTTAACATCGCTTTCGCAGTTTAGATAGGCTATAATTTCTTCCGCAGATTTTACGTCATTTCCTAGAAAATACCTTCTTACTTCTTTAAGGATGGGGCATCTTCCGATGAAATGCAAAACGTCATCTCTCTCAGATAAGTTGCAGAGACTACAATAAATTGGTAGATCTGGACGATGAGGGATATAGTTAAGGCGTATAAGTTCGCCTCTCATCTTAAAAAGAGCCGCAATTAGTTCTTTGCTGTTGTTATTGTGGAAGTAACTTTTTTCAGACAGATTGTGTTTTAGAACGCTGTATGTAGCTCGGGAACGGACGATGAAGCCATATTTAGACAATCAGCTCTGTGTTGTTCATCTACTTTGGCAATAAGATTGCCTACTATCGAAGTCGAAGAAAAGAATGTTCCGGAATCAGGAACTACATTAACAGTTGTTGCGGACTACAGAGCAAGCAATGAGATAATTCAACGGTTTTCTTCATACAACAAATTAATCAGAACAGTGGCATACTGTCAACGATTTTGCTATAACTGCAAACATTGGAAAATTAAGATAAGAGTGACGTTAAAAACATTGGAACTAGAAACCGCCAGCAATGTCGTAATTCGAGCAGTACAACAAAGACACTTCTCGCATGAAATTTCGTGCTTACTAAAGGGCTGCAATTTTCCAAAGACTTACTTACTTACTTAACGGGCTCCCGACCCGTGAGGAGTCCCTGTCTGAGATACGGCTGCCTTCCACCCTCTGCGATCCCGAGCACGCTGCTTCCAGTTGTCCAGACCAAGCGATGGCTTGGTCTTTACAATGGAGGTTCGGTCTTCCTTGTCGTCTCGAACCTGGGGGCTGCGATTCGAAGATCCTCTTGGCTGGAGCGTTGTTGTACATTCGCTCGATGTGGCCGAGCCAATGTAGTCGACGAGTTTTAGCTTTTCGGGCTACATCCACATCTTGGTACAGCTCATAGAGTTCGCGGTTGTATCTTCTCCTCCATTCGCCCTCCTCGCACACAGGACAAATATCCGTCGAAGGATTGTTCTTTCAAAGGATCCCAGTATTAACTCTCCTTTCCTGCTTATCGTCCAGCACTCGGCGCCGTATAGCAGAACTGGCAGGATAAGCGTTCTGTAGAGCATGCACTTTGTCCTTCGAGTTAGCAGTTTTGAACCCATTTGTTTTGCCAAACCGAAGTAACAGCGGTTTCCTGGGGTAATTCTTCGACGGATCTCAACCAAGATGTCATTTGTGGAGTTGATGTTTACCGCGAGGTAGATGAACTCCTTAACTACGAAGTTGCTGCTATCAACAGTGACATTTTGTCCTAGTCGGTGGGCAGATGAATGTTTGTTTGTTGATAGCATATATTTAGTCTTGTCCTCATTCACTTCAAGGCCAGCTAGTTTCGCCTGTTCTTTAATAGCCGTGAAAGCCTCTATCACGGCACGCTGGGATCGACCGATGATATCTATATCGTCCGCATACCCCAGAATTTGGACTGATCTGTTGAATATAGTGCCTTCCGTATTGACACCTGCCCTGCGCACTATCTGCTCAAGAACAAGATTGAAGCAATCACACGACAGCGCATCTGTTTGCCGAAATCCGGTGCATGTTTGAAAGAGTTCAGAGGAGCTGCTGCCAAACTGCACATTGCATCGCGTGTTATCTAGTGTCATGCAACACACCTGGATCAGTTTTTACGGGATCCCGAATTCGGCCATCGCCACAAAAAGCTCCTGACGATGAATGCTGTCATATCGCGGCTTTAAAGTCAATGAAGAGATGGTGTGTCTCGACTTGAAACTCGTTGGTCTTTTCCAGGATTTACCTTAGCGTGAAGATTTGGTCTACAGTTGATCTGCCGGGCCGGAAGCCACACTGGTACGTGCCGATTAGTGTGTTGCAGAAAGGTTTGAGACGTTCACATAGTACGTTGTATAGGATCTTATATGCGACATTAAGCAGGGATATGCCTCGATAGTTCTTGCAAGACATAGGATCGCCTTTCTTGTAGATGGGACATATGGAGCTGATTGTCCAGTCATCGGGCATGCTTTCCTCCACCCAAACTTGGTTGATGATTTGGTGCATGCACCCTACCATAACATCACCTCCGTATTTGAAAAGCTCTGCAGGTAGACCATCAGAGCCGGCGGCCTTGTTGTTCTTTAGCTTTTTTATAGCTAAGCCAACCTCTTCTATACTGGGCGGAGGGACTGGTTCTTCATTGACTGGATGCGGGTTCTCCTCTTGCCCCATCACTCTCTCTACATTTTGTCCGTTAAGCAGCTGCTGGAAATGCTGCTTAAATACATTTACTATTCCCTGCGCGTCGGTGACTAGGTTTTTATCGCTGTTACGAAGAGCCTGTTTTCCGGTTTTAAAGCCAGCAGCCAGTTGCTTGGCTTTCTTATAGAACTTCCGGATGTTGTTTCGGTCGCGGGACTCTTCGGTCTCCTTGAGCTGGGAGACTGCGTGCTCTCTTTTCTTTCTACGCAGGATCTTCTTCTCCTCCCGTCTCCTGGCTCATCCCTTGCTGCCCTAGCGTTCGAATGTGTGCATCTTCTGTCACCTTTTTCCGGTATACGCATACATCATCATACCACGGGCTTGGCTGGTATCCTAGGGTGGTTTCGGCTACCTCCTTGATGATGTCGCGATACTGAGACCACTGGTTCTTGGCGTCTGTGGTAGGTGAATGCACGGTGGGGAGTTTCTCACTCAGGCGCTCTTTGTAGGCTCTGGCGACTCCAGATGTGCTAAGGCGTCCAACGTCGAATTTCTTCTTTTGGGCAGTTCGCAGCTTCTTCTCGTTGGATCATGGTCAGAGTCGACGTTTGCCCCTCGGTAGGTGTGCACGTGCAAGATATTGGATGCGTGCCTCGCATCGATTAGCACATGGTCGATTTGGTTGGCGGTTCGACCGTCTGGAGAGCGCCAGATTGCTGTCGCGGAAACTTAGTGCTACTTATCACCGTATTACAAGCTGTTGCAAAGTCAATTAGTCGGAAGCCGTTACCTGTTGTCGTTTCGTGGAGGCTGTGCTTACCAACTAATCCGCCGAAGATTTTTTCCTTGCCGACTTAAGCATTGAAGTTCCCGAGTACAATTTTGACATCGTACTCCGGACAGGCTCCGTCCAAGAAGTCATAGAATTCCTCCTTGATAGGGTCCTCAGCCTCGTCGGTAGGGGCATGTGCACATATTCGGCTAATGCTTTGGAATGTAGCTCTGATGCGGATCACAGTTAGGCGATCACTTATCGGCTTGAAGTCGATTACTTTGGATCTAAGCCGATTTCCCACGACGAATCCGCATCCTAACATGTGCAATCTTTTGTTACAACTGTATTATATGTCGCAATTTTGTCTTTTCATAGTACCTGATCCTATCCATCGTATCTCCTGGATCGCGGTAATGTCGGCCTTGTACCGCGAGAGGATAGACTCAAGTTTTTGAGTAGCACCTGGAGTGTAGAGTGTCCGAACATTCCAGGTACACACTCGCATGTCCGTTAACGTTACGGGTCTATTTTGCCTTTGAGGTTCGTTCGTTCGTTTATATCCCAGGCTGCCATAGTCTCTCCCATAACTAAATGTTTTTGACGTGGTCGGGAAGTTACCCCGACGGCACAACCCCCAACCTGGAGGGCCAGGCCCTGTTCTTGACCCTAGGACAGTAGGCCGGTAATTCCGGTGCCAGTAACCCACTTCGGGGATGTGAGTGCTGCCGTTGACCCATCAAGGGCTTATCCGCCACCAACTCTTTTCCAACACCCTGGCTTAGTTTTGGATATCCCTAGAGACCTGGTCGAAGCAGCTCATCACTTGTTCCACCTTACTGGAACTGTGGACGCCGCCGTTAATCCATCCGTAGAATTCGTCCGTCGCCGTCCAGAAACTAGAGAAGTGCCTTAGTGAGCTGGCACTCCCCCCCCCCCCCCCCCTCTCTAGTCAGCTGCGGCCAACGACCTTCCACAGTCGAGGTACTAGGCACCCAGCAGTCTCCACGGGGAGGTGAAAAGTAGGAGTTGATGGTGTTATGCTAAAGTGAGAGCGCTTGTGTTCCCATATAATGGCAATCCATATAATCGCAATCACCATCCGTTTGACCACCTACGAGCGAGCTATTATCTTTAGCACCATATTTTGACGAAGATGATCTCTTAGTCGTCGGAGGGAGGTTAGAGAACTCAAACTTACCACAGAAGCTAAAACATCCATATTACCACGAAATGACCATTAGTAGAACATATTTACAGGAAAACACTACATGGAGGTCTACAGTTAATAATGGTAACATTACGTCAATCTTTTTGGATACTTCAAGCAAAGCACGTGCCACGACTTATAATACATAATTGTGTAAGATGTCACCGTTTCAACGCCCCCTTCGGGTAGGGGTTAGAACATACCCGAGGTAGGCATGCCTGTCGTAAGAGGCGACTAAATTCACCTCCGTATACCGAGCATAATAGCGTATACGAACAAATGCAATTGAGAAAACTGTAAGATATAATACCCCAGGTGGCAGAGCAGTTCTACTGGAAAATCCACACTCTTCGGAGGCAGGCTCTGCGGATCTGGGGAGAGCCATTTATTGCAATCTTTTGACCCTTTCAAGGGTAGCAAAATGGTATCTATATCACCACCATCGGGATCTATACCACAATTAAAATCAAAAAGAAGTCCGCGCGTAGCCCAGGACTCAACTGAAAATCGAGTTAGACCAGCTTAAATTCGAGACTAAATCACTAAAAGAATCTTTGATGCAAAAGCTCTCTGAACGTAAAACGCTAAGTCCAGATCGCCGGCGACTACTTCACGGATGAAGAAGAGTTAGAGCGCGAAACTGATTCGACTAAGCGGAGACCAAATAAAACACGTAAGGCCGGCTCCTCACCAGAAATAGTAATGGTTAAAGAAAGTCATAAAAAGTCTTAAACCATTAAAAATGCAACGAAGACGCAAGAAAAACATCTTAATGATAAAATTTACCTTCCGCCGCCAATTAATGTTATCGGAATAACGGACTACGGCAAGCTTTATAAATTTCTTAAGGAAATCTTAAAGTCCACATTCAAAGTAACATCTTTGAACAATAATGTGTGGAAAATAAATGTTAGCGACCCCGACAGTTACGCGAAATCCAATGGTAAACTTACCAAAATAAGTCAGAAAGGCCACACCGAGTAGTGGCCAGAGGACTTCATTCTTCGTGCTGCAAAGACGGCGTTTTGCAAAACCTTAAATCCAAAGGCTTCAAAATGATCAACGCAGTTAATCTAATTAAAAAAGGGAAGCGAAAAACTGATAAAGATGTGGAAACTTTAGTTAAGCGCGGACTTCCGCTATTCATGCTGAGCTTCGAAATTTACAATATAAAAAGTATCTTTAACATCGTAGTTAAAATTGAGCCGATGCGTAAGACAACTAGACTCATCCCTCAATGGAAGCGTTGTCAAGGGTATAACCACACAAACGCATATTGTCAAAATGAACCGCGTTGCGTTAAATGCGCAATGTGTATCAACTAAGTGGCTCCTTTAGAAAAGACTGCGAAAATAAAATCGGTCTTAACGTGAGTCTTCAAACGCCATTTGAACTTGAACTCGAAGTCGATCAATTTATCGAAGTCATACAAAGTTCAGCTTGGTATAATACTCCTTATAAATAGATAACAAAATCAGAAAGCGAAATAAAATATCCTGAGGAAATAACCGAATTGGTTAAGGCGAAAAGAAAGCGCGTAAAAAATGGCAACAACCTCGCGCTCTGCAACATAAAACGATATTAAATAATCTATGCAGCACTTTTAAAAAAAAGATTGAGGACTTTAGAAATCGTGAAGTTTCTTCATACCTTGAAGGTCTCACCGCGGACAAGAGTTCGAACTTCTCGTTGTGGAAAGCTATAAAAAGCATCAAAAAACCCAAATCGCAAGCGCCTCCTATAAGAAAACATAAGGAAAGGCTACAGTCCGCTTGGGGCGAACAGTATGATACCCTCTCCTTATCCCTATGTACCCAAAGGAAAAAAAGCATTAGGAAAATGATGGATAGCATTTTACTTCATTCTATGAAATTTATAGAAAAAAAATTAGTTTTTTAAAAAAAAACGCTCCCAAAAAGTGGGCGTGGCCAAAAACTTTGTATGGGCGATATATTGAGAAAAATATTGGCTTAATATATTATTAAACATTTTTTTTCGATTTCTATGAAAATTTTCGAAGAAAACAGCATTTTATTGAAAAACGCCCACAGAAAGTAGTCGTGGCAAAAAACTTTATATGACAAATTAATAAAGGTGGGCAGTATCTACATATCTTGTGAAGGTTGTACAACTTTATCTCTCTAACACACCTACAAAAGGATATATTGCGATATTCATATGTCTAGCTGCTAAGGCAATTCTTATTGATTTAGTTAGCGATCTTATGACTTAAGTATTCCTATAAGCTGTTAAACGTTTTGTGTCAAATACTACTCTCTAAAGGATGAGGAAACCGTACTACAAAAGGATATATTGCGATATTCATATGTCTAGCTGCTAAGGCAATTCCTATTGATTTAGTTAGCGATCTTACGATTTAAGCAGCTGTTAAACGTTTTGTGTCACGAAGAGGTCTTTGCTTGCACTTCTAAAGTGACTGCGAAACAACATTCGTCGGAGCTTACAAGGAAATACAAACAATGATGAAGCAAAGCATCAAAAAGGCTAAAGGTGACGTTGCTGAGAAACTAATTACAGATGGGGTTACATGGCACTTTGTTCCACCCGCTGCTCCACATTTCGGAGGGTTGTTGGAAGCTAAATCAATGAAGCACCACTTAAAGCGGATTATCGGCGACACTTGTCTAACATTTGAAGAACTGTCTGCTCTGCTATTGCAAATAAAAGCTTGCCTCAACTCTCGACTGTTAACTAAATTAAGTAACGATATAACTGATATGATGTTAACTCCAGGACATTTTCTTGTGAGATACGCACTAAGCGCATTGCCTGAGCCTATCGTGGACCAAAGTCGAAGTTATCGTTCTCGTTGGTTGTTAGTACAGAAAATGTCACAAGATTTCTGGAAAATTTGGTCAACGGAATATTTGTCACAACTACAGGAACACTCAAAGTGGAAACTAATCTCATATCGGAGATATTGCACTCATAAGGGATGAGCGGATTCCACCAACTAAGTGGCCACTAGGGAATATTGCTGAACTTCACCCAGGAAAAGACAATGAAGTTCGGGCTGTTACAGTTTTTACTTTTCAAAATAAAGTGCTAAGAACAATATCGCATCACATGTTCATGATTATATTAACCAGAATATTTACTGGGACCGGGAATAAAAATGTGTCTGGCATTGGTAATGCAGAAAATATTTCAAATTCCATTTTTCTTATATCTTACATAAATAAATCGCTATAAAGTCTACGCTACATTCCTTGCCTTAAAGGACCACCCATCTGGTGGTGGTGAATGAACATGAAGTATTTTTACATTTCTAAGGTTTTCTAGTAGATGCAACTCAATGTCGTTCTCTTCTTGTAAATGTGTATCCAAAAGTAAGCAACTATAATTGTTTTAATATACTATGACTTCCAGCATGTGTTGAACAAAAAATGTAATATTTTTCGGATACGATTTCATTTGCCTTAATATTTTGATGAATGATTAAACTTTAATGAGCACATTTTATGTAAAAAATAAATATTAGGCGTAAACGGCCCATACAGGACCTAAAGCCTAGCTTCTCTAACCATTGTGTGTGCGAAGTTATATTTTTGACACGAATGGCGGGACTTACAGTTTAATGGCGATTCCGAACGGCAATTTATTTGCGAGAACTTTCTCATGACATTTCTTACTCTTGGATGTTTGTCAGACGTTTGCAAGAGGTGGGGCAGCGAATAAAAACTTTCAGGTGGTATAGGTCAGGATTTGAACCGCCGACCTCTCGCTTAGTGGTCCAACGCACTTAACCAGTAAGCCACTACACCCACTTATTTTAAAAATGTACTAATAATTAAGTGTACGACTGCATCATACGAAACTTTTTCGGTACATGAGATATGTTTTTGAATGGCCTCCAAAAAAATGGGAGTATTTGATTAAATACCAAATTTATTTAAATAATTTTTTTTAGTTTTGAAAATTTCGATTTCCTCAAAAACGGCTCTAACGATTTTGATGTAATTTTGTATATTGAACACATTTAACCTAATTGTCTAAAATACAAAAAGTAAATCCAAGTCGTTGAAGCCGTTTTTGAGAAAACAAATTTAACTTAATTTTCAAAAAATCGTTACAATAAAAAAAAAAATTATTAAAAATTATTAATATTAAAAAATGGTAAAAAAAATTCAATGGAATCATTTTATTATGTGAGTTTCTTTTATTTTCCCCCGAAAACCTTTTCTTTTTTTGCCCTATGAAAGTCTTTTGGTTATTTCTATATATATAAGAATTTAATAACACTGCCATGAAAAGTTTTATTTTGCTTCACAGAACAACTTTTTATTTTTAAAAAATATGTTACTAGGAATTGATTTTTTATAATTTAGTCTAGAATTCTGGAAGTATTGGGGGACATGTACACACAAGATGTTTGTCACCGTAGGCATCATCGATTCTCCCAACTGTTGGCCATACCTTTGAGTCCGATTTCACAAAGGGCTAAAAATAATCTATAAGGTGAGTTCGACATATTATTTTAAAACTTACCGCTGGGAATGCGGCCATTTCCCTTGTGTATGGTCTGTTCCATTTATCTGATACTACTTGGGCCTGAGTGTGTGGTGACATTTTTAGAGGATTCATGATTTTATCCATTCGGCCCTCTTCAATGTCTCTAATTTCAGCTCGAATTGAAATCATCGCCTCACAAAACCTGTCTAATTCTTGCTTGTCTTCAGACTCTGTTGGTTCAATCATAAGTGTTCCGTTAACAGGCCATGACATGGTTGGTGCATGGAAACCATAATCCATCAAACGTTTCGCAATGTCAACTGCTTCTACATTTGCACTTTTCTTAAAATCTCGCACGTCCAATATAAATTCATGAGCTACTAAACCAGTATTAGGGTCTTTAAAGAGGGTCTTATATTCATCTTCCAGTCTTTTAGACATATAGTTAGCATTAAGAATTGCAACTTGGGTGGCACGTTTAAGGCCTCGACTTCCCATAAGTTTTATGTATGACCAGGAAATCGGTAGAATTGCTGAACTACCAAAGGGCGCAGCACTTACGACGCCAAAGCTGGTATCTTCATTTTCAAGGGGGCTAATGACAGGATGGCCAGGAAGATATGGAGCAAGATGCGATTTTACACCTATAGGACCCATTCCGGGTCCACCTCCTCCATGTGGTATGCAAAAAGTTTTGTGTAGATTCAAATGTGATACGTCACTTCCATAGTCTCCAGGACGGCATAGGCCTACCTGGGCATTCATGTTGGCTCCATCCAAATACACTTGACCACCATGTTTGTGTATTAATGCACAAATATCAGCAACAGTATCCTCAAATACTCCCATTGTAGAAGGATATGTTATCATAAGGCAAGACAGGTCATTTGCGTGCTCGATTACCTTATCCCTCAAGTGTTTCATGTCGATGTTTCCGTCGGATTTAATACGGATTGGCTCAACTTTCATGCCTGCCATCTGAGCTGAAGCGGGGTTTGTTCCATGAGCACTTATTGGAATTAGGCATATATTGCGGTGACCTTCATTGCGATGTTCGTGATAAGAGCGAATCGTACGCAGACCAGCGTATTCTCCTTGAGCTCCGCTATTCGGCTGAAAGGATATTTTATCATAACCAGTTATCTCACAAAGATCCTTCTCGAGCTCGCTAAACATCTGATGATAGCCCTGAGCTTGTTCGACGGGAGCAAATGGATGAATTTCAGTAAATTTTTGAAAGGAGCATGGCATCATTTCGGTTGTTGAGTTTAATTTCATTGTACAAGAACCCAATGGAATCATGGAGTGCACTAGCGATATGTCCTTATTTTCAAGCTTTTTCATATAGCGGACCATTCTCGATTCACTGTGATGAGTACTAAAAATGGGGTGAGTCAAATAGGGTGAAGTTCTTAAAAATTTACTATTCTCTATGGAGTTTTTAGTGATATCGTGTTCGACAAGAACTTCTTGAATAGTTTTACACTTAAATATCCATAGAAGATCAGAGATATCTTCATGAGAGACTGTTTCATCTAAGGCTACGCCAATAGATCCATCCGAAAAATATCTGAAGTTGATTTGTCTTTTCTCTGCACGACGACGTATTTCAGCAGTCAACAATTGCTCAGACGGTAAAACGTGTAGGGTGTCGAAAAAACGTTGATTACTAATACGATGCCCAGAATTAGTAAGTCCGGTATAAAGTATTAAAGCAAAGTGGTGAATTCGCTTAGCAATATCTTTAAGACCGTCAGGACCATGGTATATAGCAAACATTGCAGACATATTAGCCAACAAAGCTTGTGCTGTACAAATATTACTAGTAGCTCTGTCGCGCCGGATGTGCTGCTCTCGAGTCTGCAAGGCCAACCTGTAAGCATCATGACCTTCTGAGTCACGTGTAACACCAATCATTCGACCCGGCATAAGCCGCACCAAGGTTTGCTTACATGCAAAGAAACCTGCATGTGGCCCTCCATATCCAAGTGGCACGCCCAATCGTTGCGTTGTTCCTATAGCAATATCTGCTCCGAATTCAGCTGGCGGTCTCAGTAAAGTCAATGCTAATAAGTCCGTTGCTACAACTATTAAAGTCTGTAATTTTAAATAAAATAAATATCATTGTTCCATCAATTAGTTCAAATTATATACCCCATTTTTACGTGCTAGTTCGGTTAGATTTTCAAAGTCTTTTACATCACCATAAGTGTCTGGGTATTGCAAGAGGATACCGGATAATTCACGGCTCTGTAAATTAGCGTTCTCAATGGGACCAACTTGAATATCAAGCTCCAGTGCCGAGGCTCGGGTTTGAACTACTGAGATAGTTTGGGGATGTACTCTGTCAGACAAATACAACTTCTTCCGTTTGTTATGTCTATAAAAGATACAATATGATGGACTCTATAGTTATATTAAATAGCTTGTTTTAAAAAAACTACCTTGAACATAAGCACATTGCTTCTGCTGCCGCTGTTCCTTCATCGAGAAGGGAAGCATTTGCTACGTCAAGACCTGTCATTTCTGAAACAAGTGTCTGATAGTTAAGTAGCGACTCAAGACGTCCTTGCGCTATTTCTGGCTGATAGGGAGTGTATTGTGTTGTCCTTCAATGGCAAAAATAGAACTTTATACAGTATACGGTTTGTACAAACTATTAACAAAAGTTACCATCCCGGATTTTCGAATATATTTCTCCTTATGGTGTGTGGTACATAACAGTTGTGATAACCCATTCCAATGTATGATCTCCAAACTTGATTCCGGTTGGCAATGCTTCTAATTCTTTTAATTAATTCGTGTTCACCTAAAATTTTTTTGGGATTATTGAAATGATATTAACTTTGAAGTGAAAAAAAGAAAGAAAATTGTAAATTAAGCAGTAACCATCCTAAATCTGGAATAGCGCCGGTGCGAGAATCCTGAAGAGTGGCGAAAATAAGCACGCTTTCTATCAATGCTTATTTATTTATTTCATATTGTGGGAATTTTGATGTCTTATAGGCACAAAGGGATTCCTTGAGAATTTGAGGTATCTTTAGACATAAATTCTGATATAGAATATCCTATTCAAGGTTATATTTCTGATACATATTTTGTAACACGAATTTCGGCATATTACACCTCACAATTTGGGTGAGTAAAATAAACAAATAAAATATACAGTGAATATGGATTTATTAAAACATACTTACCATACAACTAATAACATATTAAAATATTATACTATTGGGAATAAAGCTATTGAACAAATATTATTTTTGGTATATCAAAAACACTTTTTTTAAACAACATTTGCAATCGCTAACTTCAAATTGGAAGACACAGCATATTAACTTAGATATATAAGTTTAAAAGCCAGCTAAAATAGTTCAATACTATGTTTGTAACATAAAATAATTCAAAAACTCTGTTTGTTTTCCACTTATCCATGCACAAAAAACAAATATTATATATGTATATAAGGGTTGTTTTTTTTAGAGGTATAGATCCTTAACTTGGTAACACCATTTTAGCCGGCGGTCATTTTGTCAGCTGTCAAGTGATTTATTTTAAGTTTGGTTTGGCATTTCAACATGAATAGACTGACACTCAAACTTGTGCAAATTTATTTTGAAAATCATGGTTCTGCTCGAAATACGTATCCGCACTACATTCATGGTGTAGAGTGTAGCGTAGAGGAAGACCCGAACTGGCCTATCCGCCATTGTGCACAGGAATTGGATATGTGATTTTGCGGAAAGATCTCGGTTTGCGGGAATACAAAATCCAAGAATTGAAGCCACAGGATCACATAGCAAGGCGTAGATTCGGTGAATGGGCCCAAAACAAGATTGACGTTGATCCCAATTTTCATAAGCTAATTTTGTTTAGCGATGAAGAATTAGGTTGAATGGATACATCAATAAACCAAATTGTCTTATTTGTAGTGATGAGTGTATGTTGAGATACCTTAAATCCACAAAAATTGACTGCTTAGTGTCCTTTATGAGTTGGTGCAATAATTGGTCCGTACTTCTCTAAAAACGATGCATGATAACGTTACAGTCAATGGTGACCGCAATAGAGGCATGATTACTGACTTTTTCGATTGGCAACCGCATAGTTTTACGTTACGGGCCTGTGAATTGGCCTCCAATATCGTGCGTTTTAAGCCGCCTGACTACTTTCTGTGGGGATGTGTGAAGTCGCTAGTCTACGCTGATAAGCCCGAAACGAAGGACTACTTGGAAGACAACATTCGCCACGTTGCTGCCCATATATGTTGAAAAAACGTTATTGAAAATTGGACCTAAAGATTAGACTACGTCCGAGCCAGCCATGGCGGTCATTTACCAGAAATGATATTTAAGCTGTAATGCCAGAAGATTATCTTTCGACAAAATCATCTTTGTTTTATTCTATTTACTTAAAAATTCTATACCTCTAAAAAAAACACTTTTTATATTCCAAATTTCAGCCTCGTAGCTTAAACTGACATATGGCGTGTCAAGGAATTCACTCGGCTATACCTTTGAATCACTTGAAATATCGCAATGAAAGAAATTATGATATTTGAAATGAATACTCAATTTCGACTAATTCGACCTATGCCTTTTTTTCCTGTCCCACTAGATTCCCGCAATGTAAGTGTAAGAAAATGTTTGGTATGCCCACAATTTATAAAAAAAACATATCATACTTGTAAGGAAGGCATTATACGAGTTTTGTCCACGGTACGATTCGAAAAAATCGTAAAACTATATATATACGGTGGAGAAAAGCATATACGTAGGTACACAGCTTGCATCATTTTGAGTCTGAAAAAAGATGGCTGTAGAAGAGGTAGGTCGTGTCACCACAAGGCCCTCCCTGCGCACTATCTGCTCAAGAACAAGATTGAAGAAGTTACGTGATAGCGCATCACTTTGCCGAAATCCGCTGCATTTTTGGAAGAGTTCAGATGAGCTGCTAAACTGCACATTGCCCGCGTGTTCTCCAGCGTCACGCGACACATTTGGATAAGTGTGGCCGTGATCCCGAATTCAGCCATCGCCATGTAGAGCTCCCGACGATGAATACTATGCGGCTTTAAAGTCGATAAAGAGATGGTAAGCCTCGCCTTGAAATTCGTTGGTCTTTTCCAGGATTTGATTTAGTATGGAAATTTGGTCAATGGTCGATCTGGCGGTCCGGAAGCCACACTGGTACGTAGCGATTAGTGTGTTGCAAAAGGGTTTGCGACGTTCACACAGTACGTTGGTTGGGATCTTATGTGCAATATTTAGCACGGCTATGCCTCCATAGTTCTTGCAAGACATAGGATCGCTTTGATTTGGTGCATGCGCCTTACCTAAACGTCGCCTCCGTATTTGAAGAGCTCTGCGGGTAGACTATCAGACCCGGCGTCATTGTTCTTCTTAAGCTTTTGTATAACTAAGCCAATTTCTTCTATACTGGGTGGTTGTACTGGTTCTTCATGACTGGACGTGTTTTCTGGACGGGTTTTCTTCTTGCTCCATCTCTCTATATGATGCCCGTTTAGAACCAGCTGGAAATGGTGCTTAAAAACATCTACTGTTCCCTGCGCAACGGTGAAAAGGTTTCCTTGGCTGTTTCGAAGAGCCTGAGTTCCGGTCATGAAACCAGCAGCCAGTTGCTTGGCTTTCTTACAAAACCTCCGGATGTTGTTTCAATCGCGATCAATCTTCGATCTCCTTGACTGCGTAATCTCTTATCTTCCTACGCAGGGTCTTTTTCTCCACTCTTCGCTTAGCACGGTACTCTTCCCTTGCTGCTCTTGTTTTCCGCTGCCCTTTCCTATATGGTAACCTAGGGTGGTTTCGGCTTCTTGGATGATATCTCGATACTGGGACCACTGGTTGTTGGCGTCTGTGGTAGGAGAATGCAAACTGAAGAGTCTCTCACTCAGGTGCGCTAAGGCGTCCAACGTGGAATTTCTTCTTTAGGACAGTCGAGCTCTGAATCTACCTGCAACAAAAAAATGGTCAGAGTCGACGTTTGCCCCTCGCTAAGTGAGCACGTTCATGATGCGTGCCTTGCATCGTTGAGCACATGGTCAAGTTGGTTGACGGTTCGACCGCCTGGAGAGCTTCAGGTTGCTGTGTGGATTCTGAGCCGTGGAAACCTAGTGCTAAATACTTATCACCGTATTACAAGCTGCAGCAAATGCGAGTAGCCGTTATTTGTCGTCTCTTCGTGGAGGCTGTGCTTACCAACTAACCCGGCAAAGATGTTTTCCTTTCCGACTCTTATGGTGACAATACCAGCCAGTTTTTTACATTTTTATTTTCAATTTCTTAGAATATTATATTTCAATTTTGTTCCCAGTAATGTCAGCATAATAAATTGTATTATAATTGCTGACTTTGCAGTAATTACTTTGTAATATAAGTTTGTATATATTTGTAACGTAAGCAATGTTTTAGTATTTAAGAGAAGCAAATAAAATTAATTATCATTGGTAAAGGAAGTAAGGGGTCTTTCAGTTAATTTTCTGTAATTGACGCCGACTTTAGCATTGAAGTCCGCGAGTACCATTTTGACATTTTACTCCAAACAGGCTCCGTAGGCTTCGTCCAGGAGGTCATCGAATTCCTCCTTCATAGGGTCTTCAGTATCGTCGGTAGGGGCGTGTGCACATATCATGCTTGATGGTGATTAGTAGGAGTTAATGGTGAGAGTATAAAGTGAGAACGCTTGTGTTCTCATATAAACACTTCACCATCCTTTTAACCACCAGGTGTTACAAACTATGTGTCAAAATTAGGGTTTGAAAAGGTGAAGTGTTAATAAATTTACAGAAAGTATCGATTAAAAAGAAATATCATTTTCATAAGAAATTCGTTGCAGGGTTTAGGGTTTAGGTGTAAGGCGAAACTCACAAGGAGGATAAAGCCCTAAAGAAAGCGGTCAAACTAGATGATTCAACAAGGTTGGAAATTATCATTTAAGCTAATAGAAGAGAAAAAAGAGCAATTTGAAATTCCAAAATGAAAGTTGGGAATTTATACGGGGCTCACACCACCAGGACAACAACACCCTACCACGCAATATATTAAAGATGTTCTGTCAAATACGGACCAGAAATATTGAATAGAACTGGGAAGAAATCACTTTCTTATAACGCAGACTGGACTACGAAATCACTGCTAACGATGTGGAAGATTATCTCGATTTGGAGAAAAGAGTGGATGTATCATTGCTGAACCTGTACGCCAACACTTCAAATTACAAGAAAAAACCATTAAACCAAACCAGTTATATATCATGATGAAACAACCGCAAATAGAACACCCCAAGTTTGATGGCCAATACTTGAATTTGTTGCAGTTCCATGACTTTTTAAAGCAGGTGATTCACGACCAGCCAACTCCGCCAGCACGAACATTTTTTTTTGCGAGCCAACGTCACTGGAAAGTCTCTACTGTCTGGCATTAATTCAAAATTTCAAGCCACAGGACAGCAATTATGAAATTGCATGTAACGTGCTTGGCAATCATTTTAATAACAAAAGATTCCTGCTAATAGCTCAATTAAATAAGCTTTTAGTGTAGCCAATAACCACTGCAACAAGTTTCAGCCTTAGAAGACTCCACGACAATACAAACTAGTATCTTCAGGTGATTGTCTATTTTAACATTAATACTGCAAGTTGGGACGCAATCGTGGTATATCTTCTCTTGTAAAAACTGAATAGAGAAAGCTGGAAACAATTTTAATCTTATGTTATCGACCCGAGAAGCAGCTCAACCATTAAAGAGTTCCTGAAGTTTATCGAGTCAAGGTCCCAAACTCTAGAAGTCATCAGAAGCCGTGACGACTGGAGGAAGTTCTAGATTTTATAGGCCATTACGATGGAAGGAAGCCCACGAGAGGCGTCGCCTCCAAGTTTATGCAATTCATATCAATGCAATCCAATAAGCTTGCTGTATAAAATTGCACTAAATTTTTGTTTATTTAAAATATGGAACGGGAAAAGGCTGATACTATGCAGAAATTGTCTGAAGAAGGGCCACTTTTCCCAATCATGCCAATCCCGATGCTAAAAATGCATCATGGACCACAATAACATGGTAAATTCATCGTAGGATTTCCATTGAAGGAGGATCCAAGGATAATGTTAGGATAATAATCCTCCATTTGGCAAGAAGAAGGTTTCTTACATTAGAAAACAAATTAAGCAAGGGCGACAAGCTTAAAGAATTATACACAAGCTTCATTGAGGACTATAAAGTTTTGCATCACATGGCGCCCATTTCTAAAGATGCAATGCCGGAAGCACATTACGTCATATCCCATCATTGCGTCATGATGAAAGTTTATTAATGAATTTGCTGGTGGTTTTCGATGTGTCAGCTAAGACAACGCTCAATGATAGATCCGGAAAAATCAAGCACACCATGAATAGTGTCTGATTTTTCCGGTACATCCAGACTAATTTTCAATAGTTTTGAAGTTCAGGATACATACCAGCGATACTTTTTTGATCTGAAAATCATCAGATACCTTGGTTGAACCAGTATCTTCAACCAACGCTTACCCATCAGATGGCTTAGGCGTCGCTTCAAGGTCTTCCGCAAATATTGTCTTCTTTGGCCTATCAGAAAAAAAAATGGCAATATTTGCGGAAGACCTTGAAGCGACGCAATTTTGGTTTTTTCATGCCTTTCATAGCTTTCCAGAGCAAATAATTTGAAATTTTTCCCGCCTTTAGGCTTTCACGATATGTGGAGACTTTACGATTTTTAGAATCCCGAACATACCTTTTCAGTTTGCTGCAAAGATTATTTAAGATTGTTTTATGCTGCGGAACACAGTATTGTTGCCATCTTTTATGCGCTCTTCGTTTTTCATGGGAAAATTTAATTTCCTTCTTTTTGAATACTCTCTTTTTATGAGCGATATACTTCGTCTTCGAGTTCGTATGGTGTTCGTAAAGATACCTTGAGATTGATTTTATGTATAACTTTTATCAAGGAGTCCCAATTAGTTCTTGCGCTAACCAGCCTTGGTAAACAGTCCTTTTTACGGAAAACTGCCGCTACAAATTTTTAGAAAGACGGGCGACTGTTCAAAAGGGAGATCAAAAGTTTTTTTCAATTTTGACAGAGCATTCTGATATTGCTTTTTCGATAAAGAAATCTAACAGGTCTGGTGGTTTTTTTATGTGCGAAGGCCAGTATGTGGGTTTGGCAGACGATTAAAAGTCGGCCCCAAACTGCATACCGGCTTCGTAAAGAATTCAAACTTTTGGTGAGATGCATCTTAAGTGCCAAGGAGTCTCGCATTGAAATCAACGCCAATTGCAAAATTATGTGAAGTCAGTCAAATATGCTCCTAAAATCATTTTTTTCTAAGGTGGCTCGAAGAGGACAATAAATAGACGTATAGCTGTATGTTTCCCCTGCTTATTTGCATTTCATCAAATTCAATTTTTGTATGCGGGAAGTGATCAGTGGTGTATTTTATAAAAAAAAATAGACGCTCCACCTCTAGCCCTTTCTGATGGGTCGTATGTGTAATAACTGCTGTAACCTCTTATTAAACTCTACACTAAAAGTATATATTATGATCAGCATAAAAATCTGGGACTTTTTAGTAATCTCGGTCCATCACCAATTTTTAGGCCATTAGCTTAAAGATATGAAGCTGAGTTTGGAACATATACTCTCTAGGGTCCCGAAATGGTAGAGTGTACAAATTTGTTTGATACGCCCACTGCCACGCACACAATTAAGACTTTTTAAGCCTTAAGTTGATGGAATAAGTCATCAAGACTTTCAAAAATATGTAGAACGTGAACTCCTTAACAAATTTGCCATACAAAGTTGTTTGCAAGATCTACTTTTTGGGTTAGTTTTATTAGTATTACTTAATATTTACAGAACATTCTGCTTAACATTTAATATAACGTTTTTCGCCATGCCCAATTTTTGAGGGCTTTTTTTCAAAAAAACCTATTTCAATGATTTTATTAAACATCAAATAAAATATCATTCAACGTATTTTCTATACCTTTTTCATCGGTATATGGATACGGTATCATACCGTTCGCCAAAATCAGACTGTAGCCATGCCCAATTTTTGAGGGCTTTTTTTTTCAAAAAAACTATTTCAATGATTTTATTTAGCATCAAATAAAATGTCATTCAACGTATTTCCTATACCTTTTTCATCGGTATATGGATAGGGTCATACCGTTCGCCAAAAGCAGACTGTAGCTCCTTTTTCTGGAGCTTAATAGCTACTTCACAGCCGCGATAATTTTGCCGGGTGTTTCCCCTTGAAATTACTGCATTCTTGGTTTTTTGTAGCGCACTCTTCTGATAAGTGTTTACCGTCACATTTATCGTAACGCAGTTTACGATTTCTCAAAGCTAAGCATGAACACCGGAAGTCCGGACTTAAATATAACACAATCGTCTCGGTCAGTTTTTCGCTTTTCAAATTAATGCATTTGATTAAATTTAATAACGAGCTGTTCCCATATATTTAGCTTCATTTGTAATTAGTCTTGTATTTGTATGGAGTCTATAAAAATGGGTGGCGTATATACTTATCTGAAAGTAAAAATAACGTGCACAGATTTGGTTTCACTAAGAACAATACGCCAACTCTTTGTCCACTTAAAAACACTGTCGATAGTCCGGTGGAGCTTATTTGTTCCTGATGCAACCGCATTACTCACGGGTAAAACAGCTGTGTCATCCGCAATCGTAGTTACGGTCGTTCCTTCTTCTCGCGAAATATCTCGAGTGTAGATTAAAAATAGAATCGGACCCAGAACGTTTCCTTGTGGAACTCCTGCCGCGATTTCTTTAAATTTGGAATATTCATTTCCATGCTTTATACGAAAAATTCTGTCCGCTAAAAAAGAACGAAATATCTCATATATATGCTTCGGAAAGGCTTGTGTAAGCATATGTTTCAATCCAGTATACCATACTGATCAAAGGCCTAGGAGACGTCGATAAAACGTCAGTGCAAATATTTTTCTCCTCGAGGGCTTTTTCTATTTTATTAGTTATTCTGTAAGCCTTTCGAAAAATTGGTCTATAGGATTTCCGGGCTTTGGAATTGTCTAGGCAAATCTTTAAGAACCTGGCCCGTACCCAAACCGTAACTGGAAGCCCTGTTTAATTTTAATTTTTTGTATTTCATACCGTTCATTTCTTTGAGTAGGATTTGATTTTGTTACAGATCCCGTTGGCGGTGATATAATAACCCTTTCAGTATTTCTAATTTGGTCAATTAATTGCAATAAATGGCTCTCCCCAGAATCCGTAGAGTCTGCCTCCGAAGAGTGTGGATTTTGCAGTAAAACAGGACTGCTACCTTGGATTTGTTAAAACGACATCTATTTAACATTTCTACATTTACATTGAAGCTTTTACATTTCTTTGAGTCTCGGGTTACACGCGCCGAGTCTTTCAGCGCTGTAGGACTACTTTTAGGGTTTGATTTTGTTACAGATCCCGTTGGCGGTGATCTAATAACCCTTTTACTTTTTCTAAAAGGGTTTCCCAGAATCCGTAGAGGATTTCCCCAGAATCCGTGGAGTCTGCCTCCGAAGAATGTGGATTTTGCAGTAAAACTGGGTGGCTACCTTGGCTCTGATAAAACGACATCTATTCAGAAATCCGCTGATACTTTGAGCTTAGAATTAATTAACGAAAATCTTTATAAGTCCTTGATAATCTAAGTCCGGCTCTATAAAGCTGAAATATAACTTCGCGCACACAATGGTTGGAGAAACTAGGCTTAAGGCCCTGTATGGGCCGTTTACGCCTTATATATGTTTTTTGTATAGCAAGTGATGTATGTTTATGTGTGCGTTGGGTAAAACATCATCAGGCGAATAGCGGGTCGCTTGAGTAGATTTTGTTGGTAGATCAAAGCAATTTATTGTCTGGGCATAGAACCTACAGTAATTTGTTTTGGAAAGCTGACGCCGGGATCTACATGGCATGGCCTTGCTTAGTTAGCGTCGGAGTTGAGTCTTTTGTGTTTATTTTCTGTTATGTGTAGGAATTTCAGAGTAGACTTGAGCAATATTCGTGGTTGAGGACGAATTTTTGTTCACTGCACGGAGCTAATCAGAACAAGCCAGCTGTTTTGGCACTAGGTAAAACAATGCTGACCTGCATTGATTCCGATCTAACGGAATTAAGTCTGCCTGGGTATAACTAAGTGCCATTATTCTTTTGACATCGCGGTCTCGCCGTCTATATACGTAGTGATGTAGCCTACCAACTTCTACCACAATACGGCCAATGTTCCAATCCGGAATTTAATTTTATTTGGCTAAAATTCCATATCCGTAGGTAACTAATTCAATACTGCTTCATTTACAGAAGCCCTAACCATATACCTGTTCATTCGACTTATAATGAGTTTGATGCACTGTCTGATAGCATCGCCAGAATTGTAAGCTATTATCCTCGTACTGAACTCGTCATTGCAGGCGATTTCAATATACACAAATCAAGTGGCTTCCACATTCTGGACGTACAACACCCCAAGGATGCTGCTGCCGATATTATTTGTTACAAATATAATTCACCTGGGTATAAAACGCTTTATCCCAAACAGGATAAAGAGTATCAACCCTAAGGAAAACGCGAGGTATAACTTGAGCTGTAGAAGCTATTAGGGCTAAAGAGGTAATTTTTCGGTAATTTAAAGCCAACACAACTGAGGAAAACCGAAAAAAGTTCAAACGAGCCGGAAATGATTGCAATGCCCCCATTAACCGTTTCAAATTCTTCTACGACCAAAGTTGAGGCAAAAAATGCTACAAAGTCCCACTGGTAGTAAACACTTTTGGTCGTTTGTGAAAAACGCAAAAAACCGGCCTCTTCATCTATTTTTCTCCCAACATGGTGTCGTACGGCGCACGGGAAATAACAAACCCTACAGAGTACGAAACCCGGAGTACGCAAAAAAAAGATGACCTCCCTCCGAAATGTGCTGCAGGCCAACCTGCACTGCGCTAAGGGTGCCTCGGACATCTTTAGCCAACGTTGTGCCGAAGGGAACATCGCCCTCGGACTTATCGAGGAGCCATAGGCAACAGCTGGCATGATATTTGGTTTAAATAGTAAAACCAGAGAGCTTATCTTCACCCGAGGAAATTTTAGACCAAGGTCAGCTCTTTTTGTTGGAAAAGATTTAAAATGTTCTCCTATTCCAGGTTTTGTGACTTAAGACCTGGTAGCGATACTAGTGGAACGCTACAACGGTCGAGAGCTTTAAAAATTGTATGCGAATCGTCGTACTTTGCTGGAGCCGCCGACAATACACCTCCGCAGCCAGTACAGGAAAACACTGCAAAACACAAAAAGTAAAAATTATCATCGGATGCGATGACAACGCATATCATGCAGTTTGGGCAGTCGAAATACTAATAAAAGAGGTGAGTCTTTAATAGAATACCTGTACAGCAATAATTTAGTAGTACTAAACAAAGGCAATAAGTCCACTCTCAGAAATGCGATCAGAGAAAAGGTCTTAGATCTTACCCTCTCATCTCCGTTTGTGCAGAATATTGTTGAAGACTGGCATGTGTCCGATGATGCATCTCTATCGGATCATATGCATATAAGATTCAAATTGAGGCTCAACACCGAAAATGCGCCGGTTCGATACAATAATAAACTCAAAAACTGGAGAACATATAGGGAAAATCTAGCGATCAAATGTGACGTGCTTCCAGAAAACGATGCGGAAGACGCACAATGTCAGCTAAATGACACCGTGGTAAAAAGGTGCGTACCATGGTGGAACGAGAACCTAGAGAGCACCGGTAAAAGTGTCAGATATTGTTCAATAGCGCTAAACGCACCGGTAAATGGGACCAATACAGATCTCTTCTTACCCAATACAACCAGGAATTGCGTAGATCTAAGAGAGCCTCCTGGAAAAGCCTCTGTGAAAGACTCGAAGAGCTTTCAGCAGTAGCTTGTCTCCAAAGGACACTCTCAAAAGATCAATCCAACTATATGGAGGTGCTAATCAAACCTGATGGCACCACCACACGAAAGGAAAGAAACTTTAACATTCTTTCTAAAGATTAATTGCCTGGCTCCAAATTGTTAGAGGTGACCAATGAACACGACACCAAAATCTCACCTCCAAAACATCTTAGTAGAATCAATAGTTTATCCGATAAACTCTTTAATCCGGATAAGGTTAAATAGGCGATAAATTCGTTCCAACCATACAAGGCACCAGGTACAGATGGAATTTTTCCTTATTCAAAAAGCCACGGATTACCTTCTGCCTACCATTGTTGCCTTATTTAGGTTCAGTTTTAACTGGGGATATATACCACAAACCTGGAGGGATGTAAACGTAGTATTTATCCCCAAACCAGGTACACCCAGCGAACTACCTAAATCATACCATACCGTCCAATTAGCTTGACGTCGGTTTTAAAAAAAACCGATGGAAAGAATAATAGATATCAAAGAATGCTCAAAAAATGGAATACCTCTGAATTCTTACCGATATGAATACCAGAAAGGCAAGGCCACAGAAGGAGCACTGTTGAATTTAACACAACTGATCCAAAGTGCCTTAAGCTGCAAAGAGAGTGCAACCTTGTCCGCCTTTCTGGACATAGAGGGTGCTTTCGATAACACCGGATATAATTCAATATCAAATGTCTTGGTTCATAGACGTATTGACGAACCTACGATCAGATGGATTAAAGCGATGCTAGAAAGTCGGAAAATAACCGCACTAACCTCAGCATCAGTAATAGCCGCTAGGGGCTGCCTTCAGGGTGGAGTTCTCTCATCCCTACTATGGTCACTGGTTATTGATAACATACTCTAAGACCTTAGCAATTAAGGCTCCCACGCCTTAATTGATTGGGCCTGTCCCATCTCGTGCTTAAAGGTGTCACCATCCCTATATCCGAAGAAGTCAAATATCTGGGTGTAATCCTTGATAAAAAAACTTCTGTGGTCCAAACATGTCGAATCGAAAACCGATAAAGCGCTGTCGACCTTCTGGCAGTGCAAAGGCGCTTTTGGTAAGACATGGGGCTTGTCTCCAAAACGGGTCCTTTGGATCTATACGGCCATGATTAGACCGCTACTCTCATACGCATCAGTTGTTTGGTGGAACAGGCTTTCGCGGAAACGTGTTACTGCTTCTTTTGCCAAACTCCAAAGAACGGCTTGTCTCGGCTGCACAGGGGCCTTCCCTAGCACCCCGGGCTCTGCTCTAGATGCTTTGATGAATCTTCCTCCCCTTGACTTATATATCATGGGATGTACGCTAAAAACCATCTTTCGCTTAAAGAGAGGTGGTTTTTGGTACCATGCGCAATGGAATTTTGAAGAAGTTGCTCGAGAATTATCCTTTGACCCCTGTCTTATGGATATGCCGTCTGATGCAATGACACCAGAAATCCTTCTGCGAAAAAACTACCACGTCAACTTTCCACAGGTAACGGAATGGCTTCGGTCAGACTCTGAACCATGGATTGAATGCCATCGTATTTTCACGGATGGCTCCAAAACCGGGCAGGGGTGGTGCTGGTGTCTTTGTGGAATGCGATGATTACGACTGTTTTCCAAGCGGAGATTTTTGCCATCCTAATGGCAATGCGCTATATTGTGAACAACAGGTGGAGGGCCAGAGGCATTTGCATCTGCAGTGATAGCCAAGCTGCATTAAAAGCGCTTCTAAACCCTCTTACCTCGTCCAAGTTAGTGCTAGAACTCAAGCTTTCTCTGAATTTGGTCGGAAGACTGAACACAGTGAATCTTGTCTGGGTACCAGGTCACACTGGCATCCAGGGAAATGAGATCTCGGATGAGCTTGCTAGGCAAGGTTCAGAAGAAGTTTTCTCAGGACCCGAACCTGTGTTGGGGCTGCCTGCGTCTTTAGTCATGTCGTCTATCGATTCTTGGGTTTCTCGTGAACACAAGATTCGGTGGCGCGATTGCGGTGGATGTAGACAGACCAAACTACTGCGCCCGGACATTTGCAAAAGGTCAGCATCTTTTCTTCTATCTCTGAGGAGAATCGACTGTAGGCTGCTTGTAGGCGTTCTTTCGGGCCACCAAGCTTTTGCTAAACACTTAAATGTGTTGGGCTTAAGCGACACCACTACCTGTCCTGCTTGCGGTGAGGAGGATGACACAGCAGAACGCTTTCTCTGCAGTTGTCCGGCCTATGCTCGCATCAGGTGGCGGATCTTCGGGGCTGACGTGGTGAGTGCCGAACATCTAAGCTCTTTATCACTGAAGCTCCTACTCGTTTTTCTTCGAAAGACGGGAAAACTAAGTACATTAATGTAAGGTGTCTGAATGGTAGTACAATAGCAGCAACCTCCGACAAACAAAAAAAAAAAAAAAAGGCTCCCACGCAGTTGGATACGCCGATAACCTGGTCATTATAAGAGGCATTGAAGCAAACGATATCACTACACTTATGCAAAATGTTCGTAAGATATTCTTGGATTGGTGTTACAAATAGGGACTCTCTATCAATCGGAATAAGGCTGTCATAGTCCTTTTCATAGAGAGAAGAAATTTGAATCTAAACCAAATTTCCATATATGATAATCTCATAGAGTATTCCGACGAGTTCAAGTATCTGGGAGTAATCTTGTATAAAAGACTGACTTGGAACTCGCACCTGAATAACAAAACTAAAAGAGCATCAAACGCTTTCTGGGCCTGCCGCCGCATGTATGGAAAAACCCGGGGTATCTCCCCAAAGATCACCCACTGGATCTATACAGCAATGATCAGGCCCCTTATAATATACGCTACTATTATATAGTGGAAGAAAACCACCCAAAAGTCCGCGATAAGCAAAATAAACAAGGTACACCGGCTCACATGCCATGGACTAACACCCCTACACACTTTCATAAAAAAGTGGCAATATGCAGCGCTGCAAGTTTGAAACAAACTAAGGAGCAAACCATTGGTAAAAACATTGAAAAAATGCAACTGCTTTCTGAAATCCCCGAACTTGACATGATCTGCGCGGTAACAGATCGTACAACGAAAACACTATGCTTAAATAAAGGTTTCTCTACTGAAATCACAAAGAGGAAGCATGGGTTGGCAACAACCCACCTAATTGCCAATTGCTTTCTGAAATCCCCGAACTTGACATGATCTGCGCGGTAACAGATCGTACAACGAAAACACTATGCTTAAATAAAGGTTTCTCTACTGAAATCACAAACAGGACGCATGGGTTGGTAACAACCCACCTAATTGCCAAATGTGGTAAACGGATAGTTCAAAAATGGACCTTGGGAAGCTGGCATCTACGGTCCAAACAAAAATGTCTCAAAACCTATGGGAAAGAGTCCCAGTGTATTTCAGGCAGAGCTACATGCCATTAAAGAATGCGCAAACCTAATTCACAACTCAGGTATAAAAGGCGCCAACATCCATATATTCACGGACAGTCAGGCAGCTATAAAAGCCCTTAGATCGCCAACAATTGACTCCAGATCAGTACTACACTGCTTTCAAACCCTTCTGTCACTAAGTGTCAAGAACAAGACCAAAATCTGGTGGATTCCTGGTCACCAGGAAATTGAGGGAAATGAGAAAGCTGACGAATTGGCTAGAAAGGGCTCGGAGACACCCTTTGTTGGACCCGAGATTTTTGTCCAATAAACAAATCAGCTATAAATCTAAAATTCAAAAGCTGGGAATACAATATGTGCATCTCCTAGTGGTCCCAGACAGACCAAAAAGGTTATAAACACATTCAGAAACGATGCCAAAAAGATACTTAATCTATCTGTGCATGATATAAAAATTCTTACTGGATACGTAACCGGCCACCGTTACAAACTTAAAATATTCGACTCATCGGAGTGCCGTTGGTCGTTTGTGAAAAACACAAAAACGCGGCCTCTTCATCTGTTCCGACACTCATTTACAATGACATTCCAGCTGTCAGCTCTACAGACAAAGCTAATCTGCTTGCAGCACACTTTGCGGCTAAATCAACATGCTGGTGTCCCCCCAGTCTCCGACCCTCTTTCTCATTTTTATCAATGATCTCCTCTCTGTCACTACTAATCCAATTCATTCCTTCGCTGATGATAGTACCCATAGCTTCGCATATTCGTTTTATGATTCATGTCCCTCATCTTCGGGTGTGAAGCTGCAACGGCAACATATGTTAAGCTCATTAAATTCTGATCTTGACAGCATTCTTAAGTGGGGTAAGATCAAAAGAGTAGAATTGAATGCTTCCAAAACACAATACTGTCTACTGTCATTAAAGCGAAACCTCAATACTCTGCCATTATCCATGGATGGCACTTGCATCGCTGAAACGGAAAGGCTAGGATTTCTCAAGCGATTCCTTCTGATGTAGATAGAATTTATAAGGCATTCGCCCAAAAATGGAGTACAACAGGCGTACTGTGAAATATAAAGATTCCGTTCTTAACCGCACAATACAAATGCGGAATGCTCTACGCGCTCTGTTTTTACCTCAAATTACAGTTTAAAAACATTTAAACGCAACGTGCATCGGTATCTCCCTTTTCCTAATCCTTCACTTCTCTAATGCCCCCACTGTGTTACTTATAAGGGTATACAAAGTCCCATGCGCTTCTCCGAAGCCATTCGAGGTAACCACTTGAACAACGTTGTATTCCATAATTAATGGGAATTTTTGCTCTAACTATTAAAGCAAACCAAAGTACATGTAAAAAAATTAATTTTGTTCATCTTATTGCATTTCCAAAAAATTATCTTGTATTTGGGCCACCCTATATATCCCTATGAGCCCCCAAAAAAAAGCCTTTTAAAATACGATGGATGACATTTTACTTCGTTTTCCTTGATAAATAACAATTGCTTTTCAAAAAAAGGTTGCTTAGTTGCCGTCACTTTTGATTCTGATCAGAAATATGTAAACGCTGATCAGAATATTAAAACGAATATAAGTGGGTGTCAGCGTGTCTGTGTCATATATATACTATATATACTTTTGGAGAATGAGTGAATTCTCGAGTAATAAACAATGAAAATGACAATAAAATTACATTCACTATATTAGGTATATCTTGTGGAAAAATTTTGAACTTTTCTTAAACTATGAAGTAAAAAACGGAACATGTTATCTGAGAATAGAGATGTTAGAGTACACACAGGGCATAACTTTACAGCCCAAATAATCATGCCCAATAATCATGTTTTCCATTTATATATGCTCAATCTAATGTTGTCTTCATGTCTACTGATAACATGAATTAACTCGTTAGGGGTATCATTTTACACTCAACTTTATAGCAAAGATTGACCCGTGATCTCGTTGATACCATTGTGAATACAAACTAACAGATTAACAGCACAGGTCATAATACTACATAAAGAAAATTGTTACATACTTAACGGTTTATCCAAATTTAGATCTCTTTTAAGTTGAATTCTCTTTGGTACTGCGCTTTCTGTGAGCTCGTTAAGTGACTGCAAATAATTGTTTATTGATAAGTTCAATTAAATTCAATTTATTGTTAAAATTCGTACCTTATAGCCCACGGTATCAAGCATAGCAACAACATCTGTCTTTCGTGGGCCTATATGGCGACTAGGAAAATCAGGTCTTTTCGAAAATAAAATATCATTAGATATTGCGTATTGTCGAATTGTTTTTATTAAAATAGAATAACTCAATTTTTTACAGTTCGCAAAATTCGAGTATGCGATATTTAGAGCAAAACGTTCCATATTGACAACTAACAGCAAATAAAATTCAAAATTATTGTAAATATATGCACGAGACTAATCCGATCAAAACACCCAGCCGTTAGTAATATGCAACTAGTGTCTTTATTTAAAATAAACTGAATTCTGCCCTTAATAGTAATTTTCTTATCATCACGAGCTATACAATATTATAGATTTATGTACACACTTGTATTAGACAGCTGCTTACAGATACAGTGGTGGCTGGAATTATTGATATTATTTTTTGTCTAAGCAACTTGAAAAATATCCGTTATACGACCCACAGGCGACATTATTTATTTTAAGACATTGATATAGACAAAAACTTCGAACCGATGTTGCTCGGTTGTTTTTCATTCATGAAGTCTAGGGGTGTTATGAGACAAGGTTATGGGTGATAGTTGACGGCTGCATTATTTATTCTTGCTTTATGAATGCGACTGTGTCAATTTTTTCGAGTGATATCTTTTTGGTTATCATTATCAGTGGTGGCTGTATATGGATTTGTTTTTTTTTTCGATTATTTGAATAAGTACTTGAGTGAGTTTGGTTTTGGTCTTCAGGTACACATTCATCAAAAATTCCCAAAAGGGCCCAACATTTGGCTTATATTTTATCCCAACTTTTAATTTTGAGCAGAAATATACTGTGAACAAATATTAATCAAGGCCTTTTCGGATTTTAGGGGGATTCACATTACTGGAACGATTCCGTCCGATGCAAATTAAACTTTCATATTAATATTGCAAAAAAAAAAAATCATTAAGGAAACAATTTCAACATGTAATTAGTTGAGCAAAAAATATGTATATATATAAAAGATAGACTCTAATCGTGCACTAAAACTTCAAATTAAAGCCAGATAACAAGGGTCACTTTGTTTTTGCAAATAAATGAAAGGAACAGTGAACTTAAAAATAAAGAGATACATATTTATGTTAACTAACATTTTCCAAAGTTTGACATAATATAATATTCGTGCCGACCGCAAATCACTTGGAAAAGATGCTTGCCAACCACAAGAAATCTTGAAAAAGTTAAAATATCATTAAACAGGTATATACATTTGTCTAGAAAAGTAACAGAAAAACATAAGAAAATTCTACAGACCGCTATATTAATTTTGGCTCATAGTTTGTAACTCCTCTTAATATTCGTCGTTGACCCATCAAAGTATATATATTTATGATCAGTACCAAATCCTAAGACTATTTAGCAATGTCCCTCCGTCCATATACTCCCTAGGACTCCGAAATGGTTAAGTCTACAGATTTTTTGAATACGCCCACAGTTTAGAAAAACAATTTAAAAGCTAAATTTAGAGAAATAGAGTGCTACAACAAGAAGATATGTAGGCACTGCCCTCCTTTATAAGTTTGTCATATAAAGTTTTTAAGCACGCCTAGTTTTTGTGGGCGGTTTTCACTAAAATGCTGTTTTCTTGAAAATTTGCATAGAAACCGAAAAAAAGTGTTTAACAAGATATTTAGCCAATATTTTTTCCAATATATTGCCCATACAAAGTTTTAGCCACGCCCACTGTTTGGGGGCGTTTTTTTAATATATTTTTAATAGAATGAAATAAAATGCTATCCATCATCTTCTTTATGCTTTTTTTGCTTTTTTTTAAGGCATATAGGGATATGGATAGGGTATTGTAGCCTTTCCTTATGTTTTTAATATTAATTTTAGAAAATTATTATTCCTATACTGTAGAGCAGCATGCAGCCTCCTACATGAGACACACATGCACAAATTCGTAAATTTTCACTGAAAGCTGTCTCTGCTCACAGTGAGCGAACAATTAAAATACAAATTCGTTTCAAAGGTAAAAATAGGTTAAATTGTACTGAAATAATAAAATCAAGACTTGCTTTTACATATATATTTCTAAAAAAAAATTTAAATTGCAATTAAAATAAATGTAGCTTCCATAAGGTGATTGATAACAGCGCCTCTGTTTTTTCGTATTATATACCATTTCGGGACACTAGGGATTATTTATTCCAAATTTCAGCTTCAGTGTGACGGATGGACATTGCTAAATCCGCTAAGATTTTAATTAATATCACTCTACTACGTCTATTAAAGGATATTACAAAATATTTGTTAAAACTAATATTTATATGCTTCTATATATTATGAATACATAATTTGGGGAAATGCTGAAGTAAGTGTTTCATTATTTCTATTGCAAAGTCTACAGTCACTTACAAAATGCACTTGTTTTACTTCTTTTATGTATGTATACATTTTGACGGGATTTATGGAGCTACGGCGAGTGCAACATGGCAAAGTAGGTGTTTCTTTAACATTCCCATTCAAAATATAAGCCGTAGAAATTTATATTTATAATTTATATACTACTCTAATTCAGAAATATAATCATGCAAAAACTACAGAATAAATGTTGACCAAATTTAATGCAAGTAATGAAAATAACGTGTTTTGAGTTTATACAAAAAAGATATGATACTTTAATTAAAATTTATAAAGCTTTTTATTTATGCATCTTTCTTAAAAACAACCTGGAAGAAAGTGCTTATGGATTACTATCATATGTGGTAGTAATTTGAGATTAAAGGTCGCTTTCCGTTTTATTGATATGAAGCCACTCTATCAACTGCTGATGGCAAGTACTCAATAATTCTTGGTGAAATAGTCATACTTAGTTAGTTAACAACGATAATGATAAGCCAATCGTGGATGCACATAAATGCAAGCTGAATGATCAATATCATTCATGAAAATATATGAAATGCTTTCCTGAATCGCTTCAAATAAAATTTATTTAATCACCTTTTTATTTTTTTTAAATTTCAAAACTTCAAGTAAACTGCGAAAATTTGTGCAGCTTAATATTATAAAAGTAATAATAGTACAAATTTTCGGAATTCCCTTTATTAGTTTTTGAAATATGGGTGGTTTTATTAATTACCGTCATTCGATTTTTTTTTTCAAAAACTGAGTATGCTGTATTTTCGGCCCCATCCCAAGTACCCAAACTACGAAAAATTATCAACACTTAATAATTAAATATTACTGTCTTTAAGCTTTACTTTAAATTTCTTTATTAAACCCACTTACCGGTGCTTAAAATTACAGTTTCTTCGTCTTAAGTTTTATTTTCTAATTTATTTAAAAAAAATAAGTAAAGTAACGGTGCCAATCTTTGAAGTTAGATAAAAAATGGTTTCGAATTGAAGTGTAGCACCCCGGCAGAAAAACTGAATTTTTGGTTTTATTGAGTGCATTCACAGGACAATTTATAATTAATGTTTGCAATTTAAGTTATCCTCGACATTCTCCCCCTCGGTACATTGGTCTTGAGCTTTGCGAAAATGTAAATAAGGATTAGAATCCAACTTAGCTAGTTTGACAACTGGTCTTTCATATATGTTTTGACTGTTTCGCTTCGGAATTGGCCATCCTTCGACATGTTAACTTTAACGATTCTTTCTTTTAGCCAACGATTGCATGCATATCTCTCATGATGACTAAGGCAATATCTTCGACCTCTAAAGGTGTTACTACTTTGTTCCTTATTGTCAAGGTCGGCAAGTATTCCCTAATATATCACTTCGAGTAGTGCCTTGCGTACAGCTGGGACATAAGTGCGTTGGGTTTTCACAGTTTAACGTCCGCCTTAATACCTTCGAAATGTGTATGTAATATGATTAGGTGTAAGAGTTTGGGACTCATCGCTGTCCAATGGTAGGTATGTTAATGGTCTCGAACTTACCATATCCATTAAGTAGCTCCGAAACAGCTCATCGATCGGTTTGTAGGTGGTAATGTCGCTTACCGCATACAAAGCAATCTTTTTTGTCGATTATAATAACATTTTTTGCGTAGTTAAATTAGGTCTACAAAATATGTAGAAATAGCTATATCTAATACTTCTGGAGTTATATCATCTAGATTATTTATACCTCAAAACTGGACATATTCACTTCAAATTGATATAACTTGAATTGGTGTGATGATAGACTGCTCTACTTCATCACATGTTTCTAGTCTGAGCTTTACGAATAACTACATATATACATATACGAGTATTCGTCAAATTGCTATAAGCTTACATAACACCCGACGCGTGCACACACATTTTAAAATCGCTCCGCGGTCAGTTTGCACACACAAAAAAAAAACAACCACAAACAAGTGTGCAAAGGCATAAAAACAAAAAAAATAAAACGCTAATCGCGCGCGCAGTGTGCAAAAACAAAAACAGTGCAGTGAAAGAAAAAAAAGTGTATTGTGTTTGGGCACTCCATCTGGTCCCACTCCCTATCGTTTGCTGCTGCTTTGCTTGGCTATAGCAAGTGCCGTATGTTTTTGCGTGCACTTGCTATGGCTGGGTAGAGTATCATTTGGCGAATAGCGGGTCGCGTTGTGTAGATTTTGTTGGCAGACCAAAGCAATTCATTGTATGGGATAACACCTGCAGTGATTTGTTTTGGAAAGCTGACGTCAGGATCTACACGGTACGGCCTAGCTTAGTCTGCGTCGGAGTTGAGTTTTTTGTGTTTGTTTTTTTGTTATGCGTGGGTATTTTAGAGAGGACGTGAGTAACATTCGTGGGTTGAGATCCAATTTTTTTTCATTGTACGCCCATGCGATTCACAATAAACCAGCTGTTTTGGCACTAAGTGAAACACAGGTCAGCATTGATTCCGATTTAACGGAGTTTAGTCTGCCTGGATATAACTTGGTGCCATTATTCTTTTCCCATAGTGGTATCGCCGTTTATATACGTAGTGATGTAGCCTACCAACTTCTACCTCAATATGGCCAATGTTCCAATCCGGAATTTAATTATATTTGGCTAAAATTCCATGTCCGTAGGCAATTAATTCACTACTGTTTTATTTACAGAAGCCAGGACAGGCATTCAACTTATAATGAGTTTGATGCACTGTCTGATTCCATCACCAGAATTGTAACCCATTATCCTCGTACTGAAATCGTCATTGCGGGCGATTTCAATATACACAATTCAAGTTGGCTTCGACATTCTGGACAGACAACACCCGAAGGAAGGTATGTTGAGATCATTGCTGAGGTTAATTACGGGTGATCCAAGTAGAGATAATTTTTTCAATAGCCTTTTTTGACAGATCACGTGTGAGTCGTGTCCTGCTGTCGTGTTATTTTTGTTTAGTATTGTTTGGCATTTCATAATGGAAAGACTTACGCGTGAACAACGTTTACAAATTGTTCAACTTTATTATGAAAATTCACGTTCTGTGAGGAATGTGTTTCGTGCACTTCGCTCAACTTATAGTCAACATAATCGACCTACTGAGCGTACTATTCGCAACACCATCACCCATTTTGAGACCCAGCATTCATTATTGGATAATATTCGACCGAATAGACCACGTCCAGCACGCTGTGAAGAAAATATAGCGGCCGTAGCTGAGAGTGTACCCGAAGACCGTAGAGAGTCGATTCGGCGCCGTTCGCAGCAATTCGGACTGACGTATGGAACGACTTGGCGCATTTTACGTCAAGATCTTAAATTGAAAGCGTACAAAATACAGCTTGTGCAACAACTGAGGCCGCTCGACCTTCCCAAACGACATCGCTTCGCTCTATGGGCTCTTGAAAAGTTCCAAGAAGATCCGACGTTTTCGAGGCAAATTTTGTTTAGCGATGAGGCCCATTTCTGGCTCAATGGGTATGTAAACAAAAAAAAATTGCCGCATTTGGGACGAAGAGCAACCTGGAGAGATTGAAGAACTGCCACTTCATATAGAAAAAACAACGGTTTGGTGTGGTTTGTGGGCCGGTGGAATCATCGGTCCATATTTCTTTAAAAATTATGCCGGTGCGAAATTAACCGTCAATGGCGACCGTTATCGTGCCATGACAACCGACTATTTGATGCCTGAAATTGAAGCTCGTGATCTCGACGACATTTGGTTTCAGCAAGACAGCGCCACTTCCCACACATCGCATCAATCAATGGACTTATTGAGAGAACATTTCGGTGAGCACATAATTTCACGTTTTGGGCCGGTCGATTGGCCACCAAGATCGTGTGATGTCATACCGTTAGACTTTTTCCTGTGGGGATATGTAAAGTCAAAAGCTTATGCCGACAAACCCGCTTCGATTCAGGCCTTGGGGGAAAACATCACGCGTGTCATTCGCCAGTTACCAGTCGAAATGCTCAACGGATAGACCATCTGCGACGTAGCAACGGCCAACATTTGATAAACATAATCTTCAAAAAATAAATGCCAAAGAATGTTCTTTCAAATGAAAATAAACATTCTCCATTAAATTTGAATTTTCTGTGTTTTTTCTTTAAAAAAGTTCGAGGTTCTCTCGAAATGGATCACCCATTAGTTTAACCCAGATTGTAAATGAGCCGACACGGATACCGGACATTAGCGGTCAAAACGCCAACACTCTGGACTTGTTTCTTACCTCTCACCCTGATAAATACACTTTAAATGTATTATCGCCTCTTGGTTAATCAGATCATTGTATCATATCGGCGAATTTCTCGTACTCCAGCCACACAGTTAAAGAACAAGCTCCTAAAAGAACCGTATGGCAATACGAGAAAGCCAATTGGGAAGCTTTAAACGGTTTCTTTAGGAGTTTTAACTGGTCGTTGTGCTTCCTCAACAACGACGTGGATGCCGCTGCCGATATGATTACAAATTTAATTCACCTGGGTGTGAAATGGTTTATCCCTAACAGGATAAAGTGTATCAGACCTAAGGAAAATGCGTGGTGTGACTTGAGCTGTACAGAAGCTATCAGGGCTAAAGAGGCAACTTTTCGTTCATTTAAGGCCAACCCAACTGAGGAAAACCAAAAAAAGTTCAAACGAGCAGGAACTGACTGCAATGCCCATATTAATCGTGTCAAATTCTCCTACGACCAAAAGTTGAGGCAAAAAATACTAGAAAGTCCCTCCGGTAGTAAAAACTTTTGGTCGTTTGTTAAGAATATTAAAAATTCGGCCTCGTCATCTATCCCGACACTCATTTACAATGGCACTCCAGCTGTCAGCTCTTCGGATAAAGCCAATCTGCTCGCTGCTCTTTTTGCAGCTAGCTCAACGCTCCCAGATTGTGCTTTATCTCCCCCAGTACTCGAGCGCATAGAACACTCCATGGGACAAATCCACTTTCGCACCCGTACTGTGGCAAGGGTACTTCAAGATCTCAACATTCACAAATCCGCTGGGCCAGATGGTAATTCCCCTATCGTTCTGAAGAGGTGTTCTTCCACGCTGGCAAAACCACTGCGTACGCTTTTCTATCTGTCCTATTCTTCAGGGCTCTTTCCGAGAAGATGGAAGACAGCATTTGTCCAGCCCGTCCCAAAAAAAGGCGAATCTTCCTCTCCCTCCTCTTACCGACCAATTGCACTTATGTTTCTTCTTTCCAAGGTCATGGAAACGCTGATAAATCGTCAGCTTATGAAATATCTCGAATCCCGAAAACTTCTTAATGACCGGCAGTACGGTTTTCGCAGCAACAGATCCACTGGTGATTTGATGACATATCTAACCGAAAAGTGGAACCAATCTATTCACCATGGTGGTGAAAGCAAGGTCGTTGCGCTTGATATTTCAAAGACATTTGACAGAGTTTGGCATCGATGTTACCTCTATTCAATGGATTAGAAATTACCTTTCGGACCGTTGAATACAATTTGTTTTGGACGGTTTCAAGTCTTCAACTCACCAAATAAATGCTGGTGTCCCTCAAGGCTCCGTTTTGTCTCCGACTCTCTTTTCATTCTCGGTATTTCTGTTAATGACAACCTTCGTTTGAATGACCACATATTTGATGTCGCCAAGAACGCTGCGAAATGTCTAGGCTTCCTAAAGCGATGCAAGAAATATTTCACCCCTTCTGATCTGGCTAGAATCTACAAGGCGTTTATTCGCCCAAAACTTGAGTACAACGCATATCTGGTCTGGTGCACCAATAACATATTTGGAGCTACTTGACAGGATCCAAAAACGTGCGGTAAAACTTTTTGGCGATCGAGACATCGCGAGATCACTTGACTCTCTTAGTCATCGTCGTAATGTCTCCTGCCTGTTATTGTGTTATCGGTATTTCCACCACAAGTGCTCAAATGAAATAGTCAGTTGCATTCCACCCCTACAGCAATTCAACCGCAATACTCGCCTTGCGAGGAATGCTCATCAGTTTACCCTTAAGCCTGTTTTCGGACATACTGTGAAATATAAAGATTCCTTTCTCAACCGTACAATACGAATGTGGAATGCTCTACCACGCTCTGTTTTTCCTTTGCATTATAATTTACAAACATTTAAAACCAACGTGCATCGGTTTCTCCCTTTCTCTAATCCTTCATTTCCCCTTATGCCCGCACTGTGTCACTTCATTATAAGGGTATCCAAAGTGCCTTTAGTGCGCGTACATTATAACAAAAAAAAAAAAATCCTTCAGCCGAGTGAATTTTTCTAATATGTTTAGCCAATTGGATTGTTTCTTCAACTGTATTGACGTTACTAAGCCAATCATCGACATAATGATTACTCACAATCACCCCTGTAGGATATTCGCTTTTAAAACGTTTAGCGTTCAGATTTTTTAAATATTGAGCACGCGAACAAGGAGCGCCAAATGTCATGACCTCCGTGACATATACGCTTGGCTTCTCATTTAATTGACTGCTCCATAGAAATCGACATGCTTGTTTATCTTCAAGCTGATCGGGTGCCTTTAGTAGAAATGAATTTAAAGAAACCACTCTTAATCTATCCAGTTGATGACAGGAAATAATGGAAGATAAGAAAAGCGATTGTGCTTCTCTTCTAAGGTAATTTTTCGAATATACCTGTTGAAACTTAAGTCTACGCAATCTGACCTTCCTATTAGATTTTCCCAACACACTCATTCCCAAATGCACGATTCAATATTTTCACCTTAAGCACATTAAGTTTCGCACATTTCATACAATAAAATAGACACCTGCCCCAAGCCCAGACATTGTATCGGATTTCGTCTGACGCTGATAAGCAAATTCCCAATTTTCCCAACTCTAAAAATGTATTCCCACGATCTAGGTGTAAGAAAAATAGTATTTAAGCTTTGGAAATTTGTAAATAAAATCACTTGTCACAAATCAGTCCAAGTCTTTGTTTATAGATCAAAACAGATCTATTCATTTTTGGTGACCCCGACGTGATCTTGCTTCCCCCCACCAGTGGTAAGGGGCAAATCATTCTATCCGAAATAAGCGTAACCAGGGCTTCAAACATTGGTTCCTTTTTTTTTTTTTTTTGTTGTTTTCGGATCGTACTCTCAGAATAAATCAAAGCGTAACCAGGGCTACAACACTGGTATCAACACAACATATATCAACGGATAACTACAGTCATGGATGAGATTGAAGTATTCCGCATCATTGCCAGGCAGAAGGCGTTATCGGACGAGCTGCAGAAGTTGCAGATAAACACTGGAAAAGATGGTCCCGGCAGGAAAACAAGCTCATACCGGGACAAGAGATTGAGTCTCATCGAAGGCATATGGCTGGAGTTCAGCGAGAATCATGAACGAGTAAAAGATTCTGTCAAGGCTGACACACCCTATATGCAATGCAACACCTTCGCTAAGGTAAAGCAGATTTACGAAGAGATAAAGAAATATTTGCTCTCAATTCCAGACGACAAAGATGCGAATCCCACAAGCGGCAAGCAACTATTGTCTGGATCAACTGAAGAGCTATACACAGGCATCAATCCGATACCCGAGGTGGTAAAAATTGTTCGACGGCAGAAGTCGATTGCACAAATATTGCAACGGGTGTTTACCAAGCTTGACGAAAGGTCTATGGAAGCATGGACTACTACGTTCTGTCAGCTGCAGTTAAATACAATAAATAAATATTGGGGCCAAATAGAGGAAATACATCAACAAATCGCAGAACTATTAGAAGACACTCATGCAGAAGAATACCAATTGGAGGGATATCTAACGTTGGAGGATAAAGTAAACAGCAATATGATTGCGTTATCCACACGACTAGAAGAGTTAACAACTCATCGAATGACATCCCAAGCTACATCGACATCTGCAATAAGCATGCCTAGCGCCACATTGAATTTACCTAAAATCACCCTACCGAAGTTCGATGGGGACTACCTACAGTGGCGACAGTATAGTGACTTGTTCACTGAATTAGTGCATAATCAACCAATTGCTAACTGCCAGAAGTTGTTCTATCTTAAGACAACACTTACTGGGGAAGCCGAGAAATTAATTCGGCACTTCACAACCTCTGACGCCAACTATATTGCTGCGTGGAAAGCAATCACAGAGCGGTATGAAAATACACGGCTGTTAGTCACCGCTTTAATAAATAAGCTTATGGCCCAGCCCGTAATTCAGCACGAAGGAGCGAGTCAAATAAAATCATTGCACGACACGACATTGGAATGCCTATTGAGTCTGCAAAACCTCGAAATCGAGACATCAAATTGGGATCCACTTTTAATGAATATACTTCTGAGGAAGTTGGATCGAAACACACTGACCATTTGGGAACAATCCCTGAAGAAACCGAAGGCGCTACCCAGTTTCCATGAGTTCCTTTCATTTTTGGAGACTAGATTCCAATCATTGGAGGCACTGGGTACTAAAACCAACAAATTAAATGTCGATGATACCAAACGATTGGCGCGAGTAACTCTTGCAGCGAAGAAAGAGACAGGTATTAGATGTGCCATTTGCGATGAACATAATCATCCCATTTTCAAATGTCCCAAATTTCTACAACTCACGCCAGTGGAAAGACTCAAGCAAGTGAAGGTGTTGAGCAGATGCTTCAATTGCTTAAGATTCGGTCATCAAACCTCAAATTGTACTTCGGGACATTGCACTAAATGCGAGAAATTTCACCACACACTGCTCCATATCCAAACACCAGAGGTTAAAGAGAAACAAATGAACACTCAAATACCAACAATCGACAATAGAACTAGCTTGTCAACAACTAATTCAGACGATATGGTATCAAAATATGTTTTCCTGGGAACAGCTGTAATTAATGTTCTTTCACGGAATAACAGTCCTACCAAGGCAAGAGCATTGCTGGATTCGGGATCGCAAATGAGTTTCATCACCGAAAAACTAGCAAATCAACTTGGGCTAGCTTCTAAACATGAATCATTGCAAGTTTCTGGAATGGGAGATTACCCTATCCAGGTCAGTAAGACAGTGAATCTGTACCTTCAGTCACGCGTTACTGGCTACAGTACAAATTTACAAGTTTATGTGCTGAAAACGATAACATCCAGGCAACCCAGCCAATACGTCGATAATAGTCAATGGCGACTACCAAAGAATATCAAACTAGCCGATCAAACGTTTAACCAACCTCAAGAAGTGGATATTCTCATCGGAGCAGAACTTTATCCCGAGCTTCTGTCGATAGGACAGATAAAAATCAATAACGGAGGGCCCACGTTGCAGAATACTTTACTGGGATGGGTAGTCATTGGAAGGACTACATTTGAAGTACCATCAACATTATTTTGCGGCATCGGAGTCGACACTTCATCATTGGATAATCTGGTGGAACGGTTTTGGAACTTGGAGGAAGCTCCAGTTACATCTGCATTTAAACAAAAGCAATTGTCAAAAGTGGATCGGCAGTGTGAGGAAGTGTTCACAACATCAACAAAAAGAACAAATTCTGGTCGTTATATTGTGAAGCTGCCGTTCAAACATAACCCAAGCAGTCTTGGGGAATCGAGGGAAATAGCTACTCGAAGATTTCTCAGCTTGGAGAAGAGATTGAGTAAACTGCCGCTAATTCGTCAACAGTATTCTGAGTTCATGACGGAATATATCGAATTAGGTCATATGAAGGAAGTTGATGGAAAATCAATAAAAACCCCTAATTTCTTTCTACCACACCATTGCGTGCTGAGGCCAGAAAGCAGTACCACAAAGTTACGGGTGGTATTCGATGGATCCTCAAAGACATCAACGAATATATCACTCAACGATATTTTGCACACTGGACCAGCATTGCAGAATGACCTACTCTCCATTCTTCTACGCTTCAGAGTCCATACGTATGTATTTACGACCGACATCTCCAAGATGTATCGCCAAATATTGATGGATGACTACAGCAAACAGTTCCAGCATATCATTTGGAGAGATACTGCGAATCAACCACTGAAGGTTTATCAGCTAAACACCGTTACCTACGGAACCAAATCTGCACCTTACCTAGCGATAAGATGTCTTCAAGATTTGGCCGAAACAGCAGATAGCAGGCATACACTGGCAGCGAACATTATTCAGCAAGATATCTACATGGATGATATCTTAACGGGCACCAACGACCTCAATGAGGCTCTTCGCATGAAGAAGGAGCTTACAGGTTTACTAGCAGAAGGACAATTTCATCTGCGAAAATGGTGTTCAAATACACCAGCACTCCTTGCGGATATACCCAAGGCAGACTGTGAAGCGGAAAATGTGCTACCCGATCAAAAGGAAGGATCAGTTAAAACTCTTGGTATGACCTGGTTGCCGTCATCGGATCAATTCCTCATCAAAACTAAATGGACAGAAGCAACAAGGGTGACGAAGCGATCAATATTGGCGGACACTGCTCATATTTTCGATCCAATGGGAATTATGGGTCCAGTAGTTATACTAGCCAAAGTATTTATACAAGAGTTATGGATCTCAAAATTAGATTGGGACGCTGCATTACCAATGTCGATGCACACTAAATGGACTGCCTTTAGAAAGAGCCTGCTCCAACTCAACAACCTAAAGATACCACGGCACATAATGTTAGCAGATTCAACTGGTGCGGAGCTTCATGCTTTCTCCGACGCTTCTCAGCGGGCATACGGAGCCGTAGTATATCTGAAGTCTACAAATCATCGAGGAGAAGTCAGTGTACAATTGGTATGCTCAAAATCCCGTGTAGCCCCAATCAAACAACAGACCATACCCCGTCTGGAACTATGTGCCGCTAAACTCATGACAAAATTGATAAAGTTTGTGAAAGAAAACTTACCAACCGAAATTAAGAAAATTAAAACAGTCTTAGCAGCAGCGAACACAGGAATCCACTTTCTGGAGCACATCAACCATCGAAATTCCTTCTCAACACTACAAAAAATAACAGCATATGTCATAAGATTCATAAGTAACCTCAAAAGAGCAAGAACTTACAGACTTTTGGACAAAGTTCTCTCAGTACAAGAACTAAAAGCAGCCAAAACTGTTATAATTAAACATTTACAAGAAACAGCATTTTCGGAAGAGATGAAGTTACTCAAGAAATGCGGACAAGTATCAGGAAAAAGCCGCCTAAGCTCATTGTCACCCTTCCTAGATGACAAAACTATCATTAGAGTGGGAGGGCGTTTGGAAGCGTCCGGTCTCCCATATGATGCCAAACATCAGGTTATTCTACCAAGCTCTCATGTTTTCACCAGATTATTAATGACACAATTGCATTACGATAACCTACATGCAGGACCGCAAGCATTACTCGCTGCATCAAGACAATATTACTGGATTTTGAGAGGGAAACAACTGGCTCAAACCATCGTACACAACTGTATACGCTGTTTTCGAGCAAAACCAAAGGGTATCGAGCAATTAATGGGCAATTTACCCCCCGAAAGAGTTCAACCGTCAAGACCATTTCAAAATGTAGGAGTAGACTTTCTTGGCCCAGTCTACATACATTATAAAATCCGTGGTAAACAACCAACAAAAGCATATGTGTCTGTATTCATATGCTTTTCTACCAAGGCGGTACATCTGGAATTAGTAACGGATCTCACAACACAAGCATTTATTGGAGCACTAAAAAGATTCGTGGCGCGACGAGGATGTCCAGCTAAAATATTTTCGGACAATGCAACAAACTTCATGGGAGCCCGGAATGAATTAAACGAAGTTTACTCAAAAATCTTTGCGAATAAAGGAACAGCAGCTATTAAAAACCACTGCGCCGAAAAATGTATCGAGTGGACACCGATTCCTCCAAGATCACCACATTTCGGAGGTTTATGGGAAGCCGCGGTCAAGTCGGCTAAACACCACATAAAACGGGTATTCTCTGGTGCAGCTTTAACACAAGAAGAATTCACCACTGGTCTTGCGCAAATAGAAGCTGTTCTCAATTCAAGACCATTGACTCCGATGTCTTCAGATCCAAACGATCTAGAGGTTCTCACTCCAGGACATTTTTTAATTGGGGCCCCACTGACAACTATCATCGATCCAGATTACAAGACATCTTCCATCACGCACGTAGCACGTTGGAATCTAGTTAGGAGTAGCGAATACCTGCAAGATATCCAGCAGAAGTATAAGTGGAAGCATCTCCAAGAAGATATCCAACCAGGAACCCTTGTACTAATAAAGGAAGATAACCTACCCCCTCTAAAATGGCTAATGGGAAGAATTATCAGGACACTTCCAGGTCCCGACGGAAGGGCACGGGTAGTCGATATCAAGACATCTAATGGAGAAGTACGAAGATCCATAGCTAAGATCTGTCCACTGCCTTCAGAAATACAGCAAAAACCGCCAAAGGAGTCCCTTACTAAGCCTACAGTAGTATTAAGAACTTCGGGCGTAAAACATCCTCTCAAAGGCAGATTCCTTCCTATAAACACTAGAGCTGATAATTCAGCTCTTAAACGAAAACGTTCAGTATCTTTTACAAATCAACAGCCAAAATTAAACCCACTCAAAACACTTTTAATGGGCTTATTAATAATTGGAACAGCTTTAGCACAAACAGCACCACAAGGTGCAGTGGAAGTTAAAACATTCGATGACAACCCTGGAATATACTTCGAAGACCTAGGTGAAGCTAATTTAATCACTGATGAGTGGAATCTCTTCGTTTATATCAACATGTCCAACTATTGGTACGAGTATCAGGGACTCAAAGATGGCGTCAATAGATTGAAACAAAAATGTGAAACTTTGCAACGACACCCAACTATCATTTGTAACCCAATTATCATGCAACTAGAACAACAACTACAGGAATCTGAAGCCTTGAACGATATCTTGAAACATAGAAATGGTGTAGCTATACGGACAAAACGATCTCCATTTGATGTTATCGGCACGATCGCAAACAAATTGTTCGGTATTCTGGATCAAGATTATGCACATTTCATTGAAGATAACATCGAAAAGGCAAACCAGAACGAGAAACACCTACTGGAATTGAGCAAGAACCAAACATCTATTATCGAATCAACAGCAAACGTTCTCAACAAGTCTATAACTGCAATAAGTACCCAGTTCATTATTGTGAAACAACAATTGACTCAAACGCACCACGCTGTCGATACCCTCAACCAAACACTAATAGAAGCAGAAGTACTTAGCTCAGTTACAATTTATGTGTCTAAGTTAATAGACAGATTTCAACGGACTCAACTAGCGATTCTCGAGGCAGCTACTGATACTCACCAAGGAAGAATTAGTTCACTCCTTTTATCACCAAGCCAACTGTACAAGGAGCTCAACAAAATCCGGAAAGATATACCACCCAACTTAACCTTGCCTGGATACGATGAGCACAATCTACCAAAGTTATACGAACTTTTAAGAGTGAAGGTCCGTATAACCTCGACCACAATACTGTTTCTCGTCAAACTACCACTGTTAGGCAACCAAGTCTTCATGCTGTTCAAACTGCTACCATTACCTGTTCCACACAACGGCTCTTTCGTATTCATACAACCATCGACATCGTTTCTGGCCATAACCCCATATAGAGACCAATACTTTCCAGTTTCACAAGTCGAATACCAAGGATGTCTACAAATCGATGAGCGGAAATATATCTGCAAGCAACGCCATCCAATTTTTAACACACATTCAGTGGAAAATCAGTGTGAAATACATTTGCTCAATCACAGAAAACAGTTATCACCTTTCTGTACCATCAAAACTACCAGTCCAGGAAAGATGTGGATCCAATTACACAACCCGAATCACTGGATCTTCGCCTTTCAACAAGAAGAAACTATTTCTATAGTGTGTGGATCCGATATAAGCAGCACCAAGTTACTTGGAGTAGGACTATTAAAATTGGCCCAAAATTGTGCCATAAAGCAACCAACAATGACAATCAATTCTCACAATTTCTACACAGCAAACTCATCGTTCTCATTTTTACCAGCTCTAAACCTTAGTCAGCTCTTAGGAATACCACTTAGAAAATCACTTCAAGATAATCTTCAGGAGACGATTGAAGTAAATGAATCCATCATTCGCGGAGATGATGACCTAGCCCTATTAATTAAGAAGATTGCAGATCAAAAAACTCAACAAAACCTACCAAACTTATTAACTCATCATGACATACATCAATACACCATTGGATACATATCGTTTTTTGCTGTTTTGTTGCTGATTTTTGTCATATTTTCCCAAAGAAGAAAAAACAAGATAGATCTTAATCCAAAAAACATAGTATTTGAGCTCCAGGATCTCAACGCCGGGGAGAATGTTGAAACTTAAGTCTACGCAATCTGACCTTCCTATTAGATTTTCCCAACACACTCATTCCCAAATGCACGATTCAATATTTTCACCTTAAGCACATTAAGTTTCGCACATTTCATACAATAAAATAGACACCTGCCCCAAGCCCAGACATTGTATCGGATTTCGTCTGACGCTGATAAGCAAATTCCCAATTTTCCCAACTCTAAAAATGTATTCCCACGATCTAGGTGTAAGAAAAATAGTATTTAAGCTTTGGAAATTTGTAAATAAAATCACTTGTCACAAATCAGTCCAAGTCTTTGTTTATAGATCAAAACAGATCTATTCAATACCCTTTGCTAAGATAAGCCGCTATTTGTTTCTGCATATCTGCTTTTTGTTATTGTTATTGTTATTTTTCTCCAATCGCCTATCCAACGTAGTTAGTCTGTACCTTGCCATCAATAAACTATTACCATAACGCCACAACAAGCCAGTTTCAAATTGTTGACCAATAAGATTAGTTGTACTCTCCATTATTGATTTGGCTCGTCGTTCCTCCTAAGAAGGTAAGTCATCTTTTGGTATTTTCACACTCAAGCTCTCAATGAAAATAAAAAAATGTTTCATCATTTCGTGCAGGTCCTCATCATCAGTTTCGCGATATTCTTCGATGTGGCAGTTTATACTATCAGCCAATCTTATTCAGCTGGGAATACCTAAGTGACAATCGTTGAGTCCAATCATTACTCTCGGTTGTATTGATGGGTACAAAAGCGCTGGAAAACCCCGAATATGATAATGCTTTTCGGCTGGGTCACCATAACTTAATGTTTGGTTTGGAAAACTTAGCTCTTTATAGTGTGGGCTTCAGGCATTGCATACTCCCTGATGCTCTCACATATACAGGAGATTACCACGGATACCTTCGTGTTGCACGTTTGCTGTCCATTTAAAATTCGGAATTACTACTGGCGTGTATTAAAATTGAAATGCGTCATCCAATCATGTATTGCTTTTCTGTGACGTCTCAACCGCGTCAACGTTACTGGTTGAGCTATCATCCGAAATTGAATCACTGATTCCAACTTAACTTCCTTCAGATATTTCATCTGCGATATTATATCTTGTTGTTCTAGAAGTTCCTGCTTCTTTTGCAAATTTACACGCTGTTCCTTTAGCAATGTACGCTGCTCATCTAATATACGCATTTTTAAATTTATTTGTGACGTAGAACTGTACCTGATGTGCATGACCTTTTGTCCGATTCATCAGGTATATCTGGAACTGCTGCGACAATGTCATGTAAATATGGCACTGGAAGCGGAACTCATTCAGTATCGAAGAAACCCCCAGTAAAAGCTACATACTTCTCCTTTAAACTTTAGTTAAGACAGCATGCACTACTGTTTTTCGTTTATTTGCCTTTAGATATTCTTGTTATTCTTCTCGACGAATCTGGTGTTTGTTGTCCTTGTGCTTCTACTGAAAACCTGTCACCGTTTTGAGACATGTTTCCCTCTTGTTCGCTTCGTGTAGTTGGAGAATTACTTCGTATAGGAAATTAAATGCAATTTGAAGAAATGTCACTAATTTTTGTGATTATAAATTTGTCAACACTTAATAATTAAAGATTACTGATTTTAAGCTTTACTTTAAATTTCTTTATCGAACCCACTTTCGGGTGCTTAAAATTACAGTCTTTTCTATTTCACGTTTTATTTGCTAATGAATTTCAAAAATACTCCTGGCTTGCCAATCTTTGAAGTAAGATAAAAAATGGCTTCGAATTAAAGTGCAGCACCCAGGCAGAGAAACTGAGTTTTTTGTTTTAATGAGTGCATTCAGAGTACAATTTATATTTAAAGTTTGCAATTTAAGTTATCCTCGACTAAAAGGGAACCATTTTTGAGAAAATCAGTGATAAGAGATTCTTTACCAAAAGACATTATATGGCAGATACCGTTATTTTATATACGGTATATTATTTTATACGAACTTTGAAGCGAATCCATCGAATCAGACCGACGACGGCATTGGCGGACAAGGACAGGACGCCTACAAACTGCTTGCTATAGATTCTCCTGGGAGTTTGATGGAAAATCCTAGACTAGTCTATTTGCATCCATCTCAGTCGCGCCATCGAATCTTGAAGCCATGACTACAGATGCAGTCAGACCCAACACAGGTTCATGGCCTTAGAAAACTTCGATTAAAAATTACAATTAGACAAGATTCACTGTATTCATTTAGAGAAAGCTTGAGTTCAAGCACTAACTTAGATGAGCTAAGAGAGTTAAATTGCGCTTTTAATGTAGATTGACTGTCGCTGCAAATACAAATACCTTTAGCCCTCCACCTGTTGCTCACAATATATCGCAGGATATATTAGGATGGCGAAAACCTCCAGTTGGTAGTGAAGTCTAATAATATTTAATAATAACCTTATAGGACTCCAGCACCAGACCCCTGTCCGGTCTTGGTGCCATCTGTGAAAATACAGTGACTTTTATTCCCTGGTTCAGAGTCTGGCCGAAGCCATTCTGTTCCCTGAGGAAATTTGACTTGGTAGTTTTGTCGTAGACGTATTTCTAGTGTAATTGCATCGAATAGCATATCCATAAGGCCGGGGTCAAAAGATGAATCTCGAGCAAGTTCTTCAAAATTCTACAGCGAATGGTATCCAAGGCTGAGATGGTTTTTAGTGTTTACCCTATGATATATATGGAAGGTTTATTTATAGCGAATGCCCCTGTGCAGCCGAGATCATCATACTCAGTTTGAGTTCAAAATTTCCACACGATCGCAATAACTTTCTCCTTAGTATTAGTATACGAGACAGTTACAAATTAAACGATATTCTTAAAACTTTAATTGAACTGTTACTTAAAACCTATAATTAATATTGACTTATTCTACTATGCCAAACTATCTGAGTAATGTACTTGTTTACTAAATAACTATTAAATGCTTGTTTTACTTCTTTCTTATAATTGCTATAAATTCATTACCATAGGTAATAAGAATATTCTGCTAGAAGATTTTGAACAAAAAGCTTAGGGCTCTACAACGGTTTTTTTTTATATCGATAGGGTTATTTTTCACAAAGAGCTTTGCTCTAGTAAACCCAGAACTCTACCGGACGATTATTTTTAAGGTCTTACATTAACTAAAACATACTAAAATAAATAAATAATAAATAATAATATATATTTATTAATAATGAATAAATAAATAAAGTCCAATATTACTGTTGCCTTGTAAATCAAGTTTTGCTTCTTTCTTACATACGTAAACTAAAACATACTAAAATTAATAAATAATAAATAATAATATATATTTATTAATAATAAATAAATAAATAAAGTCCAATTTTATTGTTGCCTTGTAAATCAAGTTTTGCTTCTTTCATCTTCAAAAATATGGTGCATAGTGACGCACAAGCCAAAGCCTGCCAGACCGTTATTTTCTTGTTTAGTAGGCCCAAAATTACTAACCTACAAATTAATAACCTTGTAAAAACACGTTACTGAAACCGTTCACTATCATTCCTAATATAAAACCTAACATTTAATTATCTGAAGCGCTATTATTGATCGAGGTTTAATAAATTTGGGGGTTTCTTTCCTATAGCTTAAACTTTTTGGATTTAGGGCGACCTACGACGGGCATACTCCAAGCAGCTATGCCGAAGGGAATAGAAGAAGTCTATTAAATACGCGTAACCAAATGGAATTTTTATATATTTTAATAACTTTAAACAACTAAAAATATATTTGCAATCAAAAACAAATTGCATAAAACCTAGAAAGCCTAATATTGTAAATTTTTGCGTTACACGTCACTTTAGCATGTTGCTTAAGTTTCCAAATTCTTTATTAATCATGTCTTGCCGAATAAAGGCAGTTTAAGTATTGCGTAAAGCTAAGCCATCCTTAATATATATATATGTTCATAAGTATTGCTGAAAATGTTTAATAATTATATGTAATCTACACAGTGGTGCAAATTTAATCATCCAATTTTATTGTTGAATTACTTTTTTACTAAATGAACGAAAGGCTACAGGCCACTTGGGGCGAACGGTATGATACCCTCCCGATAAAAAAGGCATAGAAAACACGTTGAATGACATTTTATTTCTTTTATTAAAATAAAATCATAAAACCATCTTCTTAGCTTAAATTTAAAAGCCTGAAAATTGCGTTCCAAAGGACGTACTTTGCTAAATAGTCTTAGGTTTTGGTCCTGATCATAAAAATATATACTTGTAGGGGGCTACGACGAATATTAAGGGGCTTTACAGACTATGCGTAAAAATAAATATACCCTTAGGATAGGGTATAAAAAACATTATCCATTAAGAAATTATTAATATTGTGGATTGACATTTTATTGTCAACCCGCGTTATAATGAAAGAGTTCGACGAGCAGTACTACACGCGCTATGTGACGTCACCAATAATTAAAAATAATATGTGCATCAAATGCAAGGTTTTGTAATTCATCTAGTTTGCTACAAATTCCCTATTTATTCTCGTTATCCATTGTACCGAAAAGGCAATGGAAATATTTCCGATGCCGTTAATGAGAGATCTTAGTTGTCTAGCTTTCGAAGGAAATTCGTGGATTACTTTGGTTCGACTTTTAATGGTTTCCAACGCTGAACGAATGTGACGTTGTTGTAATTTGCAATGGTCCGTGTAAGTGCTATTATTATTCGAACAAACCTTACTGACAAGATGTGACGTTGTTATAATTTGCAATGGTCCATGTAAGTGCTATTGTTATTCGTACACAGCTGGCTTACAAGATGTTCTGCCATCATTGTTTGTCTGCCCAATTCGGATAAATCTAACTCGGTAAGTATAGTCCAGGTATTGTGGTAGACCAATTAATCGCCTAAACCCTCGAAAACTGTCGCTGTATATGGTTGGCCAGAAGCTTCACCAATGTAAAACACCGTTATTAAAATTAAAATCATAAACTCCATCGTATACTATAGGAAGATGAAAAAAGAAGAAAAACAAAATCAGACATTAACCTAACGTTTGGATCGCTGAGCGGATATCAGTTAAGAATATTTTAATTTTATCATACATTATCATAGTAAGGCTTCAAACGATTATTATGGACCACAGTTTGTTTTCTACCAAATTTGATAACTGTGTTTACTGTTCCTCTAACAGGGTAAGATCCGCACTTATAAGGTAAGGTCCTTTTTGCTTTTAATGAGAAAAATGTTATCTCCGACATCAAAAATGTGAGGCATTATTGTTTTATTAAAATAAGTTTTTGACCTGTTTTTACTTGCTAGAAGGTTACGTCGGGCTATAGAATATGATTTTTGAAGTCTATATCTTAGAATATGGTAGTAATTTTCATGGTTACCAATAGGTTCGGGTTTTTTTTCAGGTTGGCCGGATACAGACATTCCATTGGTGTGAGTTTCGTTCTGTCATGCATACTATTGTTATAAACAAAAGTTGCTGTTCGCAAGAACTAATTCCATGGCTTGGGGTTTTCATCAGTTATGCTTCGCAGATACTCAACTCTTGGTCGGTGTGCCATTTCAAGTGAACCATTTGACTGTAGATGGTAAGCTGTTTTCTGCATTTTTTTACTTAAGTAGTTTGCAAAGTCCTATGTAAGTCACTGAGAAAATTTGTCCACTGGTCTGTGATAATCCGTTAGGAATACCGAACCGAGGAATAATTTGATCAAAAACTATTTGAGCAACAGTTTGGTACTCTGAATTTAACATTGCATGGCAGTCAACAAATTTAGTGAAATTATCTTAAACAATTAGAATAAAAATATGTCCAGACTATGATTGTTCGAATAGGCCTACAATATCTAAACAGACCTTATCGAAATAAATATTTTTCATACATGAGTGGAATTTAATGCTTTCAAAACACAATGTTGTCTACTGTAACTTAAGCGACACCCCAGTACTCTGCCATTATCCATGGATGGCACTTGCATTGCTGAAACCCAAAGGCTTTCCGTCCTCGGCATGTGCGTTAATGACAAACTTCGTTGGAATGACCGCATATTCGACGTCACCAAGAACGCTGCAAAATGCATAGGCTTCCTTAACGAAATAGTTACTTGCATTCCACTCCTACAGCTGTTTAACCGCAATACTCGCCATGCTAGGAATGCACATGAGTTTACCCTTAAGCCTATATTCGGACGGACAGTGAAATACAAGAATTCATTTCCTAACCGTACAATACGAATATGGAATGCTCTACCACGCTGTTTTTCCTACGCATTATAGTTTACAGACATTTAAAACCAACGTGCATCGGTATCTCCTTTTTTCTAATCCTTCACTTCCCTAATGCCCACACTGTGATACTTCATTATAAGGGTATCTAAAATCCCTTTAGTGCGCGTAGGAATCAGGCTTTTGAGAATCGCTTGATTTGGTTGGCTTCAGATAGCACTTCGGAATGTTCTTAATTATAAAATACTCTGTAGTTTTTGGTGTAATTGACTGAGATGCATTCAAATTCGCACAAATCCTGCACCCCGCAGGTTCTTCGATTATAAGATACTCTTTTTCGGCTTACTACTCTGCGTACGTAATCATTTTGTCCGGATTAGTGTTGTGTTTATCTGGCTTACATTCTGCAGAAAATTAACATAGATGGAAGCGATTAAAACAAGTTGAATTATGCAAAGATTCTTTAATAACGAAGTGAAATGAGAGAAAAAAGAGGAAGGAGATTTTTTTTATGGAAAAAAATGACAGAAGTATAATAATGTGTTTCAATGCTACCAAATTCAATTTTCATACATATTTCAATGATACCAAATTTAATTCACACTCCTCCTTAACATTGAAATCTATTGAAATGAAATCCATACCAAGTGTTTCAAAGCAAAACCTATGTTTGGTCTTGGAAACCGTTTTGGTAAGCGCATCGGCTGGCATCAAATTAGTTTAAAGGTAGATATCATCAACGATCCCTTCCTCAATAGCATGTCGAACAAAATGATACCGGCAGTCCATATGTTTGGTTCGTGAATGTTTTCCTCTCATACCTCGCAATATGCTGCGTACTTTGGTTATCGCAATGTATATCTGTCGGATTTTGAAACACACGATCTAATTCAGTAGATGTTGCGGCAGTACGTTGCTTTCAGGATAACAAGCTCACTGTACCACCTGCAAGTAAAAAACAAAAACTAGTTCGTGATTTACGATCGTTGACATCATCTGCCCAACTAGCGTCTACATAACCCTTTAATGATAGTCTTGTTTTATATTGTAACAACGTGTTTGGTTGTGTTGAGATATCTCAAAATATGGTTGGCTGCGTTCCAATGCTTTCTCTTAGGATTTGCAAAAAATTGCGATAGGGACTTACGTTAAACGCTATATATGGTCTACTAAAAACGGCTACGTGCATTAAGGATCTGATGATTTCTTGATATTTGGTTTGTTCGATACATAATCTCTCATTAATCGCAGTTGGGTTCCTTTCCAATTCTATTCCAGCTGGCTAAGGTATATCGAATAGTTTTGAGTTGCTAATACCATACTTAATAAGTTGTTCAATATATTGAGTCTGCGACAAAAAAATATTCTTATTTTTCCGCTGAATTTCTATTGCAACGCATAAATCTGCAAGCTTCATAAATATTTCCTCATCCAAGGACCCATGTAAAAACGCATTCGATATGTCAAGGTGAGTTAAATTTAAATCTTTTTCAGCTAAAAGTGCATAAGCTGTTTTTCCCTCTGGCAGTTCACATAGCTCCCAAGTACCATTCCTAATAAGGGATTCGTATTCGGTATTCATTGCTTCACAATCGGCCGAATTTTGACCTTCATGATAGTTTTCTGGATCTTCTAATTGTGGCATAGAGAGTACTGATTCTGTTACACTATTTAATTTTTGTCGCAGTCTAAGTCGCCTCCCAATATTATCCTCTGTATCTTCATACGCGTCCTCATCTTTCTGCACACTTCCACTCGTGGTTTGTTCATTTTCATTTTCAGATTCTAATTCATTTTGTTCTCCGCCCTGTCATTTTTCATTCTGTTCTGTTTTTAATTCATTTGTTGATTTTATTTTTACATCCACTTGAATATTTTGTGTTTCAAGTTCATGTATACCTGCATTAGGAAAACCATTATTTGTTAATCCATATAACGATTCTTCAAAAATATCTTCATTATATTTTTCAAAAAATTGAACGTCATGAGATTTAATAATAGTCTTCGTTCCCCTTTCCATAGCCTGTATGCCTTTGACTCCTCCGAATAACCTATGAGCACATATTCCTCACTTCTTGGATCAAGTTTCGATTTTCCCAATTTTTTTTTTTTGCAAATGCGTGTCAACCAGTAATCCAAAGGTGATTTACAACTGGTTTCCTTAGAGATCACATTTCCTCAGGCGTTTTATTAAGATTTAGTAGGGTGGGACAATGATTACGAATATACGCTGCTGTTTTAATTATTTCTGCCCTTAAAAATGTTGAAAAGTTAGCTTCGATCATATTGCATCGTGCCATCTCCTCTAACGTGCGATTCATTCTTTCTGAAACAAAATTTTTTTGTGGCGTATGTTCAATAGTAAGTTGGCGTCTTATGCCGTTTTCAATTAAATAATTAGAAAATTCTGAACTTAACAGTTCCTTGGCATTTACAATTTTTGAAAACTTAAAAATATTCACTTTTTTTTTTTTTATAATTTGCACGTGCAAAAGGGATTGTTAGCACCCTTATAATGTTATAGTAACACAGCACGGGCGTTAAGGAAAAGAGGGATTAGAAGAAAGGATGAGAAACCGATGCACATTGATTTTAAATGTTTGTAAATTGTAATGGTCAGGAAAAACAGAGTGAGGCAGAGCATTCCACATTCGTGTTGTACGGCAGAGGAACGAATCCTTAAATTTCACAGTTCGACCGAATATAGGCTTTAGGGTGAACTGATGAGCATTCCTCGTGTGGCTAGTATTACGGTTGAAGTGTTGAAGGGGAGGAATGCAACTGGCTATTTCGTTTGAGCACTTGTGCTGGTAGTATCGATAGAACAACGATAGCCAGGAGACATTAAGACGATGACTAAGAGGATGAAGCGAATTCGCAATATCTCGGTCGCCAATAAGTTTTATCGCGCGTTTTTTTAATTCTGTTAAGAAGCTCCAAATATGTAATTGGTGCACCGGACTAGTCGTGAGCGTTGTACTAAAGGTTGGTGTGAATAAACGCCTTATAAATTCAAGCCAGATCAGAAGGGGTGAACAATTTCTTGCATCGCTTAAGCCTATACATTTCGCAGCGTTCTTGGCGACATCGAATATGTGGTCATTCCAACGAAGTTTGTCGTTAACGCACATACCGAGGATGGAAAGTCTTTCGGTTTCGTCGATGCAAGTGCCATTCATGGTTAATGGCAAAGTATTGAGGTTTCGCTTTGGTGACGGAAGACAACATTGTGTTTTGGAAGCATTAAATTCCACTCTATTGGTTTTACCCACTCAAGAATGCTGTCAAGATCGGAATTTAATGAGCTTAACATACGTTGACGTTCCAGTTCGACGCCCGAAGATGAGGGGCGTTGCCCAGGAAACGAATATGTAAAGCTGAAGGTACTGTCATCGGCGAAGGAATGAATAGGATTAGAAGTAACAGAGAGTAGATCATTTATAAAAATGAGAAAGAGAGTCGGAGACAAAACGGAGCCTTGGGGAACACCAGCATTTATTTGGTAAGTTGCGGACTTGAAACCGTCCAAAACAACTTGAATTGAACGGTCCGAAAGGTAATTTCTAATCCATTGAATAAAGGTATCATCGATTCCAAATGCACGCATTTTCGACAAAAGAGCTTGGTGCCAAACTCTGTCAAATGCCTTCGAAATATCAAGCGCAATGACCTTACTTTCACCACCACAATAAGGGGAAATACCATCTGGACCAGCGGATTTATGTACGTTAAGATCTCGAAGAACTCTTGCCACTGTACGAGTGCGAAAATGAATTGGTCCCATAGTATATTCTACGCGCTCGAGTACAGGGGGAGATAAAGCACAATCTGGTAGCATTGAGCTAGCTGCAAAATGAGCAGCAAGCAGATTGGCTTTATCCAAAGAGCTGACAGCTGGAATGTCAAATGAATGCAAAAGCAGCAGCAAGCAGATTGGCTTTATCCAAAGAGCTGACAGCTGGAATCTAATTGCAAATGAGTGTCGGGATAGATGTTGAGGCCGAATTCTTAATATTTTTAACAAACGATCAAAAGGTTTTACTACCGGTGGGACTTTGTAGTACTTTTTGCCTCAACGTTTGGTCATAGGAGAATTTCACACGATTAATGTGGGTATTGCAGTCATTTCTGGCTCGTTTAAACTTTATTCGGTTTTCCTCAGTTGGGTTGGCCTTATAAGACCGAAAGCTCACCTCTTTTAACCTGATAGCCTCTTTGCAGCTCAAGTCACACCATGCGTTCACCTTGGGTTTGATACTTTTAATCCTATTAGGAATAAAATGTTTCATACCCAAGTGAATTATGTTTGTTATCATATCGGCAGCAGCATCCACAACCCCATCGAGGAAGCCTAGCGACCAGTTAAAATTTCTAAAGAAACCGTTTAATTCTTCCCATTTGGCTTTCTCGTATTGCCATACAGTTCTTTTAGGAGCTTGTTCTTTAACTTTGTGGTTGGAGTACGAGAAATTTGCCGATATGACACAGTGGTCTGACGAACCTAGAGGCGATAATACATTTATGGTGTACTTATCTGGGTGAGAGGTGAGAAACAAGTCCAGTGTGTTGGCGGTTTGACTACTAATGTCCGGAATTCGTGTCGGCTCATTTACAAGCTGGGTTAGGTTGTTTACCTCAGCAAAGATCTCAGCGTACCTGCCTTCGGGTGTTGTCTGTCCTGAATGACGAAGCCAATTCGAATTGTGAACATTGAAATCGCCCGCAACAACGATTTCAGTGTGAGGATAAAGGGTTACAATTCGTTAAATGGAATCGGACAACTCATCAAACTCGTTAAAAGTAAGATTACGGCCCAAGTTTGGGCTTCTATAAATGAAACAGTAGTGGATTAATTGCCTACGGACGTGGAATTTAAGCCAAATAAAATTAAATTCCGGATTGTGGTATTGTGGTTGAAGTTGGTAGGCTACATCACTACGTATATAAACGGCGAGACCACGATGGGGAAAGAATAATGGCACTAAGTTGTAACCAGGTAGACTAAATTCCGATGAATCAGAATCAACGCTAACCTGAGTTTCACTCAGTGCCAAAACAGCTGGTTTGTTTTGGGAAACATGGGCGTACAGAGAAAATAGATTCGCTCTTAAGCCACGAATTTTATTTACATCTACCAGAGTAGTTGCCAAACATTACAAAAAACAAACACAAAAAATTCAACACTGACGCTACCTAAGCAGAGCCGTGCAATGTGAATTCTATGTTAGCGTACCAAAACAAATTACCGCAGGTGTTATGCCCTTACAGCAATTTGCCTTGGTTTACCAACAACAATTTACACATACGACCCGCTATTCGGCAGTTACTATGCCTACCCAACCATAAAAAATACATAAATGATATGAATCACTGTGTACTAAGTGTGGTCAAGCAGAAGCAGCAGCAAACGAGATTGAATAGGAAGTAAGAGACCACACGCACTGTGTACTCTATGCAAATTTTTTTTTGCGATTTTAAAATGCAGCACTGAGCACTTGTTTGTTTTTTTTTTTTGCACACGCGACCGAGAAAAGGTTTTTCCTTTTTGTGTGGCGACGAACACGATCACTGGCCGCGGAACAGAGGCACGTGTTTGCGCGTCGGTGGTCAGATCGCTGTACAAATACTTTTCTGGAAAGATCATCAGTGAAAGTTGCGAGGTACAGATTTTTTCCAAAAGACTCGACACTCATCAGACCGCACAGATCCGTATGCACCATTTCCAATTTTTCATTTGAAGATTTATTATCTTTTTTTGGAACCAGACTACGATGGTTTGTTTCTCTGTGATGCATGCTACACAGTTAATATTTTCATATCTCTTGAAAGTGAGCAATCCCATTACCATTTCCTTATATAAAAGTCTCTCGACCGATATTATATTTAAATGCACAAATCTCTTATGCCAGAGTTCTAACAAACTCTTCACTTCGTTTACTTCGCTCCACGTTTCGGAATCTTCGGCAATATTCACCGCATATAAACCATTTTTTTTATACGCCTCCAATAAGACGCTATTGTTTTGAAATATTCTAGCACAATTGCCCTCTATGACAACCTTACAATCGTTATCGGTTGCTTTGCTCACAGGCCCTCACAGACCCTCAACTGTACTGTTCCTATTCCCCTTAATCTGACTAGTTAAATATCCGCCAGTTGGACCATTCCACAGTAGTTTTTATTCAGCTTAACAAAGTATTGTTGAAGGCAACATATGTGGGAGGTGGTACCGCTATTAATAAACCAGAATTTTTGCATTTCGGCCTTTAAATTAATCCTGTTAACATTTTGTGATATTTCTCTCATTTAAGTTAACTCTGCAGGCCTTTCTCATGTGGCTTTTACGCACACACCGGTAACAATTAAATGGAAAGCTAATATTGGTTATACCAGGTGTCCGATCGCTTCTTGTTGAGTGAATCTTCACTTTCATCGCGTTATAACTCACCTCCGCACAGATCCTTTGTTTTTTATCCCCGACTTCCAATCACAGATGCGAAATTAACTAGATAGTCAACTCGAGAGTAAATCTCTCAACTTGCTTACAAGCCAAGTCGAACTGATAAGCCCCACATAATTTGCACTTATGGGCTTTTACGTGCAAATCAAATGGGAATCACGCACACATGAATCGATTTATAGGGGGCTAATGGCAGCCGCCATGAAATGTATTTTTTTATAGCAAGAAGTTGGGTTGCAAAAAATGCACACAACTAATAACATAATAAAATAACGAATTTATTTAGTAGTAAGTAAGTTGATCACACGTTTTCGGTTTACAATAAATTTAGGTATAACTATACAAACACGTATTTCGTAGGTTATGGATGGTTACGCTTTTTAATATAACATAATCCAAATTCTTACAAATATTATATTTGGTACATGAAAACACTTTTTTAACAACATTTGCAATCACTTACTAGTAAAAAAAATACAAAACATTATAACTTGACAAATAAAGTCGTCTGTTAAAAGAGTCAATATATATAGAATTTAATATATATATAAAAAACCATTCCAAAACTATTTACTATAAATATTTTACACCCAAAAATTAAAAATTTAGTAATATTTATGCAATAACACAATAAAATATACATTTTTTCTTATTTTATTAACCGAAATGGGAAAAATGAAATAACCCAAGTATTTTTATTTTAGGCAGATTTAAAATAAAGAACTATTTCTTATAACCACAAAAAAAATTCGAATTAAATTGTAACAACTTCGTATTTATTGTGTATCTAATTTTTTGTTTCTTCATAAACATTTACATTTAAATAGCTATAAAAGTTGAATCACATGAACTCAACACTTGGCAGCACTTCCTATTTCCCAACACATCCGCCGAGACCAGCCTTTTTAGTCCTGTCATTTCGAAATTTTTGCAAAACTTCCCAAACTTTTTTTGGCGTAATTAAGCAAATTAGATCTAACTTCATGTGTCTTTCTCACACGTATTCACAGATAGCAAAATTGAGAGAGGATTTTGCAGCCATTATTAAATGTTTTTTTCGGGTTGAAAGTGATAGGGAATTGCAGAGTTGGTTAAAGGGCCAACCATAATAGACTTAAGTAAGATTAACTTTATGTCGAAGCCGAACGAAAAGTCCATTCAATTTCTCTCAAAAGTTGTAGTTACCCATAATGAACTTAAACAAAACTACGCAAATCAGTCAAACTGTCAAAAATTTTATATTCGACCAAAACAAAAAATGTGGAAAACTTAGTTCTAAGATATTTTATTAAGCTAGCTTAAGCTCATGAAAGTCTATTATGGTTGACCCTTAATTCCTCATCTGTGCTTCCAATAAGCGAGCACGCAGTGTATCAACAGACTGAAAATCTTTGGATGCGTCAAAAGCTACTTGAATATCCCTATAGGTTTCTGGAAGACTGTCCAATGAAATTACAGACAAAAGATCTTCACCCAACTTAGCCTCTATTTCACGCAACCGTACGATGACAGCATTGAACAAAAGATTCCATATTTTGATTTTGAGACATTTTAATATTTAACAGCTTACGGAATTCCTACACTTTTTGTCGCGTTTTTTGCCGCAAATTTATTAACAAATTTCCTTTCCTCCGTTTCAGAAGGTATTATAATTTAAATACGGGATCTCATATCGTTTATTATACCCTATCCTAAGGGTGTATTAATTTTGACAAATAGTTTGTAACACCCCTTAATATTCACCCATAAAAGTATATATATTTATGATCAGGACCAAATCCTAAGACTATTAAGGAGTGTTACAAACTATGTGTCAAAATAAATATGTCCTTAGGATAGGGTATACAAATATAATCGGATTTAATTTATGACAGCGAAGTCATTTTAGTCATTTAACCCTTTCATACCAACGGTCTTTCAGTTTCTTGACATTTCGATGATATATGAAGACGCCGGTAATTATTCTGCCAATACATTCTTCTGTTCATTATTTCTGTTGATCCAGAAAACGCCTGGTACTCCCAAAGTAAGAAAAACGCGACAGACCATGTTTAGATCTAATTGAGAAAACTTCAGAAATCATGCTACACAAATGTATGTCGACGACATCGCATCGGTGAACAGTGAAGGTTTCAAACATTGTTAAAGGTCGTGAGTTTTGAGCAACATTTATTTATAAATATGTAGTGGGCATGGGATTATGACTAGTTAGCACCATTCAATATGCCACGCCCCGGGTAACCTAACGCGAACAAACCTGTTCCCGCTGAATCAGCAGTCATTGGCCTGGCATGTGCATGCAACATTGCACTGTAGCCTACGGTACCTGCTGAGCCATCGCTTCCCATGATACGCAATGACACCCGAGATCAGCGGATACACGCGCTGCGTGTCATCCTTAATCTGTGTGATAGTAGTGTCCTTTCATTCAGAACTAGAGATTACTTCGCTCTATCGAGTGAAAGATGCTGTACCCATGGGAACACAGTATCTATTGTAATCTTGAAAACTACAACATTTGTCATATCCATGAGAACATGACGAAGTTCACTAGAGGATAAAAGGATGGGATTGTGAAGTTAATCGTGCCATTAGTAGGTCGCTTGCAATCATAAACGCTTGCGACTAAACGGAAAAAACACGATCCTTCCGAAGTCGGTTCCTTAGATTATTTTTTTTCCCTTCTTATATCGCGACGTGTAATTGATTAGGAAATAACCGCGATGGGAAAAGATAATACACAAAAATTAAAAAACAAACTAGAACGATCTCCCAAATGTGAGTTCTAAGAAAAAAGACTAAGAGTATAAAGTGTTAAAAATAACTAAGAATAAGTGCTGTTAATGATAAAGCTATAATAAAATAATTGTGAAAATTACGATTATAAAAACAAAAATTTTTCTCCTCCAAATAATTATAAGTTGTGGAAAAAAGAAAAGAAGAGTTAAAAGAAAATAACCGTGTGATTTGCAATAATAAAGAAATTACATAAATTGTAAAGCTAGGAAAAGGAAAGAAAAAGCATAAGTTTTAAATTGGAGGCTAAAATAAATAATATTAAGCCTTGTGAACATCATTAAGCCTGGGTTACATCATAACCCCGGATCGCATTCGACCAGATACAAAACAGGTCTCAGCAATTCAAGAACTTCTGCCCTCTATAAATCTAAGAGAATTTAAGTCGTTTCTCGGCCTTACCTCTTATTATAGGAAGTTCATTCGCTATTACGCTAATGTGGCCAAACCCCTAACCAATCTTACGAGAGGGGAAAATTCCCAAATAAAAGCTAATCAGTCCAAAAACATCCCCATATATCTGAACGAGGAAGAAACAAATGCCTTTAACAATCTCAAAACTTTGCTGACCTCATCAGAAGTATTGGCTTCCCCTGACTTACCACCGATGCTTCTGACTATGCGATAGGAGCAGTATTGTCGCAGGGCGAATCTGGTAATGACAGACCAATTTCGTATATATCTCGGTCTCTTAACCAAACTGAAGAGAACTACGCAACAAACGAAAAAGAGATGCTGGCGATTGTCTTGGTCCTTGACAATTTACGTCCGTACCTTTACGGTGCAAAAAAAATTAGAGTTTATACCGACCATCAACCCTTAACATATGCCTTAGGAAACCGCAACTATAACGCCAAACTGAAGCGCTGGAAGGCGCTCATCGAGGAGTGCAACTGCGAGTTGATCTACAAACAGGGTAAATCGAATCTCGTAGCAGATGCTCTCTCGAGACTCAAAACACAGTTAAATCACTTGTCTGACACAGCTGGAACTGTGACAGCACCAAGTACAAACAATGTGGAGCGTAGCTCTGTGACTGATACGGCCAGCGAAAATAATTTACTCGCAGGAGTCACCGTGGCCAGCGCAAGATCAAATTCCTCAACTGAATCAGCCATGGAATCACAAGGTTCAATAGACTCGGCTAGCGGAGCAGGACGGTTCAGATTTGATCCCACATGTCGAAGCACCTCTTAATGATGTGTTCCGAAATCAAAGAATTTTGAGGGCAATTAAGGGTCTTGACATATATGAGGAACCCCATCCCGGCTATTCCCGACACTACGTCGCTGAGCCAAGCTTAGATGAACCAAAACTGATACGAATTCTCAGGGAAAAACTTACGCCAAACTTGATTAACGGCATTAAAATACCGGAGACGTACATAGGCATGCTCCAGAGAATCTATTTAAACAACTTCGTTAGCTGTAAAATTCGCATCACCCAGAGAATAGTGGAGGATGTTAAATATGAGGAAAGGGCATGGCAACTGATTAGCGAAGAGCATTGAAGGCACAGATGAGGAATTAACCAGATAGTCAACTCGAGAGCGAATCTCTCACCTTGCCTACAAGCTAAGACGAACTGATAAGCCCCACATAATTTACACTTATATGGGCTTTTACGTGCAAATCAAATGGAAATCACGCACACATAAATCGAATTATATGTGGCTAATGGCCGCTCCCATGCAATTTAATTTTTTATAGCAAGAAGTTGGGAACAGTTGATGAATTTCAGCAGATTACAACTCACAATTTGGGTGTGTAAAATGCACAGATGAGGAATTAACCAGATAGTCAACTCGAGAGCGAATCTCTCACCTTGCCTACAAGCTAAGACGAACTGATAAGCCCCACATAATTTACACTTATATGGGCTTTTACGTGCAAATCAAATGGAAATCACGCACACATAAATCGAATTATATGTGGCTAATGGCCGCTCCCATGCAATTTAATTTTTTATAGCAAGAAGTTGGGAACAGTTGATGAATTTCAGCAGATTACAACTCACAATTTGGGTGTGTAAAATAAACATGGTCAATATGCGGTGAATATGGATTGATAAAAACATACTTACCACACAAATAATAACATAATAAAATATTATAATATTAAGAATAAAGCTGTGTTTTAACTAATTTATTCTAATTTTTAATGAAAAATAATCAAAATAATATTTATTAACGTGACTAATATATAATAAGTAAGTTCATCATACATTTTCGGTTGACAATGAATTTAAGTATAACTATACTAGCAAGGATTTCGTAGATTATGGATGGTTATATTGAAGCAGTTAAGTAACTCTACACAATTGAACACTGGTTTAAAACGCTTTTTAATAAAACGTAATCCAAATTCTTACAAATATTATTTTTGGTACATCAAAACACTTTTTTAACAAAATTTGCAATTACTTCCTAGTAGTAGTAGTAGTAGTAAATTGTTTTGTTTATTTTCATATAAAATAAAAGAAACAGCTAAGAAAATTGATTGACTAAACGTATAAATCTTGTAACACAACATATTTTAAAAATACTTCTTTTTCACTTTCTTTTATCCATGCACGGAACCCGAGTATGTACATATATTCATTAAACTTTCATATGTTGAATAAAAACAATCAAATAATAAATAAGTAATAAAACAATCATAGAATTTAATATATATATAAAAACCATTGCAAACTATTTACTACAAATATTTTACACCCAAACATTACTAATTTAGTAATATTTATGCAATAATACAATAAAATATACATTTTATTTAATTTTATTAATCAAAATGGAAAAAGTATAAAAACCCAAGAATGTATATCGTAAGGCAGATAAAATATATAGAACTATTTCTTATAACCGCAAAAAATATTCCAACTAAATTGTAACAACTTTATTGGGTAACTAATTTTTTGTTTCTTTATAAACTATTATATTAAAATAAAATAAAAAGTTGAATCACATAAACTCAACACTTCGCAGAATTTCCTATTTCCCAACACATCCGCCGTGACCAGCTGTTTTGTTGTTGCGATTTGGATATATTGCAAAACTCCCCACAATTATTTTTGGCGGGTAATCAATCTAGTAAATTAGATCTAACTTCATGTGTCTGGCTCACACGTATTCACAGATGGGAAAATTGAGAGAGGATTTTGCGGCCGTTATTAAATATTTTTTGCGGGTTGAAAGTGATAGGGGATTGCAGAGTTAACTATCTGGTTAATTCCTTATCTGTGATAGAAGGGCGCATAGAAATGCTAGGGAAAATAAGCTAAAACTTCTGGAACGATGTTACTTCCCTAGGATGAACAGTTTAATCACAAGGTTTTCCAGGACATATGAAATCTGCTTGGCAAACAAATACGATAGGCACCCTACCAACCCCGAGCTGCAGCCAACTCCGATACCATGTGAAATTCTTCTTATGGATATTGTAGAAGTCCAAAACGAAAAATTTATCAGCTGCATCGAAAAATTTTCGAAATTTGCCAAGCTTTTTCACATCAAAAATAACTCTTTCCTTTATCTACGGGACAAAGTGACAAAAATTTTACACTACTTTACGGTCCCCCGAATATTAGTAACCGACAATGAGAGAAGCATTCTTAGTTCTATCATACAAAACTTCATTCAAATGTTGGGTATAAAACTCTATTTAACACCCGTTAACCGTAGTGAAGTAAATGGGCAAGTGGAACGACTACATTCCACGATTTTAGAGATTTACAGATGCCTGAAATCAGAGTATAGGGACCTGCGTACAAAGGAAATGGTGTACATAGCCGTAGACAGATACAATAACACCGTACATTCTGTCACTAAGAAGAAATCGGCCTTAGTTGGCCAATCTTAAGGAGTCAAGTTCTTAAGATAAATTTTCTTGTAAAAAATTATATTTAACTAATAAAAATTGTATTATTAATTAAGGCCGAAAGGTTATAGTATTAAGTGATATAGTTAAGTTTAGAACGTCCGCATGAGGACCAGTAATCTAGAATAAGTTTCCTGTTAATTATACCCTATCCTTTGGTCGTATACCCATAATAGTATATATATCTATGATCAGGACCAAATCCTAAGACTATTTAGCAATGTCCGTCCGTCCGTCCGTCCGTATCAACTTTTGAGGCCTTTAAATTTTTGCACGGAAGCTGAAATTTAGAGCATTTAGTCCCTAGGGTCCCAAAATGGTAAAGTGTTGAAAGTTTTAAAATCCGCCCACTGCCACGCCCACAATTTAGAAAAATCCGTTTTAAGGCTAAAGTTAGAGAGATAGAGTGTTAGAACCTCCACAAGATATATATACACTGCCCTCCTTTATAAGTCTGTCATATAATTTTTTTTGCCACGCCTACATTTTGTGGGCGTTTTTGGGGGGTGTTTTTTCAAAAAATATATTGTTTTTTTAAATTTAATAGAATGAAATAAAATGCTATTCATCATCTTCCTAATGCTTTTTTCTTTGGGGAATATAGGGATATGGATAGGGTATCATACTGTTCGCCCCAAGCAGACTGTAGCCGTTCCTTATGTTTTTAAGTTAGAATTAATCATATTTGTCCAGTTTGTAAGCTTTATTGACAGAAAATAAAAAATGGATCTAAAAAAAAAAGAAACCGGCCGATGTATTTTTTAATAAAACCGCGAGAATAAATTATCAGAACTTGGTTAACTTTCGGGCCATAGTAAATCACGAGTTAAAGGGGAAAATTAAAAGAAAACAGAGGTCGAACAATAACCGGCTCAATAAAAAGAAGCTATCGCCCCAAAAATTTAGAAAAGGGGATGTGGTATACACTGCACATAAAAAGGTACAAGGCAAAACTAAGCCTGTATATCGTAAAGAAATTGTGGCAAGAAATAATAAAGTGACGCTCGTCACCTCTACTGGACGAAAGATCCATAAGAGCCACATCAAAAATGTATACTGATGACGACCGCCCAGAGTTTCCAAATCTACGAATACACGAATATGAATACGGAAAGGGTTGGATAATCGACGGGTATTTCAAGCTAGTGCATGCGATTGATCTGGAAAAATTCGGGAACGTTATAAACCTAATCACGGATGCGACAACGAACCTTACTACTGGAGGAGAGAATAAATCAATCATTCAGCTTCACCTACGAAAGAGCGCATTGACCTACTAAAAGAATGATCCCCTAGGAGCGCTAGGTCCATTGATTGGATTGGCAGGAAGATATAATGGAGAGAAACAACCACCAATATAAAATCAACGATGAACTATTCAGAAGCATGGATATTTTTACCCAAAAAATTAATCAGGTAGTCGATCGGGTAAACATGGGGATTAGAGACAAAATTGAAGGACACTACGAACAGGGCTTATTAAACGAGGTTTTGATCCTGAAAGAAGAAATTAAAGAAATCGTACGGGCTTGCCAAATGGCCAAAAATGGCGTGGTCAATACGAACATTATAGATGGAGAAGAAATCAGTAGAATAATTAACGAACTCGAAACCCTACCCTATGAGAATGAAGTCGAGGCCATAAAGCATGGAACACCATCGATCTACACTAATAATTCAATCCTATTATACGTTCTCTCAATCCCCAAGGTAAGAAACGAAGACTACAATTTGTTTCTGACGAGGTCATCGATTATTGAAGGGTAACAAGTCAATCTGGAATTTGACAGGATGCTTATCAACCACCGGGAAACGTATGGCCTGATTGGCAAGTGTTTATCCATAGGTAATTCGACGGTCTGCAAAGAAGAAGCACTAAGGAAAGTTGCAGAAGACGACTGCGCAGCTAGGCTACTAAAAGGTGGACAGGCAGCGTGTAAATTTCATTGAAACAACAACGAGGTCATCGAACTTATTAAAGATGATACTATATATCTAACTATCTTTAACGGTACCTTAGTTTTTAATAATACCTCAAGGTCTTTATCAGGTACCTACATCATCCAATTAAGCAATGAGACAATCCAGCTCACTCCAGACGATCCAGACGGGATGTTTGCCAGCTCCATACTCAGCCACCTGCAAGCTCTCCCTCCGGCGATGTCAAATATCACCACCAAAGGACATACGATTGATCTGGGATATGTGCATAGCCTAAGCGTGAAAAATATAGAGAGGCTAGGTAATTTAACTCATAAAGTGAACATTTCTCTAATTACAGATACGAGTATGTTCCTACTTATTCTAATCCTTGCCGACGGTTGTCGACCATTACGGAGTTTCTGTGGTCGACAACCAACATCCGGTCGTTGACCAGCAGTCGTTAAAAAGATCCAGGACGTAGATTTTCAGAGAGGGAGGAGTTAGCACCATTCAATATGCCACGCTCCGGGTAACCTAACGCGAACAAACCTGTTCCCGCTGAATTAGCAGTCATTGGCCTGGCATGTGCATGTACCATTGCACTGTAGCCTACGGTACCTGCTGAGCCATCGCTTCCCATGATAAGCAATGGGGTGACACCTGAGATCAGCGGATACACGCGCTGCGTGCAATTTGGAGAGTCAGCACTTCGAATGTGCAGGCCGACGCTACCTGTGGGGAAATTAGTATTTTAGATATTAATTGTAATCTGGGTGCGGTATTGTTCAGTCGTTTAAAGATAATAATAATTATAACGAAGTACGAAAATCTGAGTTTTAATCATACGAACGTTGTGGACCAACCTCAGGTTGGTGTTCGGTTTTTTTGTTAATCCTTAAAAGGATTTTCTAACTTGACTGCATGAAATTTATTTATTTATTTATCTAAAAGTTAAACAAAAAAGAAAAAGAAACATATCAAATTAAAATTTATTGACTTTTTTTTCCTTTTTTCCCGAGGGTAGGTGAAAAATCTTCCATGAGACATTATAAGGATCGGCCGTGCATGCTCATAATAGTGTGAGATTCTTACTCACTAAAAGCACCTCCCTACAGAATACGTTTATACTACAACTAGGCTCGTGCCTATCAAGCTGTTTTAATTTAAATATTTAATTACGTTTGGCAGGAAACATCCCAGCGCAAGCACCTGCTTATATCGATAATAACATGCGGTTACACTATATTTTTATTTATCTAAAGGTTATATCCTTTGTAATCGGCGCACAACATATCTCTGATGTATAATCTGTAGTACAGCGTCATTGCAATGGCAAATTAGGTGAGTGTGTAGTTTACGCGTGAAACTTCCTTTTTCGTCTTCAACGGGAGTTTTACTTAGATCTCTGTGGATATCGGCGTTTCTGATATACATACCATGGAGTATTGAAGATTTGTATTAGGACTTTATTTTGGAAAGTCTGCTAAATTTTAACTTTACTTGGTTTGGCACAACCCCAAAGTTCTATACCGTACTTCCAAACCTGTCTTAAAACTTTCTTGACTAAAAGCCGCTTGTTTTGCATGCTGAGTTTAGAAAATTTTCCAATCAGCCAATGCATTTGATTTAATTTGATAACGAGCTCCTGGTGTTTCTTATTAACATACGAGTTATATTTCAATTTAGGATCCAACGTCATTCCCAATTTAGCCTCGTTTGTATACGAAATTTGTACCGATTCAATATAAATGCGTAGATTATTTCTGTTTCTGTAGGTAAAATTAACGTGTGCGCGAAAGTTGCTACAAAAGTATTTTCTTCTTGCGGAATACCGCGAGTGTATAATAGGAATAAAATCGGGCCCAGAACACTTCCTTGTGGAACTCCCGTCGCGAATCATTTGAATTCGGAGTACTCGTTCCCGTGTTTAATACGAAAGAGTCTGTCATCTAAATAAGAGCTTAGGATCTCATATAATTGCTTTGGGAGAGCTTTGTTTAGTTTATATTTTAATCCCGTATGCCATACTTTGTCGAAGTGCTTTTTCAATTTTGTTGGTAATTCTGTAAACTTTTTTTTTGTTTTTTTTATAATGTACGCGTACTCCAGGGATTTGGGATACACTTACAATGAAGTAAGTGCGGGCATTAGGGAAGTGAAGGATTAGCAAACAGGAGATACCGATGAACGTTGGTTTCAAATGTCTATAATGCGCAGGAAAAACAGAGCATTCCACATTCGTATTGTACGGATAAGAAACGAATCCGCTTGAAGGTACACTGATGTGCATTCCTAGCATGGCGAGTATTGCGGTTGAATTGCTGTACGGGTGGGGAATGCAACTGGCTATTTCATTTGAGCACTTGTGGTGGAAATACCGATAAAACAATGACAGGCAGGAGATATCACGACGACGACTAAGAGCGTCAAGTGATTTCGTGATGTCTCGATCGCCAATAAGTTTTACCGCACGTTTCTGAATCCTGTCAAGTAGCTCCAAATATGTTATTGGTGCAACAGACAAGATATAAGCGTTGGACACAAGTTTTGGGCGAATAAACGCCTTGTAGATTGTAGCCAGATCAGAAGGGGTGAAATATTTTTTGCATCGCTTTAGGAAGCCTAGACATTTCTCAGCGTTCTTGGCGACATCAAATATGTGGTCATTCAAACGAAGGTTGTCATTAACACAAATACCGAGAATGAAAAGTCTTTCGGTTTCAGCGATGCAAGTGTCATTCATGGATAATGGCAGAGTATTGCTGCTTTAATGGCAGAGGGCATCATTGAGATTTGGAAGCATTGAATTCCACTCTGTTGGTTTTACCCCACATAAGAATGCTATCAATGTCAGAATGAGCTTAATAAACGTTGCCGTTTCAGCTCCACGCCCGAAGATGAGGGACGTAAATCCGAAAACGAATATGCGAAGCAAAGGGCACTGTCATCCACGAAGGAATGGATTGGATTAGAAGTAACAGATAGGAGATCATTGATAAAAATGAGAAAGTGAGTCGGAGACAGAACGGGGCCTTGGGGGACACCAGCATTTATTTGTTGAGTTGCACACTAGAAACCGTCCAAAACAACTTGTATTGAACGGTCGGAAAGGTAATTTCTAATACAATGAAGACAGGTATCATCGATTCCAAATGCACGCATTTTCGAAAAGAGAGCTTGATGTTAAACTCTGTCAAATGCGTTTGAAATATCAAGCGCAACGACCTTACTTTTACCACCACGGTGAATAGATTGGTTCCACTTTTCGGTTAGATATGTCATCAAATCACCAGTGGACCTGTTGCTGCGAAAACCATACTGCCGGTCATTAAGAAGTTTTCGGGATTCAAGATATTTCATAAGCTGACGATTTATCAATGTTTCCATGATCTTGGAAAGAACGGACATAAGTGCAATTGGTCGGAAGGAGGAGGCGGAAAAGATTCGCCTTCTTTGGGACTGGCCGTCTTCTCGGAAAGAGACCTAAGAATAGAAAAGCTTACACATTGGTTTTGCCAGCGTGGAAGAACACCTCTTCAGAACGATAGAGTAAATACCATCTGGACCAGCGGATTTATGTTTGTTGAGATATCGAAGAACTCTTGCCACTGCAAAAATAGATGGGTCCCATAGAAGATTCTACACGCTCGAGTACAGGGAGATAAAGCACAATCTGGCAGCGTTGAGCTAGCTGAAAAATGCGCGGCGAGCAGATAGGCTTTATCCAAAGAGCTGACAGCTAGAATGTTATTGGAAATGAAATGTTATTCTTAACAAACGACCAAAAGTTTTTACTACCGGTGGGACTTTGTAGTATTTGTTGCCTCAACTTTTGGTCGTAGGAGAATTTGACACGATTAATGAAGGCATTGCAGTGATTTCTGGCTCGTTTGACCTTTTTTCGGTTTTCCTCAGTTGGGTTGGCCTTAAATGACCGAAAACTTACCTCTTTAGCCGCCCTGTCACACCACGCGTTTTCCTTAGGTCTGATACACTTTATCCTGTTAAGGATGAAGCGTTTCATACCCAGGTGAATTAAATTTGTAATCATATCGGCAACGGCATCCACGTCGTTGTTGAGGAAGCACAATGACCAGTTAAGACTCCTAAAGAAACCGTTTAAAGCTTCCCAATTGACTTTCTCGTATTGCCATACGGTTCTTTTAGGAGCTTGTTCTTTAACTGTGTGGCTGGAGTACGAGAAATTCGCCGATATGATACAATGGTCTGACGAACCTAGAGGCGATAATACATTCAAAGTGTATTTGTCAGGGTGAGAGGTAAGAAACAACTCCAGAGTGTTGGCGTTTTGACCGCTAATGTCCGGTATCCGTGTCGGTCATTTACCATCTGGGTTAAATTATTAACCTCAGCAAAGATCTCGACATACCTTCCATCGGGTGTTGTCTGTCCAGAATGTCGAAGACAACTTGAATTGACAGACAGTGCATCAAACTTATATAAGTTGAATGGTTAGGGCTTCTGTAAATAAAGCAGTAGTGATTCCACTTGCCTACGGACATGGAATTTTAGCCAAATAAAATTAAGTTCCGGATTTGAACATTGGTCATATTGAGGTAGAAGTTGGTAGGCTACGTCAGTACGTATACAAACGGCTATACCACGATAGGAAAAGAATAATTGCACCAAGTTATACCTAGGCAGACTAAACTCCATTAAATCGGAATCAATGCTGACCTGGGTTTCACTTATTGTTAGTGACAAAACAGCTGATTTATTGCAAATCGGATGGGCGTACAATGAAAAAAAATTGGATCTCAACCCACGAATATTACTCACGTCCGCTATAAAATTCCCACGCATAATAAAAAAACAAACACAAAAACTGAATTTCGACGCTGACTAAGCAGGGCCGTACCGTGAAGATCCTGACGTCAGCTTTCCAAAACAAATCACTGCAGGTGTTATGCCCATACAATGAATTGCTTTGGTCTGCCAACAAAATCTACACAACGCGACCCGCTATTCGCCCCAGCCATAACAAGTGCACGCAAAAACATACGGCACTTGCTATAGCCCAGCAAGCCAGCAGCAAACGAATGGGAGTGGGGCGAGAGGTATTGCCCTAACACAATGCACTTTTTTTCTTTTTTTGTGGATTATTTACCCACGCAACACAGCACAACACACTGTTTTGTTGCCAACTATGAGCGCGCGATTATCATTTTATTATTATTTTATTATTATATAATTATAAGAAAAATAAAATAAAACTGCGTGTGCCCACGTCGGAAGGTAATACGGTACCTGGTCAATTTTAGAATGCTTAGTTCTGAATCCGAATTGGTCATCCGGTATAAATCGGCGTTATTCGATGATCGGATGTAATCGGTACAATATGAGTTTTTCAAATATCTTCGGCATTATTGGTAGAAGCGATATTGGATGTTTCATCATTTGGAAGTTTAACTGGCCTACTGGCCATTATCGCCTAAGCTATCTTCCATTGCTGTGGAACGTACAATAGTCTCATAGAAGCGTTTATGAGATATACAAATTTAAGTAGTGCTTTTCTGGGCAGCTCCTTGTTTAATTTAAGGTTTTTTTTATTTCAAATCAGAGTTCGACCAGCGATACTCGTCTAATTTGAAAATTGTCTGTTACCGTGGTAGGAACAGTATCTTCCACCAACGCTTCACCGTCAAATGGTTTAAACGTCTCTTCAAAGTGTTCGGCAAATATATCAGCCTTTTCCTTGTCGCCTTTCGCCCATTACCTATTATTTTTTCCAGATGGGTGGCGTTTGAATCTTAGCCTTTCATAGCTTTACAAAGCAAATAGTTAGAAGTTGTACCCCCGTTAGACTTTCGAGCTGCTTAGAGATTTCAAGATTTTTAAAGTCCCGAATGTATCTTTTGAGTTTGCTGGAAAGATTATTTAAAATTGTTTTATCCTGCGGCGCACGAGATTGCTGCCATCATTTACGCCCTCTTCGTTTTTCCTTTACTAAATCAGTAATTTCGTGGGGATATTTGAAATGGTTACTTGTAGTTACTCTCTTTTTATGAGGAGTATTTTCCACCCTGAACTTTGCAAGGCATTGATGAATTGATTCACTTCGTCTTCGAGTTCGTATAGTGTCCGAAGGGATACTTTTAGATCGATTTTATTTATGCAGTCTTTTCTAAAGGAGTCCCAATTAGTTCGTTTGCTAGGATGTTTTGGTGGATCGTCCTTTTCGCTTAGAATTATCTTACCTTTCGCTGGTAATTATCAGAATGACCGGGGAATGGTTAGAAGTGAGATCAAAACTTTCTTCAATTTTGACCGAGCTTTCAGATACACCTTTTGCTATGAAAAAGTCTATGAGGTCTGGTGTTTTTGTCATATACAAGACTACATTTCGGGTCGAATAGAATTCGACCTTTTTGTGAGATACATCTGGAACCACAGAAGGTGTGTTTTGCGTTGAAATCTCCGCCCATTACCAAGTTCTGTCCAAGTGAGTCAAATATGCCTCTGAAATCATTTTTCCTAGCTTCACTCGTGGAGGACGATAAATAGACGTCAATGTAATAAGTAAAGTGTAATAAGTTTAGTGCTTACGCTAACCGAGCTTATTTGTATTTCATCAAACTCAATTATATCACCCGGGGAGTGATCAGCAGTGTGTTTTATAAAAAAAAGGACCCTCCGGCTCTAGCCCTTTCTGATCGGTGATATGGGTGATAAACATTGTAACCTCCAATGTTTATATCTGATTCTTTCCTCAAATGCGTTTCCGATACCAGGCATATATCAATATCTTTTTTTGAAGGAATGTTTCTAACTCGTCCATTGTATGGAGAAGGGCATTCGCGTTTGATGTACTTTTATAAAGCTTTTCATAATTTAAACGGGAGTTGGTGTGCCTCAAAGTTTATTTTCGAGCTTGTCCAGTTTCGCGAATACGTTTGTTAATTTGGGTTTGCTCTTTAAGTCTCGCAAGAATTGCGGAAAAACTTGATGGTCTGGATCAGAAGCCGTACTAGCAGCCCGATTGTTTGCTTGTATCGCGGCTTCAGCGTACGTTTGCGGGCCGCGATTCGTCGACTTTTGTACCTCAATTTTTCGTACTGTCGTTTGCGGTGGTTTGGACATTTCCTTAGTCATTGTTTTTCTTTCTTTAGTAGGTTTTCCGTTTTCTTTATTAAATGTATCTTTGGATCGGTTTTCGATCGGTAAAGGCTTTTTCTTTACTAAGTCGCGCCTTCTCTGCAGCTCTTTAGCTACTTCACCGCCGCGATTGTTTGCCGAGTGTTTTCCCTTGCAATTAATGCAAGTCGGTGAATATTTTTTTTTTGGACTACACTCTTCCGATAAGCGTTTGCCGGCGCATTTAACGCAACGCGGTTCCCTTTGGCAGTATGCGTGCGTATGGTTATAGCCTTGGCAGCGTTTGCGCTGAGGGACAGGTATTCCTTCTGAATATAGTTTTTCTGAAACTGCGCGATTGCTGCCCGGATCGCTAACATTAATTTTCCGAATATTGTAATTTAGAGATGTTACTTTCAATTTTGTTTTTAGGATAACTTTTAGAGTTTGATATAATCTGAAATTTCAACAACCGCTATTGGAGGCGGAAAGTGTGTCTTGTTTTGACTGCTTATCGACTTCGGTTCATTTTCATAGTTACCCGTAAGCACCGTTTTAGAAATTCCTTGTTTTGGAACCTCAACTTCTGATGAAGAACCGGTTTTTCGTGTTTTGCTCGGTCGCCTCTTCGTGACCCAATCAATTTCACGAGCGAGCTCCTCCTCGTCAGTACAATAATCGCGGATGACTCCCTAAGAGATTTATTTTCTGTTTTAATTAGATCTAGCTCTTTCTTTAATTCTTCATAGAGCTGTTCTATTTTATTAAGCTTTGCACGGAGTACAATATTTTCGTCGTCAAAGTTTTTTAGTTCCGCTGAATCCCGAGTAACGCACGCTAATACATTCGTTGGGCTTCTTTTGTTGATTTCATTCATTACACGTCCGGATGGTTTTGATACTATTTCTAAAAGGGTCGTCAGATTGCAATAAGTGGCTCTCCCCAGAATCCGTAGAGCCTGCTTCCGAAGAGTGTGGATTTCCAGTAGAACTGGACTGCAACCTGGGTTGTTATATTTATTTGTTGTGTTCATTGCATTTTTTTTTGTATACGGTTTACACTCGGTATACGGAGAGTGGATTTTAGTCGCCTCTTACGACAGGCATGCCTACCTCGGGTATATTCTAACCCCTACCCGAAGGGGTATTAAAATAACATAAATAAAGAAAAAAGAAAAAAAAATCATTAAAATGGAAATATTAAGGCAAGTTTGAACAAATCTCTTTTCCAGCTTAATTCAATATTTTGACAAACTTCATTTAAATGTCTTATGCATCTACAGATGGGTTCGTTACTACCATATTTTGTTCTGTGATATTGCTCAAAAAGGAAATTCTTGGAACGCAAAACTCTTGATAGTGTATAAAGTGGTATTTTGGAGAGTAAAAAAGGGAATTTATCGTGTTAATTCAAAATATCCCTCTCAAACATCTTCTGGATTCCAGTGATTTGATACTGAGAAATAAACAACTCGACTATTCCTGGATAAAAGTCTATTTCATTTTATAAAATAGAAATTTTGGAAAACGTATTTGGACTTTTTCAACAAATTAAGAAAAAATCTTCAAGGCTGGGTTCCAGATAATATCCGCATATTCGAGTAAAGATCTAATTAGAGATATATACAAGGAAGGCAAAGCGTGTGGGTCCAAAAATCAATACAATTACGCTTAATGCAACCAACAAGTAAATTAGCTCTTTCATTCATATTGTCAATATGGAGAAGAAGAAATAAACAATGCGACTTATATTTCGGGATAAAAGTCCATTTCATTTTATAAAATATAAATTTTGTAAAAAAAGTCTTTGGACTTTTGAAGGCTGGGTTCCAGATAATATCCGCATATTCAAAAAGCGATCTAATTAGAGATATATACAAGGAAGGCAAAGCGTGTGGGTCCCAAAATCAATACGATTTCGCTTAATGAAACCAAAAAGTAAATTAGCTCTTTCAATCATATTTTAATCCAGCATTATACCAAGGTCCTTAATATTTTCTACACTCAAGAGTGGTTCAGAATTAACTTAGTAAAGGAAGTTTATGTGCGTATGAATCTTATAGAATGAGAAAACGTTAACTAGGATGAGATCCAACTTAGAAGTGATGAGTGGAAACCAAATAATTTAAGTTTTCACAGTAAGTTAAAATGGTTTACTGAATCTGAAGCTTTGCTGAAATTGGTGTAAATTCTATCAATTTGACTCTTTCCAAGAGCCATGTTTATTGTTGTATTTAGAAGGCCCAGAGATAAAACCATGCTCCAATTCAAATATGAATTAGCGGGTTAAAAACTCTAATTTTGTTTTGACAATGCCTTGAATAATTTAGGAATTGAGGATAGTTTAGAGATCCATCTGTAATTTGTATTTATGATCAGGACCAAATCCGTTTTTCACAAAAATGCAGTTTTCATAGAAAATTTTTGTATTCTTTTCGTATAAGATATTTAGCCAATATTTTTTTCAACATATCGCCCAAAACAAAGTTTTTGGCCACGCCCATTTTTTGGGGGCGTTTTTTCAAAAAATATATTTATTATTTTTTAATTTAATAGAATCTTCATCTTCTTCTTAATCCTTTTATGAGTTTGAATTTTTGTTCTATTAAGTTTTTAGACACAGATTAATGAATTTGAATAAGATATGAAGGAGAGCGATTTGTTGAAAAAGTAAAGCAAAGGAAACCATATTGCATTGGCGCAGTTCTTTAAAAATAAAGCTGGTATACCAGCCGCAACAGTTTAAAGTTTAGGCTTCAATGATTCGAGTTCTAAGAGAACTTCATCAATGATTAGATGTAACGCACCAATATCAACCTTACTTGGTATATTGGGCAAATACGGCTTGTTTAAGTTGTTTTGATCTGAGTATACGGATTGGAAGAAATCCGCAAATAGATTCAGAATCGAAGTAATATTCAAAGCATCTGAGTTCTTATACGACATATTTTTCGGATATCCAGAAGACTTCCTCTTAGCATTGACAAATGACCAAAACGAGCTACTATTAGACTTGATATTACTTTCAATACTTCCTATGAAGGAATATATTAAGAAAAGAGAAATCTTTACGCAATTTGCTAAACTTAGCATAGTCAAACTAATTTTTTGTTTTCTTATATTTATTAAAAGCTTTACGCTTAACATTTTTAAGATTTGTTAAATGATAATTCTACCACGGGAGTTTTGGTTTATTTGATGATTTTTATGCTAAGGAAAGAGGAATAAATTTGGAAAATCTTTCAAATATAATGGTGTAAATCTCTAGTACATTTGTTCAAGATTTAAATTTATAAATTCATTAAACCAATTGAAAGATTCAAGATAACTGTTTGGTTCAATGAAGTTTGCATTTTTAAAGCTATAAAATCCTTAACATTTTTTATATTTACAAGACAAGATAATATACAATTCAATTTCAACAAATAGTTCTTTGTGGTGAATATCAGATCAGATATTTTCTCCGAATGCCACTTGCATTGTGAAAGTATACCTTTAGCGATGAATAATGATGTTGACTAGGCTGATTGTTTTGGCGAATTGATAGAGGAAAAGAACCAGAGGGTATCGGAGTTCCCTCTACCCCTCCAGGTTTTTTGGCTTTATCACAAAAGGATATATTTTTACTCCACTAGACGAAAGAGTGTCAACGTAGATATTCTTTGCACATTCTTTAGAGACGCCGATTTTAAAATTAATGAATCTCAAGTTACTATCGGATTCCCGGTTCCGCTGTCAGAGGTTCTAAGTGTCGCTCTGTTTGAACTATCCTGATTTGTACTCAAATTTAAGATGGTTTTTTAGCTTGACTTTGCTTACATCCTCCAGCTCATAATAGATCATAATAGTCATCATCGTAATGCCTGCTTTTTTCTTATCGGTATTTCCATCACAAGTGATCAAACGAAATAGCCAATTGCATTCCACCCCTTGAACAGTTAAACTAAGCCTGTATTCGGAGGTACAGTGAAATACGAGGATTCATTTCTTAACAGTACAACACCAATGTGGAATGCTCCACCACGCTTTGTTTTTCCTACGATTTATAGTTTACAGACATTTTAAGCCATTTTCCTAATGCCCGCACTGTGTCACTTCATTATAAAGGGTATCTAAAGTCGCTTTAGTGCGCGTACATTATAAAAAAAAAACAATAAAAAAAGTATCTGCCGAAGGTCCTAAACCTTATATTATTTAGGGCCGGGCATTCGCATAACAAGTGACGAAAAAATTCGATTTAGCATCCTTGCAGCTTCTGCAATAGTCGTTGTTTCACGGCAGCCTGCATAATAGCAGCAAACTCCGCTTGAAAAACGCTACAGTTGTCATTGATTGTAAATGATGTGCTTAGTCCTATGGATTCACAGAAGTTGAACGCGTCTGTGCCAGAGGGGGGGGGGGGGGGAAGGTGCAAACTCATTTATGTGCCAATACAAAGGCTGAATTCCTAAATACAGTTCTGCTGAAGTACTGCAACGTCAAGTATGAACACAAACAGATCTGTGGGACAGCATTTGGGTTGGTTGGATTTTTATTTATGTGTTTAAAATTATTTAAATTATTATCTATTAATGAGTTTAAAAGTATTATTTGACTTATATATTTAATTAAAAATGTAATAGAATACTCTTTGTCTTCATTTGTCATCATTTTCCTTAACAGATTTCCTGTGGATACTCAACATGCATAAACATTCCCTCACCTATCTATCATTTCAAATTCTTAGATTATTCAATTACCATTCAAACGATTTTCAACCATGGTTGAACGAAGCCAAGTTTTTACTCTTCTTAACGTGCTGAAGGTCCTTTCAACCGAGGTTGGGTAACACTTAGGCAAATGGAGAACAAGTTTTGTTGCTGAGACGAAAAATGCCTGCTTCTTGTAAAACATCACACAATTCCAGTTTTTGAAGATCTTCGGAGATTAAATTCTTACCATTCAAGTGATCGTACCATAATTCTGCCTCTCCTTGTAATGAGTAGAACTCAATAAAGTTTTTTGAACTTGTTTTGAAACGAGGAGGTTTGTTATTCTAGAATATTCCCAGCTGGCTCAAGGTATGCAGAATAGGTAGATATTAAAATTGGGCACGTTATAAACATTGTTTGAGTGACAGCACTATGCAACTGGAAAGCGGTTGTTTTTGTAGCAGAATTTCCTTAAAATTTTTTTAAGCCTTAACGATGCTACCAAAGTGCTGTTGAAAGATTGCAAGGCTTTTGTATTTTTCGGACCATCGAGTTTCGCATAAGGCAGGAATGTTTTCACATATTTTCTTCTTGTAAGAGAATTACGGTATATCTTGTAGAAAATGTTCAGCGTAATTTTTCGTTGAATCTGCACTGCACCTACTAACTGAGAAAGTAAGCGAAACACGAATATACAATCTTTAAACTCTGGTTACAGTTTTACAATTCTGAAATCTCAATACAATAGCAACAGCGAAAAAATTAGGAAATTTCTAACTAACTCCGCTCTGCGTTTATCTTACCTGTTACCGATTTAAGGCAGGTGAGAAAAAGCGCATCTTTATCTTAGAAATCTTAGAAAATAGCAAATGCGTTATTAAAGTTAATAACAAAGCGCTTCTGTGAGGAAGACTTAACAATGCACTAAAAAAATCTCTTGTTAAAGAAAAAAGTGGTTCAATAAGAGCGTTATTTAAAATAAATATCTCTAACCAAAATTCTTCGATTCCTTGATTGAGAAGTGTTCGCCACTCCATGTCAAGACTTTCAATATTATTTTCATCATTAAAATCAGGCATAGAAGAAATAATTGCAGCTGAGCTTTCTGCTAATTGTAAAGGATCAATGCCTTGTAGAGATTTTAACATATTGTCATCAAAATGCAATCGCTGCGAAATTTGCGCACACAAGGTCTTATAATATATTCGGCAAACACCTTTTATTTCGATTACTTCATTTGTTTTATATAAAAACTCAGATTTAATAAAATTTTGTAAAATGTTGTAATATATGGCAAAAATGTAATATTCGTACGGATTGAGAATGAAACTCTAAGTTCAGCTGCTTATTTAACTGAAGAACATAGGCGAGAAATAATAAATACAATTTTGTGGTATCATTCAGCTATTCTTGAATATTGTGCACAAGATCTTGGTTGCTGTCAGAGCATTCAAAAGAATTCTCCAAAAATAATGTATCAACGCAGGTCACTTTTCAAATGTTATTCCCACAACCTGTTTCAGAGCTAGTCACCTAGTAAAAGAATTTTTCAAAATCTTATGTTTTTCGACGTTAAAAGAATCTTCAAATTCTTAAAATGTTTTTTTCTTAACCTTACCAAACCAAACCCAATCAGCGCCCGTGCTGCAGGCAAAATATACACGGAATGCCCACATATACTTTCTTTCATAAATTTGAAAGATAAGGTCTACCAAAATTTCATAAAATTTGTAATGAAATATAGTTCTTGAGAATGACGTTTCGCCTTGCTATATGTATAAGATTTGTCTTATCTTTGAAGAAAAAAGTACGGATGTGAAAGGAGAAGCACGGGAGGACGCTTTCCAACTCACATAAAATATACTTGTCTCATGCGACATGATGATTATTCCCTTGAAAGTGTAGCCAGGCAATTCACAAGGGCTTTTCCTGTGTCTTTTCTCACAGCATTTTCGGATTTTGTTTCTTGTTCAATCCTTTGAATTTAATTAAAATTTATCAACGTGTCTAGGTTTTTCTTCTGTTAATTTTTTTTATTTCCTATTTTAAAATGCTATATAATTGCCTGGGGGGCAAATAAAAAGTTGTTAAAAAAGAATAAAAGTTTGTATGAGCACAATAAATTATCAGTGGGAGGGGGGAGGCAGTTGCCCTAAATAATAATAATTAATCAAAAAAGTTATTTATGGAAAAAGTTAGACCAATTTCTTCTGTTTGGAATAAAGGTTATCCTTTATTATCCTTTTTCTAGTGAACAGCAAGAATTCCGTCTTATTGATTGATCACAAATCGCGTCTGGCGACCCAGTTTCCAACAATGGAGAGTGAGTAGCTGATTCCATCGCTGAGGACTGAGGGGAATTTGCATGGAACCAGGTTTACTACGTCGTCTGCATATGCGCTTACGATGAAGCTTTCCTTCTCCAGCGACTTCAGAACATCGTACATTACCAATACCCAAGATATGATATGATGGGGAGAGGACACCTCTCCCTGGTGCTTTAATGGGGAGCGAAGGATTTAATCGCCAAGGCCAATCTTCTGTCGTCGATTATCGCCCTGATTTTGTCCTACTCCATTCCTCTCCGAGAGCCATGCTTTACTGTGCCGTAATCCGCGTGGGCCTCTGTTTAACCTGGAAAGTGAGTCTCAGCCAATACCTTCAGCATTTTCTCACCGTTGGTTTTTCTAAGCGAGGACAGCAGTAGGGACGTTTCCTTCCTCTTTTGCCGCTGTTTCGGCAGGATTTTTCGAAGGCGCTAGAGAGCACCCAAGTAGGATTTCTGTGGTTCTTTTTTTAACTTCTCTCAGTTCGCTCTTCTTGGAAACAGGCTCAGGTTTGTAGGCTCGCCTTAAGGTTTGAGGGCGGTTCATTAAAGACGTCGTTGGCTATTGTGTTTCTATGGCCAGTTGGCTAGAGAAGTAAGTTCTTTCTGATTGTGAGATGATATTTTCTTGGGAGTATTTTCTTTTTTGTTTAAGGTTCTGACTCGCCGCGGCGCTCCGATACACTACAACTGCACTTTGACCAAAAAGATCTTTTGTGCTAAATATCGGATAAACTGCTTAGGAAAGTAGCGCCTCTATTCTCCTAATGTACCTAATGATGCGATCAGCAGAAAGACTTTTAATAGCCTTAGTGCTAATTACTTTTCTAAGAAAAGTTGTACTTCTTATTCCGTAAAGGGCCGAACACTCCCATATGATGTGCTTTGCGGTTTCTTATTCTTCAAGACAAAGTCGGCACTCTGGTGAATCGACTATTTGTAGGAGGTTATAACTTAATCTGTGATTGCCGGTTAGGTTTCCAATAATTTTTTTTATATCGCCATCGATGACATCGTTTTTGAAGGGCGGCAGCCCCAGAACACGTTCCATGCTTTTTTGTTTTGTTGTTCAGGTGTGAGTTCCAATTCGATCTTTTATCTAAGATTACTTCCAGATATTTGACCCCGTCGGTGTACTCCAGGAGATTATCATTTATGGAAATTTTGTTTAGATTTAAATTTCTTCTCTTAGTGAAAGGAACTATGACAGCCTTGTTCGGATTAATACAGACTTCTTTTTTGTTACACCAATCAAGGACTATCTGAATAGCATTTTGCATACCTGTTGTGACATCGTTAGCTTCATTGCCCCTAATAATGATGACCAGGACATCGGCGTTTTTAATTATGTAGGTTGTCAATAACCAGTGACCATAGTAGCGGCGAGAGAATTCCCTTCTAAAGGGCAGCCTTTAGCAGGTGTTACTGATACTCAGGTCAGTGCTGATATTGCAGTTATTTTCGACTCTCTTGCATCACTCCGATCGTAGGTTCGTCTATTCGCCTATGACTCAAGGCGTTTGATATTGAATTATATCCAGTATTATCGAAAGCACCCTCTGTGTCTAGGAAGCCTCACAGTGCAACCTATTTGCACCTAAAAGCACTTTTGATTTTTTCTGGTAGATTCAACAGTTATCCTTCTGTGGACTTCTGGCTCCAGTTTGTGAGTTTCCTATTGTATTGAACAGCCGCGTGTTCGGTGTTACACCTAAGATTGAATCGTAGGTGAATATGATCCGATAGAGATGCCTCTCCGGACATATTCCATTCTTCAAAAATATTTTGCAGAAACGGAGATGAGAGGGTGAGGTCTAGCACCTCTTATCTGATCGCATTTATAAATGTTGGCTTATTGCCTTTGTTTAGTACATTAAAGTTGTTAATGTATTCTTGTACAGGTATTAAAGACTCCCCTCTTACTTACTTACTTAGGTGGCGCTTAAGTCCGGGGTGGACCTGGGCCTCAACCAATACGCCTCTCCACTTAGCACGATCTTTGGCTAACTGCTTCCAGTTGCGCACTCCAATTTGGTTGAGGTCCCCTTCCACTTGCGCGCGCCACCTTAGGCGAGGTCTTCCTCTAATGCGTTGTCCCTCCGGGTTGGATTCGAAGACTCTTCAGGCCGGAGCGTTGGTGTCCATTCGCTCTACATGTCCCAGCCATCTTAGCCGACTAATCCGTATTTTTCTGACCAGGTCGATGTCGCTGCACAGCTCGTAGAGTTCGCCGTTAAATCTACTCTTCCAAAGCCCGTCAACGCAAACAGGACCAAAAATCACTTGAAGAATCAAACTTTCGAAACGACCAAAGAGATCTTCATCCGCCTTTGATAACGTCCATGCTTCTGCGCCATACAGCAGGACTGGGATGATGAGGGTCTTATATAGAGTCTCCTTGGTGTTTCTCGACAATGCGTTACTAATCAATTGCCTCCTTAGGCCAGGAGGCAATTGTAACAGCGGTTAGCAAGTGTAATTCTTCACTTGATTTCTTCGTTTGAAGACTCACCTCTGTTGTTTGTATTTCGCCTGCCCCAAAATGCATGGAACGGGTTGGCATCACAGCCGATGATGATTTGCACTCTCTGGGTTTGGCAGTACTGGACGAGTTCCTGTACTGGCTGCGGGGATTTTATCCTCATCTTCAGCAAAGTGCGCCGGTTCGGCGGCCCTGCATCACGTACTTGATGAAAACAACTGAACCGACAGATACGTCGTGACAGTAATACAAAAAAATGAACTTGAATAAAAAACATAAGGAAAGGCTACAACCCGCTTGGGGCGAACAGTATGATACCCTATCCCTTATCCCCATCCCCATATTCACCAAAAAAAATCATAAAGAAAATAATGGATAGCATTTTATTTTATTTAATGAAATTAAGGAAAAAAAAAATATTTTGAAAAACCGCCCCCAAAAAAGCGGTCGTGGCCAAAAACTTTGTATGGGCGATATATTGGATAAATATCTTGTTAAATACTTTTTTTCGGTTTCTAAGACAATTTTCGAAGAAAACAGCATTAAGGTGAAACACGCCCACAAAAAGTAGGCGTGGCAAAGAACTTTATATGAAAGATTTATAAAGGGGGGCAGTGCTTACATATCTTATGAAGGTTGTAACACTCTATCTCTCTAACTTTAGCTTTAAAACGTTTTTTTCTCAAATGTTGGCGTGGCAGTGGACGTATTCAAAATTTTTTTACACTTAACCATTTCGGAGCCCTAGGGAGTATGTGGTCCAAATTTTAGTTTCCTAGCTTAATTTTAAGATTTGAAGTTGAGAATGCTCTTTTAAGTCTTAGTGATAGTAAAAATTAAGGTCCTGATGGGTTCGCTCCTATACTATTAAAAAATTGTGCTAAAGAGCTTTCTTTGCCTCTTTCTATTATATTTACAAAATCCATTGCCTGTAGGGTATTTTTAGATATTTGGAAACTATCTCATAAAATACCTATCCATCAAAGTGGTCCTAAGCAGAACGTCAACAAATATAGGCCTATACGTAAAATATCTTCAATCCCAAAACTGTTTCAAAAAATTGTATCCAATAAACTCACCTTGTCCATTCAAAATGTGATATCTGAACATCAACATGGGTTCGTATCAGGTAGATCTACTGCAACTAATCTTGGACTTTTTTGCAATTTTGTTGTAAAAAATTTTGATTGTGGTAATCAAACGGATGTGATATTTACCGATTTTGCAAAAGCTTTTGACAAAGTTTGTCATTCCGAATGTCTTCTGTTTGCTGCCGACCTTAAATTATTCCGCACTATTAAATCAGATAATGACTGTTGCCTACTTCAAGATGATGATAACGCCGTGGTAAATTGGTGTCAGCTAAACTATCTGTCACTCAACATCTCAAAGTGCCAATGTTTTACTGTTTCCAGATCAAGGGTACCAGTACTCTATCGATACTCTTTAAAATCTGACTTACTGGACAGAGTAGACTCAAAGAAAAACGTTATTCTTGACACTCGCTTAACCATTAAAGATCATGTGGACTATATTGTATCCAAAGCTAATTCGATGCTAAATTTCGTAAAAAGAAATTGAAGAGATTTTACAGATCCTTAAACACTCAAATCACTATATGTATCATTAGTAAGACCTCACGTTGAGTACCGCAGCATAATATGGAATCCGCACTATGAAATTTAATCCAAAAGAATTGAGCGTATCCAAAGAAACTTCACTAGATATCTGATTTTTCGATTAAATTGGCGAATTGATATGCCTACCTACGAAACTAGATGTGCTTTGATTAATATGAACTCCCTTCTAAGTCGTCGTCAATATTTTTCCGTTATGTCTAAAAATGTAATTTAGTTATTACTATGATCGATTTATTTATATATTGTAGCACGTTCGATTTTTAAAACAATCTCCTTATATAGGGTCCGCCAAATAACTTATTTTTTTTTGAAAATGCTAAAAAAAAAACTACTGAATATTTTCTCAAATTTCTTTTTTTATTTGAAAATACAATCCTTCCGGTTAATAATGGAAAATAATTTTATTCAAATGTGTGCCTCGGCTGGCTATGCAGTAGCCTACACGATCGGTCCAATTTTTAAGCACATTATCGACTTTGTGCAGCTGTATTTCACCAATGGCAATAATAGTCCAACGGTGTCAAATCGCAGCTCCGCGGTGGCCAAACGACATCAGCTCTGCGGCTGATAATGCGATCTTCAAAAACAGCGCGCAAAACATCAAGTGTAGCTTCGGCTGTGTGGCACGTAACGCCGTCCTGTTGAAATCAAATGTTGCCAATATCCTCCACTTCAATTTTTGTAAACAAAAATCATGGCCCGATAACGATCGCCATTGACTGTAATGGCCACTCATCCTTGCTCATTTTCGAAGAAAAATGGCCCAATTATGCCTCTGCACCAAACAGTGACTCGTTTTGGGTATATCGGCTTTTCAATGCATACGTGCGGGTTTTCTGTGCCCCAAATGCGACAATTTTGCTTGTTTACATACCCGCCAAGATCAAAATGCGCTTCATCTAAAAAGATGATTTTTTTGGCAAAATTGGCATCTTCTCTAATTCGATCGCAGGCCAGCGTTTCCCTGCGTATTCACAACCATATTCGTTCAGCGGAAGGATAAAACTAATTATCTGTCAAATCAGACATGAGCTAAGTGTTACCATTCGCGAAATAAGTACTAGTTGAAAAAAAAAGTTATTTGGCGGACTCTATAGTTTTGAGACAAAATTAGAAAACTTTTTATATTTATAGATAAATATGTAATTTAATTATTTTTTTAATTTTTTTTTTTGCTTTGATTCTTTAACTTTATGAATACTATTCTTCAGTTATTGGTCTTCTTCTTCTCTCCATTTATCGACTAGATAATGATCAGGATTATAGGGATTATAACCCTCCCACTTCACTGCATGCCTACTGGTCCACCTGTGGGGTGCGCCTGTTCGACCGCAAAAAATATCTGCAGGCCTCCCGATTTTGGATCACTTCATCATTGAGGCCAATCAAATTTTGATGTTTCTGCATTTGTGTGATCCAGGAGTTTTTAGGCTTGCCTCTTTGACGCGATTGCAAGGAATCGTTATATGCCATTGCCTTTTTGACAGGGTTCGTAGGATCTCTCCTTTGAACATGGCAATACCAACTGAGTCGGTCGTGTTCCAATTTTTCGAGATGGGTTTTTTGACGTGAAGGCTTTCTCGGATTCTAGGACTTCTAATTCAATCAAGCTTTGTTACTCTTGCTATCATGCGAAGCATCTTCGTCTCAGCTGCTGTCGACTTGCCCTTACACTTTTTGTACTTTTAATCAGCATTGTGACCCGTATGTGAGCGCATCTTGGTCTCAGCTGCTGTCAACTTGCCTTCACACTTTTTGTAGTTTGTCAAGCATTGTAAGCGCCGGATGCACAACTGCGGTATAGAGCCTTCCTTTCTGCTTAGGGGAAGTTTTTCCTGCCACTTCATCCACCCTACGCTTCCACGATGTTGTCATCAACTGTTGCTTCGCTGTTGATAATTGATCCCTTATATTTGAACTTTTCCCACTTGGCAACCACCACCCCATTAAAATAAGTGCCCGGAATGGGTTGACTTGGGTCAGAGAATGGGCAGTAAAGATACTCTGTCATTTTTTGGCTAATACGATACCCATTCCCTTCTAAGACATCTACCCAAAGATCAAGTGCTCGTTGCAGGGAAGTCTGATCATTACTTATGATCGTCAGCAAAGAATAACTGATGCACTTTAGGGTCTGCCACTTTTCCCTGATGCAGATAATCAAGGGGGATACGCCAGTATTGTGGCCTTTTTTAAGGTTCTTTCCCTCCGCTCGTGGTTGCTCAATTTTGTCAAGCCACCCCGATGTCTCCAGAAACCTGCAAAGATTAAAGAGTAAATCGTCTGATAGTTCCTCAATGTCTTGGTAGAAGAAACTTCGAGGTATTCTATTCCTCAAGTGACAGAGGCCCGGGCAATGACAAAGATAGTGAGGGGTGTCCTTGTGGAGCTCTTCATCGCCGCAGCCTCTTCAAATTCATTCGTCATTCTTGAGATTTAGTTTCATCATGTGACCTCTCAGAAAATTATGACCAGTTAAGCACCAACCAGTTTGGCCACCGACTTTCGTACTGCAGGAGTTTTTTGTTTCGGTTCTTATTATAGTCTGGCCATAGCTTTCGTGATATCCCATAGGTCACCTTTTGTTGGCTTTCGTTCTGATCTTGTATTCCAATCGTTGGAGATTGCAGAGTGGTGGTTTGATCGACAGAAGTGCCAGGTCGTGATCCATTTCGGATCCTTTTCTTTCTATCTCGTCAGCTGTCTCATTACCGGTTATGTCCCTGTGTCCAGGAACCCACCTCCCTGGGGTGTTCCTCTGGATGCTGTAACTCTTAGGTCAGCGTCATCAAGGCTAACATATATATTCCTTTCACTTAGTAGATTGATGATCACGTTAGTGATAGTACTATTAACGTTGGAATCTTGCAATGTCTAAAAACGCTGCTAATGTGTATTCTTTGTCGTTTAAGGATTTCTCTATAGTGCTGACCACTTCATGGAGCGCGGAAACCGCACCTTTACCTGCACCCCTCTACCTTTAATGTATGCATGCTAAGATGTAAAAAGTGCACTTTTATCAAGTCTCTCACGAATATAGATATTCATTAATTTATCAAGGGTTTTCAGGGCGAATGATGTTATGGGTCTGCAGTCCTTAGCATTGGTGTGGCTAGGTTTTTGTGCCTTGGGAATGAAGACAACCTTCACTTTACGCCAGGCCTTTGGAATGTAGCTTAGTTCAAGACTGCTTATGAAGTGTCCTTTGAGAATTGGTAAAATTATGGCCTCAGATTTCTGTAGCATAATTGGAAATATCTCGTCACTCCAGCGGAATTAAAGGGACTGAAGCTATCTATTGCCGAGATTATCTTTTCTTCCATAATAGCACCTTCTGGGACTGGCAAAGTAGCTAATGAGGCGCTATAAGTAGCCTTGTTATTATTATCACTCGGAATACATCCCGAAAAGTGAGTTTGTAATAAGAGATTGAGAGTTTCCTTGCTGGATGTTGTCCAGTTTCCATTACTGTGTTTCAAGTATCCAGGAACAGCGGGTTCCTTGGCCAGAATTTTCCTGAGCCTTGCTGATTCCTTAGTAATTTCAATGTCACTGCAGAATGTTCGCCAGGCTATACGTTTAGCACTGTCTATCGCGCTTGAAGTTTTTGCAGCATTAAAAGTAGTTCCTGCTTTCTTTCTCATTTCAAAAAGTCTTTTGGTCTTTGGATTTCTTGTCTTTAATTGTCCGTATAAGATATGCTTTTTCGTACGCTTCCTGTAGAATCTTACTAAAGGCTTCTGTGGTAGCGTCGATTTCTTGTGGTGTCTTCAGTGTCTGCTGCTGGAGTTTTTGAATATTTTTTTCTACCTCTGTAATAAAATTCTCCCAGTTTGCCGTTTTGGAGTTCCTGCATTTTTGAGACAAGCATGAATTCTATTATTCTGTGATCCGAAAAGGATGCCTCGGGTGCAACCTTCCATTCTCGCACAGTAATCGTCTGTGAACAGACATCTACCTTCTTAGTGTTCATAAGAACAGAAAGGTTGGCGCTGGCCACCATACTGTGGTGAATATTTACTTGTAGTATCTTCATGACGGCCAGTCGCTTCCCCACTCTCCCTATTCGTCGTTGCCGACACAAGTCGCATCTTACACCGCGTAATGCCAACGCAAAACTTAAAATTATTCTTGCGTACAAACGGCAGCGATATATTGCTGAGAAGCACCAGAACTTCTGTGCCATTCGGTCTTGTGTAGTTGAGAATTTCTTTCCTGTCAACGACACGCAGGACAGCATTTTTCCAAGGTGCATCAGTGTTGACGATTAAATTCGTCAACCACTCTAGGGTGGTTATTGTCGCACTCAATGATCTTGAATAATTTGAAGGTCAGCTGTCCAAAAAGTGGAACCTTGCTGTCTGCCTTCAGGATGGCGTCGTTGACACCATCCAGGACTCTTAATTCCATAAGTAGCCATTGGTCGCTGGTAAATCTCCGATTTGGATTACCATGGTCGACAACAGCGGCACGGTGACTTTCCTCGACCTTTCTGCAATCTTTCGCTATTATTTGTCTTAGGCGACCATCTAATACCCGCTCAACGATCTTCATGGTGTGTGACATCAACTTAATTGAACAGTAATTATTACATTTTCGCGTATCTCCCTTGCCTTTGTGCAAACGAAGATAACTTTCCCTTCACTGGTTGGGCATTGGATCACCTCTTCTTTGGAAATAAGAATCATTAGCCATCTGAGCCCGATGTCTCCCATTTTTTTCCAGAACTCACTAGATATCTTATCCGGCCCAACCGCTTTTTTCTTCTTGGAGTTCTTGACCGCTTTCCCAACTTCTTCGACCATTATGTCGGCCACTTCTTCATTATTTCAACGAATTCCCTGAGCATTTCCTCTTCTCTAGGCGGCAATCTTGAAAATTGTTGCTCCCTTGTTCGTGTTTTGTCGAAGCTCATGCGATACCTGGTTTCTATCAGCAGGTGAAGAAGATACCTCCTCCAACTCCTGATATAGACTCTCCATACTCTTAGCTTGAATTTGGGCACTTTTTTTCTTCGTGATACTTTTGCAACGTCTGTATTCCAAGGCGAGCTTTTTCAACTATATTGTTAGAGGGGCACGTTGACTAAGCTTTGGAAGCCGCTTGAATTTCCTCTGTCCACCACCAAGTTTCCTTTCCGTGCTGGTAGTGACCCTTCGAGGCTCCAAGCAGTACTTAAGCTTTCTCCAAGCAGGGTCGTTGTAGGGAACCCATATATCTTGTGCGCTGCACTCTTCATCCTCAACTTCGTTGGTGTTATTACGGAGGAAATTTTTCATGCTGATAATAAATGATTCGCCTTTTTCTATATCCAGGTTGTACCAATTGATTTCCGCAGAAACCTTTGTCTGTTTATTATTGTTCTTCTTCTCCATGAATATTTCAATCAGGAGGAGACGGTGTTGCAGGGTAATTGCCTCTCCAAAGATCACTTTGCAATCATTAACTCTAGACTTTATAAAACTTGCCACCAAATGGTAGTCAATCTGGGTTTAATTTCCGCCACTTCTATAAGTGACCAAATGCCTGCTCTGTTTGATGAACATTGTATTCAAAACGATCAGCTTAGGATGTCTTCACCAGAAGAATTCCTGTTGGCGTATCCTAGTCCTTCATGGCAGTCTTCATAGTCTTCTTTATACTTCCCGACATGTCCATTCAAATCTCCGCCAACAAACAAAAGCTCATTCTTTTGATGAGGTTGTGAAAATCAAGCCTTTTTTTCTTTTTCCCTCTGCTCGCACCCGATTTGGGGAGCATATGCACTAAAAATATTCCACACCTCGCATTGAATCACCAGTTTAAGAGATATCAAACGGTCACTGGACTTTGAAATGGGCAATAAGCTGCTAAGTAACTCTGCTGAAAGGATGATACCGATATCATTCCTACTCTGTTCTTTACCGTAGTAGAACATCTTGAATGCTTTTGTTTCAACCTCCTAGAAATGCGCCCGATTTCCGGTGTTTCGCCATTTCGTTTCTTGGATACACAAGACTTCCAATAGCCTTCTTACTATCATCTCTTCCAGCTCGTAGCTGCGACCACTCATACTTCCAACGTTTCAACTCGAGACCCTTAGGTCTGCTATCCCCCGGAAACCGAATAGCTCTGACCCGTGCATTTCTGTTCGTCCAGGATCACAACCATGCGTAGCATTAGAGGTTGGCGGGGTAGTGTTTCTTTGAACGTATGTAGATTTCCATAATGCTAGGTTAAGCGAGTTTGTTTTTTCAACAAGCGCATGGTCCTGATATAAGTTCTTGATTGATCTTACCTTTCTGACACCGGTGATCTCCAGTTGTGTCAACCCTAGAAGTAATTTCCTCCCCCTTAGTCGCCTTTTACGACAAGCACTGGTGGGCGTTGCAGGGATATTCTTACTTCCCGTCCCTGTACGGGGCATTCTACTGTTATTAGTCTATAAAAGTAAATATTATTCGCTCTCTTAATGAAATAATGAAATAACGAACACCTCTTAAAAAGGTGGTTCGAGTATCTGTTCGAATTCAGTTGGTAAAGGGAAATTTTGGTAGGAAATGGAGAGAAAAAGGATGGGAGAAAGTGTAAAAACAAAAAAAAAACATAAGAAAAGGCTACAGCCCGCATGCGGCGAAACAGTATCTATATCCCTATATACCCCATATACCCCAAATAGCATTAAGAATATGATGGATAGCATTTTATTTCATTCTATTAAATTTAAAAACAAAAAGCATTAAGAATATGATGGATAGCATTTTATTTCATTCTATTAAATTTAAAAACAAAAACATAAGAAAAGGCTGCAGTCCGCTTGGGGCTAACAGTATGATACCCTCTCCATATCCCTATGTTAGATGGATTCCCGACACGAAAATTAGATTAAATAGGAAAAAACCGTCGCTACCGCCGAGGCAAAAATCACGAACTGTCAGACATTTTACCTGACAAGAACCACCAAAGTGGCTATTCTCCCGGCAGTTCAATCGAAGGGTGAGTTCAATGCAGAAATGAAAAATAATACCTAAGTACCTACTTAGCTTACGCTGATGTTTCCGCTGATCTCACACTGACGGCCGCGGAAAGGATTGTATGCGAAAAGAAGAAAAAAAGAAACAAAAATTCTAATTTATGCAGGAAAACTGAAACTGAGCTTAACAAAAAAAAATGGCCGCCACACAATTTTACGGCTAAATTGTGAAACCGTAACTTGTACCGTATAGTACCGGTCCGCATCAAGGCCATATTGCCAGTCTAGTAATACCGGTGATCAGAATAAATTCAAAAAGTTGAGTAAGTGAAACGATTAACAAAACTAATTTAAATGGGACTTCTAGACTACTCATCCGTGGCATCATGATATAACTTAAGGTCCTTATTATGCTAGGTAGCGCGTTATTTCCCGTTCTCATCTACCAACAAGTAGGTCCATGGCGATAGTCGCTTTCGGATTCGGAAAGGTCCGACTAATTTCGGTGCCAATTTCGCGGCGTAGTAGTTAGCGGCATCCGATAGTATAAAGTTTCTCCGCCATACAACCTCGTTCGGGAGCTATTGAACATCCCGTCGGAGGTTGTAAGCTTTCGCGGACTTCTTGGTTGCTTCTGCTAACTTTCAACTAATATCTTTCATCAGCTCGTGAAATCGTCGACCAAACTCTGTCATATCCCTTTCTCTATCGCCTACTCCCGCTCCCTATGTACTCCCTTTACCCGTATTTTCTAACCTAACCCTGTCCAATGGAAAATCTAGGCCACAAGTGACCATCTCTCTCACGAAATTTGCGTAGTAGAAAGATACCCCCAGGACCTCATGTTGAGCCGTCCGAATACAGAACGCCACTTTTGGGAAGTGTGTATCCCATGATCTATGATTTTCGGAGACATATCTGGTTAATCCTCTCAGCAGGATTAGCCTGCAGATGGTAATGTGCGGTGAATTTAAGGTGTGACCCGTACGCTTCGCTTCCTTACTACGGAACTGGGGACCGTTGTCACAGACGATCCACTTTGGTGATCCAAACAACATAAACACATTTTCTTCTAGATCCTTACATACCGAATTTGCGGTTGCGGATCTCAGGGCGAAAGGGGGGGAAATTTCTAGAAATAATCAACAATAGTTAGAATATACATAAAACCCCTAATCGATTTTGGGAGGGGACCTACCAAGTCCACACATGTCATCTCCCACGGGTTCGAAGTCCCTATCCTTTCGACCATTAAACCAGCTGGCTTGTCATTCACAGGTTTCACACTCTGACATGTCTTACAATTCCGGACGTATTGCATTATATCTGACCTCATCTTCGGCCAGTAATATTTACGAGTTATCCGAGCAAACGTTTTTCTAACCCCATATGAACCGCTAATGGATTATCTTGGCAATCCTTTAGAATCTTAGCCCGATCTACTCGCGGTACCATTTCCTTCCACTCTAACTCCTCTTCGCGAACTACGAACAAGATTCCCCTTTCGACCCTCGAGGCAGTGTAGACTAAGGCATTTGCCTCCATTATCGTGATCATCTTGGCGATCCAAGGATCCGAACTTATCTCATCGATTCCGGCAGCGAAGGCTGCATTCCTCGAGAGCATATCCGGTACCACGGTATTTTCCCTTCCGATGCAAGATTTCGATATCGTATTGCTGAAGCCAAACTGCCCAACGCGCTAACCTACCACACGGATCTTTAAGGTTACTCAATCATACCAGGGAATAGTGATCCGTTACGACCGTAAACCGAATGCCTTCAATATACGGTCTTAACTTCTCCATCGCCCAAAGTATAGCCAAGCACTCCTTCTCCGTAGTCGAATAGTTCCTTTCGTTCCTATTCAACGACCTACTCAGGTAACAGATAAATTTTTCCCCATCTTCGAAAGTCTGGCTCAGTACTCCTCCAACCCCATAGTCCGATGTGTCCGTTTGCAAAACAAACAGTCGCTCAAAATCCGGACAGGTTATAATAGGGGCAGTAATCAGGCATTTTTTTGATCTTTGAAAAATTCCCTCGCACTCCTCAGACCAGACGAACCTACTCTTCCTTTTCAGCAGGTCGATTAACGGTTTCACCAAAACTGCAAAGTTTGGTATAAATCTCCTACACCAGGATACGGTTCCGACAAAGCTTCTAATTTCCTTCACGTTTGTGGGTGATCATGCACTCTACCTTCTCTGGATCAACATGTAACCCGTTGCGATCCACTACATAGCCTAAAAATTTTAACGAAGACTTACAGAAGTTACATTTTTCCGGGCTAACCTTCAGGCCGGCCGCACACAATCGTTTAAAGGCTTCCACCAAAATTGCAATATGTTGCTCAAATAAGTTTGTGACGATGACGATGTCATCCAGGTACACAAATACGTGGGGTTCCAGATCGGCCCCAGTATGGTGTCAATGAACCGTTGCCATGACGCTGGTGCGTTGTGCAGCCCGAACGGCATCCTTTTGAATTGGAAGAGTCCACGACTGGGTACGGTAAATGCGGTGTAGGGCCCCGATGCTTCCTCGACTGGGATTTGCCAATAGGCGGACTTAATGTCCAGCGAAGAAAAGTATTTGGCATCGCGAAGCTTATCAAGGATGGTGGAAATATAAGGGAGGGGAAACGCATCCTTCTCCGTCACTTTTTTGAGCTTCCTGTAGTCAACACAAAACCTAAACGACCCGTCTTTCTTTTTAATCGATGGGGGAAGCCCACGGACTATTTGATTTTTCTATTATATTTTCCCTTAACATCTCTTCTAGTTCCCTATCTATGTGACGTTGGACCACAGGCGAGACCGGATAGTAACGCTGCTTATTTGGTTCAGACATCGTCCTTATCTTGTGTTCCACAAGATGGGTACATCCGATGCCTTCGGGCATAGATTGGAAACCTCGTTCTACGAGTGAAGTGAGTTGGCTATCCTGGCTCTCATCCAAGTCTGACCTTTCCATGAAGCCGCCGCGGCTTGGTTCGAAAAATTCCACTCGCCTGACCTCAAATCCGGGACAATTCCCGTTCTGGTCCAAAAATCGGCACACAGGATCAGTACGTGAGGGAGGGTACGGATGACCAAACAATCTAATAATACCGTTCTTCCCTGAACTATGAAAGGCAATGAAATACTACCCGCAACTGCTACCCCGGCACCGTCCGCCAAAGCTGTTTTCGTAACGTTGCCTTTCCCTAACTCTAATCCCAATATCTGCTTAAAATATTCCATCCGTCCCTACCGACTATTGTCCGCGAAGCTCCTGAATCCAACAGACCGAATAACCCTATACCGTATACGCTAATAGCCAAATATCGGCCAACATCATCCGCATGTGATTTTAGTGTCAAACCTAAGTAAACGATCTCCTTCTTCCGTGCAGCCAGCTGGTTGTCAGCAGACAACCTAACAAGATTTAACGGCGCTCCCGTCCTGCTGTTCCAGGAGTCCGTTGCCCATTTCCCGAAAAGGTCCTCCAGTCCCTACGAAGAACCCCTTGTCTTCCACACCCTACACAGCGCCTAGGAGCGGAACAAGTATTTGCCATATGGCTGTCCTGATTACAATTGAAGCACCGTCGAACTGGTTGGTGGTTTTGATTAACCACAGCAATCGTTGATTCCACGGCCGCTATATAAGCTAAGTCGGGTTCCAACAGGTTTCGCGACCGAACTAAAGAAGGTGGGCGAATGCCTGACATTCGCTCGGACCATCTCCAGATTCCTTCCCAGTGCCACCAGATCCTGGATGGATTGGGGTTCCACCAAGCCCAACTGGGTCTGGTAGAATGGGGCTAATTTCCGTTGGATGATATTTAGCTTTCGTCTCTCAGAGAGCGGCTCTGAGAGTCTGCCGAACATGTTCGCCATGATGGCTACATAGACCCCGATTGACTCTCCCTTCCTTTGTGTCCTACGCCGAATTTCTTCGATAAGCAGATCGTCATAGTTGGGACGGAGGAATTCCAATTTCAGCTCCCGGACCAACTCCTGCCACGAATTCACGTTCCTCCTAACCGCCCTAAACCATAGAAGAGCCTTCCCGATGAACAAATCGACAGAGGATTTAAATAATTGTGACTCGCTAACACCCCTAGCTTCCTTAGTTCCTCGACGCGCCCGCTGAAAAGATTGTATGCGAAAAGAAGAAAAAACATAAGGAAAGGCTACAGTCCGTTTGGAGCGAACAGTATGATACCCTATCCCTATCCCTATATGCCCCAAAAAAAACCTTAAGAAGATGATGGATAGCATTTTATTTCATTCTATAAAATTTAGAAAAAAAATTAAATTTTTTTGAAAAAACGGCCCCAAAAAGTGGGTATGGCCAAAAACTTTGTATGGGCGATATATTGGAAAAAATATTGGCTAAATATCTTGTTAAACATTTTTTTTCGGTTTCTATGAAAATTATCGAAGAAAACAGCATTTTAGTGAAAAACGCCCACAAAAAGTAGGCGTGGCAAAAAACTTTATATGACAAACTTATAAAGGAGGGCAATGCCTACATATCTTGTGAGGGTCGTAACACTCTATCTCTCTAACTTTAGCTTTAAAACGGTTTTTTCTAAATTGTTGTAAATTTTACACTTAACCATTTCGGAGCCCTAGGGAATATGTGGTCCAAATTTCAGCTTTCTAGCTTAATTTTAAAGGCCTAAAAATTGCGTACGGACGGACTGACGGACGGACGGACGGACATTGCTAGATAGTCTTAGGATTTGGTCCTGATCATAAATATATATACTTTTATGGGTCTACGGCGAATATTAAGGGGTGTTACAAACTATGTGTCAAAATTAATATACCCTTAGGATAGGGTATAAAAAAAGAAATGAATGGGAAATGAATTAGGGAAAAATTGGCGCCACACAATTTTACGGCTAAGTTGTGAAACCTCTCTCCTGATAGGCATGTTGCATCCTCTCTCTGAGATGCAACATGTCTATCAGCGCGGAAAATCCTGCGAGACTGCGCTTCAAAACCTTGTTGGTAGGATTGACAGTGCTCTTGACCGGAAGGAGTACGCGTTGGGCATTTTCGTCGATATTAAGTACCTACTTAGCTAACGCTGATGTTTCCGCTGATTTCACACTGACGGCCGCGGAAAGGATTGTATGCGAAAAGAAGAAAAAAAGAAACAAAAATTCTAATTTATCCAGGAAAACTGAAACTGAGCTTAACAAAAAAAAATGGCCGCCACACAATTTTACGGCTAAATTGTGAAACCGTAACTTGTACCGTATAGTACCGGTCCGCATCAAGGCCATATTGCCAGTCTAGTAATACCGGTGATCAGAATAAATTCAAAAAGTTGAGTAAGTGAAACGATTAACAAAACTAATTTAAATGGGACTTCTAGACTACTCATCCGTGGCATCATGATATAACTTAAGGTCCTTATTATGCTAGGTAGCGCGTTATTTCCCGTTCTCTACCAACAAGTAGGTCCATGGCGATAGTCGCTTTCGGATTCGGAAAGGTCCGACTAATTTCGGTGCCAATTTCGCGGCGTAGTAGTTAGCGGCATCCGAGAGTATAAAGTTTCTCCGCCATACAACCTCGTTCGGGAGCTATTGAACATCCCGTCGGAGGTTGTAAGCTTTCGCGGACTTCTTGGTTGCTTCTGCTAACTTTCAACTAATATCTTTCATCAGCTCGTGAAATCGTCGACCAAACTCTGTCATATCCCTTTCTCTATCGCCTACTCCCGCTCCCTATGTACTCCCTTTACCCGTATTTTCTAACCTAACCCTGTCCAATGGAAAATCTAGGCCACAAGTGACCATCTCTCTCACGAAATTTGCGTAGTAGAAAGATACCCCCAGGACCTCATGTTGAGCCGTCCGAATACAGAACGCCACTTTTGGGAAGTGTGTATCCCATGATCTATAATTTTCGGAGACATATCTGGTTAATCCTTTCAGCAGGATTAGCCTGCAGATGGTAATGTGCGGTGAATTTAAGGTGTGACCCGTACGCTTCGCTTCCTTACTACGGAACTGGGGACCGTTGTCACAGACGATCCACTTTGGTGATCCAAACAACATAAACACATTTTCTTCTAGATCCTTACATACCGAATTTGCGGTTGCGGATCTCAGGGCGAAAGGGGGGGAAATTTCTAGAAATAATCAACAATAGTTAGAATATACATAAAACCCCTAATCGATTTTGGGAGGGGACCTACTAAGTCCACACATGTCATCTCCCACGGGTTCGAAGTCCCTATCCTTTCGACCATTAAACCAGCTGGCTTGTCATTCACAGGTTTTACACTCTGACATGTCTTACAATTCCGGACGTATTGCATTATATCTGACCTCATCTTCGGCCAGTAATATTTACGAGTTATCCGAGCAAACGTTTTTCTAACCCCATATGAACCGCTAATGGATTATCTTGGCAATCCTTTAGAATCTTAGCCCGATCTACTCGCGGTACCATTTCCTTCCACTCTAACTCCTCTTCGCGAACTACGAACAAGATTCCCCTTTCGACCCTCGAGGCAGTGTAGACTAAAGCATTTGCCTCCATTATCGTGATCATCTTGGCGATCCAAGGATCCGAACTTATCTCATCGATTCCGGCAGCGAAGGCTGCATTCCTCGAGAGCATATCCGGTACCACGGTATTTTCCCTTCCGATGCAACATTTCGATATCGTATTGCTGAAGCCAAACTGCCCAACGCGCTAACCTACCACACGGATCTTTAAGGTTACTCAATCATACCAGGGAATAGTGATCCGTTACGACCGTAAACCGAATGCCTTCAATATACGGTCTTAACTTCTCCATCGCCCAAAGTATAGCCAAGCACTCCTTCTCCGTAGTCGAATAGTTCCTTTCGTTCCTATTCAACGACCTACTCAGGTAACAGATAAATTTTTCCCCATCTTCGAAAGTCTGGCTCAGTACTCCTCCAACCCCATAGTCCGATGTGTCCGTTTGCAAAACAAACAGTCGCTCAAAATCCGGACAGGTTATAATAGGGGCAGTAATCAGGCATTTTTTTGATCTTTGAAAAATTCCCTCGCACTCCTCAGACCAGACGAACCTACTCTTCCTTTTCAGCAGGTCGATTAACGGTTTCACCAAAACTGCAAAGTTTGGTATAAATCTCCTACACCAGGATACGGTTCCGACAAAGCTTCTAATTTCCTTCACGTTTGTGGGTGATCATGCACTCTACCTTCTCTGGATCAACATGTAACCCGTTGCGATCCACTACATAGCCTAAAAATTTTAACGAAGACTTACAGAAGTTACATTTTTCCGGGCTAACCTTCAGGCCGGCCGCACACAATCGTTTAAAGGCTTCCACCAAAATTGCAATATGTTGCTCAAATAAGTTTGTGACGATGACGATGTCATCCAGGTACACAAATACGTGGGGTTCCAGATCGGCCCCAGTATGGTGTCAATGAACCGTTGCCATGACGCTGGTGCGTTGTGCAGCCCGAACGGCATCCTTTTGAATTGGAAGAGTCCACGACTGGGTACGGTAAATGCGGTGTAGGGCCCCGATGCTTCCTCGACTGGGATTTGCCAATATGCGGACTTAATGTCCAGCGAAGAAAAGTATTTGGCATCGCGAAGCTTATCAAGGATGGCGGAAATATAAGGGAGGGGAAACGCATCCTTCTCCGTCACTTTTTTGAGCTTCCTGTAGTCAACACAAAACCTAAACGACCCGTCTTTCTTTTTAATCGATGGGGGAAGCCCACGGACTATTTGATTTTTCTATTATATTTTCCCTTAACATCTCTTCTAGTTCCCTATCTATGTGACGTTGGACCACAGGCGAGACCGGATAGTAACGCTGCTTATTTGGTTCAGACATCGTCCTTATCTTGTGTTCCACAAGATGGGTACATCCGATGCCTTCGGGCATAGATTGGAAACCTCGTTCTACGAGTGAAGTGAGTTGGCTATCCTGGCTCTCATCCAAGTCTGACCTTTCCATGAAGCCGCCGCGGCTTGGTTCGAAAAATTCCACTCGCCTGACCTCAAATCCGGGACAATTCCCGTTCTGGTCCAAAAATCGGCACACAGGATCAGTACGTGAGGGAGGGTACGGATGACCAAACAATCTAATAATACCGTTCTTCCCTGAACTATGAAAGGCAATGAAATACTACCCGCAACTGCTACCCCGGCACCGTCCGCCAAAGCTGTTTTCGTAACGTTGCCTTTCCCTAACTCTAATCCCAATATCTGCTTAAAATATTCCATCCGTCCCTACCGACTATTGTCCGCGAAGCTCCTGAATCCAACAGACCGAATAACCCTATACCGTATACGCTAATAGCCAAATATCGGCCAACATCATCCGCATGTGATTTTAGTGTCAAACCTAAGTAAACGATCTCCTTCTTCCGTGCAGCCAGCTGGTTGTCAGCAGACAACCTAACAAGATTTAACGGCGCTCCCGTCCTGCTGTTCCAGGAGTCCGTTGCCCATTTCCCGAAAAGGTCCTCCAGTCCCTACGAAGAACCCCTTGTCTTCCACACCCTACACAGCGCCTAGGAGCGGAACAAGTATTTGCCATATGGCTCTCCTGATTACAATTGAAACACCGTCGAACTGGTTGGTGGTTTTGATTAACCACAGCAATCGTTGATTCCACGGCCGCTATATAAGCTAAGTCGGGTTCCAACAGGTTTCGCGACCGAACTAAAGGAGGTGGGCGAATGCCTGACATTCGCTCGGACCATCTCCAGATTCCTTCCCAGTGCCACCAGATCCTGGATGGATTGGGTTTCCACCAAGCCCAACTGGGTCTGGTAGAATGGGGCTAATTTCCGTTGGATGATATTTAGCTTTCGTCTCTCAGAGAGCGGCTCTGAGAGTCTGCCGAACATGTTCGCCATGATGGCTACATAGACCCCGATTGACTCTCCCTTTCTTTTGTGTCCTACGCCGAATTTCTTCGATAAGCAGATCGTCATAGTTGGGACGGAGGAATTCCAATTTCAGCTCCCGGACCAACTCCTGCCACGAATTCACGTTCCTCCTAACCGCCCTAAACCATAGAAGAGCCTTCCCGATGAACAAATCGACAGAGGATTTAAATAATTGTGACTCGCTAACACCCCTAGCTTCCTTAGTTCCTCGACGCGCCCGCTGAAAAGATAATATGCGAAAAGAAGAAAAAAAAAAAGAAATGAATGGGAAATTAGTTCTTCGAAAATTCTAATTTATTCAGAAAAACTTAAACCGAGCGTAACAAAAAAAATTGGCGCCACACAATTTTACGGCTAAGTTGTGAAACCTCTCTCCTGATAGGCATGTTGCATCCTCTCTCTGAGATGCAACATGTCTATCAGCGCGGAAAATCCTGCGAGACTGCGCTTCAAAACCTTGTTGGTAGGATTGACAGTGCTCTTGACCGGAAGGAGTACGCGTTGGGCATTTTCGTCGATATTGAGGGTGCTTTTGATAATGCACCCACGACGTTGGTAGCTGATGCATATTGTGGCAAGTGCGTCATAAAAGGGGTAAATAGGGGGCTGCCCTCTAGGTGGTGTTCTGTCTCCCCTCTATGGTAGTAGACTCTTTGCTTAAGGCTCTCAATTTTCCTGGAAACCACACTTAAGCTTACGCGGATGATGTCGCTGTTCTTTGTGTGGGTTCAAATCTAGGGACTGTCTGCTCTCAAGCGCAAAAATCCCTGGATTTAATCGATGTCTGGTGCACGAGTAATGGGCTTTCAGTGAATCCTCTTAAAACCACGGTTGTTCTCTTTACGAGAAGGAGAATCGTCACAGGTCTGTCCCATCTCGTGCTTAAAAGCGTCACCATTCCTATATCCAGATATTAGATCCGATGAAGTCAAATATCTGGATGTAATCCTCGATAAAAAACTTCTATGGTCCAAACATGTCGAATCGGCAGGTAACGGAATGGCTTCGGTCAGACTCTGAACCATGGTTTGAATGCCATCGTATTTTCACGGCTGGCTGCAAAACCGGACAGGGGTCTGGTGCAGGAGTCTTTGTGGAACGCGATGATATACGACTTGGGTAAACATGCATCTATTTTCCAAGCGGATATTTTTGCCATCCTAATGGCTATGTGCTATATTGTGAACAACAGGTGGAGGGCTAGAGGCATTTCATATGCATATGCAGCCAAGCTGCATTAAAAGCTGATAAACCCACTTACCTCGCCCATGTTAGTGCTAGAACTCAAGCTTTCTCTGAATTTGGTCGAAAGACTGAACACAGTGAATCTTGTCTGTACCAGGTCACACTGACATCCAATGAAATGAGATCTCGGATGAGCTTGCTAGGCAAAATTCAGAAGTAGGTTTCTCAGGACCCGAACCTGTTTTGGGTCTGCCTGCATCTTTAGTCATGTCTTCTATAGATTCTTAGGTTTCAAGTGAACACAAGATTCGGTGGCGCGATTGCGGTGGATGTAGACAGACCAATCTACTGCGCCCGGACATTTGCAAAAGGTCAGTATCTTTCCTTCTATCTCTGAGGAGAATCGACTGTAGGCTGCTTGTAGGCGTTCTTTCGGGCCACCAAGCTTTTGCTAAACACTTAAATGTGTTGGGCTTAAGCGACACCACTACCACTAACTGTCCTGCTTGCGATGATGAGGATGACACAGCAGAACACTTTCTCTGCAGTTGTCCGGCTTATGCTCGCATCAGGTGGCGGATCTTCGGGGCTGATGTGGTGAGTGCCGAACATCTAAGCTCTTTATCACTGAAGCTCCTTCTCGTTTTTCTTCGAAAGACGGGAAAACTAAGTGCATTAATGTGAGGTGTCTGAATGGTAGTACAATGGACCTGTAGTTATGTCTGAGCGCTCCATCGGATAGAAGCAACCTCCGACAAAAAAAAAAAAGTTGTAAAACCGTAACCGGTACCGTATTGGTCCGCTGTAAAAAAAAATGAAAACACCGAACAACCTCTTTTTTCAACGTTATAACGGCTTCCGTGGTGCTGGTCACTTTATTGTGGATAAGAACGAATTATGATTTCTTTTTGATGTTCAAAGCGAATAGAGGGTTAAAAAAAATGTTCTAATATGAATTGTGACCGATGGCGTGACCTGCTTTCGCGGCGTCCGACTTTTTACCAGAAAAATTAAACTAAAGGTCGCGTGTCCCGTCATTTCTAGGGAGATTTTCGGCCAGAACACTACGAAATCTATTTCTTCACAAAGTCCTAACCCAAACGTACTTCTCTATTTTCAAAATTTTATGGCACAGACACAACACTACTTATCTGTTTTTTTGGTCCTTTCTCCTTGGTGATTCCCCTTTAATTCTCCAATATAATTTTCCTCCTGATTCCTTATTTAATTTTTAACCTTTATTTCACTCTTACGACCGCTTTTTTTCTTGGTAGAAAATTACTTTTATCGACAGAGTGCAAAAGAAGAAAAAAAACTATTGCGAAACTTGACTACTTAAAGCCAACTTCCTAATCAGAAGGTCAACCAAGAAGAGACGACCGGAGTTTTTCTTTGTTCCAGCTCTGACTGATTTTCACTTACACATTCATCTTTTACATAGGTAGTGGGGTTCCACTTATGGCGTGCAATAGACGCTCTCCTTGTGTTGGAGATTGTCCGCCATATCCCACTACCTTTCCTACATTCAAGCGAACCAACAGGAGACACAATTCAGCTACACTGGAGCATAGTTTGCCCCGGTGTGCGAATGTCTCACTATTACCCTTTCGCTTTTTTCTCTCTCACACTTAACTCTTATACCCAAACACTAAGTTTTCCGCTACTGGAAAGCCAGGTTAAGGTTGAGTGTTCGAACCTCATCCAACCTGGAATAAAACCTTAAGTTAGTTTTTGATCTTTATGAACGATCGTTTTGTTCCTCGTCTGATCTCTTGTCATCGTGAAAACAAATAATAAAAAAACGTAAACAAGTGTTTACGAATAAATTACTATACTCTCGCGATACAATTATTAAATATAAACAACCCTTAAATCGGGATAAAATAATTCTACCCCTTTAGTTAAAACCCCTTAAATCGGGAAAACGTTTTATTAAGGAAAGTTAAACCAACCAAATCATTCCGACCATAATTCCCCCTTACATCGGACCAGTCAAAACTAAAATAAAGATGGGCAGGAGGAAAACAACTAACCCATCCACCGATTGGAATCACCATGAATTTAGCACCCCCATTTGTCCCCCGGAACAAAAAAAAAGGTAATCTAAATGCTGTATACATATGTTTTCTGATTTACAATTCGAGCTAATTATTCTCTCTGGTAGAGTTCTGTGCAGATTTAGGGGTATACCGATCTTGCTGAAAGCAGGTCATTCCTTACAGGAGATATTTTGCCTTTTTTTTTTGCTATTATTTTGGCAGCCGTCTTTTTAAAGGCATTTCGCTTCCATGTTTGTGTTGATTTTTGGGGTTGTGGTGCCTTTGGTTGTATTTTACGTTGATTTTGATGTTGTGTGGCCATGTGGATAGTCTTGTTATTTGTACTGCGCGTTTTCAATCTGAGGGTGTTTCACAAGGCGGACCGCCCACACTCCTCTGGTGCCCCTCCGGTGCTACCCCAGCGGAGTAGCGAAAGAGATCGTCACCTCCTCCCCCATCGACCATTGCTCCCTACCGTGACTGTGGTAGTTCTTTGCAATTGTTTGGTTAGAGCTTTTATCTTAGGGCCGTCCACCCGTGCTCTTCAATTGCCTGTCACCTGCCCCTGGGCGCAAATGTTCTGCGGGCAAATTTTACTTTCTACGAAAATGTTCGAAGAAAACAGAATATTAAATAAATAAGGAGGTAAATATGACAGGTATCAAGGAATAAGCTAATATAAAAGATAATATCACAGACGAGTTTATAAGAAACAACCAAATAAAGTTCGTTTAGGCATGGGGATCCTTAGCGTGGTATACGCCGGCCTTTTCGCCACTCTTATTTCTAGGATGGACCTGCTAACTCTTTCGGACGCATTCGCCTGAGGAGAGTAGAACGCGGTGCGAACATGTTCGACCTCATAGCGCTGTAAAAAGCTGGGAAACAATTCGGAGACGAACTGTTTTCCGTTGTTTTGAAAAGGTCGCTCAGTGAAAGTCTGTCGTCCCATCGGCGGGCTGGACTTACAAATTTCGCAACATTTCATCCAATGCTGCACGTCAGTAGCCATTCCTGGCCAGAAATAAAAACTTCTTAACATAGCTAAGGTCATATGCATGCCCCCGTGACCTGTGGCCCATTTGACGAGGCTTTAACGCAGCTGCGTCGGAATCCAAAGTTTCCAGGCCCTATCTTCTTGTATGGCATCTCCTGTTCTAAAGTCAGTCCGTTTGTAAACAAATCTCTCCGAAACGCAAATGTCTAGAAGTTGGCCTTGTTGGTCTGTCACTGTCTGTTAATTCCTCATACTCGTCTGACGAAAAGATGATGAGTATATCAGTTTCGTTGGCGAGTTCCTTCACATGGATGCGAGAAAGGGTGTCTGGGTACGTTTTGCCCTGAAGCCATCTATCCAGGCGGCCAGACAGATTCTTGTGGGTCATCAGCCACTTTAAACTTGCGTGATTAGTTATAATCGTGAAGGGGTGTTCTTCAACGTAAGCCCTACGCTTCCTTACAGACAGAACGGTAGCATAGCACTCAAGTTCTGGAATTAAGTTACTGGGACATGGATGCTTTAGACCGTTCATTGTCCTCTTCGATCACGCTTCCTACTCCTGTCATCGATGCGTCACATTGTATGTAAAACACGTTTTGTAAAGTCTGGTTTTGTCAGTATCCGTGCGGACACCAAAGATGCCTTGAGTTTTTTGAACGCGTTAAGCGCTTCGTCAGTCATTTTGAACGTCAGTGCTTTTTTAAGGCAGTCAGTCATAGGAGCAGTCAATGCCGAGGGTTTCGGAATAAAACGCCTGTACCAACCTGTCATTCCGAGGAAACAACGGAGTTGCTTGGGGCTAATGGGGACCGGAAAGTCATTGACCGCGGAACCCTTGTCTGGGTCAATCTGCAGGCAGCAATCACCATCAATATAGTCCAGGTATTTTATTTCGCGGTAACAAAATTTGCTTTTTTCGACGTTAATTATCAATCCCGCTTCCCTGAGGCAGGATGCTAGCTCCCTAAGCGCGCAAAGATGGGTTTCAAAATCTGGAGAGCAAAAAGGCCAACAAAATAGACAAAGACAAATTCTCTCAAACGACCGGGTATGACTTTGTCCGTTAGCCGGCATATTATGTGGGCAGCGTTGCATAGACCAAACAGCATGACTGTGAACTGATACAACGGCAGGCCTGGCACTGTTAAGGCTGTCTTCTCTCCTGATTTGGGCTCCACAGGAATCTGCCAGAACGAATCCTTCAAGTCGATCGTAGATATATAACTTGTGTTCTGTAGCCTGATCAAAAGTCCCTCAATGTGTGGAAGCGGATAAGCGTCCTTTTTCGCTAGCACGCTTACCTTTCTGAAGTCCAGGCACAGTCTATTTTTGTCAGGTTTTCTCACGAGCACAACCGGCGAACTCCAAGCAATGTTGCTCTCCTCGATGAGTCCCAAAGAAATCATCTGATCTATCTCGTCGTACAAGAGTTTCTGAATCGTCTTCCACCTCGATGATATGCTTTTCGAGTTTGGTCTTCCCCAATCCCATAACCGCGAATGAGGGGAACAACTGCTTGACCTCTTCCAGCTGGCGTGATTGTGCCAAAGTGAGTGCCTGGGCTGGTGTTCGGTCTTCTGTGAGTGACGGCACATCAATTTTGGCTATCAGGTTTGGAACAACTTTAAATGCCCTCCAAAAGTCTTTCCCTAAATATGAACTTTGCTGCAGGTCTGGCACCACAAACAACTCCATAGACTGGGATTTGCCACCCCATGAAATCATCGCCTTGAATCGGCCCGCTATGTTTTGATGATTTCCGTCAGCTGTTCTTCTGCCAGACTGCCAGTCATAGACATGTTGTGTCGCTTAAGAAACTCCAAAGCTTCTTTTTTTGAGCAACTCACTGATGTTTCACTATCAAATAGGCCTAGTAACTCTTCTCCATCAACTGTTACCTAAGCGTAAGGCCTATTGTCGTCAGTTATTCATACCACAGGTTCTAAAATGTTGTTGTGTCAGTTGGTAGCGTCTGTTCTAGGAAGGTTTTGCGTTCGGGTATGGGTTGTTTGTGGAGGGCAGCTATCTCCAAGTCTTCGTTCTCATGCTGCTCATCGTATGACCTGTGATGTGAGCATTCGTCTAGTTCGGTTACGTGGCGTTCGAATTTAATGTCCTTGTTCATCAAATGTTTTTCGGTGCGTCGCTGTAAAAGTCTTCGAACGTTTCTTGAGGAAGCAGTCGTCTGTCCATTATGGATCTAAGGGTTTTATGATCCTTGCGGTTGTCCGCAAACTGCCTACGCAACTCTACTTTCAGATCCGCATAATTTAACTCTCGTCATCCCTATTTTCCTGTAGGAATTGGCATAACCATTTTTCTGCATATCCTGACAGGTGGTGGTGAAAATTCGTAAAGAATTTTCCGGTATCCGGGAAGTAATTTTGCTGCATATCTTGATACCGTGCCGGGAAAGACACCCAAGTTACCGCTGTTGTTTTGTCGTCTCGTAAGATGGTAAGTTTGTGCTGGTGGTTTCTGTTTTGCAGCTAAAGAGATCTCGACGTTCACCGATACTTCTATTGAAGGCTTTTAAGCTGTCCTGAAAAGCTACCAACATGCTTTTTATGATATCAGCAAAAAAGGCCATCGGCTCACTTGGGATCTCTCGTGCGGCACCAGAAACCATCTAATGTAATTGTCGGTCTTCGTCTTAAATATGTGTTCGTACCATAACTTTTCGCTCTGCTACAGGACTCATTTATTGTTGGCGTGGTGGTGTATGGCTGTATGTGAACTGAGTCCTGTCTTTCTAGCCGACCCCGTGGTCGTGCTGACGTATGTTCAGTGATACTGGCCTGTATATCGTAGTTGTTTCTTCTTCTTGGAAGGGATGTTTGCTCCTCCCCTGATTCTTCGTGAATCTTCGATATGGAAGCAGCTACCTTCAAGTTGGTCAGGTCAGTTATCCAGTATCTCTACGTTGGCCTGTTAAGTCGTTATGTCTGTAACGTCGAATCCCGCAGTCCCCATAGCAATCAGTCGTCTAGTACCATTTCCGTGTTAACGACAGGTACTATTCTGCAGTAGTGGCGATGAGGGTCTTATTTCTCAAGACGATTGCTTTGGTACCTATTTCTCATTTGAATGATCTTGCCAAAACTGGTTCTAAGACTTCAAATATTTATACCCTATCCTAAGGGTATATTAATATTGACACACAGTTTGTAACACTCCTTAATATCCATCGTAGACCCCCAAAAGTATATTTATTTATGACCAGGACCAAATCCTAAGCCTATTTAGCAAAGTCCGTATCAAATGTTAAGGCCTTTAAATTTATGCTAGGAAGCTGAAATTCTGAAGGGTTAGGGTTAAGAAATGGTAAAGTGTTAATATATTCAAAATACGCCCACTGCCATGTCCACAATTTTGGAAAAACCGTTTCAAAGCTATAGTTAGAGAGATAGAGTTTTACAATCTTCACAAGATATGTAGGCACTGCCCGCCCTTATAAGTTTGCCATATAAAGTTTTTTGCCGCGCCTACTTTTTGTGGGCGTTTTTCACTAAAATGCTGTTTTCTTCGAAAATTTTCATAAAAACCGAAAAAAATGATATTTAGTCAATATTTTTTCCAACATATCGCCAATACAAAGTTTTTGGCCACGCCCACTTTTTGAAGGCGATTTTTCAAAAAATATTTTTTTTTTGAATTTAGTAGAATGAAATAAAATGCTATCCTTCATCTTCTTAATGATTTTTTCTTTGGGGCATATAGGGATATGGATAGAGTATCATACTGTTCGCCCCAAGCAAACTGTAGCCTTTCCTTATATTTTTCATTTGTTTTTATTTTTGTGTTGGTAATTTAATATTTAATTTCTTTATTTTTTTGTTGTTGTTAAAATTGTGTTTAATTCACCTTTGAATTAAAGTGGTGTTTTGTTTTTAAGTATTGTGTACTTTTACATACATACAATTCCCAAGTAACAATTTAGTTTCCATATGGGACAAGGAAAGCTATTTTCTTATTTCCATAACCACTGTAAAAGATCTTATGGAAACCGATTTGGCGCACTTTAGCGAAGTTATTTACTTTCTTTAAGACCTTTGTTCACAGGCTCTATAAAAGTAATAGTTTCATTTAAGATGTTACTTTAAGGACTTACAGAAGTTATTTCGGAAAGCTTAACAAAATCAAAAAAATTCGCACATATTTACATAGTCTTTTATTATATTTTTCGTTTTGCTATTATATTTGCAAAGTGTCAAGTTGCTTGAAAATTTATCTGAAGAGGAAATAAATAACGAATTAAATTTAAAAATTAATAAGCCCTGTCCAGGATACGAACCACGAGACCATTCGCGTACCAGCCCAAAACGCATCCGCTGGGACAAACTGATTAATACAGAGTGAAGATTAAAAATTGATAAGTTAATACTAATTCATCATCTTAAACATCGTAGATTATCCTAGTTATAAAGGATGTTGCGACCTTGATGCCTACAACAAATTTCATCTTATGTAAAAAAAAGTAGGTCAGCTTGTTAGTAAACATTGGAAAACTGAACGGATAAAAATTTAATTAAGTAGATATAGGTATTGGAGCTATACAAATATTATTTGGCTATTAAAATATTATCATTCACAAACATTTTGTTATACTTTTGGTTTCTGTTTTATAGTCCTTTTCTAAGACTATGAGAGCCTTCCCTGATCGATGAAATAAATACCGAAGTAATTAATAAGGACTTCTTATTTCCTTTCCTTTTCTTCTACTTAAATAAATATCTTTATGATATCTTTACCCAGGTTCAAATCTCCACTATATTGATTGTATGTTATGCTTCTATTCACAAGCCGTATAGAAAATCTTGTTTTGACTTGGATTAGCATGCTTTAAAGAAGCTATTACATTTCAGACCTCAACCAACTAACCTCGAAAGGCCTTATAGCCACCTCGTTAAGTAAGAATGTGTCTCCCTTCTGCTTGTGAAATTGTTTCCCAAAAGCTTTAAAGAAACATTTTCTGAAAGTATATCTTGAAAAATAGTACACATCTATAAACAAGCCTTATGAATACAATAAAAGCAAAAGCTTAACAAATTTAAAAAATTGGACCTTATAGAAGGTAAATTGTTAGTTAGGATTCGGCATATTCTTTGGTGTGTGAACTACTGATCCGGTTCTCCGCAAAACATTCTGTAGATTGTTTGTTTGTAAAGCATTGTACGTGTAAAAGTCATCTCTGCGACAGATTGGATTATGACCGGTGTCCGGAATTCAAAACGAGTGCTGAAATATGTCTTCATTCCCCTTACCAAAAATCAGTATCAGGCACAACCAAATACGAGGATAGCAGGATTCCAAAGACTCAATTCAACACGGTCAAAGTATTCAGGCCCCCGCTTACGCTTCATAAGAGATCTGCCGAAAAGCCTTAAGCTTTTGCCCTGTAAACTTTGATGCGCTCTTGGTTTTCCCGCAGACATCGGACTACCGCACACGATCCCTTAGATCCCGTCCTCCATCTGCTTCCAAAGCTGGAGCATACGCAGTCCGTGAACATAAATTAGAATTGTAGAAAAGTAAAGTAATTAAAAGTTTAGGCTAAACTAATTGTAGAAGGGCATGACGAGTCCAAGGGTAAGACATTACTCTGGCCCCACGTTGGGCGCCATTTTTGTTGTGAGCCAGGGTCGTGCCGCAGGGGCAACTTTGGTATAGATGGGGGAACGCGGCATGCTTGTGGTCGCTTGGCTCAGCTCGTCGGACGGGGGTGATTCTTGCCCCCTCATATACCACCTGCTCAACAAAATGTTATCCATGCCAATGGTTAAAAGAAATATAAAACAATAAGCAGAAAGTTACTTTACGTAGACCTCGGACGGACTAGAAAATAGGAAAGTGAAAGGGAGAAAAGCTAGTAAAAGGTTTGAAAATTAAAATGTCCTCGGACTTACCCCAATACCCAAGAAAGAGAAAGGAAAGACATCACGAAACTGACCTAACTAACTATTCTAAAGTAATCTAAATGGTAAAGCTAACCCCTAGCTATACCTATTCTAACTTAGTTCTATCCTAAATCTATCGTACCCTAAGATAAGTCTTAGATTTTGGTCCTGATCATAAATATATATACTTTTAGGGGTCTGCGACGAATGTTTAGGGATGTTACAAACTATTTGTCAAAATTAATATACCCTTAGGATAGGGTATAAAAAGGGATTTAAAAAAATTATAATAAAAAACAAATAAAATTCTGCACTTCAAAAAACAGCTCATAAAAAAACTAAAATTCAAAAATAAAATAAAACTAAAGCTATTCACGGTTTTTAAATGTCCCCCGAAGTCCTGGTACCAGTACTGAGAAGTCTCTGACCCGACAAGCCACCATAAGGCGGCAGTGGAAGCTCAAATTCAACCCCGAAAACTCATATTCAACTCATTTCAACATGGAAAAACTCATATTTAAATCTAACAACGGCGTAAATGACCCAGACATACCTCTGCTCTCCTGCGAATGGCTAACCGAATCTCCTCACACCTGAAAACCTATATACACTTGTATGTATGTATATATTCCTACCTAATGAGATAGCGTTTTAATATATTAGAAAATTTCCAAATTATTTTTTTTATTTATTATTAATTAATTATTAATTAAAAAAAATTAAATATTTAATTTGGATTTAAATATATATATATTTAAAAAAAATATTTTGTTTTAAAAAAGCACCACTGTGGCTTATGTTCGCAATCGCGTCAGTTGTCGGAGCGTGCACAAAACCAGTTTGGCATTGACTACACAATCGAGTTTCTTGTTTTCTATTGTGTTTCTTTTATTTCTACTCATTTTCACCTATTCATATTCCTTTTACTTTCTCTCTCATCCTTTTCTAATTTCCCATTTACATTCAGCGACTACTGATTTGGAAGAAGTAAAAGATATCTTCTTCCAGTAATCAAACATAAACCAATAAATTACACAACTCATAAATACATAACGAACACCTTTTAAAGAGGTGGTTCGAGTCTCTGTTCGAAATCAATTGGTAAGAGGAAATTTTGGTAGCAAATGGTGAGAAGAAGGATGGGAGAAATTAGGAAAGTGTAAAAATAAAGAAAAACATAAGGAAAGGCTACAGTCCGCTGGGGCGAACAGTACGATACCCTATCCATATCCCTATATGCCCCAAAGAAAAAAGCATTAAGAAGGTGATGATCATTTCATTCTATGAAATTTATAAAAAAAAAATATTTTTTTAAAAACGCCCCCAAAAAGTGGGGGTGGCCAAAAACTTTGTATGGGCGATATATTGGAACAAATATTTTCTAAATATCTTGTTAAGCATTTTTTTTCAGTTTCTATGAAAATTTTCGCTGAAAACAGCATTTTAGTGAAAAAGCCCACAAAAAGTAGGCGTGGCAAAAAATCTTATATGACAAACTTATAAAGGAGGGCAGTGCCTACATATCTTGTAAAGGTTCCAATACTCTATCTCTCTTTTAACACTTTACCATTTCGGGACCCTAGGGAGTATATGCTCTAAATTTAAGCTTCCTAGCATAAATTTAAAGGCCTCAAAAGTTGATACGGATGGACGGACGGACGGACATTGCTAAATAGTCTTAGGATTTGGTCCTGATCATAAATATATATACTTTTATGGGTCTACGACGAATATTAAGGGGTGTTTCAAACTATGTGTCAAAATTAATATACCCTTAGGATAGGGTATAAACATAAGGAAGGGCTACAGTCCGCTTGGGGCGAATTGAATGATACCCTATCCATATCTCTCTATGCCCCAAAGAAAACAGCATTAAGAAGATGATGGATAGCATTTTATTTCGTTGTATTAAATTTAAAAGAAAATATATATATTTTTTGAAAAAATGCACCCAAAAAGTGGGCGTGGCCAAAAACTTTGTATGGGCGATATGTTGGAGAAAACATTGGCTGAGTATATTGTTAACCACTTTTTTTCGCTTTCTATGAAAATTTTCGAAGAAAACAGAACGGACATTGCTAGATAGTTTTAGGATTTGGTCCTGATTATAAATATAAAGGGTGATTTTTTAAGAGGTTTAGAACTTTTTTTAAAAAAAAAACACAAAAAATTCGAAAAAATGAATGAAATATTTCAAATCGCACGATCTAGGCGGCCAATTGACCGGCCCGAAACGTGAAATTAACTGTTCACCAAACTCGCCTCGCAATTGCGCCATTGTTTCGCGTGCTGTGTGGCATGTGGCACCGTCTTGTTGAAACCACATATCATGCAAGTCAAGAACTTCCATTTCGGGCAAAAAAAAGTTTGTTATCATCGCTCGGTAGCGTTCACCATTGACAGTAACGCTGCGATTCGCATCATCTTTGAAGAAATATGGCCCAATAATGCCGCCGGCCCATAAACCGCACCAAACAGTGGCTTTTTCGTGATGCATTGGTAGCTGTTGCAATGCTTCTGGCTGATCTTCACTCCAAATGCGGCAATTTTGCTTATTTACGTACCCATTCAACCAAAAATGAGCCTCATCGCTGAACACAATTTTTCGATAAAAAAGCGGATCCTCGGCCAGCTTTCCAAGAGCCCATTCACCAAAAATTCGGCGTTGTGGTAGGTCGGCTGGCTTTAGTTCTTGCACCAGCTGTATCTTAAAAGGCTTTACGCCCAAATCCTTCCGCAAAATTTTCCACGTAGTGCTGTAACAAAGGCCTATCTGCTGGGAACGGCGCCGAATCGACATTTCGCGGTCTTCTGTCACACTAGCTGATACGGCCGCAATATTTTCTTCAATACGCACAGTACGTAAACGTGTTGGTGGTTTAATGTCCAACAAAGTAAATTTGGTGCGAAATTTGGTCACAATCTTCCGAATAGACTGCTCAGAAGGTCGAGAATGCCGATCATAAAATGGAAGCAGCGCGCGATGAACATTTCGAACCGAGCACGAATTTTGATAGTAAAATTCAATAATTTGCAAGCGTTGTTCATTTGTAAGACGATCCATGGTTAAATTGCAAACCAAACTGAAGCTGTTTGACAGTGACACAAGGTACTAAACACACGTCAGCTGTCAAAACCAGTGTTGCCAAAACCAAACCAGCTAAAAAATCACCCTTTATATACTCTTATGGGTCGACGACGAATATTAAGGGGTGTTACAAACTATGTGTCAAAATTAATATACCCTTGGTATAAACAGAGCTGTCAAACGATCACTGGGAAATTGGATGGAGTGGCAGGTTAGTATTTTTTGTTAATAAAATTAAATTGAAACTACATAATTAATGGTAATTTTTAGAAGGAGGATTTCGGAATTTGACAAGGTGAGTGTGCTCGTTTGTATTGCTGGATTTTGCAAGTCGGGATCATGTATTACATACAGATTTCGGCTTACAATCTCCAGCGAAAATTTGTTTACATTGTTTTTTTTATTTATTTCTTTCTTTCTTTTCACTTGTCTTTGGTGTTTGGGATCGGTGGGGAGGAAGAAGATGGGGCATGGATGTACGCTGGGTGAATGTAGGTCAATGGAATTCATGATCAGCTGTGCCTAATGCGAATTTTTTAAAAATTAACTGCGCCGTAACAATGGCTTTATCGATTTTGATTAATTTTTTATTTTGAACAATTACGTTAATGTGCGAAATTGCATTAAAATCGTAGGTGCCGTTTTTGAGAAAATCTAATTTTTCAAAACCTTAAATATGATTTATATAAATTGTGTATGTGATCAAATGTTGCCATTCTTTGAGAGGCGATTCAAATCTCATGTCCCGAGAAAGTTTCGTGTGACGCAGTCGTGCACTTTATTTTATTGGTATCACAAGACAGGTTTTGCCAAACCTTCCTACATACATTGCGATATGTTTGAGCAGTTCAGACATCTGGTACCACAAGCCAAACAAGGTCTGAGCCTACCGCGAGGAGTCAAGCGGATCAATCAATCGACACCAATCTTAAACCTCGAAGTAACAAGCCTCGAAAGGCAACTCGGAGACAGCAGGTATTGATAACTTCAATCCAGAAAATAAGGTCATATCTGTATATTCAATTTTATGGATAGACAATCCAAACAGAACTTCCAGGTACGGCGCTCCACATTGGGAAGACAGCTTACACCACGCATTATCTGAGAACTATGACGACCTCAGCCAAATAAATCATATATGTCTCAGTTAATTAATATTGAAGACGATGCATAGGGGGGATTGGCTAAACTACAAGGGATTAATTACTCATTCACTGATCCTATACCTCCTATAACAAACGAAATGGCTGGTGTTCAGCTACCGAAAATTACGCTACGCAAGTTCGATTGGACATATTCGAATTGAAGGCAATTCCATAACCCCTTCGACCAATTTCATTCAATTCACTGACAATAACTATGAGTCATCATGGAACCATTTAAAGAAGTTCTATGAAAAAAAGGGATTCCTGATTGGGTCGCTCTTGGAGTATCTAATATTTCAGGGTCAATATATGGTTGATACAGCAATGGCATTGAAAAATCAAGATCCCAAAGCATGTCTTTTCGAATCAAGACCCAAAAAAGCGTGCTGATGCTGATGCTTTAGAAAAGGCATATGAAGAGTAATATAGATTAAAGTTAGGTGCACCTAAACTTGCGGCCCAGTTGATATCACGCCTCCAAACTGATCTAAAAAATCCAAATAAGGATATATTTCTATCGACGGATTCTGATGTAGTACTAAACTGGATAAAATCAACCTTTTCTGCTACTCTCCCGACCTTCGCTACAATTTGGGTGGCAGGCATACAACAAGTAACATACATGTCACTACAACAATGCCACATCCATGCACGGTTTCGAAAGTAAAGTTATATGGCCACCTTAATTTGAGAGGGCCGCAGACCGACAAAGAAGGAAATATCACTATCAGCAACTGCTGAGAATAATCATGTTTTCGAAGACTGCATTTTGAATACAATCAAGCACAAAAACTCCTTTCAAAGAACAGTATCAACGTATGATATTTTACTTGCTTCGTTCCAGACAATTTACGAAAAAAACAATTCGATGCCAGTAGGGCAATCAAGCATAGCACTTTTTCCGACAGCATTTATCACAAATTATGGGAAACCTTCGGGCTGATAGGGTGCAATCCACCCATCCATTTTTGAACATAGGCATCGACTTTTGCTGTTCAGTCTACACCCATTACGAACTCAGGGGAAAACATCCCCAAAAATCGTACATAGCAGTGTTCTTTAGAAGGGTTTGTTGGTGCACTTAAAAGATTCATTCCAAGACGAGGCCATTTCAGTGCCATCTATTGCGACAGATTGACAGAGTTAAGTCAATTCATTGACTCAACAAGGGATAAAGAAAAGATCATAGCGTCCTGCACAAAAAAGGGATGTGACTTTAAATTTATACCACCACGATCAAAACACTTCGGAGGGTTGTGGGAAGCGGCACCGAAGTCTGCCAAATACTAGTTGCAGCACGCATTAGTCACAGCATCACAGACTCGAAATTGCCATAGTTCAAATAGAGGCAAAATTGAATCTCGACCAATAACACCAATGACAGCATCTCCGAATGCCCTTGCTGCCCTAGCCCTAGGTAACTTCCTCATCGGAGAGCCAATCACCAATCATTGACAAAACGACAAGAGCTGAAAAATCTTCACTTCTCCTAGGGGAAAGCTCGTCACCCACGTGAAAATGAATTCTGTCAGAGTTGGTCAATTGAGTAATTGAATCAATTACAGTGTAAGTGGAAAGAAATATGTCATAATATAGAACGAGGAATGTCGGTCATATTGAATAACATAAGACAGAATAAAAAATGCCGTTAAGGGACATGACGTATCAGTGAGAGTAGCGGATGTGCGAACTGCATCAGGTGTTTTTCATCGCGCTATACAAAGATTAGGACCACTTCCAATACAACAACTACAACCTAATAGCGAAACCTCCCATGTAAAGTTGAAACGTCATAATGGTGATGAATAGTTATACGATCCGGATAGTCGCCACGAATCATTGACCCCCGCGAATACAATGCTCCTGCACCATCAAAACGGAAAGGATGACTATCCCCTAGAGCATCACTAGTTAGCTTATTCATTGCTTATACAATGATGTATACACCAACAGCAAGAGAAGTTTACATCAGAATATTTGATGCTCAACTTGGAATATATTTCGAAAATCTGGGAACATATAACCTAATAACGCATACTTGGAATTCAGTCTATACTATGATCTAGGACCATACTGGAAGCAATAAGAGACTTCCGGCAGAAGCACTATCACTCTTCGACACCTCAGTGAAAGGATGCAGCCGAAGCCGTTAGGCCTCCGCCGAAACATGGCAAACAGTGTATTCGAGGAGCTGCCAGACTTTATTCACCGACATATCATACCTCACACCATAATAAGTTAATCAGGACTACTCATGATCATCGCTTCAATAATACTTCTTCTTTGGGAAATTGGATTTTTCAGTTACAATAGATTGCCAAAATAGCATATTGCAGCTATAAAGACAATTCAGGTCGCACCCAACTTAGAACAAGCGGTTATCGAGCAGATTGAGTTTACAAAGTTCGATGCGGGCAGAATGTTAAAGCAGGTCAGCTCTAGAACAACAACTAAAAAGGGTGTTTTTTTTTAGAGGTTCGCTTTTCGAATAGAGATAAAACTGACATTTGGTGGTTAAATCTTGCAACTCTAATGTCATTTATGTTCAGTTTGGTTTGCCATTTCATCATTAACAGGTTGACAAATGAACAACGCTTGCAATGCGTGCAAATTTATTTCCGAAGATAATGGTTCAGTTCGCGAAGTTTACCATAAAAATTTTGTTCAGTGATGAGGCTCATTTTGGGTTGAATGGCTACGCCAAAAAGCAAAATTGCCGCGTTTGGAGTGCAGAGAATCTACATGTGACCCTTGAAACGCCATTACTTCCACAAAAACTAACTGTTTGGTGTGCTTCATGGGCTGGTGGAGTCATTGGGCCATACTTCTTCCGAAATTATGCTAGAGAGTCAGTTACCGTTAATGGAGACCGGTATAGAGCCATGATAACCGACTATTTTGTTCTTGCATTGGATGGCATGAATGTGGTTCCAACAAGACGGCGCTACATGCCACACAGCGCACGTCACAATCGTTTTATTGAAGGAAATATTCGATGAGCGCATAATATCGCGGAATGGACCTGTCAATTGTTATTATTGTTTTCTTTGGGGATATGTGCAGTCGCTCGCCTGCGCCAACAAACGAGAAACGTTAGGGGACTGGGAATCCAACATTCGTGGCGTTGTTGCCGACATACAGCCCCAAAAAAAACACCCTGTATAATTAACTTATCTTTCGATTTCGGCACTTTGTTATTTGGACATTTGTTAAACCGTCTGGTTGAATGGCTGCTCAACTACGTTTCAGATATTCAGTTCATTCGAAATAACGGGTGATCCAAGAAGAGATACTTTTTTCAATAGCCTTTTTTGACAGATCACGTGTGAGTCGTGTCATGCTGTCATGTTATTTTTGTTTAGTATTGTTTGGCATTTCATAATGGAAAGACTTACGCGTGAACAACGTTTCTTTTCTTAGATGTTTTGTTAGTTAAATTACACATGCGCAAAGAGCTGCCACATCTAACACATTATGGAAAAGCGTCATGGGCTTGCGATTCAATTTGCACTTACAAGTGTAGATCCGTATTATTTGATGAAATGTATAAACTCCTCCTTTTGTAGCATTGTAGTCGATGATAATCTGAGGCTTCCTGGTACTTTCATTGATAGTTTCATAAAAGCATGACGTTTTCCTTTGTGTTAGAAATATAGCTTACTACGCACATTGACTTTGAGAAGCAAAAAATTGATGAATAAGCCTCCTACCATCAAGAATCCAAAATATCCTTATCCCTTATTTTCTTGGTTTACTGTTTACATACTGTCGGAAACTGCATCTTCCACGTGTTGTTACCAACTTCTCTCCAATGGTCACATTTTTGGATGGTCGGAGGAATAGAGTAAGATTATTCTGAAACAAACCCCAAGCATAGCGAAACGCAGCCAACTTATTTTCTTGCTGCCGAATTAGTGTAGTGCGTGAGTCATCATATCTGAGGAACCTTATTATTTGCTCGAATCTTTCCAAAAACATTACTGCTCTATAAAACGGCATTTGTGATTCATGCAAATTATCTTTAGGCTCCACCGAAGATGATTTTTCTGCGCCAACATCGCGCTCTTACCAAATTGTTTTTGCCGGTTTTGTTCATCTGTCCGCTTAGCCTTTCTTGGTTGGTCTCCAGGACAATAGGTATAACAATCGAAGATGACATGACACGCTTGAATGCATCCGCTTTGCTTTCGAAAGTATTTAGACAATACGGTCCATGCTGTTTTATTTCATCTTTGCACTAGGGGGTCTTCGCTGTTCCCTTTTGCTAGGCAGCGACTACCAGAAATGCTTAATTTTTTTATTTCGGGCTACATACCACATTCCTCGGTTTGGTTCTATTGCTGGAAACTCCTCTTCATCGGCCTCTTGCTGTTCTTCTTCCAATTGTTCTCTCTGCTTGGATTTCTTCTGCGATAAGTGCGATTCGTTGGTCGGTCAATTCACCAGGTTTAAAATCAGGATCGTCAACGTCTAAGTAGTATTCGTCAACATCCTATACCCCCGCTTTCTGCATGTTCTGAAACGCCGAGGAGATGAACATTATCTTGTTCCTCAGCAGCTACAGGAAAGTCGATGCCTCCAATATTTCTATGGTTTTGTTCATCATCATCGCCATCAAAAACGGTCCGGAAATGATTCTCAAGGCGCTTCCGTTCAACTCCCGCTGTGGTGCGGTGTTCAGCAATCTTAAAAAATGTCTATTTTTCTATCGCTTTCGATAAAAATCTTAAAAATATACCTCGTATGTATATTTTCCTTTTTTTTCCCTCTACTTTTCCTGAAAATCACCTACTTTATCTTACAAAATTACTGTGGAATAAAAATAACTTGATGTAACCTGTGAACCGCCTACTAGTTTGGAAAAATGTGTACATGAAATAGAACAATATTTGAAAAAATAAATGAAATAAGGGGGATATCCATACAAAAAAACACGAAATCAGTTTTTTTTCCAAAATGTAACCGTACGTTAAACACACAAAAACAAGTTTAGTTCTTTTATTTGTATGCACACAAGTCGCGCGCCTTTTAAAAGAAGCGGATGTAGATGTCGGCGAAAATAAAATCTGTTAAATTTGAATTTGAAAATAGTTTGGGGTACATACTGCATTTTAGAAAGCGATCCACCGCCATCATGTCGTCTGAATGGTGAATTTTAGACAGATTTCTACGTCATAGTGACGTCAGGATGTCATCTGGATGACAAGTTTGGATGATCGTCTAATCGCACCTTTAGTAATCTACGGCGATTCAGGTGACTTTTTATTTCTAGAGAATGTCCTTTCGATGTGCCTCTCGGTGAGATAGCAATCGTAAAAGTTGATGTGACGGTTGTTTGTCGAATTTCCAGCTTTGCATTGTGAGAGGGGTTGCTCTATTCGGTTGTCAATTTGCTTTTCTTGAATAATTATATACACTTTGTAATCTACTTGTTCAATGATTTCTAAGCCAAAAGTAAAATAACTTGACGCATCTAAACTATTTGACATCATGTATCGTTTTACCCTGCTTTCGTAGTCTTTGCGGTCTTCATTTCGTCTTCTTCGTGGCGAAAGATCTTTTTTTGCTCTCTCATTGAAATTCGATCATCAAATAACTTATATTCGAAATCATTATTTTTTTTTTCTTTGATATTTTATCACTCGATCTTTAGTGCCCGTATTTATATTATTATCTGCCAGGGTTTTTTTTTTAAAATTCTAGGTGAAATCATGGAATTTTCTTTAATAACTTTAAGTACCCTAGCTGTGGTGACATAATTGGAATAAAATCGTAGTACTCTGGACATGGTTTTGGGCGTTCATTTGGGTGCGAAACAGTCAGTGTTGCGTCGCTCTGTGATCCTTATTTCAATAAATGTTTTTGTTTGTGGTCACCTGGCATTTGACTTAAGCCATTGGCTTGTTCTCTTTCGGGTAAGTGGCCAGAAACACTTATGCTGTTGCATTCATATCTTGTTTGCTATTCGTCTTTTGATTGATCTGTTGAATTCATTTCAATGAAAGCGGACTTGTAGAAACCAATATTTATCGATCCCTTTTGTTCCAATGCCACAAATCTGTTTTGCGATACTTGAGTTGAAGTAAACTTATAAGCTTTAGCATGAATGAATGAATGAATTTTATTCAAATTTCAATATCAAATCTGCTCTCTGAATTATTGGTATTATTTTCCATATTATCTTTGAAGGTTTTTGAAATAATTTCCCGCAATAGATTTCCTTTGTTCCAAAGCCGCAAATCTGGTTTCTAAATCTTGAGGGCAAGGAATGTTTTTACTTTGCTGCTTCCTACTTTTCTTGTTCCAAAGCCGCAAATCTGGTTTCTAAATCTTGAGGGCAAGGAATGTTTTTACTTTGCTGCTCCCTACTTTCTGGAATTCTATTGGCATGGTACTTTGAGTCGAAACTATTCCACTTCCGCTGTACTATAACCTCAATACTAGTGGTATTTAGGTTTAAGAGTTAATTCTTTTGATTAATATTTGTGTTTCCCGTTTTTGCCTTTTCTGCTGTAGTTTTATTTGAATTATTAGCATATCGATGGATGGATCGCTTTTGTTCTCCATATATATTCAGTTGGTCTTATCGTTTTCCTAAAATTTCCAATGATATTATCTTTCAATTTAGTACAATAAACTGAATAACCTTGAATCAGATATGCCAGTAATGTTTTCATATTTTTTTAAATATACAGTCTGTCAAGGAATTGTAGAGACAAACGAAACAATTGGTAACTTAAACAGTATTCTTATAAACAAAAGAGTTTCTTTAATTTTTTTCATGCATTTTATTTCTAGCGAAAAGTATCAAACAAAATTCATTTTGACAGCAAGTTTTTAGCTCTGCCCGGCTCAATAGAGTTTATGTCTTGACTCTGGGAAGGGTATCGAAAGCTTTGCCGAAGTTGAAAAGAAGCTACCATATTATTTTCCAATGATTTCAACTGCTGTGTGTTGGGCCCATCGTTGTTATATTGCATGGTTTTGGTCTCATCGCAGAATATGGCGTCATTTCAGTAGTTATTAGGTTTAGCAATGTGAATTTGTTGTGCTGAAAGTACAGGCTTTTTGCAAACAACTCTTCATTGGTATTGGTTTCTTTTTAAATTCTTGCCTTATTGTCTATTCGCCAGTCTTTTCTCTTTTTCGGTGATTTATAATGTTGTAAAATGTTTATCTGGTTTTTAAAAACAATTCCTTGACAGCCTCATTTTACTATTTTTTTTTTTATTGCTTTTAAACTGTACTGTATTTGGTTACTTTTCGCTAGTAGATATCATCCAGAAATAAAATTCATTAAAGTATGTAATTTTCTTTTATGAAAAAACCGTCTAAGCTACCAATTTTGTCCTTTCTTAAAACAATTCCTTGCCACACTGTATGTCCATATTCTTATGGGATCAGAACGAAAAGCGAGTATTTTTAATATTTTTTTATTTATCCGATCTTAAAAAACACAGTTTTGAGAAAAACGACGTTCATTGAAAAGTGTTCGTCGGATTTTATTTAAATTTTCAAAGAATACAAATAAAAAAAAATTAATTTTTTGAAAATTTTGAATGCCCTTTAAATGACAACTATAAATTAAAAAATATAGTTTTTTTTTCTTAAAAGAAAATTATCCATGCATTTCTGCAATTGTGCATCAAAATTGATATATTTCGGATTATCTACTCGATATCCAGGTTTGAAAACAAATCCAAGTAGAGAACAAAACATAACGCTTTAGAGCTCACTAAACAAAACTGGCGCAGAGCCCCCTCACCCATTTGCTTTATTAACTGCTTTTAAAGGAATCGTAATATATTTTACTTTAAATAATAATAATAATAATCAGTTTATGCAAATATTGACAATTCGAAATATATTAATAAGTTGTTAGTCAATGTTAAACAGTATAACATATCTGATTTGTTTTTGTTAAATTACTATAGCTGATCAGATAAAATAATTACGTCTTATTATACGTTTTGTACATCAATTATAATTTTCAAAACATTATATGTCTTTAAAAAATAGATATTAGTAGTGAAAAAAACAAATGCAAAATTCAGGTATAATATTAATTTTGGTTTAATTAGAAGCCATGGCAAAGAGCAAAAATGGAATTTATTAAATAGATTTTGTTATGTATAAGAATATATAGGTACTTGATAAAAATCGTTTGCATCTTAGTCATTTTCACATTTTGAAAATAGTATATTGCTTCTGTTTATTACAAGTTTATTCTTAGGTTAATATTCCTGAATTTGATTCCCTTTTTCGAACGTCTCCATTAACATATTCTGGAAAGTTGAAGAAAATATCATTATGTAATTTAAAAAGTCTGTAATAAAAACACTCGCATAACCTTTTTCGAAAAGTTTCAGCTTTTTGAAGACTCGTCACCGAAAAAGTTCCTGCTTACATTTAAACTCGTTCCAAGCTCTATTGGTTTTGTTATATTCTGCGAGAGTGGATTACTTACCATTATTGATGGTACAATGTCATTTTTATGGGATCGCAGCTGAAGTAGAATATTATCACAACTGTGGATATGCAAATCGTGTAGAGAGTTTTTTAAAATATGTTGATTGGAAAGCGATCCACCGCCATCATGTCGTCTGAAGGGTGAATTTTCGGCAGATTTCGAACTACGATCGGTTGGATTTGTAGATGAGTATTTGGAAATATCCAGATAGCTCTTAGTAATCGTGGGCGATACTGGTGACTTTTTATTTCTAGGAAATGTCCTTTCGATGTGCCTCTCGGTGAGATAGCGATCGTAAAAAGTTGATGTGACTGTTGTATGTCGAATATCCAGCTTTGCTGGAATGTAAGCCACTGGTGTGATTGTTCGTTTGTTGTTGTATTCTGATCCATAGCATGGTGAGAGGGGTTGCTCTATTTGGTTGTCAATTTGCTTTTCCTTATGAATTATATTCACTTTGCTATCTACTTGTTCAATGACTTCTAAGCCAAAAGTAAAATCACTTGACGCATCTGAACTATTTGACATCATGTATCGTCTTACCCTGCTTTCGTATTCTTCGCGGTCTTCAGTTCGTCTTCTTCGTGGCGATATATCTTTTTTTAGCTCTCTCATCGAAATTCGATCATCGGATGACTTATATTCGAAATCATTGATTTCTATTGAAGGGTTAATAGAAGATATTCCTGATATTGTTGGACAGGCAAATAATGAATTTATGTAATGTTGACACTTCTCTTTGCGAAAGGTTTTCTCCTCACAGAGATTGTCAATGGATTTGATGGTGCTCTTAATGGAAGCTAGTCGTTCAGAAATGTTATCTTCAGACCGTCTTTTGAATGGTGGACGAATCCATATATTTGATTTTATGTGCCTTGGTGACAAGGTGTGATCAGAAGACCGCGGGCATATATTTCCGAGCCCCAAAAGGGAATCTGTTATTTTGCTTTGAGATTTTATCATTTGATCTTTAGTGCCCGTATTTATGTTATTATCTGCAAGAGTTTTTTTTAAAATTCTATGTAAAATCATCGAATTTTCTTCAATAACTTTAAGTACCCTGTCTGTGGTGACATAATTGGAATAAAATGGATCGTAGTACTCTGGGCATGATTTTGGGCGAGCTACAATTTTTCTCTCGAATTCAGTGTCTATTGGATGAGAAACAGTCAGTGTTGCATCGCTTTGTGATTCTTGTTTCAATAAATGTTTTTTTTTGTGGTCATCTGGCATTTCATTTAAGCCATTGGCTTGTTCTCTTTCCGGCAAGTGGTCAGAAACGCTTATGCATTTATCTCTTGTGTGCTCTTCGTCTTTTGCTTGATCTGTTAAATTCATTTCAATAAAAGCAGACTCGCAGAAATCAATATTTATCGATTTTTTTTTTTCCAATCCCACAAATCTGTTTTGCGATACTTGAGTTGAAGTATCCTTGGAAGTTTTAGCATATTGTTCATTCTTCTTCATTCCAATTGATGGTGAATGAATTTTATTAAAATTTAAATTATCAAATCTGCTCTCTGAATTAGTCATATTATCTTTTAAGGATTGATTTTCGAAATTATTTCCCTCAATATATTTCTTTTGTTCCAAAGCCGCAAATCTGGTTTCTAAATCTTGAGTGGAAGGAATGTTTTTACTTTGCTGCTCCATACTTTCTGTAATTCTATTCGCACTGTACTTTGAGTCGGAACGTTTCCACTTCTGCTGTACTATAACCTCAATACTAGTTTCTAAATCTTGGTTTAAGTGTTTGTTCTTTTGATTAATATTTGTGTTTTCCGTTTTTACCCTTTCTTCTGTAGTTATATTTGAATTATTAGCATATCGATTATCTGTAGATTTATAAGAATTATCTGCTATACACTTGTGCCTTTCTAAAGCTTCGAATCTTGTCTCCAAATCCTCCGTTGATGGAACGTTTTTGTTATCTCGTATATCTTCAGTAGATCTTAGTACCAATATCGTTTCACTAAAACTTCCAATGACATCTTTCAATTTAGTACAATTAACATTGATTAACCTTGTGCCAGTAATGTTTTCATAATCTTCTTCTTTCTTATCTAAAAAAAATATTTGAGGTTCGCTTTTTCCAATTCTAGTACTCTTATTAACATATGGATTTGATTCCATCAATGCCGGTAATATTGTCTGTAAATCATTTGAGGAAGGTATAGTGATTCCAGGTTTTGAAGTACAATTATTAATGTCATGTGGCTGTTCTGAGGGCTTAGCAACTTTGCTCTGCTCGAAAGCTTTAAATCGATTTTCAAGATCTTTTGTAGATGGAATAATAAATTTTTGCTTAGAGCAGTCTTTAGTTTCGGATATTAATGTCAACAATTTTGATGGAATCAAAGCATTTGAAGTGGTAGTTGTAGGAGACTTAAAGGATTTTTCAATTTCTAATGCCTTAAACCGTATTTCTAAGTCTTCTGTTGATGGAATCCTCTTTCGTACGAAAGAGGGTTCAGTTTTAGCGTTTTTTGTTGTTATAACTAATGCAGAGCTATCGCTTGCATTTGGTGGTAACATATCTTCATTATTTGGTAAATCTTTTAAAGAATTTGAACTTTTACTGCTATTGGCTTGAATATTTCCTTCTTGAGGCAAATTCATGCTTTCATAAATTAGCTTACGTTCAAGTTTTTTAAAACGATGTTCTAAATCTGCGGTTGTCGGAATCTGTTTGGTGTTTACTTCTTTCGACTCTGTATTTTTTAAATCTACCGGTGACATACATTGTTCTTTTATTTTTATAACAGACTCATTTTCTGATTGGTTTGGTAGAGTTATGGAATTTTCAGTAAATTGTTTTTCTATGGCATTAAATCTTGACTCCAAGTCTTCTGTGGATGGAATTTTTGATTTTCCTTGCCAAACATGTATTGAATCCATTCCTTCCAAACAAAATTCATTTCCCTCTGGAGAAGTGGGTGTTATTTGCAGAAGTTTTCTACTTTTGTTTTCTAATGTTATTGTTTTTTTTAACTCAAAAGGGTGATTGATTTTTAAACAGAATAATTCAGATTTTGTTTCAGATATACTGGGAACAGAATCATCTAATTTCTTTTCTTGAACTGAATCTCTTTCCATCTCAAATATGTTTATTGACTCCTCTTCGATCTTTTGTAATGCTGATATCAAAACATCATCAGATTTTAAATAGTTTAAGTCTTCAAAACCTAATTTATCAGCGCTATCAAAAACATCATTATCAGCTGGTTTTTCCAGTGTGTTAGAGTTCTGTAAAATAGGAAGACTTTGAAATTCGGTTGGTACAATCTCCGCAGATGTATTTATTGATTTGGGTTGGGAATAGTAACGTTCTTGGTGAGCTGCACCTGCTTCGGTTCCCGCAAATAAAATATTTTCACTTATAGTTCCGTCGGATTTCTTAAGAATCGGGACATTATTAGTTAGAGAATCAATACTACATATACATATATTTGAGTCTTTCTCAACGATTGATTTATCCGATTTGAGTATCTTACCTGCTTCCAACTCGTGTGCGGAAAATGGTTTATCTGCGTCGAAAAGTTGATCATTTCCTTCTGACTTTATTTCCGTACTATATATACTAGGACCGCAAAAAATCGTTTCCTTTTCTATTGCTAATTTTTGAATTTTCGAATCATCTTGTCCGCATTCTTTGGTTATATCGAGTTCGTTGTTTATAGATATAGATAAATTCACTACGCAGTTTTCCAATTTCGGTGAAATGATATTATCACAATTAACAAGAGAGTCCATAAGGGTTATTAATCCCAATACACTGTCTGCCTTATTATCTGTAGGAGGATCAATTGATTCACCTTGGTTGGAGAACTGTTGACATTTATTTGCATCTATGTGTGTATCAATTTTTTTTGGCGATAGTTCGGAAAAACAATATATGCTATTTTCATTTGGCTCATTGTATTCGGGGTTTTGTTTTTTGTTTTGTTCTTTCTCAGCGAGTGCATTAATATTGTTATTGGATGGCGAATTTATTATATTATTATCTAGACTCAAGGTTGGTATAGCATCTGACTGATCTGATAAGCTAGAAATAGATTCATGGTTTGCATCTTCGTACAATTTAAAATTCGGACTTCGGTCTGATTTTGGTTTCTCTAGTTTATTAGTACAAGATTGAAGACAGGTTTCTTCCTCTACAGCTGATTGGAATGATTTTGTTTCAATGTACATGAGCGTGTTTTCGTCATCCAAATAAGATTCCTTTCTGTCACTGAATTTAATCTGGAGGGCCTCGTACCTTATTTCAAGATCTTCTGTTGATGGAATATTTTCCATAGTCTCCTTTGCTGCTTGTTCTGTTTTATTATTAATTTCCTCATCACTACATTTGTGTTCGTCTATTAGATAAACATCCTTATCCACCATGTTAAAATAATGAATGGGCTCAATTTGTTCTTCAAATTGTCTTTCTGTTCTAGATTTCTGAGTTATATTCTGACCATCTTCAATTTTACTTGATAAATTACTATCTAAACCGTAGCTTTGTGAGGAATTATTTTCAAAAGAGACTAATATAGGTATGATTCCGTCTTTATTTTCAATTAAACGTACGTCACATGAAGGCTCAATATTTCGATCAGTTGTCAATGTTGTATTAACAGAAGGTTCACATTTCAACACCTTTGGATCAAATTCTTTGTCACTTAACATTCCAGAGGATATCTCATGCTTCGCTTCAGCAATAAAAGACAAGGACGACTTATTTGAAAATTCTAAAAGCACTTTCATTTTTCTATCCAACTCCTCGGAAGTAGAACTAAAACTCATGGTACTATTTGTGTTTTGTAAGAACTCTTGACTTTTTGAGAATGGTTTTTCATTTTTTAATTCCTTATATTTATTTAGAACTTGCTCTGGTGAAAATTGGCATTTCGTATAAGCATTTCGTATGCTATCTTCTTCATTTAAAGAGTAGAAAAGGTCCAATTTGGTAGGTCGTTCGACTATGTTTATTCTTTCAAAATATTCGTTGGTAACACCTTCGTCGTTAACATCGAACTTTTTCGTATCATCTATGCTTACGACTAAATTTTCAAAGTCAAAAGCCGATGTTGGGGTGCGCAAAGGACTAATGCTGGAGTTATTTATATAGGTTTCTATATCAGGAATTGGTGACAGTTGACTCGAGCAGGTAATGTCATTAGATAAAGAATGGAAATCGATTTCTCTGGAGGTTACACCGATTGCCATTTCTTCTAGGAGAGCACTACTTGTTTCTTTCGTATCAGGCCAACTCAAATCAACAACAAAGTCAGCACTGTTCGCATGATTGCTTCTCCTCTTACTATACTGTGGTGAATCAATGTCTGTATTATTAGCGTTCACTACTGGCGAATCTATTGTCGTTAGTTGGATAAATGGTATTTGGCTATTTGCACTGTAACATTTTTCATTACAATTTATCACATCTTCCACACATTTTTTGTGAAGCACTTCCGAATGTTTCTTACTTGACTTAGATTTCATTAAAGGGCTTCCTTCTAGAGAAGATACATTACCTATATCATTGTCATCCTCATCACAGAGACTTGTGCTTGTGCTTGAACTTCCATCACTATCTTCGCTGTAGGACGATGAGTCACTACGTTGATGGTTTTTTAAGAAAGGTCTTTGAGCTTTTGGCTCTGAAGAACTACTTCTTGAAGAAGGTGTACTTTCGATCAATTGTGGGGTTCTATCATCCTGTCCACTCTGTAAACCATCCGGTTTGATATCTTTCCACTTAAGACTTCCTCTTCTTCTTTTTGAGAGGTCAGTATCTCTCCAGTGAAGTGTTTCTCCACTTCGAAACGTTGTTGTTTGTGCTGGATTTGATAATTTTGTAGTTGGAAGTGATGGTTTCCTTACCGGTGGTATGGCTCCTTGAGGTGGTCCTAGTCGTCGACCGTTATTTGTTATGATAGCGTTACGACCAGTTAGCAGTTGATTCATTTGAATGGAAGACTGATTTGGTATTGAACTTTGACGTGCTACAGCTGATGTTAAAATAATATGTGCTTGACGTTGTCTTTCTCGTAAACGATCGTACTGCTTTTTAAGCAATGAAATATCTAAAGCAATTCTATCCTTGCCATCAGATTTGTGATTCAAACCCGCTGAACCTCTTCGGCTTAACCGAAGACCCCATGCTGTTGCAACTGCCATTCGAGAGTCCTCGTCAGAATCACCGTCTTCATCAGAGTAATAAAGTCTAAAGAAATAAAATATAGTTATTATTACATATTAAATAAAAATTGAGAAGGTTGATCTTACTGTAAGCCCCTTTTATCCCTAAATGGTGATATATTGTACAAATGCTTGTCCCTAAGTTTTTGCAACTCTGGTATGGAGCCTAATTCCACAACCTTTTCTATTAAGCCATTCGAATCTATTAGGTGTCCATTTAAAAGTTCACTCGAAAAAGATCCCATTTTACAATAGAAATCATCAGCTGTTCTTGCATTTAGTATGCGTCTACAAAAATTATTTATTTGGTCATTAGTTTCAAAGCTAAAAAACTCTTACTCTTCTAGAAGACTCCATAAAACTAAGGCAGTTCGTAGAAGCACACCACTGCCTTCGATCAGTACCAAGTCCCATACTCTCAAGACACATGTCATTGGCAAACAGGTACAAAACATCGTTAGAAACCACTGCATAGTGAAAACATTTGTTAGTGGTGGTTCGAAAGCATTCTCGACAGGCCCTTGTAACTTTTGTAGATGTTTCGCTAGTCTAGGAAGCTTGGATGTCATTAATTCCCGAAATACCGCCATATCAGCTTGGAGACCGAACAAAGATCCACTAAAATATCCTGCGGGTAGAATTCCTTCGACGAGATATATCATAACTTTTATCGACTCGATCTCTTCCTTATCCATAACTTGTAATATTAGAGCACCTAACATGTTAAAGCCCTATAATGTAAAAACACTATATTTTAGAAGGTAATTGAATAGAAATTATAATTAATTTGTGGAATCAACGTTAAATGGTTTATGTTAAATTAATATTTAATTCAGACTAAACTCTATGAAATTCAAATGTAAATTAATAGTTCAAGTTCGTGGTATGTGTTACGAACGTGGAGTATACCGTGTATGTGTGCAGTGTTTTTCTATTCAAATGTAGATATGTAGATGCCCTCTCGAAATACTTTAAAATAGTGATGATGATGAATACTTGTATCAAATGCTGTCTTGTCGATATTGTATAAATGCCCATCGGACTACTTTAAACCAGGTAGACAGAGAAGCGACCCTCAGATCACTTAGCCCATAAGGTTAGAGATTTTTATACCCTCTAATAGATATAGCTTACGGAGACAAATCGAGCGCACATGGGATGCCTAATGTATTTTGGTGGGATCATGTCTAAATAAAATCACTTCCGGTGCATTTTTTTGTCAATACTTAGCTCATAGAGGTCATGGGTCATGGTTGAAATTGACAATATGTAGACCTCGGCGAGATAACCAGGGTTGTCTGATTTAAAAATTGGGCTGCTAACCCTGCTATTTTAAGCAGTATAATTTTCGACAGTTTCTTATAGTCTAAGAGCCCACAGTATGTTTTGCGTGCAAGATATAACTGTTTTTGCAGCTAATGGTCGTGGCTTAAGTGAGTAATACTATGTTGAAAACACGTGTTTTTCCAAAGCTGAGATCATTAATATAGTCACTCAATGCTAGTTTTACTTTAAAGAGTATTATTGTTTTATCGTAGATATGTAGATACAAGACGCTTTAAACGCGGCAAGACTGTTTCAAAATCCTAAAAAAAAAATTGTTTCTTGTAATATTTGACATGACCAAATATTATTTGCTTTAATTAATAGAAAAATGCATCCCTGCTAAGAATTATATATAGGCTCAAGACATTTTGAAAGCGGCCAGAGCCGTAACTATGTTGAAAACACATGTTTTTCCAAAGCTGAAATCATTAATATAATCGTTCAATACCAGTTTTACTTTAAAGAGTATTATTGTTTTATCATAGATACAAGACGCTTTAAACGCGGCAAGACTTGTGCGAAACTGTTTCAAAATCCTAAAAAATTGTTTCTTGTAATATTTGACATGACCAAATATTACTTGCTTTAAAAGATAGAAAAATCCATCTCTGGTAAGAATTATACATAGGCTCAACACATTTTGAAAGCGGCCAGAGCCGTAACAAAGGAATTCGAAATTCTGAAAAAATCAGTTTTACAGTATGCCCTATCTAAGACCATTGGATGAGGCCGGAGTCGTAACAGACGACTGTTAAAATACAAAGTTTATTTAATGTTTTAAAATAATAATTTACTAATTTATTCTTTCTTTGTATGATTATATAACACTATCTGTTAGTGCTATTCTCTTTATATAAATGTGATATTATTTACATTTGTTTTTTTTTATGCATTAGCTTGTAAGTACGCTATGCTGAAATAAATCTGTTCCTCTCGAACCATTAAGCGGTCTGTCACTCTTTCTCTCTTTGATATTGCAACAGGCTATGGGTCCAGTTACCGGTATATAATTCTTTAATATAACAGCAAATTTTCTGATGATTAGTATTCGGTATAATATATAATAATAATGTTTTCATCACTATTTCGAAGAGGCTTTCTCATAAAATGTCTAACTTCCATCACGGAAATCTTGGATTTCCTTGAGGGCATACGTATGCCCTCATATTTCGATGCAGGGTTTTCTTCTCCTCCATCAAAACCGCCCGATACTGTTACTTTGCTGCTCTGGTTTTGGCCTGCTTTTTTTATATCCTATCCTAAGGGATATTCATTTTCACACACTGTTTGTAACACTCCTTAATATTTATCGTATACCCCTAAGAGCATATATGTATATATATGATCAGGACCAAAACCTAAGACTATTTAGCAATGTCTGTCCGTCCGTCCGTTAGTCCATATCAACTTTAGAGGCCTTTAAATTTGTGATAGGAAGCTGAAATTTGGAACATATATTCCCTAGGGTCCCAAATGTTAAAGTATTAACATTTTTTAAACACACCCACTGCCACGTCGACAATTTAGAAAATCCAGTTTAGGTTACGCATCGCTTAAGCAACGTGGCTTAAGGTTTATAAATAATGTTTTGCTGCGTAAGGGCAGTTTAAGTATTGCGTAAAGTTGAGCTAGCCTGGAAATATGTTTATAAAATAGGCTGTAAATATATCTAGGTTCGTTTGTATCAAATAGGCGGATTTTTCGTACTGCAACCACATAGTTAAAGAACAAGCTCACAAAAGAACTGTATGGTAATACGAGATATACAATTGGGAAGCTTTAAACGGTTTCTTTACGAGTTTTAGCTGGTCTTTGTGCTTCCTCGACAATGATGCGGAGTCCGCTACCGATACGATTACAAATATAATTCACCTGTGTATGAAACACTTTATCTCAAACAGGATAAAAAGAATCAAACCTACGGAAAATACGTGGTGTGACTTGAGCTGTAAAGAAGCTATCAGAGCTAAAGAGGTACGTTTTTTGTCATTAAACGTCAACCCAACTAAGGTAAACCGAAAGAAGTTCAAACGAGCCAGAAATTACAAAGTGTCAAATTCTCCTACGACCAAAAGTTGAGGCAAAAAATATTACAAATTCCCACCGGTTGTAAAAACGTTGGGTCGTTTGTCCAGAATATTAAGAATTCGGGGTCGTCATCTATCCCTGTTTGCAGTTACATTACAGCTGTCAGTACTTCAAACAAAGCCAATCTGCTTGCTTTATCTTTCCCTGTACTCGAGCGCGTATAATATTCTATGGGGACAATCCATTTTCGCACTCGTACAGTCGCATGAGTTCTTCAAGATCTTTACATACATAAATCCATTGGTACTGCTGGTATTTCCCCTATCGTTCTGATCAGGTGTTCTTCTACGCTGGCAAAACCGTGGCATAGGCTTTTCTATTTGTCCTATTCTTCAGGGCCAAGAAGTTAGAAAGCCGCATTTGACCAGCAAATCCCAAAAAGGTGAATCTTCTTTCCCCACCTTTTACCGACCAACAGAACTTACGTCCCTTTTCCAAAGTCATGGAAACGCTGATAAATCGTCAGCTTATGAAATATTTTGAATCCCGAAAACTTTTTAATGACCGGCAATACTGGTGATTTAATGACATATCTAACCGAAAAGTGGAATCAATCTATTTACTGTTCTGGTGATGGTAAGGTGGCATCGCTTGATATTTCAAAGGCATTTGACAGAGTTTGGCATCAGTCTCTTCTGTCGAAAATGCGTGAATTTGGAATCGATGATACCATCTTTCCTTCCCTCAATAGATTAGAAATTAGCTTTCATAGGCTTTCAATACAAGTTGTTCTTAGGGTTTCAAGTCGGCAACTCACCAAATAAATGCTTTTGTCCCCCAAGGCTCCGTTCTTTCTCTGACTCACTTCTCATTTATCAATTATCTCCTGTCTGTTATTTCTAATCCAATCCATTTCTTCGCTGATGACAGTACCCTTAGCTTTGATATTCGTTTTCGAATTTACGTCCCTCAACTTCGGGCATGGGGCTGCAATGGCAACGTATGTTAAGCTCATTAAATTCTGACATTGACATCGGTGGAAGCTTAAGGCTGTCCATTCTGGGTATGTGTGTAAACGACAAACTTCATCGGAACGACCACATAATCGATGTCGCCAAAAACTCTGCGAAATCTCTAGGCTTCCTCAAGCGATGCAAGAAATAGTTCAACTCTTCTGATCTGTAGACCGTTTCTGGCTTTTTGTCCGTTTCTTGGCTTTTTGGACTACATCCACATCTTGGTATAGCTCATAGAGTTCGAGGTTGTATCTCCTACTCCATTCGCCCATTGTAAATGTTGTTACATGCTTTTCACGTACCAAAAATAATTTTTGTAAGAATTTCGTTCATGTTACATCGGAAAACGTTTTAAACCAGTAAATTGTGCAAAAGTACTTACCTCGCTTAATATAACCATCCACGAAATCCGTTTAGTTAGAAACTTACTTATTATATAATCACTATATTCTTAATCGATAAATTTTGAGTATTTTGCATTAAGAATAAGAATAAATTGGTTAAAACATAGCTTTATTTTCAATATTATAATATTTTATTATGTAATTAGTTGTGTGGTAAGTATGTTTCCATAAATTCATATTCACCGCATATTTTATTTGATTATTTTACACACCCAAATTGTGAGGTGTAAACTGCTCAAATTCCCAAAGGCTTGCTATTGAACATTACATTTCATGGGGGCGGCCATTAAACCCCATATAAATCCTTATATGTGTGCAAGTTTTGATTTTATTTGCACGTAAAAGACCATACAAGTGAAAATTACATGGGTAAAAACAGTTAAGTTTACGTTTGTTTGAATTGAGTGACCTCTCGGGATTGACTATCTGTTTAGTTCCGCATCTGTGGTTCAAACCATCCTATGTTCTAATTCACTCCTTAAATTGTATAAATAAAATGTGTAACTAAATATGAACACAGACTTTTATTTTAGTATCGCCTATTATTCAATTAGGGATTAGTGACGTTGACAACGTTAAACATCCTTGCCAAAATAACCTTCTCGAGCTCAATTTTGATTGATCGTATTGCTCCTCCTCCTATATGTTATCTCATTACCCGTCCCCTCCGTCACGTTTTTGCGATATTTATTTTAAGTTAAGCGACTTGCATCAAACTTAAAATTTAAAATTTCGATTCAATGGCGAAACGAATGTGATCATTAAAGTAAAGTTTTAGTGAAGAGGTGTGAGGATTATCATTTTTACTACTTAGTTCTTTATGAATATAAAAACTATGAGTGTATTTTTTATACCCTATCCTAAGGGTATATTAATTTTGACACGTTGTTGGTAACACCCCTAAATATTCCTCGTAAACCCCTAAAAGTATATATACTTATGATCTCGACCAAAACCTAAGACCATTTAGCAATATCCATCCATCCGTCCGTCCGTCCGTACGCAATTCTTAGGCCTTTTAAATTTACCTAGGAAGCTGAGGGCTTCGAAATGGTTAAGTGTAAATATTTTTTGAATACGCCCACTGTCACTAATTTAGAAAAAAACGTTTTAAAGCTGAAGTTAGAGAGATAGAGTGTTCAAACATTCAAAAATATGTAAACACTGCCCTCCTTTATAAGTTTGTCCTATAAAGCTTTTTGCCACGCCTACTTCTTGTGGGCGTTTTTCTTTAAAACAAAAAAAATTAACAAGGTATTTATATCGCCCATACAATATTGGCCACACCAACTTTTTGGGGGAGTTTTTTCAAAAAAATTTTTTTTCCCAAATTTCATAGAATGAAATAAAGTACTAACCATCATCTTCTTAATGCTTTTATTTTGGGGCATATAGGGACATGGATAGTTTTAATTAATTAGCAGATGCAAAAGTTAATTTATATGTATGTAAATAGTTGGTACTTATGCGCCTATATTGCATTATAAACATATCTTAATTTTTACAATAATACACATTTTAACAACGTAATATAATAATATTCAGGAAACCATGTACTTTTAAGAGTGATGTTAAGTGCCCCCGCAAAACCGATTAGCCTTAGTCTGTTCTAAGACGTTTTTTCGAGTAGGTTATGTTTTCCAACAATCTTAGCAAAGATGTCTTCCTTTCCTTTTCTGGCGTTAAAGTCACCTAGTACGATTTTAACATCATATATATGACACTGCTCATACAGCCTTGATGCGGATTGTCATAATTCGCTCACTCACGTGCCGAGAGCTCAAGAATTCTTGCCAAGTCTGCTTCGTATACCGAATCCATATCCAAAAACCCCCGCTTTTCATCCTTCTTTGGCCCTGGCAATCCCATCGAATTTTTTGGATGGCAGTTATATCTGCTTTATAACAGTCTAGAGCCTCCGCTAGTTGTTCGGCTGCACGTGGCCTGTTCAAAGTTGGAACATTCCACGTACATATCCGAAGGTCGTTGTCCTATAAACGTTTGGCCGGGTCGTCAACAGTATATCCGTCCTGTTCCAAGGCTGCTGATTACTTCGCAACGTTACTTTTTTTTTCCATGGTGGGCTTGTTAGCCGCATGCACAACCCCTAACCTTGACGGTCAGGTCCTTAATTAGACCCCTAGAATGAGGGGCCAAAAAGTTCCGCTAGCAGTTCCCCGCTTCGGGAATATGGTGTTGGTCCAGAAAAGGTTCATCCGCCACAGTGTCTCTCTCAGAATCCCGCCTTAGGGCGTATAAGGCGTCTTCCAGTCAGACTCTTGACTCCACTGTTGACCCCATCTTGGGAGTTCATCCGCCGTCATCCCTCCGTCTTCTGAGTGTTCTTTTTAGGCATCTAGGGGCAGTTTCGACCAGGCCAACACTATTACATATGTAGCTATCCAGCAGACACCACTAGGAGGTGATGATGCGTCTTTTACCTGCCAGGGGTATGATACCCTATCCATATCCCTTCCGATGAAAAATGCATAGAAAACACGTTGGATGACATTTTATTTAGTTTTTTATAATAAAATCATACATTTTTTTTTTAAAAATGTCCCCAAAAAGTTGGCAGCGTCAAAAACGTTGTAAAGGTAAAATGTTGAGGAGAATATTTTCTAAATACTATGTAAACCAAATTTCTTAATTAAAAAAACGGCTTGGCTATAAACTTTATATGGGTAGAATCCTGCGAACTGTATTGGCTTAATATTTTGTAATAAACAACATTTCGCAGAAAACATTTTGCTTGAAAAAATGCCCCCAAAAAGTAGGCGTGGCAAAAAACTTTGTACGGCAAATTTGTTAAGGAGGTCAGTGTCTTCATATTGAAGGTCTTAGTGCTTTATCCATTAAATTTTAGGCTTAAACAGCTTTTTACTTAATTGTAGCCGTGGCAGTGGGCGTATCATTTTACACTCTACCATTTCGGGATACTAGGGAGTATATGTTCCAAATTCAGCTTCATAGCTTCTATTTAAGGGCCTGAAAATTGTTGACGGACGTACGGACATGGCTAAGTAGTCTTATATTTTGATGTTGATCATAAAAATATATACTTTAGGGGTCTAAGACGTTACAAACTATATGTCAAAATGAATATACCCTTAGGATAGGGTAAAAAATTTGCGAGCTATAAATATATACTACCGAAGAATATAAAATTACATAGAGGACGCATCTCATACAAATGTCCGTACTGAAAATGTATATATGGCTGGTTACCACATTGAAACCCTTTCTAACAGCTTTTGCTAATGTTTTGCTTAATCAAGAACTTTTAAATTCTTTTCTCAGAGAACTCTATGAACCAGTCCAACTAGATACAACGTCCATACGATAGCACGACGAACGGCTCTATTTTGAAGCAATTTGAAAGTATATATATATATGTATGTGAAATTAATGATGAGTTTCTTCTTATTATGTCACTTGGTCTTTTCAGTCGTTTTCTTCGAAGTATCTCTTTCCGTGGTAGTGAGTTAACCTCGTCGTTTAGGTGAGCTCATAATGTTATTTCTTCTGCCTATATGTTGCTTCTTCCTCTACTGTTCGCATTTGAAGGTGTCGATGGAAGTCGTAGTTGGAAATATACCACTCCGCATTGACAATACTTCGTAGGATTTCAGATTGCTGCCTTTGAATAATTGTGGTGTTTATTTTCTTCGACGTCCCCCAGAGTTGGATTCCATGCTTCCATACAGGTTTATGATAGTCTTATACAAAAACAATTTGTTATTTGTAGTTAGTTAAGAGTTTGTGTAAAGGAGCCATGAAAGTTGTATGTGGTATTTTCAGATAAGTTTGTTGTCTATATGTAAACCCAAGTATTTGGCTGTTATATCAATTGGTATGGTTTTGTCCTTTATCTTGAGAGGCATTGGAGTGTAGTTCAGTTTCGTAGCGAATATGGGTTTAGTCCTCATGGATTTTCATGCTCCATTTGTCAAATCATTTTATTATGTTATCCAAGATCTGTTTAGCTTCAGCTGTTGCTACCTCAAGGTTCTCTTTCGAAGTCATCAGCAGTAGTAGCAGGAATATCAGCAGTGTAGAGAACATATTACAGAGATCCTAATAAAGATCTTTGTGGTACGCCTGCTCTCGATCGGGGTATGTTTGAGGTCTGGTCTTTGAACTTAACGCAGAAATGGCGGTCTGATAAGTAGCTTTAAGGTAATAATGTGGTGGGAGTAGGGTCTGAAGTTTATGTAACTTTGCCACGTCTAGAAATGGAATTCTTTTGACTTAAATGAGTTCTTATAGATTTCTAACATTGACTTAATTTCAAATATATATGTAATGAACAATTTAACTTTGGAATATAATAAAATATTTGTTTCTTCAAGTTAAAAATTCCGAAAGAGGGATTTTTGGTACCTGGTCCCTGAGTACTGTCCCATCTATAAGATTCAAATTGAATAACGTTTAAATTAGTTGTCGCGCAAATTTTTGCTTTTTAAGTGAACAAAATAATTTGTAATTAATTAAATCAATAAAATTTAAATTCAAAGAAGGCAACTGAGGACCCATCTGACTTTTTTTTTCGTTTCATTGGTATCTTTTGAAGATTTATAAGAAATTGCAGACTAAATAAAGCTGCCTTCAAATACGTGCTTCAAGAATTTGAAGCGGAGCTGGTCGCTGGAACCAGGCCTGATAGCATCTTCTCTGACCCCAATCTGTCGACTGAGTGCGCTGAGACTTATAGCTTCAGGCGGCTACCAGCTTGGCACCGAAAATGATTTCGAAATAAGTACGGCCCAATCAACTTTCTTCATGAACTTGAAGAATTTAAAACATATATCTAATATATAAAATCCTAGTGTCGCGGTGTTTGCTACCAACCTCCTCCGAAACGGCTAAACCGATTTAGATGAAATTTTGTGTGCTTATCTTTCATACCCCTAAATGTTAAGGGTGAAGGATCTCCGGTTATTTTGCTTTGTAATTTGAACCCACCACGGCTGTACAACGTTACCGGATTAGTTATTAAAATTTTAATGAGAAACATTATCGAAGCCATTATTTTAAATGGAAAATTCTAAGGTGAAAATATATTACTACCACGGATCCCTATTATACCAACAGATGTGCCTATTCAATTTATACGTCTTCAATTTCCAATTAGGTTGGCATTTGCAATTTCTATCAATATATCTCAAGGCCAAACGATGTTTATTTGTAGCTTAGATTTGAGCACACCGTGCTTTTCAATGCCAAACCATCCATTTTTTCTGTGTTAGCTAGAGATGGGATAACAAAAAATATTTTACATTATATTGCGTTAAGAATGTAATTAGTAAATATAATTTATTAATTTTTGTCTACTAAAATAGTCGGCAAACATGATCTGCCAGGTCAGCTAGTTATTATATGTATATAAATGAATAAAATTAATTTTAAAATAATTTTGAAAAATGTCTACGAATCCCGAAAAATCTATTACAAGTTCCCATCGTAGTGGAAACCCTGTTGGCCGATTCGGGGGTGGTCATACCACTAGACTATGAGGATAGCAAGCGCGTGCAAATAGTTGTGTCAGATTTTTACTGACTAAAAACACCACCCTTCTATAGAATGCTAGATACTGCAACTAAGATCTAACTTATCAAGCAATTTTTCTATCACAAAATAAAAAACTTTTGACAGGTTACTTTCCACAAATCATCCTGTGGATATCGTCGTTTCTAGTATACCACGGAGCTTAGACAATTTCTCTAATCACTTTATTTTGAAATGTTTGTAAAATAATGGCATTTGTTTTCTTGGTACATTTGTTTTATCGTAGGTCTACACCGGCCTTAGCACTTGCTTGTATAAAAGCGGCTTGTTCTCGGTTCTGAGTTGGGAATGATTTCCGAGTAACCAGTACATTTCTTTATATTTGATATCAAGTTCTTTACGTGCGAATTCCATTTCAGCTTTGCGTCGAGTGTCATGCTCAGGTATTTGGGCTCGTTTGCAAAGGGTATTTGGGCCAAGTTTAGAAAAATGGGCAAGTGATTAGTTTTCTTATACGTGAAATTCACGCGAACAGATTTGGTTTAGTTGAGGGCGATCTACCAGTCACTCGTCCGTTCATTTATTTTATTCAGTGCGATTTGTTTTTCCGATCGTATTTCTAATACATAGAAGCTTAATTAATGCGTTTTAGGTATAAATTGCAGAACATTTTCGGTGATCAAATCATAACCAGCAGCTTTCTTAGGTTTTAGAGATTCAATTTCACGTTTTAGTTCCCTTAGTGTTGTAATGCGTGAGTGTAAAGTCGTCAGATATTAATTCCGTCCCACTATTGGTACTGTCGTGAGCCGCTTGACCATCGTACGGTTTAAAGGTTTCTTCAAGATGGGCGGCAAAAACGTCCGCTTTTTCTTTGCCTTACCGTGCCCATTCATTTTGATTTATTTTTATTGGCAGCGAGGGGATTTTGGGCCTTTTGGTGCCTTTTAAGGCTTTCCACAGTGAATACTTAGAACTTTTTTCCGCTGTTAAGCTTTCAGGATAAGAACCTATCGCACGGTTTTTAAAATCCTTAATAGCTGTCTGCAGCAAATTGCACAAATAATTCAAATGTGCTTTATGTTGCGACTCTGTTACCATTTTTTACTTCCGCCTTCCGTTTTTCGTTGACCAATTAATTTATTTCAGGCGGGTATCATAAACCGTATTTGGCAGGCGCTTTCCTTAGGTTAGCCGTATTATTCCATGAGGCAAGCTGAACGAACTCAACGAAGAGATCAACTTCAATTTCATAAGGTGCCGTAAGTGGAAAGCGCAGTTCAACATTCTCTTTAATTACGTTCCTAGAGTCTTCCTAGTTAGTTGTTTTACCAGTTAATCTCGCTGGCTCTAGGTTATTGATTAGTTTTATACTGAATGTTAAAATAACCGGTGAATTATCAGATGACAGATCAAAGCTCTCTTCAACTTTAATGTGGATGGTAGATATTCCCTGCACGACGAAAAAATCGATCAGATCATGTATTTTTGAAGCATCAGTTGGTCAGTAGGTCGGGTTGCCCGTCGAGTGGAAATCACAACTGTACTCCATACCTGCCCATAGAGCATTACACCTTTTGGCGACATGTATCTAGTACCCCAGAACTTGTGTTTCGCATTAAAATCGCCGCCAATAATGAAATTTAATTTGAGCGATTTAAGCAAGTTACTATGATCACTTTTTTCAAGCGCGGAGCGTGGACAGTAGATGGATGAAATTCTTAGAGTACGCTGATTGTAATACCCTATCCTATGGGTATATTCATTTTGACACATAGTTTGTAACACCCCTTAAAATTTGTCGTAGACCCCTAAAAGTATATATATTTATGATCAGGACCAAAACCTAAAACTATTTAGAAATGTCCGTCCGTCCGTATCAACTTTTGAATTGGCCACGCCCACTTTTTGGGGGTGTTTTTTTAATAACATTTTTTTTTTTTATAAATTTCATAGAAGGAAATAAACTGCTATCCATCATCATCTTAATGCTTTTTTTCTTTGGGGTACATAGGGATAAGGTTATCATACTGTTCGCCTCAAGCGCACTGTAGCCTTTCCTTGTGTTTAGCATTGGTTTTTCATTCACATTATGTTTAAAGCATTATTTTCTAGATTAACCAACCGATAGAGAATAATTTTATTTATTTTGCTTTGTTCTTCAAGTTTCTCGAGAATAACTGAAGATACGCCGCGTCCTGAGTGTTACTGGCCATCTGAAGCCTTACCTGAAGGCTACTATTCGATGGCTTTCCTGATGGTAATTTTTGAAAAGAGTTTCTTTTGAGAACATAGGTCGAGGGCTTTTCTGCTGTCTGTCTTTCTTTGATATTCTTACATTCAGGAACCGGAGGTCTTAGATTGCGTGCTATCTCCCGAGCGGTCTTACGCTTTGTCTCAGTTAGCGATTTTATTTTAGCATTTTGGGGCTTAAGGAGCACATCTCTCCGTTTTGTAGCTTATTAGCTTCTTCACAGCCTCTATAATTTGCCGGGTGCTTTACCTTGTAATTAGCGCAGGTAGGGGAGGATTCTTTGTTTACTTCATAGTCTTGGGAGATGTGATTTCCGGCGCATTTCACACATCGCGGTTCTTTTTGGCAATACATTTGCGTATGATTAAATCATTGGCAACGTTGCATGTGTTCGAGTTTTACCACGATATTTATTATTGTTTTAATTCGGTAAATATCTTCGATACTATCTGACCTATCGAATGTAAGCAAAAAGAGCGGAAGTTCAGGCCTTACCAGGACATCATTATCAGCTTCCATTTTGTTGCTTTTCCTTCTTGATGATCAAGAATTTTAAACCCTTTGACTTGGAGGTCATTTATAACCTTTTCTTTGGTGCATGAGGGATGGAGTCCCCTTGCTAAGACACGATGTGGCCTTTCTGACTTTTTTTCGAGAGTATACCACTGGATTTTATCGGTATTTACCTTTTGAGACACTTCCCGGTAATCATCGTGGTTATCGATGTTAATTTTCCATGCATTATTCCTTAAAGATGTAACCTTAAATTTCGATGTTATCGTTCCGTTAAGGAGGCTATGCAACTTATTATATTCCGTTACCCCAACGACGTTTATTGGAGACGGTGCGCGAATTTCAGCTTAATACTTTAGCATAGAAATCATACAATCACACTAATCCGCGCGAAACTATTGGTCCCAGATTGTTTTAAAAATAACACTAATCCGCCTCATGGACAATAATTCAACGTAATGCGCACTACACCAAAGCACAAAACGACAAAAAATGTAATGTCACAGATTGAAAAAAAAAACAATAATACAGTTCTCCAAAACAGTTTGGCAAACACTCGCTTATATAGCGGCTGACCCAGTTGAACAAATCTTTAATGAAATTCGTGCTAATCTGGAAGAACAAAGCCGTATTAATAAACACATATTTGAAAAGATTGACGAGCTCATAAACTTCGGGTATCACATTTGGAACTTTGAAGGAAGTATACGAAAAGCCAAAAAAAATTCAAGAAAAACAATAATAATAAGGAGAAATAAAAACAAATAAGGAAAGGCTACAGTCCGCATGTGGCGAACAGTATGATACCCTATCCATATCCCTATATAGCCCAAAACAAAAACCATTTAGAAGATGAAAGATACCATTTTATTTTCTTCTATAAAATTAAAAAAAAGTATTTTATTAAAAAACGGCCCCAAAAAGTGGATAAAAACTTTGAATGGGCGATATATTGGAAAATATTGGCTACATATCTTGTTAAACATTTTCTTTCGGTTTCTATGAACATATTCGACGAAAACAGCATTTTAGTTAAAAACGCCCACAAAAAGTAGGCACGGAAAATGGCAAACTTATAAAGGAGGGCAGTGCCTACATATCCTGTGAAGGTTGTAACACTTTATCCCTCTAACTTTAGCTAATATTATTATTATTTCCAAATTGTGTGTGGAAATTAATATACCCTTAGGCGAGGGTATAAACATGAATACACCCAGCTTGAATCAGTCACTTACGTTGGGTTAATAACTAATAACTAATAACTAATAACTAATAACTAATAACTAATAACTAATAACTAATAACTAATAACTAATAACTAATAACTAATAACTAATAACTAATAACTAATAACTAATAACTAATAACTAATAACTAATAACTAATAACTAATAACTAATAACTAATAACTAATAACTAATAACTAATAACTAATAACTAATAACTAATAACTAATAACTAATAACTAATAACTAATAACTAATAACTAATAACTAATAACTAATAACTAATAACTAATAACTAATAACTAATAACTAATAACTAATAACTAATAACTAATAACTAATAACTAATAACTAATAACTAATAACTAATAACTAATAACTAATAACTAATAACTAATAACTAATAACTAATAACTAATAACTAATAACTAATAACTAATAACTAATAACTAATAACTAATAACTAATAACTAATAACTAATAACTAATAACTAATAACTAATAACTAATAACTAATAACTAATAACTAATAACTAATAACTAATAACTAATAACTAATAACTAATAACTAATAACTAATAACTAATAACTACTAACTAATAACTAATAACAAATAACTAATAACTAATAACTAATAACTTATAACTAATAACTAATACCTAATAACTAATAACTAATAACTAATAACTAATAAATAAATAAAATAACAGCACAATATATGGTAAACATGAATATTATATAATAAGTTAAATTTGACTAGAAGAAAAAACATTTTTTTTGCGAGGGTAGTTGGAAAATGTTCCTTGAGACAATATGAGGACCGGCCGCGCGTGCTCATAATAGTGGGAGATTCTAACTCACTAAAAACACATCCATTCAAAATACCGCCAATTGCTCGCGGTTATATCATATTGCGCTAGTTCAAATGGTTTTATCCATTGAAGTCGGCGCACTAAATTTGTCTCGTACAAAATTTGTAGCATTTCCTTCTTGCAATAGCCATAAAGGCGAGTCCGTCGATTACTGGCAAATGCTTTTATCTCATCTTCAAAATAAAGTGCTAATTGTGCACTTTATTTTGAAAAGTTTGTAATATTTTTATGTTACTCGTTTTGATACAACCCAAAAGTTGTATACCATACGTCCAAACCGGTTTCAGAACTTGCTTGTATAAAAGCAGTTTGTTTTGCATGCTGAGTTTGATAAACCAACTAAGCAGCCAATACGTTCGCTTATATTTAACAACGAGCTCTTCCCGCATCTTTTTAAGTGCGATTCCCAAATATTTAGCTTTCTTTGCGTACTGAATTTGTACGGAGTATATGAAAATTGGTACCGAATTTACATTTCTGTGAGTAATATTAACGTGCGTAAATTTGGTTTCATTGAGGACAATACGCCAAATCTTTATCCACTCAAAAACACTATCGATAGCCCGTTGGAGCTTATTCGTTGCTTATGCACCCGTATTACATGAGACACTATCAGGTCTGTGTCGTGGAGTGCTTAATGCAAGCAACTGTCACGAGCAGAAATTTGCCGGCACAAAAAGTGCGCCTGCATGCTCATCACTTAGTGCAGGTGTTAGTATATACATATATTTAACAAATATAACAGACATAAAGTATAAAGAGCTAACACAAACACAACGGAAGCAAAATTAACTATGGCAATAGAACATGCAGATCAATCACATGATCATTTAAATTGTAAATATTACTAATGCGACTAAAAGCTTCATTCCTGCCACAATTCGTCGTATGATAAGGACTGAATAATAAATTTACACATCGTAAGTTGTGGGCACCTCCACGTAAGATAAAGTGAATTGAAGACAGCAAATCAGGTGCATCAATCTTACCAAATATAAGCTGCTGTAAAAAAAAAACATATCACTATTAACTCTACATTGAGAAAGGGGTATCATTTGTTGAAGTTTGATACGTTGACTGCAGGGGGAAGGTTATACGGATATTCCCATGGAAGACCTTTGAGAGCAAATCGAATAAAGCTACGTTGAATGGCTGCAATTCGATTTGAGTGAATGTTGTAGTACGGTGTCCAAACTTGTGAAGCATACTCAAGATGTGGATGGACGAAGGAATTATACAATGCCTGAGTAACGTAGGGTTCATTAAATTCTTTGGACCACCTCTTTATAAAGCCAAGCATAGAATTTGACTTGTTCACAATGAAATTTATATGCCCTATAAAAATAAGTTTGGGTTCAAAATAAACTCAAAGATCTTTAAAACTATCAACACTGGAAAGCATATGATCAGATAAAGAATAATGAAAGCTGGAAGCAATGCGCTTTCTTGAAAATGTCAGATGTTGACATTTAGATGGGTTGAGAATTAGCACACCAAGTAGCGAAACTATTAGTGTTATACTGGGGAAGATTTCTGTCATCATGGTTAGATTTAAACACTTTCATATCATCGATATATATTAAAATATCGCTATGTTTAATACATCATTTAACATCGTTAATAGCTACTATAAACAATATGGGTCCCAAATGACTTCCTTGAGGAACATCCGATTGAGCAGTTAAAGATACTGATAACGAACCAGATAGTCTCTGAGCTTAAGATATGACTTAATCAATTGGATTGGATTGGACAAAAATCTGTGGAAAACCATAAGCACTGAGCTTAAATTCGATTATTTCATGGATAACTGGTCAAAAGCCTTACAGAAGTCTGTGTATGTGCAATCTACTTCATTATTATTTTCTAAGGAGTTTTAAAAAGTGTTCAGAAACATTACAAATACAATTGTACAATTGTAACAATTGTAACAGTGGAACGGTTTTGTACCATGCTGATCATTACGGATTACATTGCAACGCAGATATATATTAATTTTTCGCAGACAATTTGCTCAAAAAGCTTTGGAATACACCAAAGCTTTGAGATTGGTCTATAATTAGCAATATCACCCCTTACAGCCTTTTTAAATACAGGTGTGATATACGCATTTTTCCTCAAATTGGGGAATTTTCCTGTACTTATGGACAGATCAAACAAGTTCTTTAAATGTGGACCAAGGGCTTGACTACATTTTTTAAGAACAATCGGTGCAATCTCATCGGGCCCGGACGAGTAGTCATTATTTAAAGAGGAGACAAATCTTAAAATTGTATTCAAATCAAATGAAAAGTTGCAAGAAGATATTTGGGCACAATTATTCAAGTAATTAAAATAATGTTTATCAATGTGTAGAGTTGAGTCACTAAATGACTTACTAAAATAGTCTGCAAACGGACTGCAGAGTCAGAAGTTGTACAATTTTTGTAAGAAAAATTAACCCATAAGATTTTTTCGTCGAATTCACAAAACCCCAGAAACGTTTTGGGTCATTTTTAAGAGAGCGACTAAGCTTACGGCTAACAAAAAAGTGTCATCCGCAAACGTAGCTACAGTCGTACCTTCTTCTCGCGGAATATTTCGAGTGTAGATTAAAACTAGATTGTTGCTATGTTTTACTCGCTTTCCGTTTCGTTTGACCAATTCGGTTATTTCCCGAGGTTATTTAATTTCGCTTTTTTGTTCTTTTGTAAGGAGTATTGAACCAAGCTGAGCTTTGTATGACTCCAATAAATTGATCGACTGCATCTTCAAGTTCAAATTGTGTTTAAAAAGATGCGTTAAGACCGATTTTCATTGCGCAGTCTTTTCTAAAAGAGTCCCAGTAACTTTTTAAACTAGTTAGACTGGATCCCCCCAGGCAGTCCTTTTCCCGTAGGCAGCCGGTAATAGTCAGAATGACTGGCGAGTAGTCAAAGGAGAGATTGAAGCTTTTCTCAACTTTCACGGATGTATCAGTCACACCCTTTGCAATATGAAAATCTATAACGTCTGGAGTATTCGACGAATCCGACGAATGTCGAGAAAAAGTCTGCCCCGAATTCCATACCGGCTTCGTATAGGAATCTGCCTTTTGATGTAACACATCTATAACCTCAAAAGCAAATGCCTATATCTTTTGTGTGAATGAATACCTCTAGCACGTCCATCTTTTGCAGTAGCCCGTTTGCATTCCATGTTACGACTTATAATTTGGTTGCGTCTTTCATATTTATGTTGTATGACATTATGTAACTCAGAATTTATGTTCGAGGTCGTCTAGCTTTTCAAACATACGTTTGTTTAACCGCCTCTGTTCTTCCAGTCTGGCAATAATTGCAGAGAAAACTTGAGCGACTGAATCAAGCAAATCATTTTGTTGATTCGCTTGCAGTGCGGCTTCGGCATATATCTGAGGTCGAGTATTTAACGACTTTTCATATATAATTTTACTTTCTTGTGGCTGTTTCGATAAGTTTTTAGCCTTCGATGCAGAATTCGCCGACTTTTCTTTTAAAAGACTTTCCTTAGACAGTGCCTTACTATTTTTTCGTCGGTCCACCATTTTGTCCTTTGATTTTGTTGCGAAAGGTAGAGACCTTTTATTAACGCGCCTGATTCGTAGCTCTTTACTTACTTCGCAATCGCTATAGTTTGCGGTTGGTTCCCTTTGCAATTTATGCAAGTTGGTAAATCGTTTCAGTGTAGACTGCACTCTTGCGGTAAGTATTTACCAGCACACTTTTTTGGCAATACACGTTAGTTTGATTGAAACCTTGGCAGCGCTTATACGGAGGAACGAGCCTAGTCCATTGTCGCACCGGATCAATTTTGACTATTTCTAATCTCGATCGTTTTTGTTTGTCTTTCATTTTTGAGAACGTTAGCTGCACCGATAATTTTGAAGCCTTTTATATTAAGATCCTGCAAAATGTTTTCTTTGCAGCACGATGGATGCAAGCCCCGGGCTATAACGCGATGTGGCTTTTCCGACTTATTTTCGTATGTGTACCATTGTATTTTGTCCGCATTTAGTTTCTGAGAGTCTTCGCGGTAGCTTTTAGGATCAGTTAACTTATTTTCCAAACATTATTATTCATCTATGTTACTTTCAATGTAGCTTTTGAAATTTCATTCAGAAAGCTATATGTATTTTTATAATCCGTGACTCTTAAAAAAATTATTGGAGCCGGAAGGTGTGCCCTACAACAAGGCGTTTTCTTGTGCATTTTATTTTGTTTGCTTATAGTTTTTTTAAGCTTTACATCTTCAATGATTTCGTTTACTGGTGAGGAACCGACTTTTCGTTTCTTGTTGGGTCGCCTCTTTGTATTTGGATCTGTTTCAAATGCTAGCCCTTCTTCGTCTGTCAAGTAATCGCGAAAAACTGTTTTGACTTCAGACTGTTTTTATACCCTATCCTAAGAGTATATTCATTTTGACACATAGTTTGTAACACCCCTTAATATTCGTCGTAGACCCATAAAAGTATATATATTTATGATCAGAAACAAATCCTAAGACTATTTTGCAATGTACGTCCGTCTGTGCAAAATTTGTAGGCCTTTAAAATTAAGCTAGGAAGCAGAAATTTGGACCACACATTCCCTAAGGCTCCGAAATGTTTATTTTTTTTGTCGGAGGTTTCTACTACCTCCTGGATACCTTACATTAATGTATTTAGTTTTCACGTCTTCGAAGAAAACCGAGAAGGAGCTTCAGTGATAAAGAGCTTAGATGTTCGGCACTCACCACGTCAGCCCCGAAAATCCGCCACCTGATCTGAGCATAGGCTGGACAACTGCAGAGAAAGTGTTCTGCTGTGTCATCCTCCTCCCCGCAAGCAGGACAGGTTTAAGTCAACACAATTAAGTGTTTAGCAAAAGCTTGATGGCCCGAAAGGATGCGTACAAGCAGAGAACAGTCGATTCTCCTCAGAGATAGAACAAAAGATGCTGACCTTTTCCAAATGTCCGGGCGCAGTAGTTTGGTCTGTCTACATCCACCTCAATCGCGCTCCCGAATCTTGTGTTCACCAGAAGCCCAAGAATCAATAGAAGGCATTACTAAAGATGCAGGCATACCTTGCAATTGCATCTCCGCTTGGAAAACAGATGCATGTTAACCCAAGGGGTAGTAAAGTCGTATGTAATCGCGTTCCACAAAGACTCCAGCACCAGACCTCTGTCCAGGTTTGGAGCCATCCGTGAAAATACGATGGCATTCAGTCCATGGTTCAGAGCCTGACCGAAGCTATTCCGTTACCTGTGGAAAGTTTGTCGTAGTGTAGTAGTCCCAGAAGGATTTCTAGTGTCATTGCATCAGGGCATATCTATAAGACAGGGTCAAAGGATAATTCTCGAGCAAGTTCTTCAAAATTCCGAGCCGCATTGTACCAAAATCCACCTCTCTTTAAGCGGTGGTTAAGATGGTTTTTAACATACACCCCTTGATATATAAATCGAGGGGGGGGGGGGGGTGGAAGATTCATTAAAGCATCTAGAGCAGAGCTCGTGGTGCTAGGGAAGGCCCCTGTGCAGCCGAGACATGGCGTTCTTTGGAGTTTGGCAAAAGAAACAGTAATAAGTTTCCGCGAAAGCCTGTTCCACCAAACAACTGATGCGTATAAGAGTAGCGGTCTAATCATGGCCGTATAGATCCAAAGGACCCTTTTCGGAAACAAGCCCCATGCCTCACCAAAAACGCCTTTACACTGCCAGAAAGTCTGTGCTCTATTGGTTTTCGATTCGACATGTTTGGACCATAGAAGTTTTTTTATCGAGGATTACACCCAGATATTTGACTTCATCGGATATAGGGATGGTGACACCTTTAAGCACGAGATGGGACAGACAGTGGCGATTCTCCTTCTCGTAAAGAGAATAACCGTGGTTTTAAGAGGATTCACTGAAAGCCCATTACTAGTGCACCAGGCTCTGCGCTTGAGAGCAGACAGTTCGTTCTGACCCAACAGAAATAACGGCGACATCATCCGCATAAGCTTGAGTGTAGTTCCCAGGAAAATTTAGCACCGTAAGCAAAGAGTCTACAATCATACACCATAAGAGGGGAGACAGAACACCATTTTGCGGGCAGCCCCTATTTACCCCTGTTATGACTCAAGTGCCACAATCTGCATCGGCTACCAACGTCCTGCACATTAGCATTGCTTTAATCCACAACACCAAAGTTTCATCTACACCATGCTGTCTGGCAGAGTTACACATACTCTCAAAGGTCGCATTATCAAAAGCACCCTCAATATCGACGAAAATGCAAAACGTGTACTCCTTCCGGTCAAGAGCGCTATAAATCCTTCCAACAAGGTTTTGAAGCGCAGTCTCGCAGGATTTTCCGCGCTGATAGGTATGTTGCATCTCAGAGAGAGGATGTGATCGAAGAGAAACTTTGCGCACATGCAGATCAACCAGTCTCTGCAAACTTTTCAGCAAGAAGGAATACAGTCTTATGGGTCTTAAGCTTTTGGCTAGGGTGTAGTCAGACTTACCAATTTTTGGTATGAAAACCATTTTAACGATACGCCATGGGGAAGGTATATAGGGCAAGCTCGCGGTTAAAATTCTTTTCAGCATTGGCAAAACCTGACTTAAACCTTGTTTCAGCAAAACTGGATACATTCCATCCGGACCAGGTGACTTCAAACTCTCAAAAGACTCAATAGCATATTTGATAGCATCATCAGTCACCACTCCCGATGCAATATACCAGCTATGCCGCGTAGTATTAGTTAGTTCAAAAGTAGCCACCGTCTTTTGAAGGGCTGAAGAACACGTAGTAACCTGATTTCCCGGGAAGCGAGTCTCAAGGAGAAGTCTGAAAGTCTCCGTCTTTGTCTCAGTGTACGTGCCATAAGGTTTAAGGATTGCATCCAGTTTACTTGGTCTGTTTCTTTGGAGGACTTTAGCAAACCTACTAGTTGCACTTAGAGATTCGACTTCTTCACAACAATTTTAATAGGAGTCATTTTTCGACTTGCAAATAAGTCTCTTAAAAACTTTTTGTTTCGATCGAAACATTCCAGTCATCCACTAAGTTGATTTTTAAAGACCGATTTAGTAGCTTCCTAGTTTCTTTACGACGATACTGCAGTTCGGAGTTCCACCAGGGTACCGATTTTCTGCGGGAGGGTTTAGAAACAGGGCACGAAAGTTAAAAGCAGCGGGTGAGGACGTTGTTTGGGGTCCAAGCAGACGTCTCCACTTCCTGTCTTGATCTAAGTTTGAGTGGAACTTTGACAGAGTTGGCCAGCTCCTCTCTAAACCGTGGCCAGTTCGTTTTTCTCGGATTTCTCCTCCCTTGAGAAAGTAAAATTTCGCAGTAGATTTGAAATGCGATGTATCTGTGATCTGATAGGTTCTATCCGGCGATACCTATAAATTTATGATAGACTTCAAATGCCTGTTAGACAGCTTAAGGTCCAAAATGGTTAAGTGTAAAAAAAATTTAATACGCCCACAATTTAGAAAAAACCCGTTTTAAAGCTGAAGTTAGAGAGATACAGTATTACAACCTTCACAAGATATGTGTAAAATTTAACAAGATATTTAGCCAACAATTTTTCCAATATATCGTCTATACAAAGTTTTTCGCCTGGCCCAGGTTTTGGGGGCGTTTTTTAAAAAAAAAAATAATTTATTTTAAATTTAATAGAATGAAATAATATGCTATTCATCTTCTTCCTAATATTTTTTATCTTTGGCGCATATACGGATATGGATAGCGTATCATACTATTCGCCCCCAAGCGGACTTAAGCCTTTCCTTATGTTTTCCTTATATTTTGTTCCTTATGTTATGTTCCTTAATGTTTTGTTTTCGGCATTGAGCTTAATGATTTCGATCTTAAGCTCTTGTTAGAACTGTTCGATTGTACTAAGCTCAATGCGGAGATTATATCGAAGATTATATTTTCATTGAGTCTCTGGTTCCACGCGCAGATTCTTTCGGCGCCGTAGGACTTCTTTTGGCACAAATCCCGTTGGTGGTCATCTAGTAACCATTTTACTAGTTCTCAATTAAAAACAATAAATGTCACTCCACAGAATCCGTAGAGCCTGCCTGTAGATTTTCCAGTAGAACTGGGCAGCCACCTGGGTTACTTGATCGTTTTGATTTGTCCATTGCATATTTTGTACACGTTACAACTCGGTACAGTTTTAGTCGTCTCTTACAGCATTCATGCTTAACTCGGGTATATTCTAAACCCTCGAAGGGGGAAAAAACATGGCTTAGAATTTAATTGATTAGTAAGTGGATTCTCGGAAATCCAACAATTTTGGAGAAACTTTGTGGATAGTTTTGTAATTCACCAATCACATCAACATTTGTTCTGATGTGAATATCAGTGGTTGAGTGATTCGGAGGAAGATTAAGCATCATTCTAAGAATTTTATTTTGCAAAACTTGTAATTTTTGTGTCTGACATTTTGCATCCATACAAAAAAATTTATTGAAAAATTACTTCAAAGATAATAAGCTTATTGGCTTTGTTTGAAAAAGACCTCATGGTTATAACAGGGTGAGTCTTTACTAGAATTTATTAATCTTCATAACTTAGAAATTATAAATCAGGGAAGTAAACCCACTTTTATACACAGAATTAGGGCAGAAGTGTTAGATCTTACCCTAAGAACATCATTTAAAAAAAAATTATAGGAAACTGGCATGTCTCATCTCATCGATCAGACCACCGCTATATTCTATTAGACCTTGAATAATCACCATTCTCTCTGAAAAATTCAGACAACCCAAATCCACAGATTGCTTTCTCCTTTCTTTTCTCAATTTGGTAAGTTTTTTATTCCACCAGGGAGTGGTTGACAGTCAACGCAAGAAGTCATGGATAATCTGGGTTGCTGCAATACAACCACTCCTTGGTCACGTCAGAGATATTGAAAGTATAGGCTAACTTGTGAAATCCTCAATATGACTATCTCTAATGCCTTCTACCAGGCTTTCCCAGAAAAATAATAAACTGGCAACCGACTTTCTCCCTGGTGAAATAAAAAACTTGCCAAATTGAGAAAAGATACGAGAAAGCTCTTCAATAAAGCTAAACGCAATGGTGAATGCGACACATATAGATACTCACTCAACATCTATAACCAAGAAATTAGAAGGGCCAAAAGAAAATCGTGGAGAAACTTCTGTCAAACAATCAATAACACCAGGAGTTGCGGCCGCCTTTGCAAAGTACTCTAAAAGCAGCACACCAATCCTAATGGCTTTGAAAACAACTAGATGGCACTTACGCCGAAAACGGGCTGCACATGCTAGCGCCCTAAGCTGAAACACATTTCCCAGACTTCGTGGTCACTATAGTACGTCATGACATCCCTCTTCAGAAAAGAATGACTAGACCGCTCCGAAAGGACTGGAAAAGGTCGAAGGAAATTTTTCATGAAGGAAAAATAATTTGGGCAATCAAATCATTTCAATCCTTCAAAGCCCCCGGAGAAGATGGAATCTCTCCAGCGTTACTACAAAAGGGCATTCCGCAATTGCTACCCGTACTAATTATGTCCAAGGATATGCAGATAATATAGCTTTCTTAACCAGAGGCAAATTCGAAGACACAATCTCGAACCGCCTCCAGAGGGCTCTAAAACTAGTCGCTGAGTGGTGCACGAGGGTTGGCCTCAGGGTTAACCCCAAGAAGAGAACTATAGTTGCAGTCTTGCAAAGAATGCGAGAAAGACAAAAACAGCAACACCCTTTGGTGCATCAATAGAGTTTTCGTCAAAGGTTTAATATCTAGGAATCACACTGGATGAAAAACTTGCATGGAACTCGCACCTCACCAAAACTATCGACAAAGCAAGGATCTCACTGATGACCAGCAAAAGTCTACTTGGTAAAAACTGGGGACTCAACCCCAAAATGCCATTATGGATGTATAAGGCAATAAATAGACCTATTATCACTTACGCAGCCGCCACTTGGTGGTATAAAGCTACGCAGAGGTCTGCCCAGACTTAACTTAATGAAATACAAAGACTAGCCTGTGTGTGTACAACCGGTGCAATGAACACAACACCACCGACTGCTGCACTTGAGATCCTTATCCTTAACATCCCACCACTTCATCTAGAACTCATAAAACAAGCTATGGAAATGCCTACACGCTCGACACAGAAGATCAAACAAATTCCAATTTAGTCCATCCATTAGAGGAACTCAAAAAACACGTACCACTTGGAATACATCTAACGGACAAATGCTTGCCACGTTACAACTTCCAACACCACTTCAAGGTTACATTCCCGGAGCGCTTAAATTGGGAACAGAACAAACCAACATTTGTCAAAGATTCCTATATATGGTATACCGACGGATGCAAAACAAATGACGGAGTTGAAGCGGGAGTATACGGTCCTCGCACCAATACTAACCTATATGCTAGTATGATATATGCAGTCCGTATTTCGGGCGAAAATTCATGCAATAAAACTCTGCATTCGAAAGAATTTAAACAGACACAACGAATAAAATCAATTACATTATCTCTAACAGCAAAGCAGCTCTACTTGCAATAAACGCATTTTAGATAACATCAAAACTAGTGTGGGATTGTCTTCGACTCCTCCTAATACTGGCCACTACCAACTAAGTACATTTACATCACAAAAAGATGTGGAAACTTGGCTAGAAGAGAAAAAACTTCACTTCTGGAGGGAGACTGAAGGAAACAGACAAGCAAAAAACTTCATGCCAAACAGTTAACACAAAAAAACGAAACACCTACTACAACTTAGTAGAAGTCTAGTCTCAGGCTTCCTTAAGGGGCACAGTCGTGTTAAAAAAAACCTTACTATTATGGGAACAGCGCAAGACAATAATTGCAGATTGTTCAACGAGGACGAAGAAATAGCGGAGCAAATACTACCTGACTGCAACTGCTTAATACCAGCTTGTCAACGTTATCTAGGAAAAGTTTACCTTTTACAGGCCGCAGTGATCTGGAATAAAATACACCACCTCCAACCCCCAATATAATCTTAGCTAAGGGGTATAGCATATTTATAGTTGTGGTCAGATTTGCGCAGGGTTCTTACGGTACATTTCTTAAATATAAGTTTCCTATCAAGATGTATGCCCAGATATCTTACCGTTGGAACCCAATTCACACTTATAAAGGGTGATCCATTTCGAGGTTCCCTACTTTTTTAAAGAAAAAACACAGAAAATTCAAATTTAATGGAGAATGTTTATTATCATTTGAAAGAACATTCTTTGGCATTTATTTTTTGAAGATTATGTCTATCAAATGTTGGCCATTGCTACGTCGCAGATGGTCCATCCGTTGAGTCCAATTTTCGATCACTCGTTCGAGCATTTCGACTGGTAAATGGCGAATGACACGCGTGATGTTTTCCTCCAAGGCCTGAATCGAAGCGGGTTTGTCGGCATAAGCTTTTGACTTTACATATCCCCACAGGAAAAAGTCTAACAGTGTGATATCTCACGATCTTGGTGGCCAATCGATCGGCCCAAAACGTGAAATTATGTGCTCACCGAAATGTTCTCTCAATAAGTCCATTGATTGAAGCGATGTGTGGGAAGTGACGCCGTCTTGCTGAAACCAAATGTCGCCGAGATCACGAGCTTCAATTTCAGGCATCAAATAGTCGGTTATCATGGCACGATAACGGTCGCCATTGACGGTTACGTTTGCACCGGCTTAATTTTTAAAGAAATATGGACCGATGATTCCACCGTCCCACAAACCACACCAAACCGTTGTTTTTTCTGGATGAAGTGGCAGTTCTTCAATCTCTTCAGGCTGCTCTTCGTCCCAAATGCGGCAATTTTGTTTGTTTACATACCCATTGAGCCAGAAATGGGCCTCATCGCTAAACAAAATTTGCCTCGAAAACGTCGGATCTTCTTGGAACTTTTCAAGAGCCCATAGAGCGAAGCGATGTCGCTTGGGAAGGTCGAGCGGCTTCAGTTGTTGCACAAGCTATATTTTGTACGCTTTCAATATAAGATCTTGACGTAAAATGCGCCAAGTCGTTCCATACGTCAGTCCGAGTTGCTGCGAACGGCGCCGAATCGACTCTCTACGGTCTTCGTGTACACTCTCAGCTACGGCCGCTATATTTTCTTCACAGCGTGCTGGACGTGGTCTATTCGGTCGAATATTATCCAATAATGAATGCTGGGTCTCAAAATGGATGATGGTGTTGCGAATAGTACGCTCAGTAGGTCGATTATGTTGACCATAAGTTGAGCGAAGTGCACGAAACACATTCCTCACAGAACGTGAATTTTCATAATAAAGTTGAACAATTTGTAAACGCTGTTCACGCGTAAGTCTTTCCATTATGAAATGCCAAACAATACTAAACAAAAATAACATGACAGCATGACACGACTCACACGTGATCTGTCAAAAAAGGCTATTGAAAAAAGTATCTCTACTTGGATCACCCGTTAGTATTAATCAGCTAAATATTGCTTCGAAGAAAACAAGTCTTTCGTTTTCTGCTGAAGAGATAGCTTACACAGTTTATTAATATATCAATCGCTTGTTGTAAATTTTATCATCCGCATAATATATGCTTTACAGTTAGGAAGTCTCGGAACATTTTAGAAGAAAATAAAATCTATCTTAACGTGTCTCTTTAAAGGCCTTGTGAACTTAAAGTCGAAGTCGACCAATTTATCGGAGCCGTACAAAGTTAACAAATAAAAAATAAAAAATAACAAAAGCAAAAAGCGAAATCAAATAGCCTCAGTAAATAACTGAATTGGTAAAGGAGAAAAGAAAAGCGCATACAAAATTGCAGCAGAAGGACAACAGGAATTTTAAAACAAACAAGCACTGGCTGAACTGTGCTACGAAATACGAAAATTGCAACTAAACAAAGCTCCTGAATACGTTTTAATTATGGGACAGTTTATCTTATAAATGCTTCGCTAAGATTATTATACATTTCACGACAATGGAAAGTAGGAGAGGTCAAATTGGTTCCCTTAGCCGGGAAAATACTAATACCTATTTTACTAATTATGTCATAAACTGTAAGGGAAATCATGTGGCAAACTATCGCGTTTGCGAATTAGCTGAAGAGGTTAAGGAAATGTCCAAACCGCAGCGAGAAAAGATAATTAATAGTAAAGTGTTGTCAAAACATCGGCCACAGAAGTATGCTGAAGCGTTATTCCAAGCTAATAAGAAAATCGATACAGCGGCTGACCCAGTCAAACAAGTTTTTTCTGCAATTCTTGCTGGACTGGAAGAACAAAGTTGTATTAATAAACGCATATTTGAAAAGTTTGACGAACTTGATCATAAGCTTCATAGCAGGCGCGATATAGTAAAGAAAAAATTGATACCCATTATGGAATTAAACAGAATGACCACCCCCAAAGAGGTACAAACAAATCAATTGAACGACGAAAAAATGTAAGGGAAACGTATAAGCTGCCGAGAGAAAGACATTTAAAAGAAAAGTCGTCGACTGCCGGATCGAAGTAATGAAGTGTAAGAATGAAAGGATATATTGCTTATCATTAATGTCACACTTGGGAAGGGGCTAGAGGCGCAGCGTGTTTGTTTTTAAAAGACAGAATTGAGCATTAACTCATGATATTGCGTCTGCAGGGAAATGGTAAAAAAAAATCACCAGTATTTTCAACTCAATAACGCGGAACTTTGTTGGCAGTGGTGATTTTAATGCAAAACACACCTTCTGGAGTTCCCGATGTATTACACCAAAAGGAAAAATTCTCTATGAATCCGGTATGCAATTTAGAATAGACTTTTACTCATCAGGCAAACAAATTGGCCTAAGGCTACGGCAAAAACTCCAGACTCTTACATTTTAAAAGGGATTCCCGAAAGCTTTGTTAAAATTGAAGAATGTTGTGATCTGTCTTCTGATCACTCGCCTATCATTTTGACAATTAGCGGCTGCCTATTGGATAATGAGGGCCCACCCAGACTTACTAGCGAACTAGGACTCGTTAAGAAAGGACTTTTTTTTTCCAAGGGTAGGTGGAAAATCTTCCATGAGACATTATGAGGACCGGCTGCGCGTGCTCATAATAATGTGATTTAAATATTTCATTACGTTTGGCAGGAAACCTCCCTGCGGAAGCATCTGCTTATACCGATAATAGCATGCGGTTACATTTTATTGCGCTAATTCAAATGGTTTTATCCTTTGTAATCGGCGCACAAGATTTCTCTGATCTAGAATCTCTAGTATAGCGTCATTGCAATGGCCAATTAGGCGAGTGTGTTGTTTGCGCGCGAAATTTCATATTTCGTCTTCAACGGCAGTTATACTTAGATATCTGTGGATATCGGCGTTTCTGATATACCATGGAGCATTTACGATTTGTCTTAGGACTTTATTTTGGAAAGTCTGCAAATGTTAACATTACTTGGTTTGGTACAACCCCAAAGTTGTATACCGTACGTCCAAACCGGATTTAGAACTTGCTTGTATAAAAGCAGCTTGTTTTGCAAGCTGAGTTCAGAAAATCTTCCAATCAGCCAATGCATTTGATTAAATCTTATAACGAGCTCCTCGCGTTTCTTCTTAACATGCGATTTCCATTTCAATTTTGCATCCAATGTCATTTCCAAGTATTTGGCCTCGTTTGCGAATGGAATTTGTACCGATTCAATATAAATGGGTAGATTGCTTACATTTCTGTAAGTAAAATTAACGTGCGTTTATTTTGTCTCGTTAAGGACAATACGCCAAGTTTTTATCCGCAAGCATATTCTGTTGATAGATCGTTGAAGCTTATTTGTCGCGGACTGAATCGAATTGTCTACAGCTAGAATAACCGTATCATCCGCGAAAGTTGCTACGATTGTATCCTCTTCTTGCGGGATATCGCGAGTATATAATAGGAATAAAATCGGACCCAGAACACTTCCTTGTGGAGTACTCGTTCCCGTGTTTAACACGAAAGAGTCTGTCATCTATATAAGAGCTTAGGATCTCATATAATTGCTTGGATGTCAAGGAAAACACTAGAACACATTTTTTTCTAATCTAGTGCTTTTTCAATTTCGTTGGTAATTCTGTAAACTTGGTCAATTGTAGAGTGCTTAGTTCTGAATCCGAATAGGTGATCCGGTATTAATCGGAGTTCTTCGATGATCGGATGTAATCGCTTCAATATGAGTTGTTCAAATATCTTCGACATTATTGATAGAAGCGATATAGGTCTATAGGATTTTTTGTCATCTGGAGGTTTACCTGTCTTAGGAACCATTATCACCTCAGCTATCTTCCATTGCCGGGGAACATACAAAAGTCTAATAGAAGTGTTCATGAGATAAACAAATTTAAGTAATGCTTTTCTGGGCAGCTCTTTAAGGACCTGTCCCGTAATTAGATCATATCACGGAGCCTTGTTTAATTTAAGTTTTTGTATTTCAAAACAGAGTTCGACCAGCGATACTCGTCTAATTTGAAAATTGTCAGATACCGTGATAGGAACAGTATCTTCAACCAACGCTTCATCGTCAAAAGGTTTGAACGTCTCTTCAAGGTGTTCGGCAAATATTTCGGCCTTTTCCTTGTCTCCTTTCGCCCATTCCCCGTTATTTTTCCGGATGGGTGGCGCTTGCATCTTTGGCTTTTTCATGCCTTTCATAGCTTTCCAAAGCGAATTGTTAAAAGTTTTTTCCGCCGTTAGACTTTCGAGATACATTGAGATTTCACGATTTTTAAAGTCTCCTTTGAGTTTGCTGGAAATTATTTAAAATTGTTTCATCCTGCGGAGCGCGAGATTGCTGCCATCTTTTACGCGGTCTTCGTTTTTCCTTTACTAAATCAGTAATTTCGCGGGGATATTTTTTTAGAAGATACATCTAGAGCCCCAGAAGGTGTCCAAGGGGGACGCCCCGCCCCACGCTCGTTCCTGATACCAGGCATATATCAATATCGTTTTTGTGAAGGAATGCTTCTAACTCGTCGATTTTATGGAGAAGGCCATTCGCGTTCCATATAACTACTTTAAATATTATATTTAAGCTTATAAAGCTTTTTATAATTTAAACAGGAGTTGGTGTGCCTCGAAAATTATTTTCGAGCTTGTCCAGTTTCGCGAACATACGCTTGTTAATTTGGCTTTGCTCTTCAAGTCTCGCAAGAATTGCGGAAAAAACTTGATAGACTGGATCAGGCGCCGTATTAATAACTCGATTGCTTGCTGGTATCACGGCTTCAGCGTACGTTTGCGGGCCGCGATTCGTCGAGTTTTGTACCTTAATTTTCCGTACTATCGTCAGCGGTGGTTTGGACATTTCCTTAGCCCTTGTTTTAAGTTCTTTAGAAAGTTTTCTTTTTTGAATTTATCTTTGGGTCGGTTTTCGATGGGTAAAGGCTTTTTCTTTATCAAGTCGCACCTTTTCTGCAGCTCTTTAGCTTCACAGCCGCGATAGTTTGCCGGGTGTTTTCCTTTGCAATTAACGCAAGTCGGCGAATCTTGTTTTTTAGAGCACACTCTTCCGATAAGTGTTTACCCGCGCATTTAACGCGGTTCCTTTTGGCAGTATGCGTGCGTATGGTTATAGCCTTGGCAGCGTTTATACTGAGGGACTAGTCTTCTATTAGCATGAATAACGGAAGTCCGCGCTTAACTATAACTTCGTCTTCTCCCTCAGTTTGTCGCTTTTCTTTCTTTATTAAATCAACGGCATCGATTATATTGAAACCTTTAGTTTTAAGGTTTTGCAGGACGTCGTCTTTGCGGCACGAAGAATGAAGTCCTCTGGCGACAACTCGGTGTGGCATTGGATTCCTTCTGAATTTAGATATCCGGAAACTACGCGATACGGTAACATTAATTTTCCAAATATTGTTATTTAGAGATGTTACTTTAAATGTTGTTTTTAGGATAGCCTTTAGAATATTATAAACTTTTAGTATAATCTGAAATTACAATAGCCGTTATTGGAGGCGGAAGGTGTGTCTTGTTTTGACTTTATTTCGACCTCGGTTCATTTTCATCGTTAGCCGAAAGCACCGTTTCAGAATTTCCTTTTTTGGAACCTCAATTTCTGGTGAAGAACCCGCTTTTCGTTTTTTGCTCGGTCGCCTCTTTGTGACCCAATCAACTGGACTGACAAAAACAAAAATCGAAATCAAATATCCTCAGGAAACAACGGAATTGTAAAGGAGAAAAGAAAAACCCTTAAGAAATGGCAACAATCTCGGGCTCCACAGAATAAAGCGATATTAAATAATCTATGCAGCACTTTAAAAAAAAGATTCAGGACTTTAAAAATCGCGAAGTTTCTCCATATCTTGAAGGTCTCACCGCAGACAAGAGTTCGAACTACTCGTTGCGGAAGCTATGAAAAGTATCAAAAAGGCAAAAGCGCCAGCGCCTCCTATCAGAATAAATAATGGCGAAAGGAGACAAAGAAAAAGCTGAAATTTTTGTCGATCACTTAGAAGACGCGTTTAAGCCCTTTAACGATCAAGAGGTTAGATATGGTTTTAGCGGGGATACCTGAAAATTTTAAAATTAAAAGTGGATCACTAGCTGAACTGTGCTATTAAATACATAAATATATATACATAATGGTCCCAAGGACGTGATATTTCCCATATGATAAAAAATCGTATAGACCAATATCTATTTTACCTATTATGTGAAAAGTTTTTAAAAAATTACTAAAACGGTTACGTCCGAATATCGAAAAGCGCCGATTAATTCGTGATCACCAATTCGGGTTCAGAATTAAACACGCTACAATCAACCAGGTTTATCAAATAACCAATGACATTGAGAAATCCTTTAAGGAGAAAAAATTATGTTATAGCGTTTTTCTCGATGTCTTTTCGCTTTTGATAAAGTATGGCATACGGGATTGAAACATAAGCTAAAATTAGCCTTTCCCAAACAAATGTATGAGATATTTAGTTCTTATATAGCAGACAGACTTTTACGTGTTAAGCAAAAGTTTCTTAATGTTTCTAATCTTTACTCGAGTTTGGGGATGATACCGCTATATTTTCCGTGTGTAGTACGGTTGAATCAGCAACAATTAAGCGTCAACAGGCTATCAACAGCGTTTTTGGGTGGACAAAGACTTGGCGTATTGTCCTTAATAATTCAAAAGCTACGTATTTAATTTTGCTTAAAGAAATGTAACCGCGCTACCCATTTTAATAGAATCCCAACAAATCCTGTATGTAAATGAAGCAAAATATTTAGGAATGACATAAGATGCGAAACTAAAATGGAAATCACACGTAAAAAAGAAACTTAGTCGGTTTGCCAAACTCAACATGCAAAAAAAGCTACTTTTACACAAGCAATTCTAAAACCAGTTTGGAAGTATGGTATACAACTTATAACAACAACAAATAACATACAAATTTTACCATCTTTTCAATATTAAGTGATAATAACAATTGTAAACGCCCCGTGGTATATGCGAAATAGTGATATCCACAGAGATTTGAATTTGGCAACCGTCGAAGATAAAATAAAATCATTTGCGCATAAGCAACAGACTCGCCTTCGCGGTCATTGCAATAACGAAATGATGTATATTTTGAATGATACAAATTTAGTGCGCCGGCTTCAACGGATAAAACCATTTAAATTAGCGTAATGAAATTTAACCTCGCGTCTTATGGTGCAAGCAGGTGCCTCCGATGGGAAGCTGCCTGGTAAACGCAAATATAAATTACTAAATCTAAACTACTATATAAGAAATAACCTAGTTGTAGTATAAATATATTTGAAAAGAGGTGCTTTTAGTGATTACAAAACTCACACTATTATAAGCACGTACGGTCGATCCTTATAGTGACTTATTAAAGATTTTTCACCTACACTCGGGAAAAAAAATACTAATTATGTCAAAAGTATTTTAAATTTTTTTTACTAAAACGGTTTCATCTCATTATCGAAGAGCGCCAAATAATACCTGATTACCAATTCGGGTTCAGAATTAAACACAGGTTTATAGAATGGCCACTGAAATTGAAAAAGCCCTAAGCCAAAATATGTTAAGTAGAGGAAGAATGCACAATTGTAGCAACGTTTGCCGATAATACCGCGATATTAGCCGTAAGTAATACGGTTAAATCAGCAACGGGCGTTTTTGAGTGGACGCATTTTTGTAAATTACGCTTCCCATTTTCATAGACTTCGTACAAATTCCGTACGCAATTGAAGCTTAATATCGTCGACATAAAGGTAAAACTCATTTAGTATAAAATATGTAAAAAAAAATTTATAAACATATATAAATTTATTCACTTTCCACAACTGAAAAAAAATAAGGATGCATTACTGCCATATTTACAATTCTTAAGGGATACATAAAATTATAATACTCAGTATGTACAGGCAGAGAGACCTAAAACTGTCCGTAAATTAAGTTATTTCCTTTTGTCTGTTTTGTTAGTTTTTGTAAGTTTTACCTTTGAACAGACGATATTTGGGAATGACATTGAATGACGTGAACCTAAAATGGAAATCGTACGTAAGAAAGAAACGGGAAGAGCTTGTTATTAAATATAATCAAATGAATTAACTTCTTGGTCGGTTTGCCAAAATCAAGCTGATCCTATACAAGTAAGTTCTGAAAGCGGTTTGGACGTTTGGTATACAACTTCGGGGTTGTACCAAAGCAAATAAAATCAATACCTTACAAACGAAATAGTGATATCTACATAGATTTGAATGTGGCAACTGTTGAAGCTTAAATAAAATCATTTGCTCATTAATATATATTTTGAACGATACAAATTTATTGCGCCGACTTCACGCTAGCTAGTTGCTTTTCTTTTATTTATTTAGAATATTTCCAATATGTCCACTTTGAATGCGCATTGACCACTAAAAAATGGTTCTGCAAAATCAATGTGGATTCTTTGTCATGGAACGGGTAGGTATTTTCATGGTTGTTGGATCATTTACGATGTTTGGTTTCGAACACTTCTCCAAGTAAAGCATTTTTGTGCTAAGTCTTCTATATCAAGGTGCGGCCACCAGACATAACTTTGTGCCAAAGCCTTCAATTTTACGATCCCAACGTGGGGCTCACGGATAGTATAAATTTCTTAAAGGTCTAAAATTTGTACCATTTGTTAAGGAAAATTAATAGTCTTTGCCTTGGAAGCCGGCGTTACCTCCATCATCTCTACTTATCTCCTCTGTTTTTGGGTAACGGCCACCGTATCGATTTGCTGCATGTGAAAATAGGGGTCGTCGTCCGCATCTTTTGGTTGACTCGATTGTAGGGGGAACGAGGTATTCAAAAATCTTCCACAGTAGTTCACAAGACCCAGCCAATTTCTGACTTCAGAAATATTTCTCGGAGCAGGTGCATCAGTTATTGCCTGTAATTTGTCCATTGTTTTTCGGAGTCCTTTATATGAAATTATGTGTCTAATAATATGTGAGCTAATACGAAGCTCCACATAATTTAACTGGCGACGCACTTCTATAAGGCTCCACTGTGGAAGACCGTATGTTCCTCCCTATTATATTTTTCACATGAGGAATCGGAAAATGGTCATTTATAAGAACTTTGTACAAGTTAATTTTATAATCTGCGCATAATCTTATTGATCCGTCTTTCTTCATGACTTCATGGCACTACCGGTTTACCCCATATGAGTGAAACGCTAATTTCGTATCACCGGCTTGATTTAAATTCGGCAATTCGACATTAAATAATTTAATCCACTCTCTCCCAAAAATTGCAATCAGTTTACGCGGCATAACATAAATATTGGCATTTGCGGGTTTGTTACAGTATCTCACCTACACTGTCGTATACCAAACGATTTAAATTGTCTCGCCAGTATACGTCTGATATGGAACATTTGATTTATACATATTTTTTGTAGGCCATGTATTGACCAATTCCAGATAGGAAATTCATGACACTGCCACGCCCATGTCCAACGCTAGCTGCTTTGAAACAACATCTATATCTCGGCTTTCTTCTCTCCTCAGACAGAACATACCTTCTGAATTCTAGCTGATTCATTTAGTATTCGTCTTACTCCTCATCGTCTGTATGTTCCTTGCGAGTGCAGTTGATTTTGTTTATTAAATATCTTATGCAGACTGTTCGATTATGCTTGCAAGCGTTTGCTAAATGATCCTTATCACCGCATCGAAGACAATAGTTTGAATTCGATGACACTTGTTTTTATGTACTACCGACAGCTTTCCGATTCCTGTCGTTATGTGAATAATCTATAGTGTTTGGCATATTTGTAGCTGATATTTGATTTTGGTAATTATTCAGGGCAGTAGCTTATAAATTCTGTATTTCTTTGGAGTCTTTCTGAGGCGTCTCCATTGCGAGAGTGGCCGTGACACAGTCTACGAACATTTTGTTCGGCTCTTTTAATTGGATTAGTATTTAATGTACATTACGAAGAGACTGCAATTGCTTTGAATCCATTGTAAATTATGTTATTTGATCTCAAGCGCTGGATTTGGTCTGATGCACTAGTAATTGGCTTTCAGTGAATCCTCTTAAAACCACGGTTGTTCGCTTTGGTCTGATGCACTAGTAATGGGCTTTCAGTTAATACTCTTAAAACCAAGGTTGTTCTCTTTACGAGAAGGAGAATCGTCACTGGTCTGTCCCATCTCGTGCTTAAAGGTGTCAGCATCATCGAATCGAAAACCGATACAGCACTGTCGACTTTCTGGCAGTGTAAATCTTTTGGTAAGACATGGGGCTTGTCTCCGAAATGGGTCCTTTGGATCTATACGGCCATGACTAGACCGCGACTCTCATACGCATCAGTTGTTTGGTGGAGCCCTTCCTCGATACCCCCTCGATTTATATATCATGGTGTGTACGCTAAAAACCATCTTTCGCTTAACTAGAGGTGGATTTTGGTACCATGCGCACTCGAAGAAGATCTTGCTCAAGAATTATCCTTTGAGCCCTGGATATGGCGTCTGATGCAATGACACCAGAAATCCTTCTGCGAAAAAACTACCACGTCAACTTTCCACAGATTGAATTGAATGCCATCGTATTTTCATGGATGGCTCCAAAACTTGGCAGGGGTCTGGTGCTGGAGTCTTTGTGGTACGCGATGACAGACGACTTTACTGCATTAAAAGCGCTGGTAAACCCTCTTACCTCGTCCAAGTTAGTGCTAGAACTCAAGATTTCTCTGAGTTTGGTCGGAAGACTGAACACATTGAATATTGTCTGGGTACCAGGTCACACTGCCATTCAGCGAAATGAGATCTTGGATGAACTTACTAGGCTAGGTTCAGAAGAAGTTTTCTCAGGACCCGAACATGTGTTGGGTCTGCCTACATCTTGAGTCATGTCTTCAATTGATTCTTGGGTTTTTCGTGAACACAAGATTCTGTGGCGCTATTGCGGTGGATGAAGACAGACTAAACTACTTCGCCCGGACATTTGCAAAAGGTCAGCATATTATCTCTGAGGAGAATCGACTGTAGGCTGCTTGTAGGCGTCCTTTCGGGCCACCAAGCTTTTGCTTAATACTTAAATGTGTTGGGCTTAAGCGACACCTCTACCTGTCCTGCTTTCGGTGAGGAGGATGACACACCAGAACACTTTCTCTGCAATTGTCCGGCCTATGCTCGCATCAGGTGGCGGATTTTCGGGGCTGGCGTGGTAAGTGCCGAACATCTAAGCTCGTTATCTCTGAAGCTCCTTCTCGGTTTTCTTCAAAGACGGAAAATGAAGTACATTAATGTAAGGTGTCTGAATAGTAGTACAATGGACCTGTAGTTGTGTCTGAGCGCTCCTTCGGGTAGTAGCAACCTCCGACAAAAAACAAAAACAAAATGGACATATCTGGTTCTGTGCACTTATTATATATTTGGTATTAGTTAACATAATTTACAATCAGAAAATTAATGTCGAAATGTTTCCTGTCTATCGTTGTTTTATATATATATAATAATTAAGAATTTTTTCGTCGCCAAAGGACTTTCCGCACGTACCCCGAGCCACAACGGGAAGCAAAAGCTTCGAGGAGAAAAATAATAATCTCCTTACAAAGCTTTATTCGAACTGCCCTAAAATGAGCTGAAAATGGAGTTAGACCAGCTTAAAGTCGAGAATAAGGCACTTAAAGAATATTTGAAGCAAAAGCACTATGAAGTTTACATATCAGTCCAGATCGCCGCGACTACTTCACGAATGAAGAAGAGTTAGCTGAGACCAAACAAAAACCTAAGACCGGTTCCTCACCAGAAATTTTAGTGGTTAAGAAAATCAAACCCTTACCATTAAGCACCTAACAATTGATTGCCCCAAAGTAAACGAAATTTGTAATGAATTGTGTAATAAAAACTTCAAAATTCTCCTTTTGGTTACCTCAGAACACAATATAAAAAATGTTTATAACATACTTAAGAAATTTAATTTAGTAAACAGTATTTAGTATAGTAATAACATGTAAGGTTTCAGCCGTAAGCCTTGGTAGCTAGTACTGTTAATTTTTAAGTATTATCCTGTACATTAATGTAAGTGTAATAAATGTAATAAAAATAATTATAATAATGTGTGGAAAATCAGTGTTAGCGACCCCGACAGTTGCCGCGCTGTTCTTCAAATACTAAAAACTGAGAAAATCCAATGGTACACTTACAAAAATAAGTCAGAAAGGCCACACCGAGTAGTGGGCAGAGGACTTCATTCTTCGTGCTGGAGAGCCGATGTTTTGCTTGACCTTAAGACCAAAGGTTTAAAAATTATCAACGCAGTTAATCTAATTAAATACGAGAAAATTAAAAAGAGAAGCGAAAAACTGATAAAGATGTGGAAACTTTAGTTAAGCGCGGAATTCCGCTATTCATGCTAAGCTTCAAAAAGTCAGAAGACATTTAACAAATTTACAATTTAAAAAGGATCCTGAACATCGTAGGTAAAATTTAACCGATGCGTAAAACGACTAGACTCATCCCTTAATGCAGGCATTGTCAAGGGTATAACCTACAAGACAAACGCATATTGTCAGAAAGACCTGTGTTGGGTTAAATGCGCCGCGAAACATGTGGTTATAGTTTCCAGTCTTGAAAGACAGGATTTATCAACCTACATAAACTGTAAGGTAAATTATGCAGCAAACTATCGCCGTTACGAAGTAGCTATTGTCAAAAAGACAGCTTCAAGGCAGGCGCGATATAGTAAAGAACAATTTGTTCCCGTTGGAATTAAAAAGAATGACAAACCCAAAAGAGGTAGAAACAAATCAATTTAACGACGAAGAAATGTTTAAGCTGCCGAGAGAAAAGAAAATTGGTAATAGAGTATTGTTAAAACTTCGGCCACAGACATATGCTGAAGCGGCATTTCGAGCCTAGTCAAACAACTCTTTCCTGCAATTCTCGCTAGACTGAAAGGACGAAGTCGTATTAATAAACGCATATTTGAAAAGTTTATCGAGCTCGGCAAATAACTTCGAGGCGAATATTAACGAAAAATTAAAATAAAAACATAAGGAAAGGCTACAGTCCGCTTGGGGCGAAAAGTATGATACCCTATCCATATCCCTATATTCCCCAAAGAAAAAAGCATTAAGAAGCTAGCATTTTATTTCATTCTATTATTAAAAAAAAATGTTTTTTTTTAAAAACGCCCCCAAAAAATGGGCGTGGCCAAAACCTTTGTATGGGCGATATGTTGGAAAAAATATTGGGTAAATATCTTGTCAAACATTTTTTTTCGCTTTCTATCAAAATTTTCAAAGAAAACAGCCCACAAAAAGTAGGCGTGGCAAAAAACTTTATATGACAAACTTATAAAGAAGGGCAGTGCCTACACATCTTGTGAAGGTTGTAACACTCTATCACTCTAACTTTAGCTTTAAAACGGTTTTTTCGAAATTGTGGGCGTGGCAGTGGGCGTATTCAAAACCGTTGAACACTTTACCATTTCGGGACCCTAAGGAGTATATGCTCTAAATTTTAGCTTCCTAGCATAAATTTAAAGGCCTCAAAAGTTGATACGGACGGACGGACATTGCTAAATAGTCTTAGGATTTGGTGCTGATCATAAATATATATACTTTTATGGGTCTACGACGAATATTAAGGGGTGTTACAAACTATGTGTCAAAATTAATATACCCTTAGGATAGGGTATAAATAGTAACGTCGAATGCGTAACGCCTACAAAAGACCGACGAACTTGAAGTTTATACAAATGATTTCGACATATGCTTGATTTCTGAAACCCATCTTACGAAGGAATCAATTGCAAAAATTAAAGGATATAGTGCCTATCATGCATACCAACCTTTGGAAAGGGATAAAGGTGGAGTGTTTTTATTTATAAAAGACACCGTTGAGCATTCACTGAGCACAATAATATAAATGGGATTTCAGAAAATTAAGTTAAAGTTGCAAAAAGTTTCGATCAGTCTTCTGATCACTCGCCTGTCATTTTGAGTATTAGCGGAGGCCTATTAAAAAAGGAGTTCCCAAACAGACTTACATCACATCAACTAACTGGGACTCCCTTAAAAAATACTGCTAAAATAAAATTGATCTTAACGTGTCCCTTCAAACGCCATTTTAACTTGAAGTCTCGAAGTCGATCAATTTATCGGAGTTCTTAAAAGTTCAGCCTACTCCTTACAAAAAGTAACAATAGTAAAAGAGAATTAAAATTTCCTCATGAAACAACTCAATTGGCAAAGGAGAAAAGAAAAGCGCGTAAAAAATCGCAACAATCTTGCGCTCCGCAACATAAAACGACATTTAATAATCTTTGTAGCACTTTTAAGCTATAGAGGTTGTGAGGTGGCTAAAACACAACAAAACATAAGAAATAAAAAACTGAATCTAGATCAACGAAGCAAAAGGCTTAAGAAGAAGTAAGCCAAACCAAAAAAAGATCAGGTGTCATTTACCCGTGCATGGAGCGACACCTTGGCGTGGTGTGCGGGCTTAAGCCGTCTCAAAACCTTTTATCCGGATCAACACTGCGAGGAGTAGGCTGTAAGTGAAGCTTACCACTGGCTTACCAAGTGCAGCAGGGAGTAAACCCGTAGAATTAAATCCCACTTTGAAGTCAACGTGTTGAGGTACCCGTGCTGAGGAATGCATGATTGGTAGTGGTTAAAGAACCGGTCGCGAACGGTCCCCTACGACGCTCAGGCAAGGTCGGTTGTATAAGTGCCTTATCACGGTAAGCCCTCACTCAGAAACAAAAGGAGTATACCATGTGCGCATTCCTAGACATAGAAGGAGCGTTTAACAACATTAAAGCAGATGCAATCATGCACACCTTGAGAAACGCTCATCTGGATAGCAGTCTATGCGACTGGATCGGGATCATGCTAGGTGCACGTCAGATTAAAAGTTACCTAGGTGACACATGTATCGTACGGGAAGTTAGTAGGGGAACACCACAAGGAGGTGTTCTTATGCATACTGGTAATGGATGCGCTTCTAAAGCAACTAGTGAAGGCTTCATCGTGAGTGCATACGCAGACGACGTAGCAATCCTGGTCCCAGGCAGATTTTCCTTAATCCTCAGCGAACGACTCAGCTATGGGCTCCATATTGTCGGTAATTGGGTCGTGGACCGAGGGGGTCAATTCACCCAAGACAGACGTCCTGCTGTTTACTAGGAAAAGGATCATTCCAACATTTAATGCACCAAGAATGGGAGGGAATGATCAAAAAATGTCCAGTTCAGCAAGATACCTGGGAGTTATCTTAGACTCCAAACTTAACTGGAGAGAGAATGTAGATGACCACGTTAAGCCGGCAAAACGCCTGTTGCAAAACATTCGGCAACAAATGAGGACTTAAACCACACATGGCACACTGGTTGTACACAATGGTTGTAAGGCCCATCCTGTCGTACGTTGCAGTTGTTTGGTAGAAGGCTCGGGAAAAGAAATATCTTCCCTCCAATATCACCAAAGTCCAAAGGGCGGCTTGCATGGGTATAACTGGGTCCCTAAGGACGACACCCATTGCAGCTTTGGAGATACTACTCGATCTCCTGCCATTAGACATTTACTGCAGCAGTAAGGCGGCTAAAACGGCCGTCAGACTTAGAGAGTGTGAACTCTGGGTCAGAAGACCATATGGACCCGCCTCTAAAGAACTCACATGGTGCGCCACTGCAAGCATACCAGAAACAGACTACCTACCTTCGACATTCACCTTCAGCAGGGGATTCAATACCAGAATACCGAAAAGATGTGAATGGGATGAGAACGTAGTCACGAAAAAGGAAGAGATTGCGATCTACACCGATGGCTCCAAAATGGACATCGGAACAGGCGCAGGAATCGTCTGTGAATCCCTAAGATTAAGCAAATCCTTCGGAATAAACGACGACTGCAGCGTTTTTCAGGCAGAGATAGCTGTCATTATTCAGGCTGCAGCCGAACTGAGAAGGCACTGCAATGCCAACAGGACGATCACCATCTACTCTAATAGTCAAGCGGCCATAAAAGCCATGAAATCAGATGTGGTGAAGTCAAGGGCTGTGAGCCAATGCAGGAAGTCGCTAGACGAGTTATCAGCGGTCAACACAGTAACCCTGTGCCAGGACATTCTGATATCCCGGGAAACGAGTAAGCGGACAAGCTTGCAAGATCAGGGTCAAAAATTAATGCATCACTGGCACTTGACTCAGTAAGAACACCGCTTAGCACCATTGCACACAAAATCGACACCGAGTCATTGAGTAGAACTAACCTACGTTGGACACAACTCGATACGTGCAGACATACAAAAGAGCTATGGCCAGCTGTCAACAAAATGAGATCAAAATTCATGACCGGGTTAAACCGCAAGGATATCCGAGTACATACAGGAGTCCTTATGTGTCACTGCGCTGTGGGTTTGCATGCGGAAAGGTTGGGCATACTGCAGAACGACTACTGCAGAAGCTGCAGGGACATTGAAGAAATAGATATATAAGGTTTATAAGGTTTACGACCTTAGGCAGATATTTTTATGATGAACTGGAGGATGTGGGCAAAGCCGAGCTAAAAGACCTACTCAGATTTGTATACAAATCGGGTTGGTTTTAAGAGAGCGTCACTTTGTGCATATACCAGCGGATGTTTTCTTATTTATTTTCAGGTGTTTTTCAAGTTCGAGGAGAGGTACCCAGATGAACACAATGGATCCAAATGCTGGTCTAAGTGAGCCGCGATTGAGGTCACAGGGGCACCCACCAACCTACATACCTACCTAGGTGTTATTACACGAGATGCACCCAAGACTAATTTTGCAGACTTCATTAAACAAAAGACACCTGCTAATATATCAAAGAAACAATCTCTCAAAGAAAGCGCAAAACCAACACAACATATTAAATAATTTAGTAAATCAAACCAAGCTATTATACTCTCAACGTAAAATTAACCGGTTAAAAACATGAAAACATGAGAGCCAGCTACTTCAAGAAATTCTGAACATACGACTTGAAGAGCAAAAAGCAACATATACTAAAATATTTGAGAAGTTCAACAACTAGACAAATAAATAAAGTTTAAAGTGGCTAAGAAACTAATATGAATATGAATAATGCAAAATATACCATACCTGGGCTAGAAGTTTACATTAATATCGTAAACGTAGACATATGTTTTATAACAGAAAGCCACCTCAGCAGCCAGGCAAAAGTTGAAATAAAATTGATATAATGTTATTCTGCCGTTCATCCATCAAACAAAGCAAGAGGTGGGTTTACGATATTCATCAAGGAAACAGTAAAATACGAAGAACACACGAAGATCGAAGACGAAAAGATGAAAGCTGTTACTATAAACATTCACTTGTCAAGAAAAGGGGACATAAAGATATCAGCTATATATTGTCCACAAGACAAAAAAAAATGTCAGCCAAGTTTTGGAAAAATTTATTATGGTCGGAAGTGATTTTAATGCCAAATATACCTTTGGGGGATCACTAATACAAAAGGTATATCTTCTTAGATGTAGTTAAAGCAATTGGCAAGGTTTGGCACCAAAAACTAGAATGTAAATTGAAAAGGGGATCTTCCTGAGGAATTCTATTGCATTCTTAAATTATATATTACCGACAGCTTTTTCCGTGTAAGATATAAAAATTAATACCCGAAAAAAATAACGGCAGGTGTACCTCAGGGTAATATCCTGGTCCAATTTTGTATCTTTTATATAAATAAGAGATTTGCCTGAACAAGCAACCAGCCACTTTTGCTGATGACACAGCAATAAAAGCAATTGGCGACAATGCGGACGAAGCAGCACCCAAACTACAAAGACCCATAATATCTATAGTAAGTGACTGGACGAAAAAATGGAGAATATTTAAAACCATTTCACCCTTTTAACCTCCATGACTTGGAGGATTTCTTAAAAAAAACGGCAGACGAGGTCCAGGTTGCTGGCGATTTGAACTCCAGAGCTCAAGAGTGGGGAATGCCAACTACAGACTCTCGAGGAAGGCAAATACTTGAGATAGCTGCGAGACAAGGCAAAAACGTAGTAAATGTAGGAAACACGCTGACCCCCAGGAGGCCAGGACAAAGAGGCACCATACCGGACGTAACCTTCGCCACGGAATCCACATCCGCAGGAATAAAAACTGGTGGGTAATAGAGGCTTACACGGGCAGCGATTATCCATACATTGTTTTTGATTTAGAAGCAAACCAACAAACTCCTATTTGGAACCTTACACTAGCCGAGCTCAGGATGGCCATCAATTTGAGAATAAAACCAAAGTGCGAGGGTCTCCTCCGAGACATAAACAGCGACTAGGGGCCAAGCCAACAAGGTAGTAATGCGGCCCAGACCGAGTTCTAGCGGAAGTAAATAAAAGTGACTGCCTAAACATGTCTTAACCTGCTACGCAACGTATACAACATCTGTCTTGAAGAAGCAGCCATCTCAAAGACCTGGAAAAAACAGAGATTCGTACTGATCAGCAAAGGAAAAGGAGACCCAGAATCCCCATCTTTGTACAGGACTCACAGATGCAGTACAAAGAGCAGGAGTCTTGGCAGAAAGGCAGTGTGGGTTCAGGAAAGGACGCTCTACAGTCGGAGATTTTGAAGAAGTGGTAAAGACTGCACGAACCGCCCAACAAGGAAGCCAGCGCTATAAGAAGATCGTTTTTGTGGAAATCCTGGACGTAAGAAATGCATTCAACTGAGCAAGGTAGAGCGACGAAAATAGATTCAACATCCCAGCTTATCTATTACACATGGTGAATGACTATCTCAGAGATCGGGAGCTCATTTACGAGACTAGAGAAAACCCAGGAAGAAAGGAAGTACATCTAACGTAGCTCAGAGATCATCTTTGAGACCAGACTTCTGGAATATCTTCTATGACGACAAACTGCGGATGGAGATCGTATCGACTTCCATATTGAAGTCATTAAGAGCTCATCTGGGATTGAGGCTCCACACAAAACTTATTTTCTGGTAACAGATGAAGTTTGCATCGGAACGAGCCTCCAGAGTTACAACATCACTCAGCCGATTAATGGGGAACATAGTTGGTCCAACGCCAAGCAAGCGCAGGTTATTAATGGCAACAACGTATGCGATTCTCCTATATGGAAGTGAGATTTGGGCAGAAGCGTTTCGACAGGAAAAGTATCGTATGCAGATGGCGGCGGTGTAAAGACGTGGTGCTCTACGCGTGGCTAGCTCTTACCGAACGCTACCGCAACCAACAGTCCCTGTAGTCTCAGGAGTGAGTCCCATCGACCTCCTTGCATCTGAAAAAAAGTACGTCAACGACAAAAAAGGCGGAAAACGGAGTGGAAGCGGCTCCGAGGAGGCAAAGGAAAGATGGACAGCAAACCTGATCAGGAACGTAGCTGAGTGGAATGACCGAAAACACGGGGAGGTAAAACTACTACGTCACACAGTTACTCACCGGACACGTATCTTTTAAGGCCTTCCTTCACAAGATCGGTAATAGAGGGTGGGAGAAGTCTTAGTTAAGGTATACCTTGCAGAAATCGTGCAAAAGGGAGTCGGACACACTGAAAAGACCAACGCCAAAAAAACTCCTTATTGTACATAAAGCATTCTCCTCCACCCAACAGGAAAAAAAGACCCGTATGGACATATCGAATTCAGCCTTGGGGAATGACAATCTATCAATCTATCTACACAGAGATCCAAGGGTAGAATATGTCAAAGATATATTAAGAAAATATGTGATCAAGCATTATGACCTAATCCAAGAACATGCGAATACTGCAATTCAGCACATGGTGGAAGAGAATAGAAATACATTAAGACGGCTTAAGAGATTGAAGCCAAATAATTTTTTTTACTAATTAGCTATATCGTATATGAATAACGACCTATTATAATTAGTTAGGGAAAACAAAGTATATATAAATAACTTCGCGTATTTAAATATTTTCGGGACTAGCCGTCAATCGTTTACAATTATATATTAAAGTAGAATTTGGTAAATGATTTTTTTCAGTGTCTTTCAAGATTTCCACCGACACTCGGGAAAAAAAAGATTCAGGACTTCAAAAATCTTGAAGGTCTTACCGCGGGTAAGAGTTCGAACTACTCGTTGTGGAAAGGAATGAAAAGTATCGAAAAGCCTCCTATCAGAAAAAATTATGGTGAATGGGCGAAAGGAGACAAAGAAAAAGCCGAAAATTTGCGAAATTTAACAATAAAATTTAATAATATTGCGCAACATGTGCTAAGCAGAGAGTTATCAAATGCATGAATTGGCATCACTGCTAAGCAGAGAATTCATAAATGGAGTTCAGTTTTACTCATTTTGCAAAATTTTTGTTTTTTTTTTTGTCAGAATCGCGTTGGGTATTGCTTTGCAAGCATGTGCTCTGCAGTAAACTTTAAATTATATTTGTGCAGTTTTTCCTACTTTGCAATACGTTTGCTTTGCAAAGCTTCCATTTATGAATGGGCTCAACGTTTAAGCCCTTTGACGGTCAAGATCTAACCGAAGATACGGTCTTAGCGGAGATACCTTACAATTTTAAAATTAAAAGTATATCATTGGCTGAACTGTGCTATGAAATACAAAAATTGAACATAAACAAAGCTGCTGGATACGACTTAATTACGGGCCAGGTCTAAAAAGAGATGCTAGGAAAGCAATAATTATTTTCGTTTATCTCATAAATGCTTCGTTAAGGTTATTATACGTTCCACGACAGTGGAAAACAGCTGAGTTAATAATCGGAAAAATCCCCATATGACAAGAAATCGTATAGACCAATTATGTCAAACGTATTTTTACTAAAACGGTTACATCCGATTATCGCAGGGCCCCGATTAATACCTGATCACCAATTCGCGTTCAGAATTAAACACTCTACAATAGACCAGGTTTACCGAATAACCAATGAAAAAAACCCTTGGGGGAAAATACTGTTCTAGCGTTTTCCTCGATGTCTCCCAGACTTTTGGTAAAGAATGGCATACAGGATCAAAACATATGCTAAAATTTGCCTTTTCCAAGCAAATATATAAGATTTTTGGTTCTTATTTAGCGGACAGACACTTTCGTGTTAAGCACGGAAATGAATATTCCGAATTCAAAGAAATCGCGGCAGGAGTTCCACAAGGAAGCGTCCTGAGTCCGATTTTTATTTTATCATATCTTGGACACTTTTTACCCAAATTGGCTTTTATTGGGAGCCTAATTTGGCACTAAATAATTGATACATTTTTAAAAATTCAAAAAAAAAAATACATACCAATTCAATTCCATAGTTATTGCACTAATGGGATTAACATGGGTTAATAAGGTACTGATTAAGGGGCAAGAATTGGCGCCCATGTGAGGGTTAAACATATGAAAAATGTTATTAACTGTTCATTTGTAATTTTAAAACACTTACTTGACAGTATCCAACTTCTGGGTTAAATCGAGCATATCCTAGTAAAATGCGCCTTAATTTCGCCTGGTTTTTTGTACCTGCCGGACCCGAACAAAGACTGGAACCAGTTCGATGAAGGTCCTTGAAATTTATAAATAGTAGCACACAGAAATGCAATATTATTTACTTATATGAAAATACGTACTTTAACTATTTGAATCCCTAGTTCTTCGTCATCTTCCCTCCATTGCTCGCTAAAACATTTAATTTCCTCCCTTTCCCAGTCAATGTTTTTTGATTGTAAATACTTGTCAGCTAATGCTAGCCAAAGCTAAAAATAAATCATTATATATTAAATATACCTTTTAATTGGCAAAGATGTTCATAAATATTTACCTTACGCCTAAATTCTGGAGGCATTCCACCGGGAAGGCGGGCAACCATTTTCATTGCATGTAGCCATTGATCAAAATCGGATGAGGTATTTGTGTCATTCGCATTTATGAATCGACCGGGATCCCCTTGCTCTTTCAGTGCGGTAGTTGATGTTGACAAACTAAAACGCATTTCTTGATTTGTTTCTCCTAATACGAGTTATTTGAATTAAAATAGTTAGTTACCACCATGAATAACCTAAATTGTTATCATATAATATAAGTTATAATATTAAGCGCGAATGTTGAATTGGTTCAAATAAAAAATATAAAAAAAACAGAAGGAAAGGCTACAGTCCGCTTGAGGCGAACAGTACGATACCCTATCCATAGAAAAAAGCATTAAGATGGTGATGATATCATTTGATTTCATTCTATGAAATTAATAAAAAAATGTATATTTTATGAAAACACGCGTTTGGTCGATAATTTGCTAAATATCTTGATAAACATTTTTTTTCAGTTTCTATGTAAATTTTCGCTTAAAACACTATTTTAGTGAAAAAAAAACCCACAAGAAGTAGGCGTTGCAAAAAAACGTATATCACAGACTTATAAAGGAGGGCAATGGCTATATATCTTGTGAAGCTTCTTACATTCTATCTCTCTAACTTTAGCCTTAAAACGTTTTTTTCTAAATTGTGGGTGTGGCAGTGGGCGGATTTAAAAACGTTTAACACTTTACCATTTCGGGATCCTAGGAAGTATATGCTCTAAATTTCAGCTTCCTAGCATGAATTTAAAGGCCTCCTTCGGACGCACGGACGGGAATTGATAAATAGTCTTAGGATTTGATCTTGATCATAAATATATATACTTTTATGGGTCTACAACAAATAATAAGGGGTGTTACAAAGTGTGTGTCAAAATTAATATACCCTTAGGATAGGGTATAAATAAATGTGTAACTATCATTTATTGGTAGAATACGGAAATTATGTATTGTAAGCCGTTGATATATGATATAGGGAATAGTTGATAAAGCACAGAGTAGAAAAAACCAAAAGATGTAAAAGTAACGTTGAGTTTTAAATAGTTTGTGATTATATGTGATTAATTGCAGGAATGGTTAGTAATTATGTGTGATGAGTATTTTTGATTGAGGTCTAATTTTTGTTGTGTTTTTACTCCATCCCAAAGGTATATTAATTTTTATACATTGTTTGTACAAAGTCGCAGACAACTAAAAGTGATCAGCATCAAAAGTTAACTCCCTTCGGGTAGGGGTTAGAATATACCCGAGGTATACCTGTGGTAAGAGGCGACTAAAATCCACCTCCGTATAACGAGTGTAACAGCGTTTATAAAATAATGCAATGGCCAAAACTGTAACATATAATACCACATGTGGCAGACCAATTCTACTTCTTTAGAGGTAGCCTCTACGGATTCTGGGATTGCCGTTTATTGCAATCTTTTGACCCTTTTAAGGGTAGCAAAAGGGTATCTAGATCCCCACCATCTGGATCTATGCCACAATTAAAATAAAATAAAGTGCTACGACGCCAACTTCTTGAGAACTAAAAGCTTCGAGGAGGAAGATAATGAAATAGGTACAAAGCTTAATAAAATCGAATTGCTATATAAGGCACTAAAAGAACCTTTGATGCAAAAGCAATCTGAAGGTAAAACGCTAAGTCCAGATCGCCGAGACTACTTCATGGATGAAGAAGAGTTAGAGAGCGAAATTAATTCGACTAAATGGAGACCAAACAAAAACTTACGACCGGTTCCTGTCTCGTAAAAAGTCTTTAACCAATTTCTAACGAAGACGCAAGAAAAAAGTCCTAAAGATAAAGTTTACCTTCCACCGCCAATTAATGTTATCGCAATAACGGACTACGGCAAGCTTTATAAATTTCTTAAAGAAACCTTAAAGTCCACATAATGTGTGGAAAATTAACGTTAGCGACCCCGACAATTGCCGCGCGGTTTCTCAAAAACTAAATACTGAGAAAATCCAGTTCTACACTGATAAAGATTTGGAAACCTTGTTGTGTTAAATGCGCTGGGAAACATTTGTCTATAGATTGCGGTCTTTAAAGACAGGATTTATCAACCAGGAAAATCAGCCAGCTAACTATCTTCAAAGCAGTGCGATATAGTAAAGAAAATATTGTTACCCGTTGAAATTAAAAAGAAAGACAAACCCAAAAGAGGAACAAACAAATCAATTAAACGACGAAAATATTTCAAGGAAATGTCTAAGCTGCCCAGAGAAAGACATTTAAAAGAAATGTCGTCGACTGCCGGACCGAAGGCTAAGGAAATGTCCAAACCGTAGCGAGAAAAGATAATCACACCAAAAACATAAATGTTAAAGAATAGCAAAGCATAATAATATAAAAGCACTTTTGCTGTACAAGTCAGCCACAAAACATACTGAGATCTGAAAGAAAGAACGCCAAGTTTGAATTGTCACAAATATTTAGGGTATTTAGGTACATTTTTATACTTGGCAAGATTTCCAATTTGAAGTTTTGAAGATATGTATATATATGTAAAACAAATAGGCATGGAGCCCCAATTTTCACGATTTTAAAAACATGCCAAGTATAAATACTCTAAAATACTAATTGTGAAATTTTAATAATTACAATTCAAATTTGGCATTCTGTTTTAGATCTCAGTACTTTTTGTGGCTGACTTGTACAGCAAGAGCGTCGTTTGTATAAAAGAACTTAGCTATTCTTTAACATTTATATTATTGGTATGATTTCAATACGTTTCGCAAAGATTTTCTTATACCAACATGGAAATTTTGCAAAATTTTAGGGTTTTTGACCGAACGTAAACGCCCTCTTTCGAGCCATATACAATTTGTTTTATAACTTCCCTTGTTTGCCCTTAAAAGAATTACCGACATGTAAGATTTCATAACTATGGAATGAGTTCGATATATGGGCAGTTGCCAAGCCTCTTTGTTGGAATACACACAAATCTTGTGCCTGTTTTTCAAATCCTTCCTCCACGTATAACTTCAAAGCTCTACGTCTTTTAGGTGCAAAGTTAAAGAAAAGGCCCCCTAAATGGAAAATAAACAATATTGCATTTCTTTCCGAGTTTGTTCTTAAAATCCAACCCTCATGTAAAAAATCATAATTGTAAGTTTTTTGGGGGCAAGCCTCATGTAACCCCAATGGATGAAAATCACATATGTTGGACTTTTTCCTGTGGTGTCTTCGCAAACCCTATTACCATGCGAATTTTCAAGATGCTACGATAATTGGAAGTGCTCCATAGTTTTGATGATCTCTCAGTGAGTCAGTGGTTATGCTTTTTGCAAATTTTGGGGCCTTATAACTTAGGAACCACTCATGTTAAACAGTTGAAATTTGGTATGGAGCCTGCTGCTGTGCGTCGCAATAAATTTCATGTCTCTAACTTTGTTGTAAGCGAAGTTAGAGAGGGGGTCAAAATGGCCTGAGTTGGTTCGTGTAAATACCGTGCCCCTTGATTAAAAGTAAAGTGATGTCGGCCATAGACATATTCTGAAGCGGCGTTCCAAGCTAATAAGCCAAGCGGCTGACCCAGTCGAACTGCAATTCTTGCTAGACTGAACAAAATCGTATTAATAAACGCATATTTGAAAAGTTTGACGAGGTTGACCATAAACTTTGGGGTTCACTTCATCGCATAAAAATATGAATATGAATATTAACGAAAAAAAACCAAATAAAAATACAAAAGACCGACGAACTTGAAGTTTTTACTTGTACAAATGTATCGACATCTGATTGATTTCTGAAACGCATCTTTCGAAGGAATCAAGTGGAAAAAATTGAGGATATAGTGGCTATCATGCATATCACCCTTAGAGGTGGAGCGCCATTTTTTTTATAAGAGGCAGAATTGAGGATTCAATAAGCACAAAAATGTAGAAAGCTAATATTCGAATGATTACGGTTCGTGTAAAAAATGATAGAAAAACTTATGATATTGCGACTATACATTATATCCATCCAAGGGAAAAGATAGAAAAAATTTATTTCACGAGTATTTTTAACTCACTCACACGGAACTTTGTTGTCGGCGGTGATTTCAATGCATAACACACCTTCTGGAGTTCACGATGCACTTCACCAAAAGGAAAAATTCTCTTTGAATCCAGTATGCAATTTGGAGTATACTTTTACGCGTCAGGCTTTAAGGCCTTAAGGCCGAAGTCGACGTATTAGCCTACGGATACGGCAAAAAAACCAGACCTTATAGATTTTTACATTTTAAAAGGGATTTCCGAAAGCTTTTTTTAAAATTGAAGAATGTTTCGATCTGTCTTCCGGTCACTCGCCTGACATTTTGTCAATTAGCGGCTACCTATTGATAAAAGAGGGCCCACCCAGACTTACTAGCGTATCAACTAAGTGGTACTCCTTTAGAAATGACTGCGAAAATGAAATAGATCTTAACGTGCCGCTATTTGAACTTGAAGTCGAAGTAGATCAATTTATCGGAATCATACAAAGTTCGGCTTATTTAATACTCCTTACAAACGGATGACAAAAGCAAAAATCGAAAATCAAAGAAAAGTGCGTAAAAATGGCAACAACCTCGGACTCCGGAGAATAAAAAATATTAAATAATCTATTAAATATCTACTTTTATATAAAAGATTCAGGACCTTAAACATCGCGAAGTTTCTTCATATCTCTCACTGCGGACAAGAGCTCGAACTACTTGTTGTGGAAAGCTATGAAAAGCATCAAAAAGGCAAAATCGCGAATGGGCAAAAGGAGACAAAGAAAAAGCCGACTTTTTTGCCGTTCACTTAGAAGACACGTTTAAGTCAAGAGCTAATCGAATATTTGGTCTTAGCGGGGATACCTGACAATTTTAAAATTAAAAGTGTATCACTGGCTGAACTGTGCTCTGAACCACATAAATAGAAACTAAACAAAGCTTCTGCATTTGATTTAATTACGGGACAGGTCCTGAGTTGCCTAGGAAAGCATTTATTATGCTTGTTTATCTCATAAATGCTTCGTTTAGGTTATTATAGGTTCCACGACAATGGAAAGTAGCTGAGGTCATAATGGTCACAAAGCCGGAAAAAGCCCGACTTTGGGGTTGTACCAAAGCAAATAACATTAAATTTTTACAAACTTTTCAAAACAAAGTGCTAAGAAGAATTGTAAACGCCCCCTGGTATATCCGAAATATTGATATCCACAGAGATTCTTATGTGGTCTTCGCGGTCATTGCAAAAACGAAATGATAAAAACGGATAAAACCATTTGAATTAGCGCAATAAAATTCAACCGCATGTTTTTGGCAGTGGAAGCTGGTGCCTCCGATGGGAAGCTGATTATTAAATCTAAACTACATAGTTGTAGTATAAATTAATTTGAAGGGAGGTGTTCTTAGTGAGTAAGAATCTCACACTATTATTAGCACATGCGGTCGGTCCTCATAGTATCTTATGGAAGATTGTCCACCTACCCTCGGAAAAAAAAGAAGTTATGACTACTAAGTAATGTCTGTCTGTCCATCCGTCACTGGATTAGAAGTTTTTGATTAAGAAAAACATAAGGAAAGGCTACAGTCCGCTTGGGGCGAACAGTATGATACCCTATCCTTATCCCTATGTACCCCAAAGAAAAAAAGCATTAGGAAAATGATGGATAGCATTTTATTTCATTCTATGAAATTTATAGAAAAAAAATTATTTTTTCAAAAAACACCCCCAAAAAGTGGGCGTGGCCAAAAACTTTGTATGAGCGATATATTGAGAAAAATATTGTCATAATATATTGTTAAACATTTTTTTCGATTTCTATGAAAATTTCGAAGAAAACAGCATTTTAGTAAAAAACGCCCACAAAAAGTAGGCGTGGCAAAAAACTTTATATGACAAATTAATAAAGGTGGGCAGTACCTACATATCTTGTGAAGGTTGTACAACTTTATCTCTCTAACTTAAGCCGTAAAACGGTTTTTTCTAAATTGTGGGCGTGCCAGTGGGCGTATTTTGAAAATGTTAACGCTTTACCATTTCGGAACCCTAGGGAGTATATGTTCCAAATTTCAGCTTCCTAGCATAATTTTAAAGGCCTCAAAAGTTGATACGGACGGACGGACGGTCGTACATTGCTAAATAGTCTTAGATTTTGCTCCTGATCATAAATATATATACTTTTAGGGGTCTGCGACGAATATTAAGGGGTGTTACAAACTATGTGTCAAAATTAATATACCCTTAGGATAGGGTATAAATACTCCCAAAATTATTGAGTGGAACGTCCACGAAAAAAATTTATATAAAACTGTTTTAAGTTAGAGTAGCTAACTGAGTCAGTTCAAATAAAAAATATATATTATAAAATTTGTCCATGCATTTTTTTTAGCCACGCCCACTTTCTAAAAGTTAAAAGTTAAATGGCCTTAAAAATATGAAAAATGGCCCCAATTCACAGATCTTTTGTTTTGCTATTTCCCATATTATTTTTTTTTGGCCATGTTTGGTTTTGGAGCTATATTTCATGTAGCCATTTTGTCCAATATAACCTATTTTTTAGTTTTATTTTAGCGTAAATGCCATATTTAGCTATAACCGAATTTAATTTTGCCATTTTTATTGTATACAATTTTTTGGTCATCGGATGACTCTTGAATGTGTATATTTTATTTTTTATTGAATAAATATAATTTTTTTTACAATTTCCTAAGACCTTTGAAATATGGCCCCAAAAATATGAAAAATGGCCCCATTTTTGGACTATTTTTTGGTTTGGGGCTATATTTCATATAGCCATTTTGTCCGATATAACACATTTTTTAGTTTTATTTTAGCGTAAATGATATATTTTGCATAACCGAAAAAAGTCAATTTAATTTTTCCTTTCTTATTGTTCAGTTTTGTGTTATCGTATGTGTTTAGACCTAAAGATATAAATGCTACAACAAATTTCAAAATAAACTTGGAATTGTTTTGTAATGCATGTATGTAATTCGCGACGTTATTAAACATATACATCACTAACGCATAAAATAATTGCGTCGTGGTTTGTTGTACGTGCAGACATATTTACCGCAAACACAGAAAGTGACATATGTCATTTCCTGTTTAAAATCAGTAAAATAGCGGTCGATCTAGAGACGATATGGCAAGCATAAAAGACGATGTTTACTGCTTATGTGACATTTCACTTTACTGTAGGTTAGGTTGGGTGTCGGCATAAGAATCGACACACTTAGACCAGAATTGGTCCTTTGCGATACCACCATGATCTGGGATAAAGCTTTCCCCTACTCGTTGAACCAATTGCAGGTTCTAATTTGATGTCAATGTTTGTGAGACCACATGTGTCGCCATAGAAGATGACTCTGAGATGGAGCTTCCTGTTCTGGAGAGAGCAGAGCATGTACAAAGCAGGTGAGGGATCATTTCCTCCTTCTCTTCGTCCTTCTCCAAAAGTTGATTGCGCCAGTCTTATTGCATATTTACCTATAAGACAGTGTCCAGTAATGACACCTATTGTAGTGCTACGTTCAATTTGTTTTATAACTTAAATTTTTTGCCCTTAAAAGAATTACCGACATGTAAGATTTCATAACTATGGAATGGCTTCGATATATGGGCGGTTGCCAAGCGTCTTTTTTGGAATACACACAAATCTTGTGCCTGTTTTTTCAAATCCTTCCTCCACGTATAACTGTAAAGCTCTAAGTCTTTTGGGTGCCAAGTGGGCGGCTATCACGCCCCCTAAATGGAAAATAAACAATATTTCATTTCTTTCCTAGTTTGTTCTTAAAATCCAACCCTCATGTAAAAGTCATAATTGTAAGTTTTTTGGGGGCTGAGTTAAAGAAAAGGGGCGACTACCACGCCCCCAAATGAAAAATAATTAATATATTATTTTTTCCGATATTTGTTCTTAAAATGCAAGCCTCATGTAAAAAATCATAATTGTAGGACTTTTGGGGGCTGCGTTAATAGGAGTGGGCTGCTGCCACGCCCCCTGGATGGAAAAACACAACGATTTTTCCCTGGGGTTTCTCCGCGCACTCTATTACTGTGCCAAATTACAAGGTTCTACGATGATTGGAAGTGCTCTATTGTTTTGATGATAATGATGAGTTAAGAGAAGTGGGCGGCTACCACGCCCCATGGATGAAAATCACATATGTTAGACTTTTTCCTGTTAGAGTAGCTTTTCAAGTTTCTACGATAATTGGAAGTGCTCCATAGTTTTGATGATCTCTCAGTGAGTCAGTGGTTATGCTTTTTTGCAAATTTTGGGGCCTTATAACTTAGGAACCGCTCATGTTAAACAGTTGAAATTTGGTATGGAGCCTGCTGCTGTGCGTCGCAATAAATTTCATGTCTCTAGCTTTGTTGTAAGCGAAGTTAGAGAGGGGGTCAAAATGGCCTGAGTTGGATCGTGTAAATAAGGGTGTAGTGCCAAAGTTGCTAAAGAACATGGCTGGCCACTACCGTGCCCTTTGATTAAAAGTAAAGTGATGTCGGCCATAGACATACTCTGAAGCGGCGTTCCAAGCTAATAAGCCAAGCGGCTGACCCAGTCGAACTGCAATTCTTGCTAGACTGAACAAAAAAGTATTAATAACCGCATATTTGAAAAGTTTGACGAGGTTGACCATAAACTTTGGGGTTCACTTCATCGCATATAAATATGAATATGAATATTAACGAAAAAAACCAAATAAAAATACAAAAGACCGACGAACTTGAAGTTTTTACTTGTACAAATGTATCGACATCTGATTGATTTCTGAAACGCATCTTTCGAAGGAATCAAGTGGAAAAAATTGAGGATATAGTGGCTATCATGCATATCACCCTTAGAGGTGGAGCGCCATTTTTTTATAAGAGGCAGAATTGAGGATTCAATAAGCACAAAAATGTAGCAAGCTAATATTCAAATGATAACGGTTCGTGTAAAAAATGACAGAAAAACTTATGATATTGCGACTATACATTATATCCATCCAAGGGAAAAGATAGAAAAAATTTATTTCACGAGTATTTTTAACTCACTCACACGGAACTTTGTTGTCGGCGGTGATTTAAATGCATAACACACCTTCTGGAGTTCACGATGCACTTCACCAAAAGGAAAAATTCTCTTTGAATCCAGTATGCAATTTGGAGTATACTTTTACGCGTCAGGCTTTAAGGCCTTAAGGCCGAAGTCGACGTATTAGCCTACGGATACGGCAAAAAATCCAGACCTTATAGATTTTTACATTTTAAAAGAGATTTCCGAAAGCTTTTTTTAAAATTGAAGAACGATCTGTCTTCCGGTCACTCGCCTGACATTTTGTCAATTAGCGGCCACCTATTGATAAAAGAGGGCCCACCCAGACTTACTAGCGTATCAACTAAGTAGTACTCCTTTAGAAATGACTGCGAAAATGAAATATATCTTAACGTGCCGCTATTTGAACTTGAAGTCGAAGTAGATCAATTTATCGGAGTCATACAATGTTCGGCTTTTTAAAGTACTTCTTACAAACGGATGACAAAAGCAAAAATCGAAAATCAAAGAAAAGTGCGTAAAAATGGCAACAACCTGAACCAGCACTTTTAAATAAAAGATTCAGGACCTTAAACATCGCGAAGTTTCTTCATATCTCTCACTGCGGACAAGAGCTCGAACTACTTGTTGTGGAAAGCTATGAAAAGCATCAAAAAGGCAAAATCGCGAATGGGCAAAAGGAGACAAAGAAAAAGCCGACATTTTTGCCGTTCACTTAGAAGACACGTTTAAGCCAAGAGCTAATCGAATATTTGGTCTTAGCGGGGATACCTGACAATTTTAAATTAAAAGTGTATCACTGGCTGAACTGTGCTCTGAACCACATAAATTGAAACTAAACAAAGCTTCTTTATTTGATTTAATTACGGGACAGGTCCTAAAAGAGTTGCCTAGGAAAGCATTTATTATGCTTGTTTATCTCATAAATGCTTCGTTTAGGTAATTATAGGTTCTACGACAATGGAAAGTGGCTGAGGTCATAATGGTCACAAAGCCGGAAAAAGCCCCATATGACAACAAATCGTATAGACCAATATCTATTTTACCAATTATGTCAAAAGTATTTGAACAAATTTTACTAAAACGGTTACATCCGATTATCGCAGAGCGCCGCTGTTTTAGCGTTTTTCTCGACGTCTCCCAGGCTTTGATAGAGTATGGCATACGGGATTGAAACATAAGTTAAAATTAGTCTTTCCGAAACAAATGTATGAGATATTAAGTTCTTATTTGGCCGTGTTAAGCACGGAAACGAATATTCCGAATTCAAAGAAATCGCAGCAGGAGTTCCACAAGGAAGCGCTCTGGGTCCGATTCGGTTTGGTGTATGGTATACAACTTTGGGGTTGTACCAAAGCAAATAACATTAAAATTTTACAAACTTTTCAAAACAAAGTGCTAAGAAGAATTGTAAACGCCCCCTGGTATATCCGAAATATTGATATCCACAGAGATTCTTATGTGGTCTTCGCGGTCATTGCAAAAACGAAATGATAAAAACGGATAAAACCATTTGAATTAGCGCAATAAAATTCAACCGCATGTTTTTGGCAGTGGAAGCTGGTGCCTCCGATGGGAAGCTGATTATTAAATCTAAACTACATAGTTGTAGTATAAATTAATTTGAAGGGAGGTGTTCTTAGTGAGTAAGAATCTCACACTATTATTAGCACATGCGGTCGGTCCTCATAGTATCTTATGGAAGATTGTCCACCTACCCTCGGAAAAAAAAGAAGTTATGACTACTAAGTAATGTCTGTCTGTCCATCCGTCACTGGATTAGAAGTTTTTGATTAAGAAAAACATAAGGAAAGGCTACAGTCCGCTTGGGGCGAACAGTATGATACCCTATCCTTATCCCTATGTACCCCAAAGAAAAAAAGCATTAGGAAAATGATGGATAGCATTTTATTTCATTCTATGAAATTTATAGAAAAAAAATTATTTTTTCAAAAAACACCCCCAAAAAGTGGGCGTGGCCAAAAACTTTGTATGAGCGATATATTGAGAAAAATATTGTCATAATATATTGTTAAACATTTTTTTCGATTTCTATGAAAATTTCGAAGAAAACAGCATTTTAGTAAAAAACGCCCACAAAAAGTAGGCGTGGCAAAAAACTTTATATGACAAATTAATAAAGGTGGGCAGTACCTACATATCTTGTGAAGGTTGTACAACTTTATCTCTCTAACTTAAGCCGTAAAACGGTTTTTTCTAAATTGTGGGCGTGCCAGTGGGCGTATTTTGAAAATGTTAACGCTTTACCATTTCGGAACCCTAGGGAGTATATGTTCCAAATTTCAGCTTCCTAGCATAATTTTAAAGGCCTCAAAAGTTGATACGGACGGACGGACGGTCGTACATTGCTAAATAGTCTTAGATTTTGCTCCTGATCATAAATATATATACTTTTAGGGGTCTGCGACGAATATTAAGGGGTGTTACAAACTATGTGTCAAAATTAATATACCCTTAGGATAGGGTATAAATACTCCCAAAATTATTGAGTGGAACGTCCACGAAAAAAATTTATATAAAACTGTTTTAAGTTAGAGTAGCTAACTGAGTCAGTTCAAATAAAAAATATATATTATAAAATTTTTCCATGCATTTTTTTTAGCCACGCCCACTTTCTAAAAGTTAAAAGTTAAATGGCCTTAAAAATATGAAAAATGGCCCCAATTCACAGATCTTTTGTTTTGCTATTTCCCATATTATTTTTTTTTGGCCATGTTTGGTTTTGGAGCTATATTTCATGTAGCCATTTTGTCCAATATAACCTATTTTTTAGTTTTATTTTAGCGTAAATGCCATATTTAGCTATAACCGAATTTAATTTTGCCATTTTTATTGTATACAATTTTTTGGTCATCGGATGACTCTTGAATGTGTATATTTTATTTTTTATTGAATAAATATAATTTTTTTTACAATTTCCTAAGACCTTTGAAATATGGCCCCAAAAATATGAAAAATGGCCCCATTTTTGGACTATTTTTTGGTTTGGGGCTATATTTCATATAGCCATTTTGTCCGATATAACACATTTTTTAGTTTTATTTTAGCGTAAATGATATATTTGGCATAACCGAAAAAAGTCAATTTAATTTTTCCTTTCTTATTGTTCAGTTTTGTGTTATCGTATGTGTTTACACTTAAAGATATAAATGCTACAACAAATTTCAAAATAAACTTGGAATTGTTTTGTAATGCATGTATGTAATTCGCGACGTTATTAAACATATACATCACTAACGCATAAAATAATTGCGTCGTGGTTTGTTGTACGTGCAGACATATTTACCGCAAACACAGAAAGTGACATATGTCATTTCCTGTTTAAAATCAGTAAAATAGCGGTCGATCTAGAGACGATATGGCAAGCATAAAAGACGATGTTTACTGCTTATGTGACATTTCACTTTACTGTAGGTTAGGTTGGCTGTCGGCATAAGAATCGACACACTTAGACCAGAATTGGTCCTTTGCGATACCACCATGATCTGGGATAAAGCTTTCCCCTACTCGTTGAACCAATTGCAGGTTCTAATTTGATGTCAATGTTTGTGAGACCACATGTGTCGCCATAGAAGATGACTCTGAGATGGAGCTTCCTGTTCTGGAGAGAGCAGAGCATGTACAAAGCAGGTGAGGGATCGTTTCCTCCTTCTCTTCGTCCTTCTCCAAAAGTTGATTGCGCCAGTCTTATTGCATATTTACCTATAAGACAGTGTCCAGTAATGACACCTATTGTAGTGCTACGTTCAATTTGTTTTATAACTTCAATTTTTTGCCCTTAAAAGAATTACCGACATGTAAGATTTCATAACTATGGAATGGCTTCGATATATGGGCGGTTGCCAAGCGTCTTTTTTGGAATACACACAAATCTTGTGCCTGTTTTTTCAAATCCTTCCTCCACGTATAACTGTAAAGCTCTAAGTCTTTTGGGTGCCAAGTGGGCGGCTGTCACGCCCCCTAAATGGAAAATAAACAATATTTCATTTCTTTCCTAGTTTGTTCTTAAAATCCAACCCTCATGTAAAAAATCATAATTGTAAGTTTTTTGGGGGCTGAGTTAAAGAAAAGGGGCGACTACCACGCCCCCAAATGAAAAATAATTAATATATTATTTTTTCCGATATTTGTTCTTAAAATGCAAGCCTCATGTAAAAAATCATAATTGTAGGACTTTTGGGGGCTGCGTTAATAGGAGTGGGCTGCTGCCACGCCCCCTGGATGGAAAAACACAACGATTTTTCCCTGGGGTTTCTCCGCGCACTCTATTACTGTGCCAAATTACAAGGTTCTACGATGATTGGAAGTGCTCTATTGTTTTGATGATAATGATGAGTTAAGAGAAGTGGGCGGCTACCACGCCCCATGGATGAAAATCACATATGTTAGACTTTTTCCTGTTAGAGTAGCTTTTCAAGTTTCTACGATAATTGGAAGTGCTCCATAGTTTTGATGATCTCTCAGTGAGTCAGTGGTTATGCTTTTTTGCAAATTTTGGGGCCTTATAACTTAGGAACCGCTCATGTTAAACAGTTGAAATTTGGTATGGAGCCTGCTGCTGTGCGTCGCAATAAATTTCATGTCTCTAGCTTTGTTGTAAGCGAAGTTAGAGAGGGGGTCAAAATGGCCTGAGTTGGTTCGTGTAAATAAGGGTGTAGTGCCAAAGTTGCTAAAGAACATGGCTGGCCACTACCGTGCCCCTTGATTAAAAGTAAAGTGATGTCGGCCATAGACATACTCTGAAGCGGCGTTCCAAGCTAATAAGCCAAGCGGCTGACCCAGTCGAACTGCAATTCTTGCTAGACTGAACAAAAAAGTATTAATAAACGCATATTTGAAAAGTTTGACGAGGTTGACCATAAACTTTGGGGTTCACTTCATCGCATATAAATATGAATATGAATATTAACGAAAAAAACCAAATAAAAATACAAAAGACCGACGAACTTGAAGTTTTTACTTGTACAAATGTATCGACATCTGATTGATTTCTGAAACGCATCTTTCGAAGGAATCAAGTGGAAAAAATTGAGGATATAGTGGCTATCATGCATATCACCCTTAGAGGTGGAGCGCCATTTTTTTATAAGAGGCAGAATTGAGGATTCAATAAGCACAAAAATGTAGCAAGCTAATATTCAAATGATAACGGTTCGTGTAAAAAATGACAGAAAAACTTATGATATTGCGACTATACATTATATCCATCCAAGGGAAAAGATAGAAAAAATTTATTTCACGAGTATTTTTAACTCACTCACACGGAACTTTGTTGTCGGCGGTGATTTAAATGCATAACACACCTTCTGGAGTTCACGATGCACTTCACCAAAAGGAAAAATTCTCTTTGAATCCAGTATGCAATTTGGAGTATACTTTTACGCGTCAGGCTTTAAGGCCTTAAGGCCGAAGTCGACGTATTAGCCTACGGATACGGCAAAAAATCCAGACCTTATAGATTTTTACATTTTAAAAGAGATTTCCGAAAGCTTTTTTTAAAATTGAAGAACGATCTGTCTTCCGGTCACTCGCCTGACATTTTGTCAATTAGCGGCCACCTATTGATAAAAGAGGGCCCACCCAGACTTACTAGCGTATCAACTAAGTAGTACTCCTTTAGAAATGACTGCGAAAATGAAATATATCTTAACGTGCCGCTATTTGAACTTGAAGTCGAAGTAGATCAATTTATCGGAGTCATACAATGTTCGGCTTTTTATAGTACTTCTTACAAACGGATGACAAAAGCAAAAATCGAAAATCAAAGAAAAGTGCGTAAAAATGGCAACAACCTGAACCAGCACTTTTAAATAAAAGATTCAGGACCTTAAACATCGCGAAGTTTCTTCATATCTCTCACTGCGGACAAGAGCTCGAACTACTTGTTGTGGAAAGCTATGAAAAGCATCAAAAAGGCAAAATCGCGAATGGGCAAAAGGAGACAAAGAAAAAGCCGACATTTTTGCCGTTCACTTAGAAGACACGTTTAAGCCAAGAGCTAATCGAATATTTGGTCTTAGCGGGGATACCTGACAATTTTAAATTAAAAGTGTATCACTGGCTGAACTGTGCTCTGAACCACATAAATTGAAACTAAACAAAGCTTCTTTATTTGATTTAATTACGGGACAGGTCCTAAAAGAGTTGCCTAGGAAAGCATTTATTATGCTTGTTTATCTCATAAATGCTTCGTTTAGGTAATTATAGGTTCTACGACAATGGAAAGTGGCTGAGGTCATAATGGTCACAAAGCCGGAAAAAGCGCTATATGACAGTCGTATAGACCAATATCTATTTTACCAATTATGTCAAAAGTATTTGAACAAATTTTACTAAAACGGTTACATCCGATTATCGCAGAGCGCCGCTGTTTTAGCGTTTTTCTCGACGTCTCCCAGGCTTTGATAGAGTATGGCATACGGGATTGAAACATAAGTTAAAATTAGTCTTTCCGAAACAAATGTATGAGATATTAAGTTCTTATTTGGCCGTGTTAAGCACGGAAACGAATATTCCGAATTCAAAGAAATCGCAGCAGGAGTTCCACAAGGAAGCGCTCTGGGTCCGATTCGGTTTGGTGTATGGTATACAACTTTGGGGTTGTACCAAAGCAAATAACATTAAAATTTTACAAACTTTTCAAAACAAAGTGCTAAGAAGAATTGTAAACGCCCCCTGGTATATCCGAAATATTGATATCCACAGAGATTCTTATGTGGTCTTCGCGGTCATTGCAAAAACGAAATGATAAAAACGGATAAAACCATTTGAATTAGCGCAATAAAATTCAACCGCATGTTTTTGGCAGTGGAAGCTGGTGCCTCCGATGGGAAGCTGATTATTAAATCTAAACTACATAGTTGTAGTATAAATTAATTTGAAGGGAGGTGTTCTTAGTGAGTAAGAATCTCACACTATTATTAGCACATGCGGTCGGTCCTCATAGTATCTTATGGAAGATTGTCCACCTACCCTCGGAAAAAAAAGAAGTTATGACTACTAAGTAATGTCTGTCTGTCCATCCGTCACTGGATTAGAAGTTTTTGATTAAGAAAAACATAAGGAAAGGCTACAGTCCGCTTGGGGCGAACAGTATGATACCCTATCCTTATCCCTATGTACCCCAAAGAAAAAAAGCATTAGGAAAATGATGGATAGCATTTTATTTCATTCTATGAAATTTATAGAAAAAAAATTATTTTTTCAAAAAACACCCCCAAAAAGTGGGCGTGGCCAAAAACTTTGTATGAGCGATATATTGAGAAAAATATTGTCATAATATATTGTTAAACATTTTTTTCGATTTCTATGAAAATTTCGAAGAAAACAGCATTTTAGTAAAAAACGCCCACAAAAAGTAGGCGTGGCAAAAAACTTTATATGACAAATTAATAAAGGTGGGCAGTACCTACATATCTTGTGAAGGTTGTACAACTTTATCTCTCTAACTTAAGCCGTAAAACGGTTTTTTCTAAATTGTGGGCGTGCCAGTGGGCGTATTTTGAAAATGTTAACGCTTTACCATTTCGGAACCCTAGGGAGTATATGTTCCAAATTTCAGCTTCCTAGCATAATTTTAAAGGCCTCAAAAGTTGATACGGACGGACGGACGGTCGTACATTGCTAAATAGTCTTAGATTTTGCTCCTGATCATAAATATATATACTTTTAGGGGTCTGCGACGAATATTAAGGGGTGTTACAAACTATGTGTCAAAATTAATATACCCTTAGGATAGGGTATAAATACTCCCAAAATTATTGAGTGGAACGTCCACGAAAAAAATTTATATAAAACTGTTTTAAGTTAGAGTAGCTAACTGAGTCAGTTCAAATAAAAAATATATATTATAAAATTTTTCCATGCATTTTTTTTAGCCACGCCCACTTTCTAAAAGTTAAAAGTTAAATGGCCTTAAAAATATGAAAAATGGCCCCAATTCACAGATCTTTTGTTTTGCTATTTCCCATATTATTTTTTTTTGGCCATGTTTGGTTTTGGAGCTATATTTCATGTAGCCATTTTGTCCAATATAACCTATTTTTTAGTTTTATTTTAGCGTAAATGCCATATTTAGCTATAACCGAATTTAATTTTGCCATTTTTATTGTATACAATTTTTTGGTCATCGGATGACTCTTGAATGTGTATATTTTATTTTTTATTGAATAAATATAATTTTTTTTACAATTTCCTAAGACCTTTGAAATATGGCCCCAAAAATATGAAAAATGGCCCCATTTTTGGACTATTTTTTGGTTTGGGGCTATATTTCATATAGCCATTTTGTCCGATATAACACATTTTTTAGTTTTATTTTAGCGTAAATGATATATTTTGCATAACCGAAAAAAGTCAATTTAATTTTTCCTTTCTTATTGTTCAGTTTTGTGTTATCGTATGTGTTTAGACCTAAAGATATAAATGCTACAACAAATTTCAAAATAAACTTGGAATTGTTTTGTAATGCATGTATGTAATTCGCGACGTTATTAAACATATACATCACTAACGCATAAAATAATTGCGTCGTGGTTTGTTGTACGTGCAGACATATTTACCGCAAACACAGAAAGTGACATATGTCATTTCCTGTTTAAAATCAGTAAAATAGCGGTCGATCTAGAGACGATATGGCAAGCATAAAAGACGATGTTTACTGCTTATGTGACATTTCACTTTACTGTAGGTTAGGTTGGCTGTCGGCATAAGAATCGACACACTTAGACCAGAATTGGTCCTTTGCGATACCACCATGATCTGGGATAAAGCTTTCCCCTACTCGTTGAACCAATTGCAGGTTCTAATTTGATGTCAATGTTTGTGAGACCACATGTGTCGCCATAGAAGATGACTCTGAGATGGAGCTTCCTGTTCTGGAGAGAGCAGAGCATGTACAAAGCAGGTGAGGGATCGTTTCCTCCTTCTCTTCGTCCTTCTCCAAAAGTTGATTGCGCCAGTCTTATTGCATATTTACCTATAAGACAGTGTCCAGTAATGACACCTATTGTAGTGCTACGTTCAATTTGTTTTATAACTTCAATTTTTTGCCCTTAAAAGAATTACCGACATGTAAGATTTCATAACTATGGAATGGCTTCGATATATGGGCGGTTGCCAAGCGTCTTTTTTGGAATACACACAAATCTTGTGCCTGTTTTTTCAAATCCTTCCTCCACGTATAACTGTAAAGCTCTAAGTCTTTTGGGTGCCAAGTGGGCGGCTATCACGCCCCCTAAATGGAAAATAAACAATATTTCATTTCTTTCCTAGTTTGTTCTTAAAATCCAACCCTCATGTAAAAAATCATAATTGTAAGTTTTTTGGGGGCTGAGTTAAAGAAAAGGGGCGACTACCACGCCCCCAAATGAAAAATAATTAATATATTATTTTTTCCGATATTTGTTCTTAAAATGCAAGCCTCATGTAAAAAATCATAATTGTAGGACTTTTGGGGGCTGCGTTAATAGGAGTGGGCTGCTGCCACGCCCCCTGGATGGAAAAACACAACGATTTTTCCCTGGGGTTTCTCCGCGCACTCTATTACTGTGCCAAATTACAAGGTTCTACGATGATTGGAAGTGCTCTATTGTTTTGATGATAATGATGAGTTAAGAGAAGTGGGCGGCTACCACGCCCCATGGATGAAAATCACATATGTTAGACTTTTTCCTGTTAGAGTAGCTTTTCAAGTTTCTACGATAATTGGAAGTGCTCCATAGTTTTGATGATCTCTCAGTGAGTCAGTGGTTATGCTTTTTTGCAAATTTTGGGGCCTTATAACTTAGGAACCGCTCATGTTAAACAGTTGAAATTTGGTATGGAGCCTGCTGCTGTGCGTCGCAATAAATTTCATGTCTCTAGCTTTGTTGTAAGCGAAGTTAGAGAGGGGGTCAAAATGGCCTGAGTTGGTTCGTGTAAATAAGGGTGTAGTGCCAAAGTTGCTAAAGAACATGGCTGGCCACTACCGTGCCCCTTGATTAAAAGTAAAGTGATGTCGGCCATAGACATACTCTGAAGCGGCGTTCCAAGCTAATAAGCCAAGCGGCTGACCCAGTCGAACTGCAATTCTTGCTAGACTGAACAAAAAAGTATTAATAAACGCATATTTGAAAAGTTTGACGAGGTTGACCATAAACTTTGGGGTTCACTTCATCGCATATAAATATGAATATGAATATTAACGAAAAAAACCAAATAAAAATACAAAAGACCGACGAACTTGAAGTTTTTACTTGTACAAATGTATCGACATCTGATTGATTTCTGAAACGCATCTTTCGAAGGAATCAAGTGGAAAAAATTGAGGATATAGTGGCTATCATGCATATCACCCTTAGAGGTGGAGCGCCATTTTTTTATAAGAGGCAGAATTGAGGATTCAATAAGCACAAAAATGTAGCAAGCTAATATTCAAATGATAACGGTTCGTGTAAAAAATGACAGAAAAACTTATGATATTGCGACTATACATTATATCCATCCAAGGGAAAAGATAGAAAAAATTTATTTCACGAGTATTTTTAACTCACTCACACGGAACTTTGTTGTCGGCGGTGATTTAAATGCATAACACACCTTCTGGAGTTCACGATGCACTTCACCAAAAGGAAAAATTCTCTTTGAATCCAGTATGCAATTTGGAGTATACTTTTACGCGTCAGGCTTTAAGGCCTTAAGGCCGAAGTCGACGTATTAGCCTACGGATACGGCAAAAAATCCAGACCTTATAGATTTTTACATTTTAAAAGAGATTTCCGAAAGCTTTTTTTAAAATTGAAGAATGATCTGTCTTCCGGTCACTCGCCTGACATTTTGTCAATTAGCGGCCACCTATTGATAAAAGAGGGCCCACCCAGACTTACTAGCGTATCAACTAAGTAGTACTCCTTTAGAAATGACTGCGAAAATGAAATAGATCTTAACGTGCCGCTATTTGAACTTGAAGTCGAAGTAGATCAATTTATCGGAATCATACAAAGTTCGGCTTATTTAATACTCCTTACAAACGGATGACAAAAGCAAAAATCGAAAATCAAAGAAAAGTGCGTAAAAATGGCAACAACCTGAACCAGCACTTTTAAATAAAAGATTCAGGACCTTAAACATCGCGAAGTTTCTTCATATCTCTCACTGCGGACAAGAGCTCGAACTACTTGTTGTGGAAAGCTATGAAAAGCATCAAAAAGGCAAAATCGCGAATGGGCAAAAGGAGACAAAGAAAAAGCCGACATTTTTGCCGTTCACTTAGAAGACACGTTTAAGCCAAGAGCTAATCGAATATTTGGTCTTAGCGGGGATACCTGACAATTTTAAATTAAAAGTGTATCACTGGCTGAACTGTGCTCTGAACCACATAAATTGAAACTAAACAAAGCTTCTTTATTTGATTTAATTACGGGACAGGTCCTAAAAGAGTTGCCTAGGAAAGCATTTATTATGCTTGTTTATCTCATAAATGCTTCGTTTAGGTAATTATAGGTTCTACGACAATGGAAAGTGGCTGAGGTCATAATGGTCACAAAGCCGGAAAAAGCCCCATATGACAACAAATCGTATAGACCAATATCTATTTTACTAATTATGTCAAAAGTATTTGAACAAATTTTACTAAAACGGTTACATCCGATTATCGCAGAGCGCCGCTGTTTTAGCGTTTTTCTCGACGTCTCCCAGGCTTTGATAGAGTATGGCATACGGGATTGAAACATAAGTTAAAATTAGTCTTTCCGAAACAAATGTATGAGATATTAAGTTCTTATTTGGCCGTGTTAAGCACGGAAACGAATATTCCGAATTCAAAGAAATCGCAGCAGGAGTTCCACAAGGAAGCGCTCTGGGTCCGATTCGGTTTGGTGTATGGTATACAACTTTGGGGTTGTACCAAAGCAAATAACATTAAAATTTTACAAACTTTTCAAAACAAAGTGCTAAGAAGAATTGTAAACGCCCCCTGGTATATCCGAAATATTGATATCCACAGAGATTCTTATGTGGTCTTCGCGGTCATTGCAAAAACGAAATGATAAAAACGGATAAAACCATTTGAATTAGCGCAATAAAATTCAACCGCATGTTTTTGGCAGTGGAAGCTGGTGCCTCCGATGGGAAGCTGATTATTAAATCTAAACTACATAGTTGTAGTATAAATTAATTTGAAGGGAGGTGTTCTTAGTGAGTAAGAATATCACACTATTATTAGCACATGCGGTCGGTCCTCATAGTATCTTATGGAAGATTGTCCACCTACCCTCGGAAAAAAAAGAAGTTATGACTACTAAGTAATGTCTGTCTGTCGATCCGTCACTGGATTAGAAGTTTTTGATTAAGAAAAACATAAGGAAAGGCTACAGTCCGCTTGGGGCGAACAGTATGATACCCTATCCTTATCCCTATGTACCCCAAAGAAAAAAAGCATTAGGAAAATGATGGATAGCATTTTATTTCATTCTATGAAATTTATAGAAAAAAAATTATTTTTTCAAAAAACACCCCCAAAAAGTGGGCGTGGCCAAAAACTTTGTATGAGCGATATATTGAGAAAAATATTGTCATAATATATTGTTAAACATTTTTTTCGATTTCTATGAAAATTTCGAAGAAAACAGCATTTTAGTAAAAAACGCCCACAAAAAGTAGGCGTGGCAAAAAACTTTATATGACAAATTAATAAAGGTGGGCAGTACCTACATATCTTGTGAAGGTTGTACAACTTTATCTCTCTAACTTAAGCCGTAAAACGGTTTTTTCTAAATTGTGGGCGTGCCAGTGGGCGTATTTTGAAAATGTTAACGCTTTACCATTTCGGAACCCTAGGGAGTATATGTTCCAAATTTCAGCTTCCTAGCATAATTTTAAAGGCCTCAAAAGTTGATACGGACGGACGGACGGTCGTACATTGCTAAATAGTCTTAGATTTTGCTCCTGATCATAAATATATATACTTTTAGGGGTCTGCGACGAATATTAAGGGGTGTTACAAACTATGTGTCAAAATTAATATACCCTTAGGATAGGGTATAAATACTCCCAAAATTATTGAGTGGAACGTCCACGAAAAAAATTTATATAAAACTGTTTTAAGTTAGAGTAGCTAACTGAGTCAGTTCAAATAAAAAATATATATTATAAAATTTGTCCATGCATTTTTTTTAGCCACGCCCACTTTCTAAAAGTTAAAAGTTAAATGGCCTTAAAAATATGAAAAATGGCCCCAATTCACAGATCTTTTGTTTTGCTATTTCCCATATTATTTTTTTTTGGCCATGTTTGGTTTTGGAGCTATATTTCATGTAGCCATTTTGTCCAATATAACCTATTTTTTAGTTTTATTTTAGCGTAAATGCCATATTTAGCTATAACCGAATTTAATTTTGCCATTTTTATTGTATACAATTTTTTGGTCATCGGATGACTCTTGAATGTGTATATTTTATTTTTTATTGAATAAATATAATTTTTTTTACAATTTCCTAAGACCTTTGAAATATGGCCCCAAAAATATGAAAAATGGCCCCATTTTTGGACTATTTTTTGGTTTGGGGCTATATTTCATATAGCCATTTTGTCCGATATAACACATTTTTTAGTTTTATTTTAGCGTAAATGATATATTTTGCATAACCGAAAAAAGTCAATTTAATTTTTCCTTTCTTATTGTTCAGTTTTGTGTTATCGTATGTGTTTAGACCTAAAGATATAAATGCTACAACAAATTTCAAAATAAACTTGGAATTGTTTTGTAATGCATGTATGTAATTCGCGACGTTATTAAACATATACATCACTAACGCATAAAATAATTGCGTCGTGGTTTGTTGTACGTGCAGACATATTTACCGCAAACACAAAAAGTGACATATGTCATTTCCTGTTTAAAATCAGTAAAATAGCGGTCGATCTAGAGACGATATGGCAAGCATAAAAGACGATGTTTACTGCTTATGTGACATTTCACTTTACTGTAGGTTAGGTTGGCTGTCGGCATAAGAATCGACACACTTAGACCAGAATTGGTCCTTTGCGATACCACCATGATCTGGGATAAAGCTTTCCCCTACTCGTTGAACCAATTGCAGGTTCTAATTTGATGTCAATGTTTGTGAGACCACATGTGTCGCCATAGAAGATGACTCTGAGATAGAGCTTCCTGTTCTGGAGAGAGCAGAGCATGTACAAAGCAGGTGAGGGATCGTTTCCTCCTTCTCTTCGTCCTTCTCCAAAAGTTGATTGCGCCAGTCTTATTGCATATTTACCTATAAGACAGTGTCCAGTAATGACACCTATTGTAGTGCTACGTTCAATTTGTTTTATAACTTCAATTTTTTGCCCTTAAAAGAATTACCGACATGTAAGATTTCATAACTATGGAATGGCTTCGATATATGGGCGGTTGCCAAGCGTCTTTTTTGGAATACACACAAATCTTGTGCCTGTTTTTTCAAATCCTTCCTCCACGTATAACTGTAAAGCTCTAAGTCTTTTGGGTGCCAAGTGGGCGGCTATCACGCCCCCTAAATGGAAAATAAACAATATTTCATTTCTTTCCTAGTTTGTTCTTAAAATCCAACCCTCATGTAAAAAATCATAATTGTAAGTTTTTTGGGGGCTGAGTTAAAGAAAAGGGGCGACTACCACGCCCCCAAATGAAAAATAATTAATATATTATTTTTTCCGATATTTGTTCTTAAAATGCAAGCCTCATCTAAAAAATCATAATTGTAGGACTTTTGGGGGCTGCGTTAATAGGAGTGGGCTGCTGCCACGCCCCCTGGATGGAAAAACACAACGATTTTTCCCTGGGGTTTCTCCGCGCACTCTATTACTGTGCCAAATTACAAGGTTCTACGATGATTGGAAGTGCTCTATTGTTTTGATGATAATGATGAGTTAAGAGAAGTGGGCGGCTACCACGCCCCATGGATGAAAATCACATATGTTAGACTTTTTCCTGTTAGAGTAGCTTTTCAAGTTTCTACGATAATTGGAAGTGCTCCATAGTTTTGATGATCTCTCAGTGAGTCAGTGGTTATGCTTTTTTGCAAATTTTGGGGCCTTATAACTTAGGAACCGCTCATGTTAAACAGTTGAAATTTGGTATGGAGCCTGCTGCTGTGCGTCGCAATAAATTTCATGTCTCTAGCTTTGTTGTAAGCGAAGTTAGAGAGGGGGTCAAAATGGCCTGAGTTGGTTCGTGTAAATAAGGGTGTAGTGCCAAAGTTGCTAAAGAACATGGCTGGCCACTACCGTGCCCCTTGATTAAAAGTAAAGTGATGTCGGCCATAGACATACTCTGAAGCGGCGTTCCAAGCTAATAAGCCAAGCGGCTGACCCAGTCGAACTGCAATTCTTGCTAGACTGAACAAAAAAGTATTAATAAACGCATATTTGAAAAGTTTGACGAGGTTGACCATAAACTTTGGGGTTCACTTCATCGCATATAAATATGAATATGAATATTAACGAAAAAAACCAAATAAAAATACAAAAGACCGACGAACTTGAAGTTTTTACTTGTACAAATGTATCGACATCTGATTGATTTCTGAAACGCATCTTTCGAAGGAATCAAGTGGAAAAAATTGAGGATATAGTGGCTATCATGCATATCACCCTTAGAGGTGGAGCGCCATTTTTTTATAAGAGGCAGAATTGAGGATTCAATAAGCACAAAAATGTAGCAAGCTAATATTCAAATGATAACGGTTCGTGTAAAAAATGACAGAAAAACTTATGATATTGCGACTATACATTATATCCATCCAAGGGAAAAGATAGAAAAAATTTATTTCACGAGTATTTTTAACTCACTCACACGGAACTTTGTTGTCGGCGGTGATTTAAATGCATAACACACCTTCTGGAGTTCACGATGCACTTCACCAAAAGGAAAAATTCTCTTTGAATCCAGTATGCAATTTGGAGTATACTTTTACGCGTCAGGCTTTAAGGCCTTAAGGCCGAAGTCGACGTATTAGCCTACGGATACGGCAAAAAAACCAGACCTTATAGATTTTTACATTTTAAAAGGGATTTCCGAAAGCTTTTTTTAAAATTGAAGAATGTTTCGATCTGTCTTCCGGTCACTCGCCTGACATTTTGTCAATTAGCGGCTACCTATTGATAAAAGAGGGCCCACCCAGACTTACTAGCGTATCAACTAAGTGGTACTCCTTTAGAAATGACTGCGAAAATGAAATAGATCTTAACGTGCCGCTATTTGAACTTGAAGTCGAAGTAGATCAATTTATCGGAATCATACAAAGTTCGGCTTATTTAATACTCCTTACAAACGGATGACAAAAGCAAAAATCGAAAATCAAAGAAAAGTGCGTAAAAATGGCAACAACCTGAACCAGCACTTTTAAATAAAAGATTCAGGACCTTAAACATCGCGAAGTTTCTTCATATCTCTCACTGCGGACAAGAGCTCGAACTACTTGTTGTGGAAAGCTATGAAAAGCATCAAAAAGGCAAAATCGCGAATGGGCAAAAGGAGACAAAGAAAAAGCCGACTTTTTTGCCGTTCACTTAGAAGACACGTTTAAGTCAAGAGCTAATCGAATATTTGGTCTTAGCGGGGATACCTGACAATTTTAAAATTAAAAGTGTATCACTGGCTGAACTGTGCTCTGAACCACATAAATAGAAACTAAACAAAGCTTCTGCATTTGATTTAATTACGGGACAGGTCCTGAGTTGCCTAGGAAAGCATTTATTATGCTTGTTTATCTTATAAATGCTTCGTTTAGGTTATTATAGGTTCCACGACAATGGAAAGTAGCTGAGGTCATAATGGTCACAAAGCCGGAAAAAGCCCGACTTTGGGGTTGTACCAAAGCAAATAACATTAAATTTTTACAAACTTTTCAAAACAAAGTGCTAAGAAGAATTGTAAACGCCCCCTGGTATATCCGAAATATTGATATCCACAGAGATTCTTATGTGGTCTTCGCGGTCATTGCAAAAACGAAATGATATATATTTTAAACGATACAAATTTAGTATGCTAGCTTCAACGGATAAAACCATTTGAATTAGCGCAATAAAATGTAACCGCATGTTTTTGGCAGTGCAAGCTGGTGCCTCCGATGGGAAGCTGATAATTAAATCTAAACTACATAGTTGTAGTATAAATTAATTTGCAGGGAGGTGTTCTTATTGAGTAAGAATCTCACACTATTATGAGCACATGCAGTCGGTCCTCATAGTATCTTATGGAAGATTTTCCACCTACCCTCGGAAAAAAAGAAGTTATGACTACTAAGTAATGTCTGTTTATCCATCCGTCACTGGATTAGAAGCTTTTAATTAAGAAATATACTCCCAAAATTATTGAGTGGAACGTCCACGAAAAAAATTTATATAAAACTGTTTTAAGTTAGAGTAGCTAACTGAGTCAGTTCAAATAAAAAATATATATCATAAAATGTTTCCATGCATTATTTTTAGCCACGCCCACTTTCTAAAAGTTAAAAGTTAAATGAAATATGGCCTTAAAAATATGAAAAAAGGCTCCAATTCACAGATCTTTTGTTTTGCTATTTCCCATATTATTTTTTTTGGGCCATTTTTTGGTTTTGGGGCTATATTTCATGTAGCCATTTTGTCCGATATAACCTATTTTTTAGTTTTATTTTAGCGTTGCTATAACCGAAAAAAAATCAATTTAATTTTGCCATTTTTATTGTATAAAATTTTTTGGTCATCGGATGACTCTTGAATGTGTATATTTTATTTTTTATTGAATTAAATATATTTTTTTTTACAATTTCCTAAGACCTTTGAAATATGGCCCCAAAAATATGAAAAATGGCCCCATTTTTGGACTATTTTTTGTCCGATATAACACATTTTTTAGTTTTATTTTAGCGTAAATGATATATTTGGCATAACCAAAAAAAGTCAATTTAATTTTGCCTCTCTTATTGTTCAGTTTTGTGTTATCGTATGTGTTTAGACCTAAAGATATAAATGCTACAACAAATTTCAAAATAAACTTTTAATTGTTTTGTAATGCATGTATGTAATTCGCGACGTTATTAATACAATATATACATCACTAACGCATAAAATAATTGCGTCGTGGTTTGTTGTACGTGCATACATATTTACCGCAAACACAAAAAGTGACATATGTCATTTCCTGTTTAAAATCAGTAAAATAGCGGTCGATCTAGAGACGATATGGCAAGCATAAAAGACGATGTTTACTGCTTATGTGACATTTCACTTTACTATAGGTTAGGTTGGCTGTCGGCATAATAATCGACACACTTAGACCAGAATTGGTCCTTTGCGATACCACCATGATCTGGGATAAAGCTTTCCCCTACTGGTTGAACCAATTGGAGGTTCTAACGAAGCGGAGTAGACATTTGATGTCAATGTTTGTGAGACCACATGTGACGCCATAGAAGATGACTCAGAGATGGAGCTTCCTTTTCTGGAGAGAGCAGAGCATGTACAAAGCAGGTGAGGGTTCGTTTCCTCCTTCTCTTCGTCCTTCTCCAAAAGTTGATTGCGCCAGTCTTATTGCATATTTACCTATAAGACAGTGTCCAGTAATGACACCTATTGTAGTGCTACGTTCCGTCTGTTTAGAGAGATCAAGCAGATAGCCGCTTGACTGTCCGAGTAAATGTTGCTATCCTCCGGGGATATCACGTTCCTCTATAGCCAAGATAAGACTCCTTAATCGCTACAATGATCCAGGAAGACGGAAAAAGACAATAAGATTTAGTCTGTCAGGGGATACACCACACCCTACCCCATCATTGGTTTCTGATCCGTTGGTGTAAAAATGGATCGCTGTATCCTCCAAGAATGCATCCTCTTCCCAGAATGATCGGAATAGAATGGTAACATGGAAGGATTTTCCGCATTGTAATTAGGGAATGGTGTAATCGATTTTGATAATTCTCAACAGCCTTTTCTAATGTTAGCAAGGGCCTAGGAATGCCGCCGTTAAGGTGCTTGAGATTGTCTCGCAAAATCTTCTGAAATAGTCGTTTGGTACTTTTGCCAGTTTCAATTCCGCTTTGGTTTAATTTTTAATCTAGGATTCCTCACTGGACTTAGGGTTTCGCTTTAATGACAGAAGACCTTGCATTTTAGAAACTTTAAATTCTACTCTATTGGTTTTACTCTGCTTAAGAATGCTGTCAAGACCAGATTTTATGAGCTTAACATGCGTTGCCGTTCTAGCTCCACGCCCTAAAATGAGAGACGTGAATCATAAAATAAATATGCGAATTTAAGGGTACTGTCATCAGCGAAAGAATGGATTGGATTAGAAGTGACAGACAGGAGATGATTGATAAAAATGGGAAAGTGATTCGGAGACAAAAAAGATCCTTGAGGGCCATCAGCATTTATTTGGTAAGTAGCAGCCTTGAAACCGTCCAAAACAAGTTGTAATGAACAGTCCGCTAAGACCACAAATTGTATCGCCTAAATTCCTCTCTTAAGGCCTTATTTATAAATAAAGGGTGTTTTTTTAGAGGTTGGTTTTTCGAATAGAGATAAAACTGACACCTTGTAAGCAAAGCTGGCAACTCTAATGTCATTTATGTTCAGTTTGGTCTGCCATTTCATCATGAACATGTTGACAAATGAACAACACAACAAATCGTGCAAATTTATTTCGAAAATAATGGTTCAGTTCGCGAAGTTTACCGCGAAAATCATTTTGGGTTGAAAGGCTACGTCAACAAGCAAAATTACCGCATCTGGAGTGAAGAGAATCCACATGAGACCCTTGAAACGCCTTTACATCCACAAAAACTGACTGTTTGGTGTGCTCTATGGGCTGGTGGAGTCATTGGGCCATACTTCTTCCGAAATGATGCTGCAGAGTCAGTTACCGTTATTGGAGACCGGTATAGAGCCATGATAACCGACTAATTTTTTCCAGAATTAGATGGCATGAATTTTGATGAGATGTGTTTCCAACAAGATGGCGCTACATGCCATACAGCCCACGTCACAATCGACTTATTGAAGGAAACAATTGATGAGTGTATAATTTCGCGGAATGGACCAGTTAATTGGCCACCAAGATCGTATGATTTAACACCATTGGATTATTTCCTTTAGGAATATGTGAAGTCGCTCGCTTACGCCAACAAACCAGAAATATTAGGGGACTTGGAAGCCAACATTCGTGGCGTTATTGCCGACATACATCCCCAAATGCTTAAAAAAGTGGTTGAAAATTGGACCTCTAGACTTGTGCAGCCGTGGCGGCCACATGCGCAAAGTCATATTTAAACATTAATGGCATAAAATTATGCTTCCAATAAAGCCAAACTGATGGACATTAAAACGATTTTCTTGTGTTTCACTTCAATTCAAAGTTCTATACCTCTAAAAAACACCCTTTACATGTGAATCACAACCAGTTGTGTTATGAAGTAAAGTGCAGTGCTTGACAAAAGCGAAGTGGTGGTAGATGGCCTTAAAAAAGGTGCATCAAAAGTTTTAGAAAAAACCATGTTCAATAATTAATTTATTTTTAACAATTAAACAGAATTAATTGAAATAAAAAAACAAGGAAATCAAATAAACATATATCAGTCATTATAGTCAATAATTTAAATTATTTTTAAAAATTACATTTGTCGTTCAAAACAAACAAAATGATTGCTTTGTATGGCAACCGTCTATGAATATGTATTTTAAAGCATATTTTACCAATAATTCAGGGGGTTCAAAATCGTCCCCGTTCCCGAGAAGTTCCTTGGCAGCTAAGGTGTTGTGAAAAGTAACGGTATTTAACATGTGAGATGTTTATGTAGAGGGAGCAGTTGCACTAAAATAATGCAAGCAATTAGCGAAAGCACAATTACAAAAAATTAATTTACAATGTAAATTGTAGGAACCAAGAATTTACGCATTTTCACTTTCTATAGCTTTTGATATTATTTAAAAATTAAAAGTTTTTTGAGGTAAACGCATTAGTACGAAAAAGAACTACAGAGAAAACGCCATGGCTTCAACTCAACATTAAACACAAAATGTCAAAACATAACAAAACAACCTCACACAAATAGAGTCAAATAATGAACCATTTCAATGAACAGTGATAGAAAAAAATATTATTAGCGATGATTAAAATTAAAAAGTGGCAGATTTCGAATTTAGGTTGGTAGAATTTCCGAAAGTGTACAAAGTGATAGAAATATCACTTAAGTTCCATCACCGTGCAGTGCACTTTCATGGTTAAGCGCCGCCGGGTTGTTAAGAAATAAAGGTTATATGTGCGAGGAGTGACACCTTGGCGTGTTGCACGGGCTTAAGCCGACTCAGGACCTTTTGGCAGGACCAACACTATTAGGTGCCGGCAGGTGTAGGCCTTACTGGGTTTTTTTCGGACAAATGTCTTTTGAGGCAGGCGACTAAGTCTTCCAAACTTCCACTTAGAGTGCTTTAGGCAGAAAACGCGCAGAATAAAATCACACAAACTTGCCTTGCCGATGCTGAGGCACGTCGTGAGAAGAGGAGCTGTTGGCCCTAAGCTAGGAGACAATGGTGGAAACCTGAGGGTACTGAACACAGTACACCCATGGACGATCAGCCATCAACATTCAAAGTGTCGGAAGCTAAGGCTACTAGCCATAGTGACACTAAACCCACCACCTCTGCTTTTGTGGAGACCAAAAATACCAGCCAGGCATGTACTAAAAAGCCAACGAACAAAAAGTCCCCTGTTGCGACTTAAGATGGCCATCCACTTTCTTGACAAGATCGCAAGAATGAAGCGCCTGGTCAGCGGACGAAAGGGACCAGGCAGACAGGGTTAGGTACCATGTATTGGTGGACGTGTTTGTCAAGCACCAGGCTACCATCCCTCGGCAATCAAAAGAGGGTGCTTAAAGAAACAAGTCTCAAGACGGACCTCGAAGGCCCCTAAAAAGCAAAAGAGGACCAAACATCCGGGTCCATCGACTCCCGCGGCAACTCGCACCTTCAACGAAGTGGTCAAAGACCACTGATGAACCTGTGGAGCAACATCGAGGCAAAATTGCCGGAGATGGTTGTAGAGCACGTACTAGCAGGAGGTCCTGCGCTGGGCTTCGATTTTGCGGAAACCGTTAGGGGGTTTCGGGTCATCAAATGCGTGGACAAAGAATTTTCTCGGCTCGTGAATCGTTAAGGTTAGCGACGGGTGGGAGGGCTTAAGGCTTAAGCTTATCCCTGCCAGGAAAATCCCCACGAGAATAAGGGCCCCCATTGGGATGCCTATTATAAAGATTGACTCTGATAACCTAATCAAATGCTTCAGACTGTAGAACCCCAAAATCCCTATGGACGACTTGGAAAAAGCTTTGCCAAATCTAATATATTCCGATCAACGGGCCGCGGAAGACGTTGTCTCAACCTATAAGCTGTTGTACGACTGGCGATCGGAAACACACCGAACTAAACATGCTGAAGGTCATGCAAACGAATCTCCAGCACTCAAAGTGTGCGTCGGAGAATCTTATGGTCTTCCAAAGGGAGGAGAACACCGATATCGGGATAATATAGGAGCCGTGGGTTAGGAAGATGATCATAGCAGGCTCCTATACAACAAGTACAACATTTTCTACATCCATAATACGGGTAAGCCTAGATCATGCATTTTAGTAACAAAATACCTTAACGCTTTCCTCTGTCCCAACCTTAGAACAAACGATATAACTGTGGTCAAACTAGAAAGATCCCTGAAGCAGGACATCTCACTTATCCTCGGCTTACTTGGCGCACGATAGGCTGTCACCGCCAGAGGGCCTGACGACGCTCACTAACGCAATGCAAGATGGGAAGGGTACCCTGATTGTAGGCTGCGACGCGAAGGTACGACATCATTTATAAAGCAGTTCCGAAACAAACAATCGAGGTGAGTCTTTATTCGATATCATTATAAATGCCGATTTATCTATATACAATGTAGGGAACATTCCAGCTTTCACTTTTCCGAGTACGGAAAACTTCTGCGGTTGGGAAGAAGTCTTAGATATTACTTTCCAGTGTGCGCGGAGTCACCCAAACATCAGCGCAACGCCTTATCTTCGATTGAACTCCTATATCAACTCCTATCTCTACTCAACTACCTACTAAATCGTCATTATTATCCACTAGCAATTCTTTCCCTGATTTCAATATCAATAATGGTGCTAAATACCCTAATTTTATTGGCTTTCATATACTTAGCCCAACTAATAATTGTTCATCCAATCACTCATCCAATCCCACTTCTTTCACACCTCGCTCTTCAATCTGTTCCCTCCCTCCTCCTATTATTCATCCCCTTATACCTCCTACTGCCAAACTAACTCAGCACTCGATAGCACAGAATATCGCTACGCACTCTCTAGACTTCGTTAAAAAAAGATATACGAGATTATTCGCCTCTTTTTTGCTTATCTTCATGATAAGCCGGACTCGGTGTGCTATGAGGGTAAAACCAAAACAAACATTATGGTTTCCATACAGCAAGAAGACCTTCCTACATACCTTTCCAGTCTAAAGAACATTTACATCAAGTTCCACGAGATTTTCAATTTCCCTCCTCAAAAAGTGTCTCATATCTCCAACGTAGTCGAGTGGACCAGGAGAAATTTGTTCGCCCCTTACAATCTCCCTCTCACAATTTACTACCAAAACGTAAGAGGATTGCGCTCTTAAACTAGTGCTGTTTTACGACAATCTCATGCTCTTCCGTTCGATATCTATGCACTAGCCGAAACCAATCTTATCCCCGCTATAAAGAGCCAGGAATTATTTCCTCCTACTTTTAATGTGTTTCGAGATGACGACCTTGCCCGCCCTAATAGTATCTTCCCCTGCCGTTGTGTTTTACTGGCCATCCACAACGACTATGACTCTTCCCTTGTTGCTCTTTCTTCCTCCTCTAAACTCGCTTTCATTTCTATAAAAATTAAACTCCCCCGTGGGTCTCTCTATGTTATGTGCTGTTACATCCTTCCAGCCCAACCTATTGAATTCCACCAACTTGCTGTCGATGCGATTGACCTTATTATTGACTCACCTGACTCCATGAACGATATCCTTATTTTTTAGGAATTTAGTCTACCTCAGCTGCAATGGACTCTTTCAGGTGATCAGTCCTTCTTCATCCCTTCGAATGCTTACTCGGTCAAAGATGCCTCTTTTAGATCGACTAACTGATTCAAACTTGTGCAAAATTTTTAACTGATTACATTATTTTTTCTGTTTCGCTTTGACCGCTATCCTTATCAACTATTGATAACTTCCACGCTCCCCTCCTTCTTTCTTTCTTCTTTACTTCTACAAACCAACCTACTTCTACCGCAGGTGTCCATTCCTACAAATTTCAAAAAGCCAATTTCAAGAAAATGAATGCGTATGTTAACAGCTGTTGCTTTGATTTGGTAAAATGTCGCTTAATGAACCCTCTCTATTTTGTACGACGAAATAAGAATTTATATTTCTCTTTATGATCAAATTTTTGATCCTATTACTATCGAAACTAAATTACTAATACTTAAGTTTTTTTCTGCATTCCCGGTCCTGATGGTATCCCAGCTATATTTCTTAAAAAATGTTCTTCCAATCTTTCACTACCGCTTTTATACCACTTTCGTCTTTCCCTGTCAAAGCAGAATTTCCAAAAATTTGGAAGACCTCTTTTATATCAAGAATGAGGAGACCAATTATCGCCCTATTGCTAAGCTTTCTCATATTCCTAAAGTCTTTGGAAGTATTGGACACGAGGCTTTGAGCTTTCAATGTAAGTCTCTTATTTCTAGCTAACATGGCTTCCTCAACGGCAGATCAACTACCACAAACCTTGTCGAATTCGTGTTCTCCGCCCTCTCAGCCCTCGAGAATTGCAGGCAATGAAATCGATGTTATTGCGACTGATTTTAGCAAAGCTTTTGATAAAATATCGCATAAATTAATCATTTATAAATTGTCTATCCTTGGTTTTGAACCCATGTTGTTAAAATGGATATCTGCTTATCTGGATAAACGTTATTATAGCGTCCGCTTTAGTTCGATCCTGTCGGCCCCTTTTTAGCCACTTCGGGTGTTCCGCAAGGAAGCCATTTGGGTCCTCTTTTCTTCGTCCTTACTATAAACGGAAAGGGTTATCAAACATTCCTCCCTATCCCTATATGCTGGCGATGCGAAATTTTTCAATGTGAGGAGAAATCACAGGAAGACTCAAGGTATCTTCAAGAAGATCTTGATAGTTTTTAAATTTGCTGTCAGATATGTTTAGAACTCAACATATCCAAGTGGCAAACTATAACCCTATCGCGTAAGTGCATTCAATCCGCTCCTAGAATTCATCTTGTAAACGGTCAACCTATATCCATCGTTCAATCTCTTCGCGATTTTGTATGATAGGGAGTTAAATTTTCGTTTTCATATTGACGAGATTATCCTTAAAGCCAACTCATCACTGGGTTTTATTAAAAGGTGGTCTAAAGAATTTTCCTACCCTTACGTGACCAGAGCACTTTACATTACATTCGTTCGCCCCCTACTTGAGTACGCCAGTCAAGTGTGATGTCCCTTCCAGCTTGTTCATGTCTCCAGAATTGAAAGTAGTCAATGTCGATTTCTTCGATTCGCTCTTCGAGGCCTACCTTGGAGCGAAACATTATATTGCCTGAAAGGGATATAGCTGACATTCTATTCATCGACTACTATATGATTCTGTTTATTGTGCGTCTTTATACAACTCGATTTCCTTCAACACTAACCCTCATAATTTGCGTTGTCCTCGTCTCTTTTATCTGTTGTCACACCGCACTTTTTACGGGTCTAACGAACCAATATCCCGTATGCTGCGGAAAGTTAATTCAAACATCATCCCCATGTTTGATTTTAACTGCAGTACTTCCCGCCTTAAATTCTATCTCTTTTACCAATCTTAGTTTTTAGGACTTAGTTTAGTATTATTTTTTAAGTTATTTTTCAGCCGTTAGCTTGTATTAAGCCGAATAAATGGGGGTTCGCCTGCACCAACATTAAAAAACTACTGCATATGTATGACAATTTAAAATTGTCTGATAACTTCCCAACCATCTGACAATAATGAAAATTGCGTGTTCAGATTATTGTAAAATAAGGTAAGATCACAATTTCATTGTCAGATTGTTGTCTCACACTTTATTTTTGTTTTTTTTAATAATGTATGCGCACTAAAGGAATTTTGGATAACCTTATAATGTAGTAACGCAGTGCGGGCATTACGGAAGTGACGGATTAGGAAAAATGAGATACCGATGCGCGTTGGTTTTAAATATCTGTAAACTATAGTGTGTAGGAAAAACAGAGCGGGTTGGAGCATTCCACATTCGTATTGTACGGTTAAGAAACGATTCCTTGTATTTGACTGCCCGTCCAAATATAGGGTTCAGGGTGAACTTGATGTGCATTCCTAGAATGGCGAGTATTGCGGTTGAACTGCTGTAGGAGTCTAATGCAACTGTCTATTTCGTTTGGGCACTTATGGAAGTAGCGATAAAATAACGATAAGCAGGAGACATTGCGACGACAGTCGAGCGATCTCGCCATATCTCAATCGCCAAAAAGTTTAATCCCACATTTCTAAATCATGTCCAGTAGCGCCAAATATGTTATTGGTGTGCCAGACTAAATATAAGCGTTGTCTCAAGTTTTGGGCGAATGAATGCCTTAAAAAATCTATCCAGATCAGAAGGGGTGAAATATTTCTTGCATCGCTTGAGGAAGCCTAGACATTTCGTAGCGTTCTTGGCGAATATGTGGTCGTTCCAACGAAGTTTGTCGTTAGCACACATACCGAGGAGGGAAGAGCTAATACTGGGCTCCTTCGAAAGAAAAATTCTTCGAGGGGTTTTTGATCCTGTGTGCGGGGAGGGCGAATGGAGGAGAAGTTATAATCGCAAACTATATGAGCTCCACCGAGATATGGATGTATTCCGAAAAGTCAAAAACCGTCGACTTCACTGGCTTGACACATCGAGTGAATAGACAAAACATTTACTCTCAAAACAAATACCTTTTTTTATCGCAACGGTTTAATTAACTTTATTTTTTTATATACAAACAAGTAAGATTAGAATGCGCTGCTTTTTGTTCTGACGAACGCGTTTAAAGTTCAATCATGCATTAAGTCGAACAGTATCCATACGAAATTCAGATATTAAATCATAAAGAAAATAGTACAGCACAAATAAAAACTAATGAAAATACATTGAACTGCGTATTCACCCATTTTGTAATTAGTTGTAACTGGCCTTTTCCTCAATTTGTTTGAATGTATAAAACATTCTCAAACACGGAACGTACGTTACACTTTTCGTTTTGAGGACAAAAACCATCTATGGGTATCAGCACCAAATACATACGTATATATGTAAATCGCAATGAGTTATTCTCGACCCAGTTTTATTTTAAAACTTGCAACTTTTACGTTAGTAATTCTTTTTTGCACTTTTAATCATCACTTTTCATTGGACAATTTCCATTTCTGAACAACATATTTTACACGAAAATAAAATCACTGTACATGGTGGTTGCTTGATACTGCATTCGTTTTTGTCCCTTTAAAAAGTTACCAAGTAGGAACTGTATTGACATATTTTTTGGATCGATATTTCGATATTCAACGAAATATATTTGTACCTTTAATTAGACTGTATATTATTTTTATTTCCTTTTCATGAACAGATTTATTTTAATTTTCTTATGATACACCATGAAAGACTTATAAATTCAATAAATTATAGTAAAATAAAAACGGAGAAACCGATTATAATCTTTTACATCAACTGATAAAAAAAACGATCCCAGACGCTAAAAAGTTCCGATGTTTCACGGAGAAATGAGAAGTCACTGAAATGAAAATTTTCTAAGGGTAGCTATGTACTATCATTCAAGTACATATGTAGTTTGTTTTTAATGAAATTTCACTGGTGTTTGTGTGGTATTTTGATGGTTGGATGACTTGCGCAGTTCTTTTGTTGATAGCAAAATACATACTTGCCTAGCCTTAAGGACGCAATGACATACTAAGAATATTGTTTGGTTTGTTTGGTTCGATGGTTATTACAGCAGATTTTCAATTTCACAATAAGAAGCCTGAGGTTATTATTCGCTAAAACTCGTCATAAATATTTATATTTGCTAAAACTAATGATGAAAAAAAGAGTGCGATAACAGCTTGAAGAAAAACACACTATTTATTAACGCTAAACTTGTATTTCAAATGCAAGTAGGACAACAAACGTTACGTCTATTTAAGACTAAATAAATATATAAGTCCATTTTTTTTACACACCTAGCAAAAATCAGTTAATTTAAGTTAAAACTAAGTAACAAAAATATACAAGCTAAAGATGCTACCGAGTTATAGCAATAATGTTTCTGTACTACTTAATTAAATACGAGTCAGGAACACAGTCTTCTTGTAGCTTATCATTAAGTAAATTTAGTGCAAACAACATTGACAAGATTCTACCTTAAGTCAGTTGGTTGGTTTATTTTTGGTTAAAGCTAATTTCTTTCCACACAAGGTAAAGTTTAATTTTAAAAGGGAGAACACAATTTGGTGTTATCAACTTGTTTATAGCAATGCTCTAAGTCGATTTTCAAATCTTACGGATGACTTTTCCACATTTAAAATTATTGGAGAATAGACTCTTATCTCAACATGGGCCGTTGTTCCATATTATAATGTTATGTCAAGTAAATTTATGTCGACATTAGCTATTATTACAAAATAATATATTAAAACACTGAAGCGTATATTGAAACAATTCAATTTTCAATTTAATTGTGTAGAACTTAAAACGGTTGTCCTGATAAATGTAGGAAATTGAAAATAAAACATTCTCTCAGCGCTTGTGCTACGATGGGGTAATGTTAAGATTTTAATGACGAAATTGTATAAATATTGAAACAAATACTCATCTAAACGGTTTTTTTAAATTGCCCACCTCGAACAAAAACTTTTCAATGTTTGTAATTTCAAAATAACTTTTAAAATTAGAATCTAGAGCTTTCATTTCTCGTAATTTGTATTGTTTGATAAATTTTTCGTAATTATAGTTAAGATCTATTAGCATTTAAGTTACATTTGGATCTAAATACTTAAGCAGTGAAATCTTGCTATCATTGACATTAATGCGCAATATTATTTGGTCACAGATTCTTTAAAAAATAACGCCACCCAATACCCGCCTCAACGACAACACGCCCCCTACACAATAGCACAAACACATAACATGCAAAAGAGATGGAAATAGTAGTTTTGATTTAATAATTTATATTCTCGTTTACCAGGCAGCTTCCCATCGGAGGCACCTGCTTGTACCGCCAAACACGCAGTTATATATTATTGCGCTAATTCAAATGGCTTTATCCGTTGAAGCCGGCGCAATAAATTTGTAGCGTTCAAAATATATATCATTTCGTTATTGCAATGACCGCGAAGGCGAGTCTGTTGCTTACGGCCAAATGATTTTATTTCATCTTCGATGGTTGCCACATCCACATCTCTGTGGATATTACTATTTCTGATATACCACAAGGCGTTTACAATTCTTCTTAGCACTTTGTTTTGAAAAGTTTGTAAAATTTTGATGTTATTTGTTTGTTACAACCCCAAAGTTGTATACCATACGTCCGAACCGGTTTCAGAACTTGCTTGTATAAAAGCAGCTTGTTTTGTATGCTGAGTTTGGAAAACCGACCAAGCAGCCAATGCATTTGATTATATTTAATAACGAGCTCTTCCCGTTTATTTTTTACGTGCGATTTCCATTTTAGTTTCGCATCAAGTGTCATTCCCAAATATTAAGCTTCATTTGCGTACGGAATTTGTACGGAGTCTAGTTACATTTCTGTAAGTAAAATTAACATGCATAGATTTTGTTTCATTAAGGACAATACGCCAAGTCTTTGTCCACTCAAAAACGATGTTGATAGCCCGAAATTTGTACGGAGTCTTTCAACCGTATTACTCACGGCCAATATAGCGGTATCATCCGCAAACGTCGCTATAGTTATGCCTTCTTTCTGCGGAATATCTCCAGTAAAGATTAGAAATACAATCGGACCCAGGACGCTTCCTTGTGGAACTCCTGCCGCGATTTCTTTGAATTCGGAATACGGAAAAGTCTGTCCGCTAGCTTATGTTTTAATACCGTATGCCATACTTTATCAAAAGCCTGGGAGTATATTTTTTTCACCTCAAGGGCTTTTTCAACTTCATTGGTTATTCGATAAACCTGAATCCCGAATTGGTGATCAGGAATTAATCGGCGCTCTTCGATAATCGGGTGTAACCGCTGTAGTAAAAATTTTTTCAAATACTTTTGACATAATTGGTAATAGAAATATTGGTCTATACGATTTCTTGTCATATGGGGATTTTCCCGGCTTTGGGACCATTATGACCTCAGCTACTTTCCATTGTCGTGGAACGTGTAATAACCTGAATGAAGCATTTATGAGATAAACAAACATAGTAAGTGCCGTAAGGGTTTAAACGTTTCTTCTAAGTGACCGGCAAAAATGTCGGCTTTTTCTTTGTCTCGTTTCGCCCATTCGCCATTATTTTTTTTGATAGGAGGCGCTTGCGATCTTGGCTTTGTAAAGCTTTTTATAGCTTTTCAAAATGAGAAGTTCGAACTCTTGTCCGCGGTGAGACCTTCAAGGTATGAAGAAACTTCGGGATTTTTAAACTCCTGAATCTTTTTTTTCAAGTCTTGCATAGATTAATTAATATCGTTTTATGTTGCGGAGCGCGCGACTGTTGCCATTTTACGCGCTTTTCTTTTCTCCTTAACCAATTAGGTTATTTCCTGGGGATATTTTATTTCAATTTTTGATTTTGTTATCCGTTTATAAGGAGTATTATACCAGGCTGAATTTGTATAATTCCGATAAATTGATCGGCTTGGAGTTCAAGTTCAAATGGCGTTTGAAGAGACACGTTAAGATCGATTTTATTTTCGCAGTCTTTTCTAAAGGAGTCCCACTTAAATGATACGCTAATAAGTCTGGGTGGGGCCTCTTTTTTTAATAAGCAGCCGCTAATTGTCAGAATGATAGGCGACAGATCGAAACATTCCGTAGGCGAAGAATGAAGTCCCCTGGCCACTACTCGGTATGGCCTTTCTGACTTATTTTGGTAAGTGTACCATTGGATTTTCTCAGTATTTAGTTTTTGAGAAACCGCGCGGTAACTGTCGGGGTCGCTAAAATGTATTTTCCACACATTATTGTTCAAAGATGTTACTTCGAATGTGGACTTTAAGATTTCCTTAAGAAATTTATAAAACTTGCCGTAGTCCGTTATTCCGATAACATTAATTGGCAGCGGAAACTTTATCATTAAGATTTTTTTCTTGCGTCTTCGTTGCATTTTCATTGGTTAAAGACTAAAGAGGAGCCGGCCTTACGTTTTTTGTTTGGTCTCCGCTTAGTCGAATCAGTTTCGAGCTCTAACTCTTCTTCATCCGTGAATTAGTCGCGGCGATCTGGACTTAGCGTTTTACCTTCAGATTGCTTTTGCGTCAAAGATTCTTTTAGTGCCCCAAATATTTAAATGGAAAACAACAACACGAAAATGTGATTTGGGACCATTTTCCATATTTTTGGGGCCATATTTAATTTTATTTGGGGCCATTTCATATTTTGTAGTTTGGGGCCAAAATTCATTATGAAAAATGACCCCAAACTTTGAAAAAAAATTATGCATTCTGTATTTTACCAATTAATAATAAGAAAATAGTGATGAATGACACTTCAAGAGGCTAACCCTAGTTAAAACAATTTTAAAATAAAATCTAATACCAAACTCTTTCGAAACGGCTGGACCGATTTCGATCAAATTTTGTGTGCTTATCGGGTAGGTCTGAGACGTCCAACACCTATATTTCATACCCCTAAATGTTAAGTTTGATCTACCCAAACATTTTTTTTTATTTTTTCATAATTCAGCATTGATATACATGATACATTCAATTCCAAATTTTTATTCTTATACGATCAACCCCTGATTTTAATTTTCGAATTTTATATTAGTTTGTTCCATCTACAGATCCACAAGATGACAATCGAATATAATAATTGTAGTGTACTATAATTTTCATGTAAAGTTCTATGATTCTTGATCTGACACCTGGCGAAAGCTCATGGAAAATTTTCAAATCTTCACAACCTAGAATTTCAATTTCAATTTTCACTTTAAAATTAACAAAGTTTTCCCATAAGTTTCTTTGAAATATTATCACGACCAGTCAAAATACCATTTTATCCAAGTTGTTCTTGACAAATTATAAGCGGATGCCTTCTTTTTAAAGGGTTTTTGCTCGGAATGGGGACCGATCATCCAAAAAATCCCAAAGGCGCAAGCAGAAATAAACCCTCCCAGATAATCACCAACAGTCCGAGAAGAGTGGCCGCCGCACACTAACTTCTAGCATGAAGCCAGAACAAAGGCACAAATAATCCGCCAAGCACCTCTACCGTAACCACGACAAACGAATTTGATTATTTTCCCAGCGAGAGAATTCCCATCCAACACCCGCAACCAACATCACTCCGCCCTCAGCTAAACCACCTGCACCACGACCACCAGTGGCAGTAAAGCCACCATAAGCAGCAGTATAGCCACCACCAGAAGCAGCAAAGCCACCATCAGTAGCAGCAAAGCAAACACCGATAGCTGCAAAATCGCCATCAACAGCAGTATCGCCTCCACCAGTAGCAGCAAGGTCACCACCAACAACAGCAATCTAACTCCTATCACCAGCCTGTCTTAGGTTTTGATCCTGATCCTTAATATAAAAACTTTTAGGGGTTTACGATGAATATTAAGGGGTGTTACACAATATGTGTAAAAATAAATATACCCTAAGGATAGATATTAAGAGGACAATGATCTGCTAAGGAGAGAAGTAGAGTTATTAAAACGAGAAAAGGAATTTGTGACAAAAGAAAATAAATTGTTGAAGAGAATGTTGGAGTTAAAAGAGAAAACAAAGAAGGTACAACCGAAAAACACAGAGGATAGAAACTAATGAAAACAAACAATAAGAAACAGTGAAAATGAGTAAAGCAACCGGAGAGTTTAAAGGCAAGCAAAGATTTAAGGTGTGGAAAGAGATGCTACCGGAATTTGATGGAGGTGCAAGCGTAGATGTGAGGATAGAACAGTTAAGAAACGTACAGGCAGTTTACGCGGTGAAGGTACAGATGCTACCCACACTGTTCGTTGCCAAATGGGCAGGTAAAGCTAAGGAGATAGTGTGTGTGAGGGTATAAAAGAAGTGTTCAGGTAGGAGGACAAAATAATGATAAGGAAAAGGTTCGAGAGACGCAGATGGAAAATAAGTGAGACGTTCGTCGAGGTCGAAGGGACACTTTGTGGTTATATGAATTGGTACAAAACTTTACCACGCAGGCAGTTCTGTTGCGAATGTTAGTAGAATAACACAAAAAAGATTGCAAACGAGTGCTGAAGTTCGTGTGCCGTCGGCTATAAGCAGACCTTCGACTTATAAATAAATATCAGGAGTAAACGGAAGAAAACGGGTGAGCTGAGCATGTGCATAGATTTTCGAACGTTGAATAAGGTATCCGCAAAAGATAGCTACCCAATCCCCATAATCGATGACTTAAACACAAATTAATAAAATATTTGCGGATATAGACAGGAAGGATGAGGTTATCACACATATGTTTGGACGACATAATGATAGCAACGAGAAACTATGAGGAACACTTTAGAATCCTTTTGAAAGTTCTTAGGAGAATGATAGTAAATAAATTGGAACTGAGGTGAAAGTTTTTACAAAGGAGTTTCAAATATTTGGGTTTTACGATCACAGGAGAGGTCATACAAGCAGACAATAGAGGGTAAGATACGATACGGAATTTTCCGTTAACACTAGGACGCTAGGGCTGTGCTCGTACTTTCGCAGGTTAGTGAAAGATTTTTCAACTATAGCCAAGCCGTTGTATGACTTAGCAAGAAAAGGCAGGAATTCAAGTTCGGCCCGGTACAGCTTTAGAGTGCTGAAGAAGAAGGGTATTGAAGCCCCCATACTAGCAATCTATGATCCAGAAGATGAGATAGAGTTGCTCTGTGATGCAAGTACTCTAGGATTCGGGGTTTAAAATAGTCACTGATTGTAACTCGCTAAGAATCAACACAAGAGAGCTTAACCCAGGGATAGCAAGATTGATGATTGTACACTTGAACAACGAGCGGGGGCACGAATGCAACATGTCGATGCGTTGAGTAGGTCAACAAATATTTTAGCTCTAAAAACAAACACATTTGAGGAAACATAATAATATGCCAAAGTAAAGACAAGAAGTTAGTTAAAATTGAAAAAATGCTAGAAAGATCGAAACATTCTCTATGAGATGCAAAATGGTGTAGTGTACAGAAAAAAAATGATGGCACAGTTGTTTTCTTCGTACCAGAAGATATGGAAAACCATGTCTTGTATAGATATTTGTCGCCGAAAATGAGAGTTAGGATAGGAACACACATAAGAACTGTCTCAAATGTATAGTGTATTTGGGTAAGCAGGGCAAGGATGAGGTTTTTCTCTAAAATATCCCTAAGGGGAAAATGCCGTTCGAACTTGTCCACATAGACCATTAGGGACCTGTAGACAATTGGGTCGGTAAAAAAGTACATATTGGTAATCATAGATGCGTCTACAAAGTTCGTAAGGCTGTACCCGCCAAGAAAACAAACTCAAAAGATTATTTGAGGGCCTATGGTCGACCCAGATGCATAGTATCCGATAGAGGAATTTGTTTTACTTCAAGTGAATTCAAAGAATTTTTACACAAAAGAAACATTCAACATATCAAAGTGGCAATGGAGTCATCTCAAGCGAATGGACAGGTAGAGAAGGTAAACAGGACTTTGGGACCGATGCTGTCTAAACTTTTTAAGCCAGAAGAGGGTATATATTGGGATCATGTACTGGAGACGGTGGAACACGGACTAAATTATACAGTTCTCCGTACAATCAAAGAACATCCAAGCGTGATGCTGTTTGGTGTTAACCGGAAAGGGAATGTAAAAGACGCAATCAAAGAAAATTTAATACAACCGGGAGATGAAGAAGCGCAAAAGTACAAAAGTTAAAAAAGTACGAGAAAAATCGACAGCAGTACAAGAAAAGTCTCAAGCGTATAATAAAACATAAGAAAAGGCTACAGTCCGCTTGGGGCGAACAGTATGATACCCTATCCATATCCCTATATGCCCCAAAGAAAAAAGCATAAAAAAGATAATGGATAGCATTTTATTTCATTCTATTAAATTTACAAAAAAAAAAATTTTTATGGAAAAACACCCCCAAAAAGTGGGCGTGGCCAAAAACTTTGTATGGACGATATGTTGGGAAAAATATTGGCTAAATATCTTGTTAAACATTTTTTTCGCTTTCTATGAAAATTTTCGAAGAAAACTGCATTTTAGTGAAAAACGCCCACAAAAAGTAGGTGTGGCAAAAAACTTTATATGACAAACTTATAAAGGAGAGCAGTGCCTACATATCTTCTTATAATAAGTACAATAATTTCAAATTCTTGATTGGGAGCTTGAATAGGATTAGAAATTAATTTATTATCTATTATAAGAGACGCTCTATCTCTCTAAACTTAGCTCTAAAATGTTTTTTTCTAAATTGTGGGCGTGGCAGTAGGCGTATTAAAAAAAATTTTACAGTTAACCATTTCGGAGCCCTAGGGAGTATGTGGTCCAAATTTCAGCTTCCTAGCTTAATTTAAAGGGCCTAAAAATTGCGTACGGACGGACGGACGGACATTGCTAAATAGTCCTAGGATTTGGACTTGATCATAAATATATATACTTTTATGGGTCTACGACGAATATTAAGGGGTGTTACAAACTATGTGTCAAAATTAATATACTCTTAGGATAGGGTATAAAAATATGTTGACAAAACGTTGCAAACCCACGGAATACGACACAGGGGATTATGTCATGATGAAAAATTTTAATTCGCATCCTGGTGCGTCTAAAAAACGAATTCGGAAATTTCGCGGACCATATAAGGTTACTGAAGTTTTACGAAACAATCGATATTTGCTTAAAGATGTAGAAGGTTTTCAACAGTCACGAATACCGTATCAGGGCGTGTGGGGATATGCGGAAATATGAGACCTTTGCTAAAAAAAAGAAAGTAAAACATAATGATAGTAAAGTCTAAAGAACAGGTGATCTTTGTTATCATGATTATGTCTGTGATCACTCTCTAAGGTATATTCCCCTTCGGCAGTCGTATTCAATATATGTATAATCACTTTATTCTCTTAAATTCTAAGCTATGTATACGAACTCCAATATGACGATAATATAACAGCTTGTAATTGTAAAGGTGTTGCATGTCTCAATGTATTAAGAAACAGAGGCGAATAAAGTTCTGTTGGTAATTGAGGTGTTTTTCTGTGTTTTAATTGCCGCTAATTGATTATTGGTCTTACAAAAAGCCTCACCAAAATAGATAGGTAGATATTTCTCGTTAAAAGAACTCAGTCTGACAGTCGTCCATTCTGAGACAAACTTGTCTCGAATTTCTCATTCTAAACCGACAGAGAAGTCAAAATAATACAATCACGCACAAAGACCCTGCATTCATACAAAAAGTGCTTTGCTTCGCCCACCCACACTAGTTTCATTTCGATAAGATTAAAAATAAAAGCATTGTATTGAAAAGCTTGTCATAAAAAGCTTGCAGTACAGCATGCTGCCTCAAATGTGACCCCCATGTGTAAATAGTGCACGAATTTAAATGGATGTATGCAAGGTTGTTTTTGTAGCCAGGTTGGTGCAGAGAATTTAAAAGCAGAGACAGCTTGCAGCACGATTTGACGTGCAGCCAGCAATATGTCATATTAAATTAATACGGAAAAGCATTATGTTCAATCTTGCCTCGTTTTGTGTTAAAAAAAAATATTAAAACTGCAAAAAAAAAATTAAAACCAGTTTTTTTTTACTTTGTCCTTTATTCTAAAAATGTTTGCAAGCTATACTGTACACCTTTTATACCTCGGCTACCCATAAGAAAACAAAAAAAACACTGTAAAGCTACACCGCAAAAAAACAATTGGCTATCAATTGTTGAATTAAATGATATTTATAACAAATGCGAAATATCATTTAGTTCAACTGTTGAACTTTTAGCTTAAATAAATAAAGCTTCGGTTGCATCTATTATGTTGTGACCATATCACTTCAGATTATAGACTTTGGTTGCGCATCTTCCAAGACCGGCAAACTATAGCGGCTGCGAAGTAGCTGAAGAGCTATAAAACAGGCGCAATTTACTAAAGAAAAGATCTTTACCCTTCGAGGTAAAATCTACAAATACATAAGGAGTACGGGAAAAACTGTTGTAAAACGGAAAAAGGCTAAGAAACTGTCTTAACCGCCGAAAAAAAGACTTGTAATTACAAAGTTTTCGAATCCTGGACTCTGTCGCTTAATATCATTTCGCGAGAAAGAAAAATTACTGAAATGTCTTCATATACTCGACCACAGACATACGCTAAAGCCGCGTTGCCAGCGAACCAGCAAAGCAAAACAAAGCCTGTTCCAGTCGTTCAAGTTTTCTCCTCAATTCATTGCTAGACTGGAAAAACAGAGTCGGTTGAACAAACGAATGCTCGTTATCTATTCCGACACTCATCTGAAATGACATCCCAGCTGTCATATCTTCGGATAAGGCCAATCCGCTTGCTGCTCAATTTGCAAGTAGCTCAACGCTGCCAGATTGTGCTTTATCAACCCCTATACTCGAGCGCGTAGAATTTTCTATGGGATCCATTTTCGCACTCGTACAGTGCACAGATGAGGAATTAACCAGATAGTCAACTCGAGAGCGAATCTCTCACCTTGCCTACAAGCTAAGTCGAACTGATAAGCCCCACATAATTTGCACTTATATGGGCTTTTACGTGCAAATCAAATGGGAATCACGCACACATAAATCAATTATATGGGGCTAATGGCCGCGCCCATGAAATGGCATTTTTTATAGCAAGAAGTTGGGAACAGTTGATAAATTTCAGCAGATTACAACTCACAATTTGGGTGTGTAAAATAAACATGGTCAATATGCGGTGAATATGGATTGATAAAAACATACTTACCACACAACTAATAACATAATAAAATATTATAATATTAGGAATAAAGCTGTGTTTTAACTAATTTATTCTAATTTTTAATGAAAAATAATCAAAATAATATTGATTAACGTGACTTATATATAATAAGTAAGTTCATCATACATTTTCGGTTGACAATAAATTTAAATATAACTATACTAGCAAGGATTTCGTAGATTATGGATGGCTATATTGAAGCAGTTAAGTAACTCTACACAATTGAACACCGGTTTAAAACCCTTTTTAATAAAACGTAATCCAAATTCTTACAAATATTAGTTTTGGTACATCAAAACACTTTTTTACCAAAATTTGCAATTACTTCCTAGTAGTAGTAGTAAATTGTTTTGTTTATTTTCATACAAAATAAAAATACAAAACATTATAACTTGACAAATAAAGTCGGCTGTTAAAAAAAGTGGCTAATTAATTCAATATATATCTAACATAATGTGCATGCTTATTTATGATATGTACTCAAATACCAAGCATTTTCGTGATGTACTAAACTACCAAGCATTTTCAATAAAAAAATGCACCCCCAATATATTTATGCAGTGCATTCCAGCTACCTTTTTTTTCGTTCTTCCGTCTATCGCTTACTTTAAATTTTCTTAGAAAAGAAACAGCTAAGAGAATTGATTGACACAACATAATTTAAAAAGGATTAGAAATACTTCTTTTTCACTTTTTTTTATCCATGCACGGAACCCGAATATGTACATATATTCATTAAACTTTCATATGTTGAATAAAAACAATCAAAGAATTTAATATATATGTAAAAAAACCATTGCAAACTATTTACTACAAATATTTTACACCCAAACATTACTAATTTAGTAATATTTATGCAATAATACAATAAAATATGCATTTTATCTCATTTTATTAACCAAAATGGAAAAGTACAACAACCCATGAATGTTTATTTTAAGGCAGATAAAAAATATAGAACTATTTCTTATAACCGCAAAACATATTCCAACTAAATTGTAACAACTTTATTCGGTAACTAATTTTTTGTTTCTTTATAAACATTTATATTAAAATAAAATAAAAAGTTGAATCACATAAACTCAACACTTCGCAGAATTTCCTATTTCCCAACACATCCGCCGTGACGACCTGTTTTGTTGTTGCGATTTGGATATATTGCAAAACTCCCCATAATTATTTTTGGCGGGTAATCTAGTAAATTAGATCTAACTTCATGTGTCTGGCTCACACGTATTCACAGATGGGAAAATTGAGAGAGGATTTTGCGGCCGTTATTAAATAGTTTTTGCTGGTTGAAAGTGATAGGGGATTGCAGAGTTGACTATCTGGTTAATTCCTCATCTGTGGTACAGTGGCAAGAGTTTCTTTGTGTCAGTTGAGAACACAAATCCGCTGGTCCAGATGGTATTTCCCCTATCGTTCTGCAGCAAGCAGATTGGTCTTATCCGAAGAGCTAACAGCTGGGATGTCATTTCAAATGAGTGTCGGTATAGATGACGAAGCCGAATTTTTAATATTCATAACAAACAACGAACAGTTTTTACTACCGGTGGGACTTTGTAGTATTTTTTGCCTCAACTTTTGGTCAAAGGAGAATTTGACACGATTAATGTGGGCATTGCAGTCATTTCTGGCTCGTTTGAACTTTTATTTTATTAATTCTATTTTTATTTTATTAAAAATTTATTAATTATCACTATAACTAGGTTACAATGTGAGTGCTGATTCACATACATAAAGTAATAATAATAGATACATTATCATTCTTAAACTTTAAAGTTAGTGATGAATGATCGCAAAATAATATTTTGTATGCAAAGAAAAACTGACATGGGGTACCATCAGCTACATGAGAAAAAGTAATTTGATTGAGAGCAATATAAAAGTCAGAGAAGAATCTTTTTGCATTTTTCCTAAGTTGTAACTTTCATAAGTAGTTCCAAGTTATAATACACAATAAAAAGCCAGTCAAGCCAGAGATTTCAAAAATGAATGGGAATTGAGATTGGCACGTATAGATAGGAGAAGTTTATTAAAAATTCTACGCGAAAAAACTAAATAAAAGTTCATAAAATGTGTTTTGTGCACGAGTGGGATATCAAACAGTGACAGGTTATTAATCCTAAAGCTATATATTGAGGAATTTCTAGAAAGAACATTACCACTTCGTTTGAAGAACTCTTTTAGTACCTTGAACACATATCCATTTCTCAGTGGAAATATTCGAAGGTTAATAAAGAATGTGCAAACTTTCAGCAAAACGATTCTTACTACACATAATTCGAATTATAAGCTTTTGGGAAATCAATAGTGACCTTAAAGTATTCATGTATGCACCTCTCCAGCTAACGATCCCATATTGAAGTTTCGACTGAACTAATCCGAAATATAACATTAAAAGAACTCTTTGAGAGCAGTATGGTTTTAAAAGATATATTTACGAGTTATTAGTGACAAATACGATTTAAAGTATTGGACGCGAACCTTCCAATTTAGTTTGTTGTCAATGTATACACCGAGATATTTGAACGAATCAACTGATTCAAATTTGAAGCAACTTTTTGAACAGTGACTATTTACATTGAAGTTGTGTCTTCCACAGGTATGTAGTGGTAAACAAAACTTTTGACACAGGCATGAGCGAAAAATGACCTCAAATTTTTCTGAAACGTAATATGTTAGATAAAGGTACATTAGTTTCGTTTTTTTCACTAATAATGACTTTGTGGACGTTAAACCAGACGCGAAGTATATGGAAAATGCATTCATGGAGCGATGGATCAGTATACGTGAAAGAAATGTCGTCTGCAAATGCACTGCGATTGCCATAAAAGTTTTGAATAAAACGATAGTTAATGTAGATAATGAACAATATAGGACCTAACACGGACCCTTGTGGAACGCCGATTTAGCTTAAGTGAATCACTGTAAAAACCATTGATTAACACCCCTTGCTCCCTTTCCTATAAATTAGACTTTAGCCATTCATATACCATCCCTCTAAAGCCAGCTTTGTACAGCTTACGCAATAATATTTGCAGATCAACCATATCGAATGCTACCTGCTCTAAAACCATATTGAGATTCTGAAAAAAAATACTTTGATTTCATTAATTTTTTAAATATTTTAGAAATTGTAAGAAGTAGAGAAATAAGTCTATAGTCGCTTATATTATTACGATTCCCCTTCTTGAATAAAGGAATAACTTCCGCATTTTTTAGAGAATTGTTAAACTTAGCGCTGTTAACACTGTGGTTGAAGATATGACACAAAACATCATCAATTTCTAAAGCGATTTGTTTTAATGGAATGGCAGTACACGTATTTTTGGTTTTTAAGGCCATAATTGCTTTTAAAATTTCATAGTGAGAGAACTTGAGACAGTAGTTATTAAAATTCTTTGCAATAGAAGGTGGATCAGAAATAATTGAATTATTGGCTTCTATATGAGGAATATCATTGTTTTTCTTTTTTCTGCCCAAAATACTATTAACTTAACCCCATTCTTTCTTTGAGTCTCCTCTGTATTGACTTAAGTGATTGGTGTAGTAAGTGTCGCGTGCTTGAGAAATCTTTCTTTTGTTTTCTTTGCACAATTTAGTGTAAAATCGCTTTAAACTAATGTTATGGATGTTTATTGCATTTTTGCGAATTCCTTTTTACGTTTGATATCATTCAAAGTCATCCAAGGTCTTAAAAATATATTACGTTGGCCTATATTAAGAACAGAAATTGCACTGTTGACATGATTGATTAAAATAGAGATAAATTTATCATAAACTACAGAGGGATCATCTTTGGGAAAAACTGGTTCCCAGAATTCGTACCTGAGTTTTTCGCGCAGTACTACGTAGTCAACTTGAGACTTTATCCTAAAGCCATTATTTTTTCTTGGTGAGATATCTACCAAATATTTAAGTTCATATAAGTGATGATCAGTATTTTTATGATTGTGTACTTCACTAACGAAAAAGGTATTGTTTTCTTATGTGAGCGCCGAAAAATATGAGCGAGCCAAGAGTAGCACATAATTTTCACAGTCCAAATCAGAAACGCTTAGGCTTAACGTCGCCTAGGACTATTAAATTCCTAGCTTTTGTATTATTTAGCACTGTATATAACTCTTCAATGAAAATACTTTATCGACAACTATGCAATCTATAAATGCAGACAATAGTGTTATATTGTTATAACTAGTTACATTTTTTAAAAAGAAAATTTTCTTTTATAATATCCGCACTATTTAAATTGATTTTTAAGCAATCGTGCACTATGGCACTTTTTATGTAAACGGCTATACCGCCGGCAGAATAAGTTTCGTTGCAGTTACCAAAGGGAGTATAACCTTCTATGTTGTAGAAATCAAATTCACTTTCATACACACAAACCTCACTAAAAACACTTAAAATATGCAATTTTTCAAGGGACACTTCATGTGAACCAGAAAATTATCAAAATTCATTCTTAAACTTCGAATGTTTTAATGGATGCAAGAAGATTCTTCAGTAATGGGGACATATATTTCGTTATTGGTTTTACTATTGTTTACATTTAGAGCACAAGATATAGAAACAGAAGTAGAAGTAATCAAAAAAATATCATTATATCACGTTCAGGAAAGCATGCACTCTGGAATATTAGAGACATATAATAAAATATAAAGAAAAATTTATTACCCAAAATTAATTGAATTCATTCAATTAGTTATTAACCAGTGCGATGTATGTAAGGAATGAAAATATGATAGAAACCCAATTAAAGCAAAATACAGTGTAACTGAAATTCCTACAGATATAAATCAAATTATTCACATTGATACTTCTACTTTTAAGAAACATACTTTTTTAACAACCATCGATAAATTTTCGAAATTTGCCGCTGTTTATTATTTAACAGATATTGAACACATAGAAGAGCATTTTACTAAAGTAGGAAAGCCTAAGCGTATTGTTGCAGACAATGAATTTAAAGCTATTCAATTTAAAGAATTTCTAGAAAAAGAAGGAGTTAAACTTCATCTAACCAAACCAAATTCCCATACCGGAAACGCAGATGTAGAAAGACTACATAACTCGATAACGGAAAAACTAAGAATACTTTTAATAAAAGAAAGTACTCTATCAGTTAAACAAGCTATACAAAGAGCAATAAGAAGTTATAACGAACGATTCCATTCATCGACCAAAGCAACACCTCAGGACATTCAAAGACACGAAGTTAATATAAATCCAATCCATCAAAATCTTATGTTAGCGTAAACTTAAAGAATTAATAAGCTAAATAGAAACAGAGAAGACGAGAAACGAGCGACAGGTTATGTAAAAAATTATAAAGCTATTAGTAATAAGCATCAACCTAGATACAAAAAAACGAAGTTAAGAAATATTCATTTCACAAATATAAAACGACCTCTTAAATTTTCAGATGACATTACTACGGATATTGACACTCTTTCTAACACTAGCACTAATTAATGGACATTAGTTTTTAGACGTACAAACGATTACAGAACAAACTGGTTACGTTAAACTTCAACTTGCAGACATTAGTATTACGAACGAAACAGACATTATACTACAATATTATAAATCCTTTAGAAATTATTCAAATATAAAAAAACATTTCGTTAAATCTTAAATCACTTAATTCTGAACAGAGATATATATTAAATGAGGAAGTTTCTAATATAATGCATAAAATCCAAACATTAGTACCCATACAAAACAGACTGAGAAGAGGATTGATTAATTTAATAGGAAACGCAGAAAAATTCTTATTCGGTACAATTGACGACCAAGACCGACAAACTATAATATAACATTTGGATACTATATCCAAAAACAATCATAACTCAATTGACAATTTAAATAAACAAATAAAAATTAACGACTATTTTAACAAGACATTTTCAATGCTTAAACAAACTATTGACGATGACCGTGAACTAATTACAAAAGAAATTAATATCGTACAACAATCAAATAGACAAATAGTATTAAAACAGTTTTACTTTGATCAATTATTTAAACTCAAATTTTTAGAAGCAAAGGTAGAACATATCCAGGATAATATAATATCAGCTAGAAGTAGCTATGAGAGCTTTTGAGTAGACAAACGTGTTCTGATTCTGGCGACTTTGTTATATCTTTTTTGATCGATAACGCATTCTAACTAATGTTTTTTTTCTTTTAAAAGTTGTAAGAGCTTACCTTGATTGTTGAAAGTTCGGTTTCGGGCAAGATATTATCTTTTTAAATACTAAAAACATTTAAATTAAAAGTGAAATTATACACATTCCATTTACTTTGTTCGGTTGGCTTTGTCTATTGACCCACACAATCATCTACAACGCAATAAAACAAACGCATTTATAATATATAAACCACAGACACTATACTAATATATAAACCAAAATCAAACTAAACACACATGTCTTCTAATCCACCAAAGCGTACAACATCCCGCACATAGAGCAGCAGCTCTGTATTGGATTCCCCACAAAGTTAATTTTCTCCTCTTCAAAAACAATCACAACAACACTTGGATGACAGAGATAAAATGTGGACCATGATGGATGAAAAACTTTGTAAACAAAGTGAGTTTATAGTGTCTCTTCTTTCCAAAAAAATGGAAGATTCTGAGCATAAAATTACTGAAGAACTAGAAATAAAAGACATCAAAAACAGTATTTGTGATATAAACAATAGAGTTATGCAATTAGAAACCTCGCACCTTGATATTAAAACCGAATTTTTCTCATTGACCTCCGAAGTAAACAAATTGAAAACGTCACTCTCCAATATTACCACTGAATGCGCAAACACCAAATCATCGCTTGCCGATAAAACATTTGAACTATGAAATGTAAACAAACAGTTTGATCACACTGCTGACGAACTGTATCAAATAAAGTTCGTGATTAACTCTTAAGAAAATCGTTTAATCGCTTGTGATGCCTTTTTGTTTGGCATCCCGCACCAGCCAAATGAAAATCTAAAATCAATTTTTCATTTAATATGCGATACAATAAGTATCAAACCACCGACACTTAATAAGATCTACCGCACTCGCCCGAAACAAAATTCACGCAACTCCGCGATTATTATTAAATTCAACTCCCTATACGATAAAAATTATGCCCTAACATCAATCGCGAGTTACCGAAAACAAAACCAAAAGCAACTTTGCCTAAACGACATACATTTAGCCATGGACAGCTCATCATACTCCGCGTCGTCATCTCCGATCTATTTACGTGAGAGCTTGTTCCAGCAAAATAGGCTTTTATTTCAACGCGCATTACAATTGAAAAAACGTAAACAACTCTTTTCCGTCTATACGGCGCGCGGAGTGGTTTATGTCAAACGTCAATCCGACAACTCAGCTGTGGCATTTGACTGCATCGAGGGACTAGAAGACGTTGCCAGATCAGCAGTTCCTGATGAAAATTAGTTTTATCTTCTATATATTAATATATTTATAATTAATTTTATTTTTTTTTTTCCTTCGCAAAAACTGTTGTATTTTAATTTCCTTTTCTTACTTTTTCTTTTTTTTTTTTTCCTCTTGTTGTAAAAAATTGGTCAATAAGAAAATAAGAATGAGTCGTAATGGTACACTGCGTTCGATGGTTAGAGTTTTGAGTAAACAGAAGAACGGTCTTCGAGTTTTTCATTTAAACGCGCAAAGTTTGTTACCAAAACTTTGTGTTGATTTATTTGTGGGATCTGATGTGGATGTGATGATTACTGATGAATTAATGGACGCGGTTTGCTGCCTGGAGGGTAATCATCGACCTTTTCGCTCAAACAGAAAAGATCGTATTGGTGGGGGAGTCGCACTATATATAAAAGATACAATTAAGTGCAAACCAAGGTTTTCATCTGATGCTCGTAGTAGTATTGAGCACGTACTTATTGATCTAGTAGGCAGCGAAGATAGACTACTTATTGGTGTAATATATAGGCTAAATAGGTACATTAATATATCACCTTTGTTAACACTTCTAGAGGAAAATTCGTTGGTTTCCCCCAATATTCTACTATGTGGTGACTTTAACTGCGATCTTCTAAACTCGAATCTCCTTACTCAAAGTATGCGTACGTTTAATTTAAGACCAATTAATACTTGCACTCCTACTCACTTTTTTAGTAATGGTGCATCACTACTAGATGTTTTCTTTGTTAGTGATATGAGTAAAGTGGCCCTGTACGACCAACTTTCTACGCCCGCTTTTTCAAAACACGACCTTATCTTTTTAACGTTAGAGTTCAGTATTAATCACACTATTAAAACAATTAAATATCGTGATTTCCGAAATATTAATTTTGAGATATTAGAAGAACAAACAAGAAGTACGAATTGGGATAACACTTATTATTTACAGTCATCATATGAACAGTTGCAGTTTATAACAGAAAACATATCTAACCTATTTAATACTCATGTGCCCTTAAAAGTGAAGGTCATAAAACCGTGCAATAAACCATGGTTTACCCCCAACGTACGTTTTTTAATGCAGCATCGCGATGAGGCCTATAATTGTTGGAAACGTTATCGGCTAAATGAGTTCGGGGTTATGTATTAATCACTTCGTAATAAAGTCGTAGCGGAAATACGCAAGGTTAAGTCACAATTTTACTCCAACCAACTTAGTACCTCTTTGAGTGGGCGTCAGTTGTGGAATAATTTACACAAGTTGGGAATCGGTAAGTCAAAAGCCGAGCGGGTTGAAAACATTGACGGCAACACTTTAAACCACAAATTTGTATCTTTACCACCTCGCTCTTCGTCGATGACCACTGGGGTTTTATCTTTGTTTCAGTCTCAGTCGAATGATCCCGGTTTTGGTTTCATTTCGGTAAATAGTGCTGAAGTTGTAGAATGTGTGCTGTCTGTGAAATCCAATTCGGTCGGACTAAATGAATTCACCCCTCCTTTTTAAAGATAATTCTGCCGGTTGTCCTGTCATATAACACATTTGTTTAATACAATTTTAATGACTGGCGAGTACCCAAGTCAATGGAAGCTGGCTAAGATTATACCACTTCCCAAAAATGCGCGAGGTGATGAAATTAGACCAATATCTATATTGCCCTTTTTATCTAAAGTGTTTGAAAGGGTTCTACAAAAACAAATTAGTAGCTATCTTACCTCCAACAATATGCTTACTCCGAAACAATCTGGATTTCGTAAAAAACACAGTTGTGTCACGGCCTTACTCAGCGTTACTGACGATATAAGGCAGGCTTTGGATAGGGATGAAGTAACTTTTTTGGTGTTGCTTGACTTTTCGAAGGCTTTCGACACAGTTAATCATGCTAATCTATGTAAAAAGCTTATGCACCAATATAACTTTTCCTTCGGTGCTGTCAGATTACTTCATTCCTACCTGGCGAATAGGACGCAAGCCGTTCAAACTGGTGACATCCTATCAGATTTTCTCCCTAACATTACCGGCGTCCCTCAAGGTTCTATACTTGGTCCTCTTTTGTTTTCCATGTATGTTAATGAACTTCCATCAATTTTCGATAACTGCTCTTCTCATATGTATGCAGATGACGTACAACTCTATTTTAGCTGCCCTCTAGGACTTATCGACCATGGCGTTCGTAGTATCAACGAAGACTTAGAGAAACTGATGATATGGTCCCAACTGAATGGTCTTATCTTAAACTCCAAAAAGTCTAAATGTCTGGTAATTTCAAGAAATATATTAGACCTCTCCTATTTTCCTCCGATCGTGTTATGCAAGGCTCCGATACAATATGTTGAAACTGCAAAAAATCTTGGGGTGACATTCAACCGACATCTTACCTGGGATAGTCATATAAATACGCTTGTTGGAAAAGTATATGGTATTCTGGGAACCTTATGGGTAACTCAGTCGTTTACACCCGTTAAGACGCGTTTTTTACTTGCCAAGACCTTGGTAATACCGATCTTAGTCTATGGATGTGAACTTTTTACTAAGTCCAACTATGTAAGTGCAAGAAAGCTCAAAGTCGCATTTAACAGTACTATACGATATGTCTTTGGTTTACGTAGATATGAAAGAGTGTCTGCTTTCGCAAATCGTCTGCTTGGTATGCCTTTCGAAAATTATCTTAAACTTTGCACTGTGACATTGTTATCCGATATCTTGTCAACACACCAACCTCAATACTGTTTTAATCGAATTGTGATGGCATCCTCGCGGAGGTCTCGTCAATTAATTCATCCTCGCTGTTCATGTCTTACATCAGAACGTAAATTTTTTGTCAACGCTGCCCGCATGTGGAATTCTCTACCACGTTACATTAAAGAAACACAAAATACAACAAGTATAAAAAAAAGCTTAAGGGCTCATTTTTCTGTAAATACGTAGTTTTGTAAATAGGAATATAAATTTAATACTGTATATCAATTAAAAGTTAAGATATAGTTGTATATTTCCATTCATGAAATTGAAAATCGTTCTACTTTTGCAGCTCTTTACTATTTGAATTAATTAATTAATTATAAAAGTGTTAAATAGCTTACGACAAACTTATAAGATATTGTATCTTACTGTTTTTTAAGCATTTCAAATAAAATAAAAATAAAAAATAAAAAAAAAAAAATAATAATTTCCTTCATCCTAAAAAAAAAAATAATAATTTGCTTCATCCTAACATTTTAACAAATGAAGAAATTTAAATCTATAAAGTAGACTTTTACACATTAGCACAAATAAGATTAGGAGTGGTTAAATTTCAAGATAATATGTTAGTTTTTGCAATCAAAATACCAAGAAACACTATTAAATTGCCATTAAAATTACTGATTTCGGTACCAAATAACGATAATCTTGAATCTTGAAGTTAATGCAGACAAAGAATTTGTTATAGAGTATTTTAATAAAACATATACATATAAAAAGATAAAACAATTAATGAATTAATTGAAAGTTAGCATTTTATTGTAATTAAAAATTGTAAACTAATAACAAATAAGAATGCGGAAATTATACCTATAGATGATGAAACCATATTTGTTAAAAAAATCAATACAACGCTTGTACAAACATGTGATGATAGAAAAATGAATCTTAAAGGTAATTATCTAATTAATTTTTATAATTGTACAATACATATGCCTCATCAAACATTTTTGAATGAAAAGAAACTGTTAAAGCAACGATTTTTTACCCAAATAATAATGTTAATCATACTCATAATGTGCCTCAATCAATAAATTTTACTTAAATAGTTTTAAATGATTTTGAGAATATTAAAGAAATTGAAGAAATAAAAATATAAATTATAAATTTTAAATAAATTTAATTATGTGAATTATGTATTTTTATCCTTTTTGTTTTAATGATATTTGCATTTATAATAATGTTTTACATTAAAAATAATAAAATTAAAAGTAAAGTAAATAAGCAAATTCAGGAGAATTTTACTCAAAAGGAGGGAGAACTTACATATGTACATACACCAGCAATGGATGACAAATTTGAGGCGTTCATCCGGTCAATAAACTTAAATAGCTGACCAAAGGAATAAATCATTTTGTCAATTCACACGAATTGATTATTGCAAAATCGCTGACACTATGTCTGCCGATTAAATGCAACAAAGCTGGATATGCCAGTGGATTTGACTCAACCGCCGAAGCCATCTTCGCCACCCAAGGGTCCATATCTGCTCTAGAGATCGCGGCAACGACCGGAACTCCCCGCGACAACATATCTGGGACGACATGTTCCTTCCCCTTTCTGTGGACGATCTCGAAGTCGAACTGCTGAAGCTCAGCGAGCTAATCTATCCGACGTATCCTTCAGATTACTTAGTCACACCAAAGAGTAATGATCAGTAACGACCGTAAGCCAAATTCCTTCGACGTACGGCCGCAAATTCTCGATCGCCCAAGCACGACAGCCAAGCACTCTTTTTCGGGAGTCGAGTAGTTTCTTTCGCATCTATTTAGTGATCTACTAAGATAGCAAATAACCTTCACGCTTCCCCGAATTCTTGAGACAAAACAGCCCCGATACCAAAGTCTGACGCATCCGTTTGCACCACAAAAGGTCGCTGAAAATCCGGACTCGTCAAGATCGGTGCTTTCAAAAGACATTATTTTGCCTTCCGAAAACTATACTCGCATTCTTCCTATTTTTCTATAACAAATCTGTTAAAGGTCTTACTAGTTCGGCGTAGTTTGGCACAAAACGTCTGTACCAAAAAATTGTCCCTGTAAAGCTCCTAACTTCCTTCACGTTTTTCTGGTGCAGGAATCTTAACCATGCTTTTCACTTTTTCGACGTTTCGATCAACGACTTAACCTAGGAATTTAAGTGACGGCCTACAAAAGTTGCATTTTTCTCTGCTTACTTTCAATCCCGCTGCACAAAGTCGCTTAATGACCTCCTCCAGTATCTCAAGGCGTTTTTGGAAATTGTTGGTGATTATTATAATATCGTCTAAATACACAAATACGTGTGGCTCGAGTTCGGCACCAAGAACGCTGCCGATATATCTCTGCCACGTCGCCTGTGCATTATGTCAGCCGAAAGGCATTCGCTTGAACTGGAACAGTCCCCTATTCGGCACCGTGAAGGCTGTGAGTGGTCGCTATTCTTCCTCCATTGGCAAACCGAAAAGAACCTTCTTTTTTCCTAATGACAACTATCGAGATGCCCACGGACTGTTTGATTTCTCAATATCTCCCGCGTCTAGCATCTCATTTAGTTCTTTATAAATATGAACCTGCATCGCAGGCGAAACAGGGTAATATCTTTTTTTAATCGGTTCGGCCTCCGTCCTTATTTTGTGCGCAACCAATTGGGTACAACCTAAGCTTTCCGGCATTTCCCTGAAAATATATTCTTCCATCTATTGCATTTGCCTTACTTCGGTATCTTCGAACTCGGACTTCTCCCTAATGACGGAGATCGAGCCAACCACCTGTTGACTAGAAAAATTCCACACGCCAGATCTTAAATCCGGGACGATTAACGACAGAGCCCAAAAATCTGCTACTAAGATCATGACATGGGGTAGAGCTGGTATGACCAAACACTCTAAGAAAACCGACTTATTTTTGTACCACAATTGGAAGAGTACCACGCCCAGGACTTCTATGCCTGCCCCGTCCGCTAAAGCTACTGAACTAATCCGACTCTTCAACAAAACTAACCCTAAATTCTTCAAAATCTCCCACCCGTCGCTACAAATTATAGGGCGTGAAGCACCCGAATCCAGCAAACCGACGAACTCGATCCCGTTCTTCAGTGCTGATGTATGCCAAATCTGGCGCCAGCAAGTGCCTGCTGCGACTTGTTGGGGGTGGAGCAAATGTCTCGACATTTGCCCGGACCGTCTCTAATCTTCTACTCAGCACCACCAAATTATTGACACATCTGGGATCTACCAAGTCCAGTTGCGTCTGATAAAATGGTGCCAAGTTTCTTTGTGGAATTGCGAGCTTTCTCAACTCCGAAATCGTTTCCGAAAGTCTCCCAAACATGTTCTGCATTGTAGCAACATATACCCCTATCGACTCTTCCTTCCCTTGGGTACGTCACCTGATCTCTTCTAAAAGAAAGTCATCGTAATTTTGTGGGAGAAATTCCAATTTAAGTTCCCTCACCACTTGTTGTCATGAAGAAACTGACCTCCCATTTGCCTATAACGTTCTTCCCCACCGCAACGTTGTTCACTTCGCCTTCACTTTGTATGGGCGATATGTTGGAAAAAATATTGGGTAAATATCTTGTTAAACATTTTTTTTCGCTTTCTATGAACATTTTCGAAGAAAACAGCATTTTAGTAAAAAACGCTCACAAAAACGGTTAAAGCGGTTTTTTGTAAATTGTGGGCGTGGCCGGACGGACGGACATTGCTAAATAGTCTTAGGATTTGGTCCTGATCATAAATATATATACTTTTATGGTCTATGACGAATATTAATAGGTGTTACAAACTATGTGTCAAAATTAATATACCCTTAGGATAGGGTATAAAAATGCGGAACAAAAGTAGAAGAAAAGCGTTTGCAAATAGAACAAAATAATCCGAACCCAAATGTTCTATTCTATTTCTAATCAAGAATATATTAAATAAAACCGAAACCAGGCCAAAGAAAAATTTAAATTTACAAAATGAGGCTTCCACACGAACAATCACAAATCAAAACTCAATGATATTTCTTTTGATGAGGACAAAAAACGACGGAAATTCCTTATAAAACCAAACTCGTAAGAATGTGCGTAATGTATTATGTGGACTGCATTATAAATGTGCAATTCAATTAATAAGACCAAATCCAAAATTTTGCGAGTGAAAGAAAATGTTAAAATGAATTCATTGTTGTACACTTAGAACTCCCATTATCATCATTTGTACGATTCCCCACAAAACCAAGATGAGGTACTTCAAAAATAAAAAAAATTGTTACCTTAGACAACACCCAATATAAATGTAAATAGTTTTTTTTTATAATGGTATTAAAAAAATAAGATATAATCATATTGTCTCCGAAACGGAAAATTTGCGGAACTCACCCTTAAATAATATATGTGTAACACTGTGTGTCTATATACATACAACTATTATTCTACCTTCAAATATGTGAATATTCGAAAAGATAAATTCAAAACTAAAACACGCGAAAATATGTTTGTGACTCAGAAATTTAAATAAGATTGTCAAGGTTACGACAGTCTACCACTTCCTATCTCCCTTGCTCCAGTTGGTTTATTGTGCGCTGAATAATTCCCAAACTAACGCACACTTTATCAAGGTTAACGTTACCGATTTTCATATGCTTTTTATCGATCTGCAGCCACTCTCATCTGCTTTAACAATTTTTAATTGGTTAACTATGGGCGCCACCCTATCTTTTTTGGGGAAATTGTGAAACCTAGAAAAAAAACCAATAAAACGATTTTAAAAAAAAATCAGAAAGAAAAAAATTTAAAAGTAAACCCGATGAGAGAATCTGGAGCAGAGAAAAAAAGACCTTTTATTTTAACCACGTTATAAATGCCCCATTTTGACACTGCAGACTTTATTGACCGTTGTAAGAACGTACAAGTAACTTTACTTATCTTTTCTTTTCCTAGTTTTTCTATCCCACCCACTTGTCCCTTGGGTTTTGGTAACGCCTGCTTGATATCTTCCCCCTCAAGATGTGAGCTTCTTTTTTTTATTTTATCACTCTCGCCTCTTCCCTTCTCGATGCTTTTTTGAATATGTATATATTTCGCTTTAACCTCTTTTTTTTGTTGATACCGCACAAAAGAATCGCGTCTACACTTTAGGCTAGTCAACCAAGAAGTGGTTTCCCAAAAAATATGCCTTTGTCCATTCGACCCAGCCGGTTTTTACACACACACCCTCATGCATTGTAGGGGAGGCAGAACCAACTACAGCTCCACATGACGATTCAGCTTATGTGCTTAAATTGTCAGCCGTAATCTGCTCCTCTACACTCACTCATACATGGGTGATAGGATAACAGCTCCAACTCGATAATTCAGCTGTCGCTCTGAAATTATCAACTGAAATACACCATTCACGCATTTAGTTGGGTCATATCATTTTCAGCTACTCAAGTGTGCGGACATGATCACGCTAATATTCTCTCATTTTCCAATCTTCGGATTCGCCCATTGTTGGAAGTGACAAATCAACGACGAACCCTCCGGTCGACCCTGGACTTTCCTCAATGTCTTACCCGTCTGACAATTCGCGAAAAAAAGAAAAAAAAGAAAACAATCGCGAATAGACAATTCTCCATTACCCTTTACAGTTTTTGCTCCGTGTTTGGGGCGAAATTAACAAAGTCCCCACACGTTACCCTCACTGAAGATCACACATGGAGGGATATGATTACAAAAACCCCTAGGACCAGGCACCAAGTAACCAGTAGGAGGGCCAGTCAACCCACCAGAGGAGGCAAGTAATTTAATTTTTTCTTTCATGCTACTTTTCCCTAGCTATCTCTTCGGACTTCTGCGCAGATTTGGGGGAGAGTACGGTATGAATAAATGAGTTGGACAAAAGGGACCGTCGCCCCTTCCCTCATCGAATGTGGCTCCCTACCGTTCTGGTGCAATTTTCGTCGGTGCTTCTTTACTCTGTGCCGTCCACCCATGCTTCACAATTGCTGGTATGTGCCTCTCGGGCGTTCTCAACTAGGTAAGGGTGTTTTATTTATGACTCGGGCGGTCCGCCCACACCCGATACTATTATGGTGGAGTGTTTTGTTTTACACTCTTTCATTTAGAACGTTCGTCCTCAGTTTGTATCTTGCCTTGGGTGGCATTTGGTCGTTGCGGACGGTCCGTCCGATTTGACTCGCTGGTACATTGGGAGCCTCCAGGCCGACCGCCCAGCTCACCTTCGGATAGGCTGCATGTTCTCATTTGGGAGTAGACCGCCCGTCTATCCCGGCGACGCTCTGTTCCACCTGTAGTGGTTGCTGCTCCAAGGTTCTAATGAAGTGGGCCATTGTCTGATGAGACAATGGCTGCCCTTCCACTTCCTAAGGACTTGAGCGCGCAAACCCATAGAGAGAAGGAAAAAGGTCGGGAAGTTAAGGGAACCGAAGGGTGCTTCTTATCGCAGTAAATTTTACCGCGTTAATACTGCTGGCGTAACAAAGCTAACGAAGATCTTTTTAAAGAATATAACATGCGTTATTCCCTTTTGATCATAACTTTGCCTGCCATATATACAACGACTTTTTTTAACTTAGCAATATACTTTTTGCAAATAATAATAATATTCGTCAGGAGTAACCATATACAGGAAAATACATGACGTACCTGACCTATGCTAACGTTTGGTAAATTGGTATACGATCCATCTGTGTATATGGGTATAGATTTTATTTTCGTGAGTTCATTCGTCCACGTAGGGTATCATATAGTCGGGGCTAACGTTGTTTCCTACACATATTTTCAAGATCTGTGGGTGCCCTAGAAGACCTGGGTTCCAGGCAACTATTCACCTGATCCTCAAGGTGCTCTTGGCAGCTGATTCGTGCAAGTATGGATCCAATGGTAGAACATTTAGAATAGCTTTCAAACCCGCGCTTGGTGTCGTTCTTATTGCACCAGTTGTCCCTATACATACTAGTCTCTGTAGTTTCGTCAATAAGTTAAGATTGGTTGATATGTCTGCGGCTTGCCAGTTTCCACTAGTGTCTTGCCAGCATCCAATAACAGCGGGTTCCTTAGAGAGAATTTTCCTGAGCCCTGCTGATTCTGTAGTGCTTTCAATATTACTGCAGAATGTTGGAATGTCCCATGATTAACCTTGTAAATGACCCAATATAAATGGGAGTTTGAAGTTTTTGCAGCATTAAACCTGCTCTATTTCTCATTTAGAAAAGACTTTTGGTCCATCAAGGTGGAGACTCCCTGTTTTTGATTATCCGTATATGACACGCTTTTTCGTACGCTTTCTGTAGAATCTTACTGAATACCGTTGTGGTAGTGTTGATTTCGTGTGGTGTATTTAATGTCCGCAATTGCAGTTTTTGTTTGATTTTCCCTACCTCTACAATAAAATCATACCAGTTTGTCGTTCTGGGATTCCTGCATTTTTGAGACAAGCTAATGCTTTCATCAGTCATGAATTCTATTAATATGTGATCTGAAAAGGATGCCCCGGGTGAAACCTCATTCTCGCACAGTGAGAGCCTGTGATTTGCTGCAGAGTGCCATAACATAACATTTTATTTTTATTTTCCCGATGAGCACATGGTCAATTTGGTTGGTAGTTGGACTGTCTGGAGAGCGCTAGGTTGCTGTGTGGATCCTGAGGCATGAAAACCAAGTGCTAATCACCGCATTACAAGCTATAAAAGTCGATTAGTCGGTAGTCGTTATATTTCGTCGTTTCGTGGAGGCTGTGCTTACTAACTAACCCGCAAAAGATATGTTTTCCTTTCTGACTTTAGCATTGAAGCCCCAAGTACACTTTTGACAACGTACACCGGACAAGCTCCGTAGGCTCCGTCCAGGAGGTCGTAAAATTTCCCCTTGAAGACACTAAGTCTCGTTGGTAGGGGTGTGTATACATATTAGGCAAATATTTTGATATGTAGCTCTTAATCACATATCGGCTTGAAGTCAATAACTTTTGACCTAAGCCGATTTCCAACGGTAAAGTCGGCCTTGTACCGCGAGAGGACAGACTTAAGTTTTTGAGTAGCACCTGGAGTGAAGAGTGTCCGTTAACGTTCCGGGTCTGGTTGCCTTTTGAGGGGAATTGTTATCCGAGGCTATCCTTCTCTTTCTTATAACTATATTTTTTTCACATGGTTGGGAAGTTACCCCTACGGCATTGCCCCCCATCTGGAGGGCCAGACCCTGGTTTTGACGCTATGACAGCAGGCCGGTAATTCAGGTGCCAGTACCCCACTTTGGGGATCTGAGTGCTCCCGTTGCCCCATTAAGGGTTCATCCGCCTTTTTCAACGCCCTAGATTAGTGTTGGAGTTCCCTATCGACCTGGGATTAAAATATGTGGAAGCAGCTCCTATAGAGAGATACCCCAATAGTTCAACCTAACTGGAACTGTGGACGCCACCGTTGATTCATCTGTTGAATTCGTCCGGTCCCATCCGGAAACAGCAAAGAGTTAGTGAGAAGGCACTTCTCCCCCCTCTCTCGACTGCTGCCACCAACGAAATTACAATTGCCAAATTACAGTTTGCCGTGAGTCTCGATTAGCGGTCACTGCTGCTGTGTTGTTGTTTTTTTTATTTCTGGCGTTTTATTTCTGTCGTTCTTCAAACGAAATTGCACTTTGCCGTGAGTCCCGGTTCGCAATTCTTTCTTGGTTCGTTTGCTATACCGAGACGTGAGACGTTTTAAGAGCCCTTTTGTTGTTCATCATTGAGTTCAACGCCGAACATTTTGATCCGGCTCGAAGGACCAGTTTGACAGTTTAGATGTGGATGGTAAATTTTAAACAGAACTGATCCTCGATTCGTAGCCATTGAATCCCTAACATCTTGACTTGATTCGAGCCATTAAATGGTATTGCAAATGTGGATTCACGTTCTTCAATGGGTATCTCTTTGAGAAGCTCTGCGTTGTTTTATGTCCACTTACTTAAGTTGAACCCAACTTCCTGTTGCACCATTTTATCTTCTCTGCATTTTTCTTCAGCTTCCTGGACGATGTCTCCTCCTGAAAATAAATCATCGGCGCACATCTCATCCTGTATCATCTTAGCGGCTCTGGAATACATGTATTCGGCCTGCTTGGCCACAGTGACGGTGCGTCATGGCGACATTTTAGACACTGTCTAAATAAAAAAACACAAAGCTTATAATAAAATCAAGAGACGCATTTCCGTCTTGTCTTCTAAACTCTTTTTTTTTACTGTCTCACTTCGCTTCACGTCACATGAAATAACTCTTAATTTCAGATTATTCAAATTAAAAACCTGTTTCAAGAAAATATATTGAAATTGAATCAACTGTAGATAGATACAATCCAGTCTGTCTATTTCCCCTATGCAATTAGTACAGAGCAACTCTTGCAACTTTTTACCCCAGTCTTTTTTGTTTTTATTCATCACATTTGATAATGCGTAATTGTAACTGGAGTGGTTTTTGAGTTCTAAACATATTTTTACAGAGAGAATAGTGGAATCTCAACATTCGGCTCTTGCTTTTAATATTTAAAAGAGCTAGCAATTAATCTATTGATAATAATTAGACACACATCCATATTCTGTATATCCCTTATTGGCTTTGGTTTGCTAGTGTTGGTATAGCTAGCTCCCGGTAGCATGAAGCTTCTATTCCTGAATGCAAATTCATTTAGCAATATTCATGCTGCCAGCCAATTTTATGTATATTTTAACATGAGTTAGATTTAATTCTCTTACTGGAGTTTAGTTGGGTGATGGAGTTATGCTGTCATTGTTGTTTATATTTTATGTATACGGATCTTTCAGGAGATTTTAATTAGTACTCTTGTTGTACTTAGACAAACTTAGTCAGGCTTCCCATTTATACTTAGGCCAATACAAAGTTGTTCATACTTTGTAAAATTTTTTTTATTATATATTTATATTTTATCGTATTATTTTTATGTGATCTAGGGGTTTTTAAAGCTGCCTTGATGCTTCAGAACTAAACTCGCGTGAATTTCGTCTTTTTCATTCTTCTGTCGGGATCAACATAATACATTGAGGATGTTAAGTAGGTTTTATGTCATTCAACAGCTTTCCAAAAAATAGTCAAGTTCGTGTAAACCATTAGGATGAAAAACATAGTCTGAGTTTCTCCCTTTATTTGTAACAGCGATCAGTTGACGTCGTATTTAATAACTGCGCAGAATTATTGCACGATTATTGGATTCAGAAGGCACTGGTAATCAAGTAACCTAAGAGTGAGAGGCTCAGGAAAATCATTATGTCTTTTTTTTTTATTGTACGCGCACTAAAGAAATTTTGGATACCCTTATAATGAAGTAACACAGTACTAGCATTAGGGAAGTGAAGGATTAGAAAAAAGGAGATACCGATGCACGTTGGTTTTAAATGTCTGTAAACTATAATGCGTAGGAAAAACAGAGCGGGGTAGAGCATTCCACATTCGTATTGTACGGTTGAGAAACGAATCCTTGTATTTCACTGTACGTCCGAATACAGGCTTGAGGGTAAACTGATGTGCATTCCTAGCATGGCGAGTATTGCGGTTGAATTGCTGTAGGGGTGGAATGCAACTGGCTATTTCATTTGAGCATGAGCACTTGTGGTGGAAGTACCAATGAAACAATGACAGACAGGAGACATCACGACGATGACTAAGAGAGTCAAATGATTTCGTGATGTCTCGAACGCCAATAAATTTTACCGCACGTTTTTGAATCCTGTCAAGTAGCTCCAAATATGTCATTGGTGCACCAGACCAGATATGAGCGTTGTACTCAAATTTTGGGCGAGTGAACGCCTTGTAGATTCTAGCCAGATCAGGGTGAAAAATTTCTTGCATCGCTTAAGAAAGCCTAGACATTTCGCAGCGTTCTTGGCGACATCGAATATGTGGTCATTCCAACGAAGTTTGTCGTTAACGCACATACCGAGGATGGAAAGTCTTTCGGTTTCGGCGATGCAAGTGCCATCCATGTATAATGGCAGAGCATTAGGGGTTCGCTTCAATGACAGCAGACAGCAATGCGGTTTGGAAGCATTAAATTTCACTCTGTTGGTTTAACCCCATTTAAGTATGCTGTCAAGATCGGAATTCAATGAGCTTAATATACGTTGCCATTCCAGTTCAACACCCGAAGATGAGGGGCGTTGCCTAGGAAACGAATATGTAAAGCTGAGGGTACTGTCATCAGCAAAGGAATGGATTAGATTAGAAGTGGAGGTCATTGATAAAAATGAGAAAGAGAGTCGGAGACAAAACGGAGCCTTAGGGAACACCAGCATTTATTTCGCAAGTTGCAGACTTGAAACCGTCCAAAGCAACTTGTATTGAACGGTCCGAAAAGTAATTTCTAATCCATTGAAGAAGGGTAATATCGATCCCAAATGCATGCATTTTCGACAAGAGAGCTTGATGCCAAACTCTGTCAAATGCCTTTGAAATATCAAGCGCAACGACCTTACTTTCCTTACCACGGTGAATAGATTGGTTACACTTTTTTGTTGGATATATCATCAAATCACCAGTGGATATGTTGCTGCGAAAACCGTACCGCCGGTCATTAAGAAGTTTTCTGGATTCAAGATATTTCATAAGCTGACGATTTATCAGCGTTTCCATGACCTTGGAAAGAAGGGACGTTAGTGCAATTGGTCGGTAGGAGGAGACAGAGGAAGATTCGCCTTTTTTGGGACGGGCTGGACAAATACTGTTTTCCATCTTCCTGAAGAAGAATAGGACAGGTAGAAAAGCTTACGCATTGGTTTTGCCAGCGTGGAAGAACACCTCTTCAGAACAATAGGGGAAGTACCATCTGGACCAGCGGATTTATGTATGTTGAGATCTCGAAGAACTCTTGCCACTGTACGGGTGCGAAAATGGATCGGTCCCATAGAAGATTCTACGCGCTCGAGTACAGGGGGAGACAAAGTACAATCTTGCAGCGTTGAGCTAGCTGCAAAATGAGCAGCGAGCAGATTGGCTTTATCCGAAGAGCTGACCGCTGGGGTGTCCTTGCAAATGAGTGTCGGGATAGATAACGAGGCCGAATTTTTAATATTCTTAACAAACGACCAAAAGTTTTTACTACCGGTGGGACTTTGTACTATTTTCTGCCTCAACTTTTGGTCGTAGGAGAATTTGACACGAATAATGTGGGTATTGCAGTCATTTCTGGCTCGCTTGAACTTTTTTCGGTTTTCCTCAGTTGAGTTGGCTTTAAATGACCGAAAACTTACCTCTTTAGCCCTGATAGCTTCTTTATAGCTCAAGTCACACCACGCGTTTTACAGCTCAAGTCACACCACGGTCTGATACACTTTATGCTGTTAAGGATAAAGCGTTTCATACCCAGGTGAATTAAATTTGTAATCATATCGGCAGCGGCATCAACGTCGTTGTTCAGGTAGCAAAGCAACCAGTTAAAACTCCTAAAGAAACCATTTAAAGCTTCCTAATTGGATTTCTCGTATTGCCATACGGTTCTTTTAGGAGCTTGTTCTTTAACTGTGTGGCTGGAGTACGAGAAATTCGCCGATATGATGCAATGGTCTGACGAACCTAGAGGCGATAATACAGGGTGAGAGGTAAGAAACAAGTCCAGAGTGTTGGCGTTTTGACCGCTAATGTCCGGTATCCGTGTCGGCTCATTTACAATCTGGGTTAAATTATTAACCTCAATAAAGATTTCAACATACCTTCCTTCGGGTGTTGTCTGTCCAGAATGTCGAAGCCAACTTGAATTGTGTATATTGAAATCGCCCGCAATGACGATTTCAGTACGAGGATAATGGGTTACAATTCTGGTGAAGGAATCAGACAGTGCATCAAACTCATTATAAGTTGAATGCCTGTCCTGGTTAGGGCTTCTGTAAATAAAACAGCAGTGAATTAATTGCGTACGGACATGGAATTTCAGCCAAATAAAATTAAATTCCGGATTTGAACATTGGCCATATTGAGGTAGAAGTTGGTAGGGTACATCACTACGTATATAAACGGCGATACCACGATGGGAAAAGAATAATGGCACTAAGTTATATCCAGGCAGACTAAACTCCGTTAAATCGGAATCAATGCTGACCTGTGTTTCACTTAGTGCCAAAACAGCTGATTTATTGTGCATCGCATGGGCGCACAATGAAAAAAAATTGGATCTCAACCCACGAATATTACTCACGTCCACTTTAAAATTCCCACGCATAACAAAAAATAAACACAAGAAAACTCAACTCCGACGCTGACTAAGCTGGGCCGTACCGTGTAGATCCTGACGTCAGCTTTCCAAAACAAATCACTGCTGGTGTTATGTCCATACAATGAATTGCTTTAGCCTGCCAACAACATCTACTCAACGCGACCCGCTATTCGCCAATTGATACCCTAACCAGCCATGCAAGTGCACGCAAAAACATACGGCACTTGCTATAGCCAAGGCAACAGCAAACGAATGGGAGTGCGGCGAGAGGGATTGCCCTAACACAATGCGCTTTTTTCTTTTTTTTTTGGATTATTTATCCACACTACACAGCACAGCACACTTTTTTTTTCTTTAGCTATCAGCGCGCGCGCGATTACCATTTTTTTTTGTTTCCTATGCACACTGGTCGCGGAACAATCACAGAAAATAGAACAAAAATGCGTGTGCACGCGTCGGGAGGTAAATTAGTACTCCACTCGGTCTACCCTAGAAATGTTGGTGCCGCACGTGACTTGGCCAGCTGTTCCAAAAGTGACCATTTTGAGTCGGAAGACCTTGATTTTATCCAAGTGATTTTTACCCCAGAGTATAAGTTAGTAATTAGAGCCTGTCCGCTGTGAAGATAAAAAGATAAAATCTCCATCGCAGAATTACGTCAATGACATTTTGTTGTTGAGATGTACTCGTCATCAAATGATCGTTGAGAGATTAGGTGTTCCGCATTTAACTCAATGATGAACAACAAAAAGGCTCTTAAAACGACTCACGACAATTTGTATAGCAAACGCACCAAGAAATAATTGCGAATCGAGACTCACGGCAAACTGTAATTTCATTTGAAGAACGGCAGAAATAAAAATACAGCTGGTTTCGATGAACGTTTTAAAGACTATGCATTTATTTCAAAGTCACCCATTTGACTTTTGTGAACTCAAAAAACTATGTAAAACACTTGACATATATGGTAACCCTCATCATGAAAAGAGACTCAAATGATTAAATGCACTTCTGGAGAGAGAACAGTCAGCACAGAAAAGAATACAAAACAAATGAAAAAACGTAAGGAAAGGCTAAAGTAAGATACCCTATCCTTATCCCTATGTACCCCAAAGAAAAAAAGCATTAGAAAGATGATGGATAGCATTTTATTTCATTCTATGAAATTAATAGAAAAAAAAATATTTTTTTCCAAAAACGCCCCCAAAAAGTGGGCGTTGCCAAAAACTTTGTATGGGCGATATATTGAGAAAAATATTGGCATAATATATTGTTAAACATTTTTTTTCGATTTCTATGAAAATTTTCGAAGAAAACAGCATTTTAGTGAAAAACGCCCACAAAAAGTAGGCGTGGCAAAAAACTTTATATGACAAATTAACAAAGAAGGGCAGTATCTACATATCTTGTGATGGTTGTAGAACTTTATCTCTTTAACTTAAGCCTTAAAACGGTTTTTTCTAAATTGTGGGCGTGGCAGTGCGCCTATTTTGAAAATTTTAACACTTCACTATTTCGGAACCCTAGGGAGTATATGTTCCAAATTTCAGCTCCTAGCATAATTTTAAAGGCCTCAAAAGTTGATACGGACGGACGGACGGACATTGCTAAATAGTCTTAGATTTTGGTCCTGATCATAAATATATATACTTTTAGGGGTCTGGGACGAATATTAAGGGGTGTTACAAACTATGTGTCAAAATTAATATACCCTTAGGATAGGGTATAAAAACAACAGCTATGATCGACTCCAATGGTGAGCTTATGCATTTCTACGTATGGTCCCGTTCTCTCCCATGTTCGGCATATTGTTATCGATATGGCCATTCAAATTGGATGTTTGTTGTTTAAATCCTGTTGTGATTGGTATTTTGTATACCCTATCGTAAGGGTATATTAATTTTGACACATAGTTTGTAACACCCCTTAATATTCGTCCCAGACCCATGAAAGTATATATATTTATGATCAGGACAAAAACCTATATACATATGTCTCAATCGTGCTAAATTGGACTATCTCAGATATATTTTTGATCAAAAGAATTCTGATGTATTAGTAAAACTTAGTTCAAGCCTCATATTTCCGATCAAAATTATGATATTTTTGGTAACACATTGATAGAGTCTCGGTTACGGTGGGTTAAAATATATTATTATCGGCAAATCTGTTGGAAGGGGCGTTGAGTACTTTATTGTAGATTTACAGGATGGCAGTGTAAGATGCTGTTTCTACAACCCGAATAGGAGTTTTTCACCTGAACCTTTTTTTCTCTGCAATATCTGAAATATTTGCTCTATATGAGCATTAAAACGCACTATCTTATGAGGCAGCATTAATACCATGGGATCGGTGCTTTTGGGTGCAGTGGCTTAGTGCTTAAGTGCGTTGGACCACTAAGCGAGAGGTCGCTGGTTCAAATCCCGACCTGTACCATCTGAAAGTTTTTATTCGCTGCCCAACCTCTTGCGAACGTCTGATAAACATCCAAGAGTAAGAACTGTCATGAGAAGCTTCTCAAAAATTATTTGCCGTTCGGAATCGGCATTACGCTATAGGTCCCATCCACTCCTGTCAAAAAATGTATCTTCACACACACAGTGGTTGGAGAAGCTAGGCTTTTGGTCCTGTATGGGCCGTTTATGCCTTATTTTTTTTTATTTTTTTGATTAGTGCTATTACATGTCCAACATTAACGATAAATTAAACTATGCTTAATTTCACATGATTGCACTACTTAATGACATGTTCGTACCGTTCACATTAGGAATAGTAAATGTCCGTGGTTCACTTCTGATGCACTTGCTGCAATAAAGAATCGTAGATAGCTTTACTCCAAGTGGAAAACTGTGTCTATCAGTACGAACTGGGAGAAGTTTTGTAGAGCTTGTAATATTTGTTCTCTTGTAACGCGAATCGCAAACAGGCATTACTAATCTTCTACACTAAATACTGAGCTTTATGTTACAAGCAGTTATGGCGCAACTTGAGCCAATAATCCTTTCTTACTTAACGCACATAATTAACTTTTGCATAACATCGTCAACATTCCCTGATAACTGGAAGATTTCAAAAGTAATACCTGTTTGTAAGACCCAATAAGTATATTACCGTGTTTGTCAAAAGTAGTTGTAAAGATTTCAGCATTAGAGGTCACCCAACACCTTGACCGCCACTTTATTTTATCACCGCTTCAATCAGGGTTTAAGTCCACTCACAGCTGTTCGACTGCTATGGTCAACATTTTGGACGGTTTTGAAAAGCCGTTTGACCAGGGGTACCCGACTCTATAATGCCTCCTTCATTTCTCAAAGGTCAATCAAGATAAAGTCAACCTTAGCATTTTTTTAGAAACGGTAGTTCCTTAAGGGTCAATTTTGGGCCCTATTCTTTTCTGCATTTTTATTAATGACCTCCCTCATGTGTGTAAAAGTACATCATTACATTTGTATGCCGATGATGTTCAGGTCTATTTTTTAAGCCCAATTGGACTTGTGGAGGATCTTGCTTTTAGGTTGAATTCAAATGCAATTTATAAGTGGGCTGCTGATAACGGCCTCATTCTAAATGCATCTAAATCTCAGCTAATATATAAACAGTATAATACGAATTGCATCCCTACCGTTTTTCTTTCTTCAAATAGATTAGAGTTTGTGAATTCTGTAACTAGTCTTGGATTCAAAATAAACCGTAGTCCTTCTAGCTGAGATCATGTCGACTATGTTGTTGGTCGACTATATGGTAGCACTTCATTACCGCATTTATTTTTGTTTTTACATTAAATTTCTAAATTTGTAGTTTGTAAGTTTCTTTTACAACACACTTTAATTATACAGTTTTTACGTTCTTTCTTTGCCAAACATCCTGTAGTGCACTTTGTTTTATTAGCATAAAAATAATTTATTCTAATATTGTAACTTTATCTTCTTACACCTTGTTGGAATTTCGTCGTTCTGATAGCAATAGGTTTATTTACACGCTGTAAATTTTGCATTCTCACCACTATCCATATAAGACATACATTTTGGAAAATACCTAGACTAAGCATTTTTATTGTATAAATAGTTGGACATTCAAATAAATTAACCAGATATCGTTCGACACTTGCCATGACATTTTTATTTTTCATCAAGTGAGTCTGCTTTAAGTTGTTGCCACGCTATATTACAGATGATATAGTGTATCACTGTATTCACCAACTCAAGTTATAGTGCGATAGAAGCATCGCAACAGTGGCCTTCGTAAGTTGTAGTTAACGGTTAGTTTTACTCCTGTTTATATTGAGTGGTCAAAAGGATTGTGATTGCGATCATATGAGAACTTTAGCATTACACCATCAACTCCTACTTTTCACCTCCCCGTGGTGACTGATGTGTGCCTAGTACCTCGACTGGAGATGGGGTAAGCAACCCCTGTGGAAGGTCGTTGGTGGCAGCTGACGAGAGGGGAGGGGAGGAGTGCAGCACTCTAAGGAACTTCTCCTGTTTCCGGACGGCGTTGGACGAATTCTATGCATGGATCAACGGCGGCGTCCACAGTTCCAGTTAGGTGGAACAGGCGATCTCCATATATGAGCTGCTTCGACTTATTTGAAGCCCAGGTCTATAGGGATATCCAACACTAAGCCAGGGTGTTGGAAAACAGATGATGGCGGATGAACCCTTGATGGGTCAACGTCAGCACTTACATCCCCGAAGTGGGTTACTGGCACCGGAATTACCGCCCTACTATCCTAGAGTCAAGACCAGGGCCTGGCCCTCCAGGTTGGGGGTTGTGCCGTCGGGTTATCTTCCCGACCACTTCAAAAGCGTCTAGTTATGGGAGAGACTATGGCAGCCTCGGATATAAATGTACCTCAAAGGCAAACTAGACGCGGAACATTAACGGACATGCGAGTGTGTACGTGCGGACACTCTAAAACTTGAGTCTATCCTTTCGCGGTACAAGGACGACATCACAGCGATCCAGAAGATACGATGTATAGGATCAGGTACTATGAAAAGACAAAATTGCGACATATATTACAGTTGTAACAAGAGTTTGCACATGTTAGGATGCGGATTCATCATGGGAAATCGGCTTAGATCCAAAGTAATGCACTTCAGGCCGATAACTGATAGCCTGCCTGTGATCCGCATCAGAGCTACATTCCAAAACATTAGCCTAATATGTGCACATGCCCCTACCGACGAGGCTGAGGACCCTATCAAGGAGGAATTCTATGACCTCTTGGACGAAGCCTACAGAGCCTGTCCGGAGTACGATGATTAAATTTTACTCGGGGACTTCGATGCTAAAGTCGCCAAGGAAAACATCTTCGGCGGATTAGTTGGTAAGCACAGTCTCCACGAAACGACAACAGATAACGGCTACCGACTAATTGACTTTGCAGAATCTTGTAATACGGTGATAGGTAGCACTAGATTTTCCGCGACAGCAACCTGGCGCTCTCCAGACGTTCGAACCGCCAGCCAAATCGACCATGTGCTAATCGATGCGAGGCACGCATCCAACATCTTGAACGTGCACAATGACCGAGGAGCAAACGTCGACTCTGACCATTTTCTTGTTGCAGCTAGTTTCAGAGCTCGACTGTCCAATGAGGAAGAAGCTGCGAACTGCCCAAAAAAAAGAAATTCGACGTTGGACGCCTTAGCACATCTGGAGTCGCCAGAGCCTACAAAGAGTGCCTGATTCAGAAACTCCCCACCGTGCATTCACCTACCACAGACGCCAACAACCAGCGGTCTCAGTATCGCGACATCATCAAGGAGGTAGCGGAAACCACCCTAGGGTACCAGCCACCCCAGAGCAAAAGCGCGTGGTATGATGATTGATGTATGCGTATACCGGAAAAAGGTGACAGAAGATTCACATAATAGAACGCTGCAGAGGAAAACAAGGGCAGAAAGGGATGAGTACCGAGCCAGGAGAAGGGAGCAGAAGAAGATCTTGCGAAGAAAGAAAAGAGAGCACGCAGTCTCCCAGCTCAAGGAGATCGAAGAGTCCCGCGACCGAAACAACATCCGGAAGTTCTATAAGAAAGCCAAGCAACTGGCTGCTGGCTTTAAGACAGGAACGCGGGCTCTTCGTAACAGCGATGGAAACCTAGTCACCGACGCGCAGGGAAGAGTAGATGTATTTATGCAGCACTTCCAGCAGCTGCTAAACGGACAAAATGTAGAGAGAGTGATGGGGCAAGAAGAGAACCAACGTCCAGTCAATTAAGAACTAGTCCCTCCTTCCACTATAGAAGAAGTTGGCTTAGCAATTAAAAAGCTAAAGAACAACAAGGCCGCCTGCTCTGATGGTCTACTTGCAGAGCTTTTACGGAGGTGATGGTGGTAGGGCGCATGCACCAAATCATTAACCAAGTTTGGGTGGAGGAAAGCATGCCCGATGACTGGACCATCAGCTCCATATCCCTGCTTAATGTCGCATATAAGATCCTATCCAACGTACTGTGTGAACGTCTCAAACCTTTCTGCAACAAAATCGGTACTTACCAGTGTGGCTTCCGTCCCGGCAGATCAATTGTAGACCAAATCTTCACACTAAGGAAAATCCTGGAAAAGACCAATGAGTTTCAAGTCGAGACACCCCATCTCTTAATCGACTTTAAAGCCGCATATGACAGCATTCATCATCAGGAGCTTTTTGTGGCGATGGCCGAATTCGGGTTCCCGTCAAAACTGATCCAGATGTGTCGCATGACACTAGATAACATGCACGCAATGTGCAGTTTGGCAGCAGCTCATCTGAACTCTTTCACACATGCACCGGATTTCGGCAAGGAGATGAGCTGTCGTGTGATTTCTTCTCCGTGTATCGGTCAATCGTTTCTGACAGAAAATAGTCAAGCGGCGTTAAATCGCATGATCTTGGAGGGCAATTCACGGGTCCGTAACGTCAAACTATGTGGTTACCAAACATTCCCTTATATATATTAATTGTGGCACGAACTGTGTGACATGCTGCGCCCTCTTGTTAAAACCACAGCTCCTGAACATCAGGGATATTCAATTAATGAAAAAAAAGTAAGTAATCATGGCTCTTTAGCAGTCACCATTGACTGTTACGTTCTCGCCAGAATCGTTCTTAAAAGGTATGGTCCAATTGTTCCACCAACCCGTAAAGCACTACAGTCACACAACAGCAGTCAGTGTTTGTGGACATAGCGGTGTCTTAACATAAAATTGAGGACTATCCTCACTCCAAATAGGCAACTTCGTTTATTGACGTACCCATTCAACCCAAATCCAAAGTGAGCTTCATCGCTGAATAAAATTCGCGCGATACGGATTTCGAACAGAGCCAAGATCTTCAAAATAAATTTGCACAATTTGGAAGCGCTGTTCAGGCGTCGGTCTATTCACAATTTGGAAGCGCTGTTAAGGCGTCAGTCTATTCATGTTGAAATGCCAAAATAAATTTAAAATAAATCACTTGATAGCTGGCAAAATGGTCACCAGTTAAAATAGTGTTGCCAACTTAAAGTTCTATACCAAAAAAAACACCCTTTACTTCGCCGTCTGCCTCCTCTTATCAATATTTTGCTCAAATTTGTTTGCACATAATCTCTTATAGCTAACAGGAGGACCACACCTTGTACGACGGGAGATCAGACGCTGTACCGGTCTGGAACCACCTTTATTCACGGTATTTCTCCAGTCAAGAACCGATCACTGCGTTTCGTTTTTTTGTAAAGAGTTTTCGTTATTTTTACACTTGCCTCAGCTTTCCAGTTGCCTTGATGATGGTTTGGTGAACTTCTATCATGTTGAAACTCCTATTGACTTGAAAACTCGCAAAACTCTTTGCTGATATATGGGGTTCCTCCATCAGTAACAATTACCTCCGCAATTCCGTGTCAGCTGAAGTTTTTCTTATTTATTATGATAACTTGCACCGCCGCTGGTTTTTCCAGCTCATCAACTTAAAAAAAATTAGAATAGTAATGTGCTGATATCAAAATTTGCTTTATTTTATCATTTTCCAACACTTTAAAAATTACTAGTCCTATTCATTGGAAAGGATTGTTTGGAATCACAGTGCTTTGCAAAGGTAAATTAGCTTGACTGGCTGAAGATTGCATACAAATTCTTGTAGGCGCTGCAAGACCTTTTGTCGCAGGGGTAGGGGTAGGCACCTTGTCGTGCGTGCCTTTGCATTGGCACCTGGTGCGGAGGCTTAACATAACAATGACTCAACGGGCTATGCTGTCGACGACGTTTAGTCGTTAGAAGGGCCACCCAGACTCAACGGGCTTTTCTGTCGCCGACGTTTAGTCATCAAAAGGGCCACTCATGGCAGACAGGCTGTTGAAGAGCGATTAACTTAGAACTACCCAACCCTAATCCAGAGTGTTAAGCGACCCGTGCTTTTTAGAAGTTTGAAGTCAGGGTAGCCGGCTGTAGTCTAACCGAAACAGGGCCGCCTCGGAGAGTAACCATGGCCTTACCACGCTAATGCGGGGCTCTGCCGTGGCTGACTATCTTTTCCCGCGCTACTCGTGGGACATGAAACCCAGAAAAAGCCAAAAATATTACTTAACAAATTGCGGGGACAAACCGCATCAGAAGTTGTAGGTAGAGCGGAGCATGGCATCCATAATGACCGCTTAGTGCAAGATGTGCCCGGAACGAGTTGAGAGGGATACTCCCGCCGACACCTCACGATGACTTTCGGACAATACAGGAAGTCGAATCCCTATCAGTAGGGTGCGAGCCAAGCTCCAACCTCATCCTCGACGGGCAGTAAGGAAAAAATGACGGAAAGGTGAGTGAAGAAAACTCTAGAAGTCTCCAATCTGCAGAAAGCCCAGTCCGAGGGGAATTAAAGGCGCAGCCTTACCTCCACTTGGGAAACCAGGCGGAAGGGATGATCCTCTAAGAGAGGGGCTAAGTGGTGCTGGAGCGAGATGGTACCTCCGCTACCTCAGCAAAGGCTTTCAGCCAGAGGAAGTGAGAAGGAGGGCCGAAGAGCATCGATCGAATGGGAGCACAAACTCACACTCCAGGGCATACATTTCAAGCCTGGGATGCTGCTGGTGGACTGCGAAACTCCACAGACTGTGGACTGGCTAAAACCGGTGGCGCCTGTAGTGGGGAAGATAGACCACGGACACATGCGGTGACCATCTTCCTACCGCGTAGCGCAAACCAGGAGTCTAAGACATCCTTCGCACTTCTGGAAGCATAGAACGTATCGACCAGGAGTCGATGTGATCAAAGGGGAAAAAGGTTCCCTGAGCTATCGATTCAGCAAGGTAGCGGTGTGTGGACTCGAGAAGTCTGAGTGGAACACCGGGCAGGCACCGGAAGATTCAACTCCGGCCTCGCAGAGTACAGAGCTTCGGACAGAGCTAGCATCAACGGAGCTCGCTCAACGGTCATAGAACTCTTCCGGGATATAATACCGGAAGAAGGGGAAACGCTGTTGACAGAGGATGGAGCACTAGCCCCATGTGAGCATTAAGCTCGATGTCATGCGGAGTAAAGGTAGCACAGGTAAACATTCACCATGCTATAGCTGCTTCTGCTGTAAAAGCTAGAATGTTTACCTGTTCCTTACCATGAGTAAGGATGCACAGGTAATTTGGGACACTCGGGCTGAAAAACCGAGGGCATGCATCCTAATAAGAAATAAATTAAAATTTATTTTACTTTCAGAATACGCGACGCGAGACTTGGTGCCAAACAGGTGACTCCAAATATCGAAGAAGTTCACCACACCATCTTCATCGTATCAGCGTACTGGCCAGGAGATGAGCAAATGACATCATATGAGCTGCAACTACTTGTGACGCACGCAAATAGGATCCACATGCCGCTGCTCAGAGGGTGTGATGCAAATGCCCACAACATCGTATAGGGAAGCACTGACACCAACCATAGAGGTGAGTACTCTCATTTTCGACCCTCGTCATAAACAAAGAAAGAAAATTACCCACTTTTGTGAATAGAATTAGGGAAGAAGTTCTTGACCTCACACTTGGTAGTCCGAGAGTAAGTAAATTAATTACAAACTGGAGAGTATCTAGTGAGTCGTCATTGTCCGATCATAGAATCCTAGTGTTCGATCTGGATAATACAAGTATCACAGGAAATCCAGTGAGGGACCCCAGGAAAACTAACTGGGACACCTTCCAAAAAGTCCTAGAAGACAATCTAGGAAAACTCGAAACGAGGAAATCTCCAGGACACTTTCTGGAGCTGGAAAACGCAGTAGAAGACGTTACCCACGCCATCACAAATGCGTTTGAAGCAAGCTATCCCCTGTCAGGGGAAAAGATAAGGAAAGTCATGGCATGGTGGAACAGTGCTCTGTCAAAACTCAGATCCGAAGTGTGCAAAGATATCAAACGGCTCTTACCAGCTATAATAAGGAAATAAGAAAGGCTAAAAGACAAAGCTTCAGGAAATTCTGCGAGACAATCACAAACACCCCTACAACGACAAGACCGCATAAGGCCCTTGCCAAGTTAGAGAGAGTACCAACCTCGCTTAAAAAACCAGATGGCACTTTCACGGAAAGAACTAAGTTTCGAGAAAGCTCGCCTAGCACTAACTTAGAGAAGAGAACCATTCCACCTAGACCTCGAAAGGGCGACTGAGAAATCGCATCAGTCATCTGCTCCAGGGGAAGGCTAGCATGGGCAATATGTTGATTTCACCCCTTCAAATCTCCAGGTGTGGATGGTATTATGCCAGTTCTACTACAGAAAGGGCAGCATGTATTACTACCACACCTGGCAAAATTAGCGAAGAGTAGTATTGCCATAGGGTACATGCCACTACAATGGAGACAAGCGAAGGTTGTGTTCATACCAAAGGTGGGTAAAAAAGACCCGACACAGCCAAAATCGCACAGCCTTCCTTCGTTTCTATTAAAAATAATAGAGAAGCTTGTGGATAATTATCGAAGGGAGTAAACACTAAAACACTTCCCTCGCATCATCAGCAACATGCAAACAGGGCGAGCAGATCGACAGAAACTGCCCTCTATTAGCTAACAGAAATTATCCAAATTGTTCTGAATTCAAGAGAGATAGCATTGTGTGCCTACCTTGATATTGAGGGACCGTTTGATAACACCTCACATGAGGCCATCAAACGAGCTCTGCATCGAAAATGAGCCAACAACACAGTATCCAGATGGATGTGCGAACTGCTGAGTACTAGATCAGCAGAGATACAGACAACGACAGGAACTATTAAAGGAGGGGTATTATCACCCTTGATGTGGACCCTAGTTGTGGATGAACTACTGGAAAAATTAACTGTCCTTGAAATCAGCTGTCAGGCGTACAATGATGACATAGTATTAAAGAGGAAAGTTTGAAGAAACCTAGAAACCTAGGACTACATCTGGACAGGAAACTCCTCTGAAAGAAACACACAGAGAAAACCACCAAAAAAGCAACCCGTGCTCTTATGACATGCAAGAGTCTAGCGGGAAAGTCGTGGGGCTGCACCCCCAATATTCTACGACGGATGTACATAGCGATTGTGAGACCAATGATCACATATGGTGCAGTAGCATAGGAAAACGAACAAGCCTCATCACAACGAGAGAATCTCTCATTAAAGTGCAAAGACTGGCGTGCCTATGCATTCGCCTTCACCTCATTGTCTCAGAGACGGCGGACAAAACTACTTATTCTAAGAATAGCAAATCAATTAACAGGAAAGAGGAAATGCATCGGCGCGAAAGAATATGATGCACTACTCGGAAAACTTCCACTGTTGTCTATTCTAAGAGATGACAGCATTAAGAAATACAACTTTGAAAAAAATTTCTTAACAAGGCTCAGCAACAAGAAAGAATGGAGCGAAGGATCCATAATTTATGAACTGAGCTACTACACGATAAAGTTGTATACATACGGGTCGAGAACGGATAATGGAGCAGGTGCTGGAGTGTTTGGGCCAAGAACGAAATATTACGAATCCATGGGCAAGAGTACCAGCATCTTTCAAGCAGAAACATGCGCCATAGAAAGATGTGTTCGAATCAATCTCGAAAAGAATTACAGAAACTGTAATATAGCAATAATGTCAGATAGTAAAGCACTGGACTCCTTTGTCGTTAAATCCAAACTTGTAAGGGAATGCCTACAAAGTCTCAACAAATTCGACAAGAAAAATAGAATATCTGTCTGCTGGATACCAGGCCATGTGTTCATTATTGGTAAAGAGGCGGCGGACTCACTAGCGAGAAAAGGCGTAGCAACACCCTTCATAGGGCACGAACCATTCTGTGGGATAGGGGAACACACCCTAGGCGAAGAATTCAGGAAATCGGGAAAGGAGAAAAGGGCTAGAACCTCTCGAGATCTCCGAAGTCTGAAACAAGTTTGAATTGCAAACTCAGGGAACACCTATGGAAGATAGGGATATCAGATGAAGGTCCCTGCAGATTCTGCAATGAGTCCACGGTATCATCGGTCGATCCTAGCGTGCCGTGATAGAAGCTTTCACGGCTATTAAAGAACAGGCGAAACTAGTTGGCCTTGAAGTGAATGAAGACTAAATATATGCTATCAATAAACAAACAATCATCTGTCCACCGACTAGGACAAAATGTAAGGAGTTCATCTACCTCGGGGTAAACATCAACTCCACAAATGACATCTTAGTGGAGATCCGTCGAAGAATTACGCTAGGAAACCGCTGCTTCTTCGGTTTGGCAAAACAAATGGGTTCAAAACTCCTAACACGAATTACAAAGTGCATGCTCTAAAGAACCCTTATCCTGCCAGTTCTGCTATACGGCGCCGAGTGCTGGACGATAAGCAGGAAAGGAGAGTTAATACTGGGATCCTTTGAAAGAAAAATCCTTCGACGGATATTTGGTCCTGCGTGCGAGGAGGTCGAATGGAGGAGAAGATACAACCGCGAACTCTATGAGCTGTACTAAGATATGGATGTAGTCCGGAAAGTTAAAACTCGTCGACTACATTGGCTCGGCCACATCGAGCGAATGGACAACAACGCTTCAGCCAAGAGGATCTTCGAATCCCAGCCTCCATCGCGAATGTCAGAGCGCTTGGTCTAGACAACTGAAAGCAGCGTGCTTGGGATCGCAGAGGTTGAAAGGCTGCCGTATCTCAGGCAGGGACTCTTCACGGGTCGGGAGCCCGTTAAGTAAGTAAGTAAAGTTAGTTATACTGAGTTAAAACTTGTCAGAGCGTTACTAGTTCAATTTGCAATTATAACTTATGCTGACGTAAGTTACCCTTAGCTTGACTCTTTTGCTTAGCATAAATTGCAGGTAGCAATAAATGAAATGACTCGATATATTTATGGCTTACGTCGGTATGATCATATATCTCCCTATGCTAAAAACGTTCTTGGCTGCTCGCTTATTTAAAAATAAGGAATTGCACTTTTTTACATAAAGTCATTCAGATTAAATCGCCTATTTAGCTCTTCGAAAGATTGTTGTTTGCACTGTCCTCAAGATCTATGAACTTGATAATTCCTCAATATATATACCTTAACACGTCAAGACTATTCCTCGTTCGCTCGGAAAAATTATGGAACTCGCTATCCTTTGAAATTAAAAGATCCTCTAATTTTAAACAGGCGTAACTAATTATTTTCCCTTTTGATTTACTTAAAATTTTCGTGAAAATATCTGCAATCCTTTCGGTACATACTTCAATTCAATTAATGATTTATTATATATTTCACGGATATAGTGGTATTTTATATATATATGTTTAGATCTAGAATGAAATACAGGGTTTTTACTAAATGTTGTGTGCTCACATTGTCACTACAAAATTCAGTTGGTCCTTTTATGACAGAACAAAATCCAATTTCAGTAAGTAGCCTCCGCACATAAACAGCTTCCTTAGTTGCTGCCACCAGAGCCATATACTCGGCTTCGGTACTGCTCAAAGCCACAGTAGACTTTTACGTGACTCCCAAGACACCGACCCACCAGCTATGAAGAAGGCGTAACCGGTATACGATTTTCGGTCCTCGCAGCTGCCAGCCCAATCAGCATCGGCATAACCATTGAGAAGGTCTCCAGTTTTCTTAAAAGAAAGTTTAAAATTAGCAGTCGTATTCAAATACCTTAATAAGTGTTTGGCTGCAGTCATGTGTTCCTTATGTGGCTCAATATTGAATTGAGACAATTTTCTGACAGCATGTATGATATCTGGGCTAGTTGTTATAGTGAGGTACATCATCAACCCATACAACGATTGTAATTCTTTAGGATTAATCTTCGAGCACGCAGCTTTCGAACACTTGATACGTTTTGCACCTGGATCCAGAGGAGTGTTCCATTTTTTTAGTCGAAGTCATGCCGTATTTCGAAAATAGGTTCCGTATGTATTGCTCATGGGACAAGGTAACCGATTCTGTATTCCCATCGCGGTTATTTTCGATGCCCAAGAAAAATCCGATTGCCCTTGTCCACCAAATCAAAAGCATCAACAAGTTATCCTTTTATTCGAATGACAGAATCTTCATTTGTACAAGTGATGATAATGTCATCGACATACACAGCTACAATGTTAAAATCGTCGCTTTTGTTTTTCGTATATACGCAGGAGTCTGCATCACATCAAAAGAAGCCAATGTCCCTTAAAGTAGAATCTAGCTTACTGTTCCACTCCCTCACTGCTTGCTTTAGACCGTACAGTGACTTTCTTAGTTTACACACCTTTCCTTCATTTCCTGGTTCCACGAAATACTCAGGTTAGTGCATATAGATATCTTCCCTTATGTCGCCATTCAGATAAGCATATGAGACATCTACTTGGTGAACTGTGAGATCAAACTCCACTGCCAAGGCTAAAATATATCTAATAGTTAAGTATCTTACTACTGGCGAAAATGTTTCGTTGTAATCAATCCCGAACTTTTGGCTGTAACCCTTAGTTACAAGTCTTGACAAATGAAGTATGTAACTTTTCTATATCTCGGTCTTATTGGCTTGGGATTAAGGTTTTCATCATCCTTATCACTCTGTTTATATGCCGTTTGAAAAAAATAATTTAAACTTAACACTTTATTTTCTCTACAGACCTTTGTTAAAGTTAAAAACGTAAAACCACGTTTTTGCGTCGCAGCGATCGTTGATTGTTATACTTTGGCTGTATGAAAGAAAATGAGGGCGAGAGCTTTTGGCGGCATCGGTTTTATGCCAAAAAATTGAAAGAAAATTTAAATGCACCCAACTTCAGGAGTTAACTTACAATTTACATGTTCGTAATTAATATGCTATTAGGGTTGGGTTACATTTTTGGAAGTTATTTTTTAGATTTAAATTTATAATTAGATTATAATAGTTCATACTGTAAACACACTCCATGATTTACTTCCTCCAATTGATTTACTCTATTACACGTTATCGTGTACTTCGATAGCGTTCTTATCATCACAATATTGGTCTACAGACTATCTCACCAGAACTACCAACCGTTTCTTCATTTTTAACAATCATCTCAATACTGTCATCACTTTCCCTATTACCGGCCTACTGTCTTAGGGTCAAGAACAGGGCCTGGCTCTCCACGTTGGGGGTTGTGCCATCGGGGTATCTTCCCGACCACGTCAAAACATATAGTTATGGGAGCGACAATCGCAGCCTCGGATATAAATGTGCCTCAAAGGCAAAATAGACCCGGAACGTTAACGGACATGCGAGTGTGTACCTGGAATATGCGGACACTCTACACTCCAGGTATTACTTAAAAATTTGAGTCTGTCCTCTCGCGGTAAGGCCGACATTACCGCGATCCAGAAGATACGATGGATAGGATCAGGAACTTTGAAAGGACAAAATTGCGACATTTGGAGACATCTGGAGTCGCCAGAGCCTACAAAGAGCATCTGAGTGAGAATCTCCCCACTGTGCATTCACCTACCACAGACGCCAACAACCAGTGGTCTCAGTATTGCGACATTATCAAGGAGGTAGCCGAAACCACCCTAGGATAGCAGCCACCCCTGAGAAAAGCCCGTGGTATGATTATGTTTGCGTATACCTGAAAAAGGGGACAGAAGATGCACATATTAGAATGCTGCAGAGGAAAACAAGGACAGAAAGGGATGAGTACCGAGCCAGGAGAAGGGAGGAGAAGAAGATCCTGAGTAGGAGGAAAAGAGAGCATGCAGTCTCCCAGCTCAAGGAGATCAAAGAGTCCCGCGACCGAAACAGTTGGCCTTGAAGTGAATGAGGACTAGACTACCATATATGATATCAAAAAACAAACAATCATCTGTCCACCGACTAGGACAAAATGTCACTGTTGATAGCAGCAAACTTCGAGGTAGTTAAGGAGTTCATCTACCTCGGGGTAAACATCAACTCCACAAATGACATCCTAGTGGATATCGGTCGAAGAATTACCCTAGGAAACCGCTGCTACTTTGGTTTGGCAAAACAAATGGGTTCAAAACTCCTAACTCGAAGGACTAAGTGCATGCTCTACCAAACCCTTATCCTGCCAGTACTGCTATATGGCGCCGAGTGCTGGACGATAAGCAGGAAAGGAGAGTTAATACAGGAATCCTTTGAAAGAAAAATCCTTCGACGGATATTTGGTCCTGTGTGCGAGGAGGGCGAATGGAGGAGAAGATACAATTGCGAACTCTATGAGCTGTACCAAGATGTGGATGTAGTCCAAAAACCCAAAACTCGTCGACTACATTGGCTTTGCCACATCGAGCGAATAAACAACAATGCTCCAGCCAAGAGGATCTTCGACTCCCAGCCCCCAGAGTTGAGACGACAAGGAAGACCTACCCTCCGTTTTAAGGACCAAGCCATCACGGATGCCAGAGCGCTTGGTCTAGACAACTGAAAGCATCATGCCCGGGATCGCAGAGGATGAAAGGCTGCCGTAAATCAGGCAAGGACTCTTCACGGGTCGGGAGCCCGTTAAGTTAGTAAGTTTTCCTATTAAGATAATCTTCCTTCACTCTGATATCAGGACTTCCTTTGTGATAGGGCAGGTTTGTAGGAATTAGGACTGTTGTATTTTTGAAGTGACAGGAAATCGAATGAGGAAGCGAATGCCGGACATGATAGAGTGATGGAAAGGGATGTGTTGTGTGCAAGGAGCATTGCACGCTTGCTTTGCTCGACCGAGCTCGTCGGAATGGGAGGGTTCTAGTCCTCGCACAACAACGGTACCTATACACAAAAACATAAATCGTGCCGAAACTTACTTTTTTTTTGTTTTTTGAAATAATTCAGACGGACGTTACCACATTAAGAGGCCGCTGTAGGTGGAATTCAGCGCGGCCATTACCCACCCAGCCTGGAAGCTCCTTGGCCTTGGACTTCCCCTTAGAGGCGTATGCCCCGGACTGCTCAAGCCAACTACCGAAAGTGCTTTAGCGCACCTTAGTCCACCCCCTGAAAATATAATTAGGCCTCCATAATGCCTTTAGGCCTTGACAAAAAAAATCAACACCGTTCCTTTTGTATCATGACACCTGTGTGGATCGTTTATTTTTTCTAAATTATTTAAATTTAAATTTTACAAAAAAATTTCTTACAAGAAAAAAGGAAATTTAACATATAATACCACAACACAAAACAAATTATTTAAATTTTGGTTCCCCGCGAAATCGTTTACCGTATTTTTCAGACACCTTTTTACCTGTCACGCAACTAAGTAAACTAAATCATACATTTAACACGAAAATCCAACCTATAATGATCTCTCTATAGGGGATATAACCGGTGATCCAAGTAGAGATACTTTTTTCAATAGCCTTTTTTGACAGATCACGTGTGAGTCGTGTCATGCTGTCATGTTATTTTTGTTTAGTATTGTTTGGCATTTCATAATGGAAAGACTTACGCGTGAACAACGTTTACAAATTGTTCAACTTTATTATGAAAATTCACTTTCTGTGAGGAATGTGTTTCGTGCACTTCGCTCAACTTATGGTCAACATAATCGGCCTACTGAGCGTACTATTCGCAACACCATCACCCATTTTGAGACCCAGCATTCATTATTGGATAATATTCCACCGAATAGACCACGTTCAACACGCTGTGAAGAAAATATAGCGGCCGTAGCTGAGAGTGTACACGAAGACCGTAGAGAGTCGATTCGGCTCCGTTCGCAGCAACTCGGACTGACGTATGGAACGACTTGGCGCATTTTACGTCAAGATCTTAAATTGAAAGCGTACAAAATACAGCTTGTGCAACAACTGAAGCCGCTCGACCTTCCCAAGCGACATCGCTTCGCTCTATGGGCTCTTGAAAAGTTCCAAGAAGATCCGACGTTTTCGAGGCAAATTTTGTTTAGCGATGAAGCCCATTTCTGGCTCAATGGGTATGTAAACAAGCAAAATTGCCGCATTTGAACTGCCACTTCATCCAGAAAAAACAACGGTTTGGTGTGGTTTGTGGGCCGGTGGAATCATCGGTCCATATTTCTTTAAAAATTATGCCGGTGCGAACGTAACCGTCAATGGCGACCGTTATCGTGCCATGATAACCGACTATTTGATGCCTGAAATTGAAGCTCGTGATCTCGGCGACATTTGGTTTCAGCAAGACAGCGCCACTTCCCACACATCGCATCAATCAATGGACTTATTGAGAGAACATTTCGGTGAGCACATAATTTCACGTTTTGGGCCGATCGATTGGCCACCAAGATCGTGAGATATCACACCGTTAGACTTTTTCCTGTGGGGATATGTAAAGTCAAAACTTATGCCGACAAACCCGCTTCGATTCAGGCCTTGGAGGAAAACATCACGCGTGTCATTCGCCAGTTACCAGTCGAAATGCTCGAACGAGTGATCGAAAATTGGACTCAACGGATGGACCATCTGCGACGTAGCAACGATCAAACATTTGATAGACATAATCTTCAAAAAATAAATGCCAAAGAATGTTCTTTCAAATGATAATAAACATTCTCCATTAAATTTGAATGGTCTGTGTTTTTTTCTTTAAAAAAGTAGGGAACCTCGAAACGAATCACCCTTTAGTACACTAAACGCGATATAAATATAAAAAAAAAACCGAAAGGAAACTTCCTTATTTCTATTACTTATTTCTTACCCTCACCCCTTTTTTATTTTACTTTTCTGTCTAAATTTCAATTTTCATTTTTATTCAATTGTCCCAATTCACGTTTTCAGTGTCCGTGTTAGATGTCGTTTGTCTACACATGTTGCACCAAAACGTCCTCTTTCTGTATTCTATTGTGTTACGTCCCTATCCCAAGTCTTCCAGCGAAGCCTTTTAGGCTGATTGGAATTGCGGGGATGGTCAGAAACGTAACGGAGTACGTCCTAGTTTGTCATTTTTACCGAAATTTACCACATTGAGAGAGATAAATTTCAAGCAGTCCGTCCGCAGTCTCATTCTTCAGGATGCCGATGCAGATCAAGTCATAAAAGCCAAAAACCAGAAAACCACTGAAGATAGCAGCCTGAAACATCCCCGTTTCAAGAATAGAAATATCAAACAAAAAATTTTTTTTACTTTCTTTAATTCAAATTTTTTTTGTTTTGTCATCAATATACATATATACTTTACTAATTCATTTTTATTTTTGTTTCAGTACATTTATTTATTTATTGTATTTATATTCAAGTTTTCAAGTTTTATTTTTTTTGTACTCACAAGTTTTTCAAGCCCATTATCTTCGGATTCCTTTTCTTGTTGTTGTTTCTCTTGTTTAATTATTAACGCCTTCTCTATTATTCATTCAGTTCAACTGAAAAGAAGGGAGAAGAAAACAATTAATTTAAAGCCAGTAATTTTGTATTTATATTTTTAACTCCCCAGATCACGTAAATTTTTCTTACAAAATTTGGTATTTTGTTGTTTTGTTATCTCTATTTTTTATTCAGTTGTTGTGATTCCGAAGGATGAATTCAGCTGAAAAGAAGGGAGAAACACAAGTAATTAAAGAAATTAAAGTAGGGACTAGAGTACATACACGTTCCCAGCTTAAAGTACAAAGCAGTCCAATAATGCCATCTACCAGTCGTACCCCTCCACCTAATAAGCCAATACAGGTTCAGTCCAACCCGTCTTTTGAGTTACATGCGCGCTCAGACAGTAACACCTCTTCAGAAACACTTCCTGCTCCGCCGTATAGTAGCCTTAGCCACTATGGAGCTGCGTCCCTTGATGCTCAGAAGGAGAGCTCTGCCACCTTAACGGAGGCATCTGAAAGAGTTGTAATGAATAAAGCAAATTCGAACATTGAAACCATTTCAAAGGAATCAGAGAAAACTGAGTTGAAATCACAAATAAATCTAGCTGTTGTTAATGCGTTCGCTTCATATCAAAATTCTCTTAGAGACGAAATAACTGCTGATTTAAAAGGTGATATGAGAAACAGCTTCCTAGATTTTATGAAGGAAAACAACTCAGTTATCCGAGAAACCGCTAATTTAGAAGTTACAATACCGGAAGAGGTTCCCAGCACTGGTGCGGTGCGAAAACAGCATTTATGGCCGCATGTAACCAATCAAGAGACACCCCTGCTGGGTCCAAAGTCAAATGTCTTTCTACCGGGGGCAAATAATCAGCAAAAGCAATATAACGGCAATGGGTCTACTACTCACAGGTCTCCCAACCATCAATTTTACCAATATCAGGCTCCGTATCAGCATGCCTCAGGTATGCAGTATCCGAGTCCACCAGACTATCCATTAGGTACAAATAATCGCCCGGCAGTCACTGCTCCTATAAAAATAGATAAGTGGGGCATTAGTTTTGAAGTCAAACCGGAGTCTCTAGACGTGGAAGACTTCATTTTCCGTTTAGAAACGCTCCAAAATAATTACTGGTGCCAATGGATGGAGATCCTGAGAGATTTTCATTTACTGCTTTCAGGTACCGCCTATGAATGGTATTGGCAGTACCAGCGGACCAACTATCGTCCTGATTGGCCTACTCTGCGAGATAGGGAGTCGTTTTTTGGATAACATTTCAACTTGCTCCAAACATAATCAGCTCCTTATCGCTGACTCAATCCACAGACCCCGACACTTACCAGCTATCCTTGCAGCAGCAGTCCGAATTGGAGGCAGTTAAGCTGAAGTTCTTGCGCTTCACCAAGCATGGTCTTGGAAAAACGCCTATTGAGGAGCATGTAATCGATACCAGAGATGCGGCCCCAGTTAAGCAGCGTCATTACCCTGTGTCCCCAGCGATACAAGCCCTCCTGTACGAGGAAATTGACCGGATGATTAACCTTGGCGTTATTGAGGAGAGTCAGAGCTCTTGGTGTTCACCGATAGTCCTTATACGGAAACCAGGCAAAAACCGGTTGTGCCTCGACTCCCGTAAGGTGAATGCCTTAACTAAAAGGATGCATATCCGCTCCCTCATATCGACGGGTTACTCCGCCGGTTACCGGATACATATTTTATCAGCAGCTTCGACGTCAAGAATGCATTTTGGCAAATACCGCTGGAGACGGTGAGTAGAGAGAAAACTGCGTTTACAGTTCCGGGGAGACCCTTATATCAGTTTACAGTCATGCCTTTTGGGTTGTGTAATGCAGCCCAAAGAATGTGCAGATTAATGGACAAGGTGATCCCCTCAAGGCTAAAGGACCGCGTCTTCGTTTATCTCGACGATCTTCTGATCATAGCTCCAGATTTCGAGACCCATGTTGGCCTGTTGGATGAAGTGGCACAGTGCCTCAGGAAAGCAAATCTTACCATCAACCTAAGTAAATCCAAATTTTGTTTCAAGGAGTTGAAATATTTGGGTTTCATAGTTGGTGGTGGGCTGCCGAAGACCGATCCATCAAAGATCGAAGCGATTGTTGATTTCCCGATCCCAAAAAATCCGAGGCAGGTGCGGCGGTTACTTGGTCTAGCAGGATGGTATCGGCGTTTCATCCAGAACTTTTCCACCTTAACTGCACCAATTACGGACACTCTAAAGAAGAAAAATGGAAAATTTTGTATGACAGATGAGGCAATAAAAGCATTTTATAATTTAAAGAAGGTACTTACCACTGCTCCGGTGTTGACTCACCCAGATTTTTCGAGGCGATTCTTCATCCAGTGTGATGCCTCAGAGTCCGGAATAGGTGCTGTCTTATTCCAAAAATATTAAGATGGTGGAGAAGCGCCTATATCATACTTCTCACAGAAAATGAACGCTTGTCAGAAAAATTATAGCGTAACGGAGAAGGAATGTCTGGCAGCTGTTATGGCTGTACAGAAATTTAGGCCGTATGTTGAAGGGATGGAGTTTTCCATCATAACCGATCATTCTAGAGTCTCATTCTTGAGTGGACGGCTTGCCAGGTGGAGGCTTAAACTTCAAGGTTTCACATTTAATGTGGAACATCGAAACGGGTCGTTGAATGTGGTACCCGATACACTATCACAAGCTCACCTGGATAGCCTGGAGATTCAATGCGTTGCGCCGTGGATAGATCTGGAATCGGAAGAATTTAATTCTGACGAGTACCAGGATCTCATTAGCACCGTGACGGAACACAAAGGTGAACTACCGGATCTTAAAGTGGATGAGGGGTTCGTATATAAGCGTTCACTGCCACCCACCGGGGTTGAAGCTGTAGAGCATACCTGGAGGTTGTGGATCCCCTCAACTTTGACCGAGGACATAATTTCTCGCGCTCATGATCCTCCCCAGGAGTCTCACGGTGGTATTGCAAGAACTCTGTGTCGAATTCGTCAATACTTTTATTGGCCAAACATGACCGTACAAATTCGACGTTATGTGTCTGACTGGTCAGTTTGTAAACAGTGTAAGTCGTCTAACAAAGTCCTCCGTCCACCAATATTGTCCAGTTATAGTGCCGATAAACCATTTCAAAAAATTTACATTGATTTCGTGGAATATCTCCGAAATGAAGTCTTTAATGTGTTTAGTGTACCCCAGATCATCCATTATGATAATGGAAGACAATTTCTGCCGCAGAATTTTCAAGATCTGCTGAAAACCTGCGGCATAAGGCATTTCAAAACCGCATATTACGCTCCACAATCAAATGCGTCGGAGAAAGTCAACAGGACGCTAATCGCCGCAATTCGTTCCTATCTAAACGACGACCACCGTACTTGGGACTGCCACCTAAGTGACATCGCATGTGCTCTAAGAAGCTCAGTACATGCTTTAACTCATGTTTCCCCATACTTTGCCCTTTTTGGGACAAATATGATGACACACGGCACGAGTTATGAACTGGCTCAGAAGCTAAACGCGGTAGAAGACGGTGAATTACTGACTCTCTCACGACAGTCCCGTTTACAATGTTTGCGGAATAAAATTAAAGAAAATATAACTAAAGCTAATGACAAAAGCGCGAAAACGTACAACGCACGTACTCGAAATGTGCAATTTGTACCGGGACAGGAAGTATTCAGACGAAATTTCGTCCTAAGTGACTCGACAAAATACCTCTCTGCCAAACTTTCCCCCAAATTTATAAAATGCCGAGTAGTTAAACCAATCGGCAAAAACATGTATGAATTAGAAAACTTGGGTGGCAAAAAGGTAGGAGTTTTTCATGCGAAGGACATAAAACAATATGGTTTCTACATGAATAGTGTTGTATATTCTCTTTTATATATGATGCAATTACATTATTATTCTTATGTATTATTTTTCAGTCAATTTTATTCATTTTGTGGTTTATTTATTTATTTATTTATTTAGTATCGTTCTCTTAATTTATTACCAATTGACCTTTTTTTACTTATTTATAGTTTTGTCTTCAGTCATTAATGTTATTTATCGATATAGTTTTAGGTAATTTAATGAAATTTTATTTATATATTTATTCATTTACTACCTACTTATAAGTCTGTGATATTGATTTAGCATTAAGTTAGTTTAGTTATATATTTTATTTCTTATTTACGTATTGTTTCAGTCATTTATGTTATTTATCGTCATAGATATAAGTAATTTATTCAAATATCAATATTTCATTATCTAAATGTAGTCATAAATGTTCATTTTTGTCTTATGCTAATTTATTATATCGTTCTTATATGGTTATGTCTACTTAATGTTTAAGTTAGTCTATTTAATTTGTACTACACTCACCCACGTTTAAGAGATACTTTTTGTTCGTCCTGCCATATCGTGGTTCTTCACCACTTCCTCAAATCACAACGACCTGTCCTCTGTCCCCGTTGTCAATGATCTTCCACCAAGTCCAGAGTTTTGTTGTGGTCGCAGTACAACGTTTCCTGCGAATAGAGGAAAAATGGATTAATATCAGGAAAAAGTAATCGTGCCGAGAGTGGTGGATGACTTTTCCGCTGCACAGGAATTAAATATCTTCAATGTTGTGTAAACATTATTCCGCCGCAGTGGAGAATTCAACGGCCAAAATCAGCATGAATAAAAATCCGTACCTTGCTCCTATGGCTGATGTCCAGGGTAATTTTTTTAATTTTCTTGTCCTCTTGCCTTGTTTTTTTTTATATGTGCTTACGAAAATAAAATAAAATTAAATTATTGTTATAATATAAGTAAAAATCTTACCAAAACGAATTCCCGGGACCACATTCTGTTTTTTTGTTCCTTTTGTTTATTTATTTATTTTTGTTGTCTGTCAAACGTCATTCAACTGTAGGTAAGAAAAAATGTAATAAACTTATGGAATATAGTACCCCAACAGTTTGATAGGCGTAGTTAAAAAGAATTTTAAAAAAGGCAGGGGTCAATCGGCGGTCAAAGGCAAATTTCAACGAAAATTTAATCCAAATGAAAGCCTTGGCCGCCGCATACATTTGTGCAATTTAAAATAAAAAATCTACATAAATTACAGAATTTACACAGTTTTCACAAATTACAACATTTAAATTGAAACAAATTACAAAATTTCCACAAGTTACACAAATTACAAAGTTTTCACAATTAACACAAATTACAAAGTTTGCACAATTAACACAAATTATAAAGTTGGCACAATTTGCACGATTTAAAAACAAGCGGCTTCGAACAAAAGATTCCTGCCGCATTCACGAATATAATATAATCAAAAAAAAAACTGTTACCTGCCCATATAAAATTAGTTAATTCAAACAAAGGACAGGCAATACAACTATAAATTTGCTTACATTAGAAATTTAAACATACATAAAGATACAGAAAAAAAATATTGCCTATTAGATTTAAGTAGATTTAAGTATATTTTATTAACAAAATTTTTTTGATTCAAATTTTTTTTTGGAGTATTTAATATTTTGTATATTTATATCGCGTTTAGTGTACTATGTACCCTATAGAGAGCTCGTTATAGGTAGGATTTTCGTGTTAAATGTATGATTTAGTTTATTTAGTTGCGTGACAGGTAAAAAGGTGTCTGAAAAATACGGTAAACGATTTCGCGGGGAAACAAAATGTAAATAATTTTTTTTTGTGCTGTGGTAATTTTTTTTGTAAAATTTTGTAAAATTTAAATTTAAATAAGTTAGTAAAAGTAAACGATCCACACAGGTGTCATGATACAAAAGGAACGGTGTTGATTTTTTTGTTAAGGCCTTAAGGCATTATGGAGGCCTAATTTTATTTTCAGGGGGTGGACTAAGGTGCGCTAAAGCACTTTCGGTAGATGGCTTGAGCAGTCCGAGGCATCCGCCTCCAAGGGGAAGTCCAAGGCCAAGGAGCTTCCAGGCTGGGTGGGTAATGGCCGCGCTGAATTCCACCTACAGCGCCCTCTTAAAGTGGTAACGTCCGTCTGAATTATTTCAAAAAAAAGTTAAGTTTCGGCACGATTTATGTTTTTTTGTATAGGTACCGTTGTTGTGCGAGGACAAGAACCCTCCCATTTCGGCGAGCACGGTCGAGCAAAGCAAGCGTGCCACGCTCCTTGCACACAACACATCCCTTTCCATCACTCTTTCATATCCGGCATTCCCTTCATCATCCGGTTTCCTGTCACTGCAAAAATCCAACAGTCCTAATTCCTACAAACCTGTCCTATCACACCTGCTAACTCTGGATGAACTAGGGTATAAGAATTGTCGCTATCAATAATACTGCACGTAATTTCTCTGAATTTCCCACTTTTAAAAATCTTTCTTTACATAGGCTCATACAATCTATATGCCTTGGATTTTTGAAATAACATACCATAACACATCATTCTATCCTCCTTGGATCAAACTTTGTCTTTTTTGGCCTTTTGTCAAGCATTATAGCATTCACACCAAATTTCATACGGGGTTTGATTTTTTATAAGCCTGGTAGGTGATCGGTTTCGAATATACACGGATGTGTTCTTAGTAGTTTCTTGAAAATTGGGGTTCCGATGAATTCACTAATAAAAGCAAATAACATCAACAAAGTAATAAAACTCGACCTTTGAAAATATACTTGAGAATGGATATTAAGGAGGAAATAAAGATCGCCAAGGCCTGGAAAAATCGAGCAAGAGTTTTCGGCGAAGGTTGGGTACCGCGTAGAAGATTTCTTAAAAAATCTCTGTGAAGAAGAGATTATTAACAACAATTCGGCACCCAATCCGATTGATGACAACGACGATTTCACCGAAGAAGAGAAAGCGCCTAAGCGGAAGAAGCTTGCTTCTGCTAGCAAACCCCATCAAAATAGATGACGTTGGTAACAATGAATTTACCAAACAGACGAAGAGGAAACTAGCAGATCGATCCGGAAGGTAAGAAGCAAAAAAAGAATTTCATCCAAAGACAACATCGAATACGACATCTGAAACAGCCCAGGAAAATAAAATTGCCACCGCCAATAGTCTGTTTCAATCTGGCTACAGCGGCAATGTACACATTTTTTTAAGGCCAAGGACAACAAAATTAAATATATACTCTCATAAACGTCAACAAAAGCAAATCCATAGCGAAGTCTGTATGCAGGGAAGATCACTTGGCTGTATGGGATTATCTGAGGACTCAGTAAATTCAGCACCACACATTTACTGCGAAGGAAGACCTGAAGTATATTATTCTTCACCATTCGAACGCTCCCGAAGACATCATCGGCGGACTGCTTAAAGCTGGATTTAACGCGCTGAAGACAACAGCCTTTAAATCAACGAAAAACAAATCAACCATCTATAATGCCTTCGTTATCGAGTTCGAGAAGGGAAGTAGTGTCAAAACGAAGAAGCACTCGTATGGGAAAGACTTCTCCCCAACGAAGTTACACAATGCCAGAATTGTCAAAGCTTTGAGCACGTTAGTATCAACTGCGACATGAAGGCTAGGTGCGTCAAATGTAAGGATGAGCATGATCCCGGTCAGTGCAAACATACAGACGAGAAGGAAGGAAAGCCGTACTACGTACATTGCAAGTGGGAATGCCGCCGAGCGAACTACCGAGGATGCCCACCATATAACTTTAACGCATTAAGAAGAAAGATGTCAACATCGCAGCAATTAAGTCAATGCCCACTACCACTCCTAAGCCCAAACCCCGAAACAAATCAATAATTACAGCCGCGAAAGCCCTCCAACAGTCCCCAAACCACAAACTGCTCCTTCCTCGGTGATTCCCAGAAATTCTTTGGCTGCGATTTCCTTTCGCTCATGTTAAATCTGCGGCCATCTGTCGACATGTATTGTCTTTTCAGAAGAGACAAGCAGGTACCAGCGGTTCTCGTCCGGACTTCCATTCAAGCAAAACCTTATAGATTAGAGGGTTTTAGATCTTTCGAAGCACATAATCCGTAGCAATCCCATTGGAGAATAATAACAATCTTATGTTAATATGACTCTACAACCAATGTGCGGCTACGAACTCAAACATTAAAGATATATAGACCTTAAATTCAATGAAAAAAGTACGTACATAAATCAATGTACAAAAAAAGTTCGTTCATGTGCTATGTAGCACATAATATGCTTAAATTTGTTTGTAATTAACACGTTCGTAAATTAATGAACGAAGATTTATTTAAACTTCTCTATAGCCATACTTCATTTACAGTTTTAGTTCGAAAAAGTTGCATACATTAATTTTTTCTTTGGTACATTAGTGTACAGGAGATAATTGAATTACCGATAGTAATATTAACAGTGAGTACATATAAATCATTTCGGTGTTTTACAACAAATACACTGTTTATGTAGCGCAGCTTAATTTGAAAGAGAGCAATGGTAACCGTAAATTAAATTTCACAGTTTTTTTTTTATTATTTGGATGTATAACAATGAAAAGATATAATTACTAAAACAATTCAAATTATTGATATTAGGTATACTGTCTTTCTGAATTACAAATTTGAAGATATTATGTGCTTCTATATTCAGTCGAAATTCGTCAAAAGAAACATTTATCAGTTTGGGTATTTAACGAGAAATTTCTGTACATTCCGTATTTTGATATTTCATTGGAAAACTTCTGAGATAATGGGAAATTTCGTCCAGGAATTGTATAGGCATTTGGTGAGTAGTACCCATATTCCGAATTAAAAGTGCGATACATCGGATTGCCAACAGTTTCTATCCTGTAACCTTTATATAAATCTGAAATTTGTGCAAATATAGTTATGCCCAGTTACCATTCAAAAACTAATTACATACATGGACAATTCATTTGCTCGGAAACATGTAAGTTCTCATAGATCTTTGCAGTGTTGACTACAGGCTTGGTTTTTAGAAACGTCTGGTACTCTTTTTCGGGATTTAAAGTCTCGTATCGTTCGCAAAAGTCGTCACACATTTCAATTTTTATTAAAAAAAAAAGTTGTCTGAATGTATTTGCTCCTAATATTTTATTATTAGACAAAACCAATTGAAGTTACTTTTATATGTTGCTAAGAAACTAGCTTTTTAATAGGTATAAATTATTTATTTGTTTGTCACCCATCTAACGGATTATTCAAGTAAGACTCAGGCCTTGCGCACTAAACACTGCCATATTTGGTTTTCCATGGTGATAGTAACAAAACAATGGCGCATATTCAAAAATTCGGAAGAAGAAGCAGAACAATGGATAGAAAATAAATTTGCCCTTGGGTTTCATTTTGGTAAGCTTTTACGACAGAGTTGCCTTTAAGGAGCGGGATTAAAAGAGATCCGCATCATCCAAGGAGTCAACAGTTCACGAATAGAAAAGTTAAACATTTAGCACATGAGGAACAGTAAGCTGTTTGTTGTTTATTTCAATAGTAGGAAATTAATAATATATTTTATTTTAGTCGAATTAAAGGCGATTTGCATGAGATGGGTATTACTATAAACCCTGATGAAATGACGGAAGATGAAAAACATTTTTCTTCTTTCAAGCTAAGCTAAATAATGTATAAGTTTTAGATTTAAAATAAAGGATTGTACTACAAAGTATATTATTTTTTTGCATATATATATATATATATATATACTTTTGCATACAACTTTCACAGACTGAGTGTGTCGAAAGTTCGGTTTTATGTTTGGCATTGTATATTTTGTCTTCGCTGTTCGCCATTAATTTTGTTTTTGTTGTTGACACCTCCTCTATTTTCATGAAATTTGAATATGTAGACCAGACCTAAAAGATACACAAGTAACCTTTTTTATGAGTTTGATGAGTTTTGCACTTAAAATACGTTCGCCTTTTGAATTTCATATTTATTATGTTTTGTGTAACAAACATAGTATGCTTTTAGCTCATAGTGCTTATTTCAAGAGAGACAACTTACAACATTATATATGTCATCTTACAAACTATGTTTAAATGGGTTATAAATAAAGTGCACGACTGTTATACGAAACATTCTCGGCAACTGAGATGCGTTTTGGAATCGAAAAAAGAATCGAAAATTATTGGTGAGAAATTTATTAAAATCACTTTTTAGGTTTTAAAAAATTTAATTTTTCTCAAAAACGGCACATATGATTTTGATGTAATTTCGCACATCAGATACTTTTAACATAATTGTTCGAAATACAAAAAATTATAAAAATCGTTACAGCGATTTTTGAGAAAACGAATTTAATTTACATTTAAGAAAATCGTTATATAAAAAAAATTAAAAAAACATTATTTAAAAAATCAAAGTATGCAGATTTGTTTGAGTTTATAGTATAAAAAAAAACTTAATTCTTTTGAAGTTCTCTTTATTAGTTGTCAAGATTTTTCCCGTTTTATAAATTGCCGTTAATCGATTTTTTTTCCCAAAAACTGAGTATGCAGAGTTTTTATTTACTTACTCACTTAACGGGCTCCCGATCCGTGAATAGTCCCTGTCTGAGATACGACAGCCTTCCACCCTCCGCGATCCCGAGCACGCTGCTTCCAGTTGTCCAGACCAAGCGGTCTGGCATCCGCGATGGCTTGGTCTTTAAAACGGAGGTTCGGTCTTCCTTGTCGTCTCGAACCTGGGGGCTGGGATTCGAAGATCCTCTTGGCTGGAGCGCTGTTGTCCATTCGCCTGATGTGGCCGAGCCAATGTAATCGACGAGTTTTAGCTTTTCGGACTACATCCACATCTTAGTATAGCTCATAGAGTTCGCGGTTGTATCTTCTCCTCCATTCGCCCTCCTCGCACACAGGACCAAATATCCGACGAAGGATTTTTCTTTCAAAGGATTCCTGTATTAACTCTCCTTTCCTGCTTATCGTCCAGCACTCGGCGCCGTAAAGCAGAACTGGCAGGATAAGGGTTTGAACCCATTTGTTTTGCCAAACCGAGGTAGCAGCAGTTTCCTAGAGTAATTCTTCGACGGATATCCACTAAGATGTCATTTGTGGAATTGATGTTTACCCCGAGGTAGATGAACTCCTTAACTATCTCGAAGTTGCTGCTATCAACAGTGACATTTTATCCTAGTCGGTGGACAGATGCTTGTTTGTTCGTTGATAGCATATATTTAGTCCTGTCCTCATTCACTTCAAGGCCAGCTAGTTTCGCCTGTTCTTCAATAGCCCTGAAAGCCGAAATCCGGTGTATGTTTGAAAGAGTTCAGAGGAGCTGCTGCCAAACTGCACATTGCATCGCGTGTTATCTAGTGTCATGGGACACACCTGGATCAGTTTTGACGGGATCCCGAATTAGGCCATCGCCACAAAAAGCTCCTGACGATGAATGCTGTCATATGCGGCTTTAAAGTCGATGAAGAGATTGCGACTTGAAAATCGTTGGTCTTTTCCTGGATTTGCCTTAGTGTGAAGATTTGGTCTGCAGTTGATCTGATGGGCCGAAAGCCACACTGGTACGTGCCGATTAGTGTGTTGCAGAAAGACGTGAGGCGTTCACACAGTACGTTGGATAGGATTTTATATGTAAGCAGGGATATGCCTCGATAGTTCCTGCAAGACATAGGATCGCCTTTCTTGTAGGTGGGACATATGGAGCTGATGGTCCAGTCATCAGGCATGCTTTCCTCCACCCAAACTTGGTGGATGATTTGGTGCATAAGCCCTACCATAACATCACCTCCGTATTTGAAAAGCTCTGCAGGTAGACCATCAGAGCAGGCGGCCTTGGTTTTCTTTAGCTTTTTAATTGCTAGGCCAACCTCTTTTATAATGGGCGGAGAGACTGGTTCTTCATTGACTGGACGTGGGTTATATTCTTGCCCCATCACTCTCTCCACATTTTGTCTGTTTAGCAGCTGCTGGAAATGCTGCTTAAATACGTCTACTATTTCCTGCGCGTCGGTGACTAGGTTCCCATCGCTGTCACGAAGAGCCTGCGTTCCGGTCTAAAGGCCAGCAGCCAGTTGCTTGGCTTTCTTGTAGAACTTCCGGATGTTGTCTCGGTCTCAGGACTCTTCGATCACCTTGAGCTAGGAGACTGCGTGCTCTCTTTTCTTTCTACGCAGGATCTTCTTCTCCTCCCTGCTCCTGGCTCGGTACTCATCCCTTGCTGCCTTGTTCCCACTGCAGCGTTCTAATGTGTGCATCTTCTCCCACCTTTTTCCGGTATACGCACACATCGTCATACCATGGGCTGTTTCTCTGGGGTGGCTGGTATCCTAGGGTGGTTTCGGCTACCTCCTTGATGATGTCGCGATACTGAGACTACTGGTAGTTGGCGTCTGTGGTAGGTGAATGCGGTGGGGAGTTTCTCACTCAGGCACTCTTTGTAGGCTCTGGCGACTTCAGATGTGCTAAGGCGTCCAACGTCGAATTTCTTCTTTTGGGCTGTTCGCAGCTTCTTCTCGTTGGACAGTCGAGCTCTGAATCTAGCTGCAACAAGAAAATGGTCAGAGTCGACGTGCACGTTCAAGATGTTGGATGCGTGCCTCGCATCGATTAGCACATGGGCGATTTGGCTGGCGGTTCGAACGTCTGGAGAGCGCCAGGTTGCTGTGTGGATCCTTAGTCGCGGAAATCTAGTGCTACTTATCACCGTATTACAAGCTTCTGCAAAGTCAATTAGTCGGTAGCCGTTATCTGTTGTCGTTTCGTGGAGACTGTGCTTACCAACTAATCTGCCGAAGATGTTTTCCTTGGCGACTTTAGCATTGAAGTCCCCGAGTACAATTTAATCATCGTACTCCGGACAGGCTCTGTAGGCTCCGTCCAAGAGGTCATAGAATTCCTCCTTGATAGGGTCGTCAGCCTCGTCGGTAGGTGCATGTGCACATATTAGGCTAATGTTTTGGAATGTAGCTCTGATGCGGATCATAGGCAGGCGATCTCTTTTCGGCTTGAAGCCCATTACTTCGGATCTAAGCCGATTTCCCACGACGAATCCGCATCCTAACATGTGCAATCTTTTGTTACAACTGTAATATATGTCGCAATTTTGTCTTTTCATAGTACCTGATCCTATCCATCGTATCTCCTGGATCGCTGTAATGTCGGCCTTGTACCGCGAGAGGACAGACTCAAATTTTAGAGTGTCCGCACATGCCAGGTACACACTCGCATGTCCGTTAAAGTTCCGGGTCTAGTTTGCCTTTGAGGTACATTTATATCCGAGGCTGCCATAGTCTCTCCCATAACTAGACGTTTTTGACATGGTCGGGAAGTTACCCCGAAGGCACAACCCCTAACCTGGAGGGCCAGGCCCTAGGATAGTAGGCCAGTAATTCCTGTGCCAGTAACCCACTTCGGGGATGTGAGTGCTGTCGTTGACCCATCCCCAACCGCCACCAGCCCTGGCTTAGTGTTGGATATACCTATAGACCTGGGCTTCAAATAAGTCGAGGCAGCTCATATAGGGAGATCACCTGTTCCACTGGAACTGTGGACGCCGCCGTTGATCCATCCGTAGAATTCGTCCGCCGCCGTCCGGAAACAGGAGAAGTGCCTTAGAGAGCTGGCACTCCTCCCCCCTCTCTCGTCAGCTGCCACCAACGACCTTCCACAGGGGTTGGTTACCCCATCTCCAGTCGAGCTTCTAGGCACCCAGGAGTCACCACGGGGAGGTGAGAAGTAGGAGTTGATGGTGTTATGCTAAAGTGAGAATGCTTATGTTCTCATATAATCGCAACCACCATCCTTTTGACCACCTGACTTACATATATGCCTAACTCTAACCTTGCACTTTTAATTAATTTTGATCTTAGATGTTATAACAAAAAAAAAATATTTTCAAAATCTAACTGCCTATCAGTCGTATACAAACCTATTTGCTATAATTGCATTCCCATCAACTCTAAAATGTTTGGTAGGACTTGACACGTGCGAGTGGGAGACCCATATTGCACGCACGGTGCAACGACTGGTGAATGCGCCGAAGTGCAACTGACATTTAAAAATAATTTATTTGTGCTGTTGTTTACAGTTAGTGACATCATTCCGTTTACGAGATACGCTTTAAAACAAATGAAAAAAACTATCTCTAAACTCAGTCTTACAGAAAATGATCTCATCAGAGAAGTCATATCCTCTCAGACAGAATCCTCTTGGGACAATGATAAATATCTCTCGCCATTAGGTGTTTCCTCGCTGGATCTTGACACGACTCCCGACTTGACCACCCCGTCGTTCTATCAAAAGGCTACCGCTGGCCATAATCGCGGTTAATTCCTACCTCATAATCCACTCATCTACCTAACATTGTCTGCCTGGAAAACACGATTTATGTCTTACTAAAAAGATAAAAAAAAAAAAAAAAAAAAAAAAAAGATACTAATAAAACAAGACAATATCCAACAAAAGATAGCAAACAAAAAAAAAACATCGTAACACGTTTTTCAATATAATGGGTGGGTAGTGCTCACCTTAAAACCTTTCATTACTCTAAAAGTTTTTTTATATTATTTTATATATATCTATTCTCATTAATACTTATAATTCATTCATCCTCCTATTTTTTTAATATAACACCTAATTTCATCGCAAAAATAACTATTATTGTAAAAATTAAGCAACACGCCAAGAAAAAAAAAAGAAAGAGTCGAATATATTATATGTATCTAAAACACATTTTCATGTATCTAAAGAAGAAAAAAGAAAAAAAAAAAAATGACTATATTGTCTCTCAATACTCTTAGCTCTCTCTCTAAAAACTCAAAGATTCAATCTCATAATAACTAATGTGATCTCACTCACTGTACTACCTTCAAATGTAACAAGGTGCGCTCTCGCTCTCGCACCACTCAAATGTGATATCTACCTATATATACATATGTAAATACATTCACTGATGTATCCGTACCTGAAAGAAGAAATACGTCGTCGTATACTGTTTATACCATCGTCTCTCTTCTTCATTTTTTTTCTAGTTTTAAGTTAGGTTAAGTATTCTAAATGTGACACTCAGTCACTGATAAATTTATAAAACGCTCCGCGAGCAAGAGTAGTAAATCTATTTTAAAAGACAGCCATGTGGCATTTACAATAAAAAAAATAATAATTAAAAGCTGGCAATACATTATAGCCGCAGTATATCTTAAACTAAGCATTCGCATTGTACATTGAAAACTATTTGTAATCGCTAATAAGTCTCAATAAAATTCAATTCAATTCAATTTACAATTAGTGCTTCTTTGGTTTTTTTCTTTTGGTAAGTGATTAAGAATCAATAGATTATATTTGTGCTTAACATTTATTTATTTTGTAAATTTTTGTTTATTTTGTTCTAGTGTGGACTGGGATATTTTGATATGGTGGTGGAATATGGGTTCAAAAAAAAAACACAACCCAAAACCCAACGCATTCGCGGAATATTTTGGATATTGCATTTGCAACAGATTAGTATATTTTTTTTTGTTTGTTGTCACATTGATTTGCAGTAACCTGTCCAGTGCAGTTGCGACAAGTCAATTGCTTGGCCAGGTAAATCATTTTTTGAAGTATAATTTGTGTTTGGGTTTTATCGTAATGTCAGTGTATCGAGTTCATTGACCTAAGAAATATTTTTCTGCGTAAGCTGCGCCCGAGATCCGTAACAGGATCGACGCCGGTTGGTGAGTGGTCGCGAGTCTACCGACCTCGTAACAAAAGGAATCTCGGGCGCTTTATTTGCACGTTTACGACTGGCGAGCGTGGCCTATGTATGTATGCTGTATACCTGAAAGTGTGCCAAGGGCCCATGCCTTGGGATGTCTCAATGCCGCGAATACCCTTGGTGAGTGTGGCTATCTGCCTTTCCTATTGTTCTATATTAATATCTATTCTTAAATACTAATATTGCTATTATCTTGCTACTAATAGATAAGGTACAATACTAATTCCATATCATTACATAAATATACTTAAGCCGAGAAAATAAACTCTGTCTTTGTGGACTTATTGATAGCTAACTATAATCTAATAAATATATAAATCTCTGGACAATACTCTATAAATAAATCTCTATAATAATATAATACTCTATAAATATAATAAATAAATTTATCGCTGTACAGCACTATTCACAATTAAACATTATATATTATATATTATTAAATTAAAAGATAATCTAAAACTTCATAATCATGCAACGACAGCTTGAGTGCGTTAATTATCTTTGGCGTCATTATGTGTAGAGGTCTTTTGTGTGGAAGACTTCTACCTTTTCGCCTCTTTGGTTTCCTATTTCGTATAACGAATTGCCTATTGCTTTTAATAACATAATATTAATATAATAATAGATTTTAAAAATTTAGGTCCTAATTTTGCATTGTGGCTATCGGGTTGGCTACTCTGCTTGAAGTTGCGTCGGTAAACGACTTGTCCTATTTAATATTTTATGTCACTACTTCTAGTGTTATACACTTTGGTAGCCTTGTAGTGTGCTAGCCTCAAGTTGTCGAAGATCTTAATCTCAACAAGTCCTAACCTATCAGCCTTTTTTGTGATTCGTGTTCCAGTGTCCTTTAGCATTTCTAATCTGCGTAAGATTTCAAAAGCGCTTGCATGTTGAACCATCGGGACGCCGAACACGGCGTAATAAGGTTCTGAGCTAACGGCGTCGTGTACTACACTTCACGCGTTGCTGCCTGCAAGTCCTAGTTGCTTTGGTCGCCATTAATATAGGAGCGTACTTTAGTAAGCAGAGATCGATTGACTCTCTCTGAAGTATTGGCCTCGGGCGAATAAAATGCGGTTCTTACGTGTCTAACTCCATACTTCTTAAGGAAGCTGGAGAACAGTCCTGAAACGAATTGTTTCCCGTTATTAGAATGGACGAACTCTGGTACACCAAACATATGAAAGTCACTTTCTTTTAAATATTTTACTACCTCAGCTGCCGTTGCTTTGCTTACTGAAGTGGTCAAACACGATGAAGATGTGGGTATGCCATGGTTTAGTTCGCGGACAGAGACCCAGAAAGTCTAAATACCTCCATACCTTTGCAACTCGTTCTACGACAAACAAAACGCTACAACAAATACGTACCATAAGTGAAAACAGGTAAGAACGACTGATTTTAACCCTTATGCGCAATCACTTATAATAAAAAGAGTAGACAATTGTGAAAAAATAAAATAAAATTGCATTGATGATGATGAAAAGGAAAACGTTGGTATAACATATTTTAAAATATCGGAAAATAGTGAGAGGTAAGCAATTTCACAAAATGTACAAGCAGAAATATAAGCCTGCTTTATTTTTTCTGTAATATTTTAGAAAAGCAAAGTGGTTTAGTTGCATAAATAAGCAATACTTGCTAAATACTCCAATTTCCAGGGATTATAGGATTTTCGAAAGACTTTTCTCGAAAGCTATGTAGGGCAATTCGAAAGCTCCACTTCAAATTGTCGGAAAACACCTAATTGGGACATTTTAAAAAGGGTTACTAATACTCTTTTTTCCATCACTTTAGCTGAAAAAAACACAAAGAAAAGATTTCTCATATTTGCCAAAAGTAACATACATAGGTACGAAAGTATCTGAAGTAACGAAACATACGGAATGCAAATATGCGGATGAATTGTGGGTTGAGGATACGAATTGAATTGGTTAAAGAGAAGTGAATGTAGATCTTTTCTCCTTTGATTCCTTCTCTCTTAGGGCACGAAACATAAGAAATAAAAACATTCCTTTTAGGTACATCTAGTAACGTTTTTTTTATTTTTGATTGTTTTGGTTTCCTACTTTTTTTTTTATTTTCCCATTAAATTTGTAAGAGAATATAAAAAATGGAAATGGAATGGAAAATAAAAATGGAAAATTTGGTTTAATAATAATTGATACATAGACCTAGTGTAATGAATTTGTCTTCATTTGAGTCCCCAACATAATGTTTCCTCCTGTATTGCAGATTTTAAATAATATGTGGGTGCGAAATTAACATGACCTTCGCAGGAATTCTTAAACTCGTAAGAGAATCTTGAACAAACATTTATTTCCCAATATGTATTTTCTTAAAAACATTGAGTTAACATTTGAAAAATGATTTTATTCAATTTTTCATAAAATTTTATGTTTGTGTACTAGTTTATCATATCATTAAGCAGTTTAATGAATACAACAACAGAACTAAAACTATGCGAAGCACACTAACTTGTGAACATATGTTATAAAATGTTTAATAAAAAAATTGGGTAAATTGATTTTTCCTTTTTTTGTACGCCACACCCTGTATCACAGTTCGACAAAGTTCTACTCCTCTCGTATCTCTCTTTCACTGCAAAACTTTCTTACTGCCGTCTATTTCGATGCCAAACGGTCAATCAAGTCTTTCTGGGTTGTAAGCCAATTGAGACTTGCGTGATCTGTGATTATCGTGAAAGGTAATCTTTCCACATAGGCTCGGAACTTCTTCAAAGACAATACGTCTGCATAGCACTCAAGTTCCGTTGTGCGGAATTAAGCTTCGGGACATGAATGCTATTGGTCGCTCGTTTTTCTCCGTATCCACCTGGAAGAGAATACTTCCTACATCAGCTGTGGAAGCGTCACACTGTATATAGAAGTATTTCGTTAAGTCGGGGTTCGTAAGTATTGGTGCGGTAACTAGTGACATTTTGAGCTGGTTGAAAGCTCTTAGCGCCTCGCCCGTCATAGTAAATGTTTGTCCCTTTTTAAGACAGTCAGTGGCTTGACAGGGTGGCAAAGTTTGGAATCAACCTCCTGTACCATCCCGTCATCCCCAGGAATCGACGGAGTTGCTTGGGAGTCTTTTGCCGTTGATATTTTGCAACCTCTTCTACCAATCTGGCGTGTGTATCGCAGGCGAGATCGGGTAATGCCTCTGTTTGATCAGAATTTTGTCGTCATCCACCTCGATTACATGTTCTTCCAGGTTTGTCTTACCCAGAACCCGCACCGCGAAAGATAGAAATTGCTTCTTGATTAGCTCTAGCTTCTGCGCTTGCGCTGGTGGGAGTGCTTGGACTAACAGATTTTCGGCTTTCGGTGATGGAGCGTTAATCTCGTTGATAACATTTGGGGCAACCCTAAACGCACTCCAGAAGTCTACACCAAGATTTAGTCGTTGTTGCAGATTTGGCATTACATACCATTCGATGTCCTGCGTTTTGTTCCCCCACGAAACTTGCGACCGAAGCCGTCCTGTCCTAATGTCGGTAACAATTTTTGTCATTGTCGTATTGTTTCTCGTTATAAAGTCTTCCGCTCCTTTCCCTAGGCAACAAATTGAAGCTCCATCATCTAAGAGGCCTCTTCCTCCCCTTCAACTTCTACTCTTTCGTCGTCTAAATATTGCAAATTTCTTCCTTAGCCTAGATATATTTTCTTCAAATTCCTATTTTTCTTAGGTCGCGTCAATTCTTTTCCAAATATCCTTCTTCTATCAAGTTCATATTCTTGCAATCGTTTGTGAAAGCTCTTTCTGGCCGGAACTTCCTTTTTATGGGGAGTTAGAAACCGGTTGATATCCCACTTTAAGATTTGGGCAGGTCCGTGCCTTCTGTGTGCCCAAGGCTACCTTGCCCCCCTAATTGGTTCCTTATTTCCTGAAGCGCCGCTATTTCTATTTCGTTGTCCCCTTCTGGTTCTGGGTTGTCCTTCTCTTCATCGAGCCCCACGCTTTTAACTTTACTGACATTTCTTCTTGCTCTGCCCCTAGACGCGATGTGACTTTCCGCTCTTCTACACTTCTCTCGCAATTCTCTAATCGTGAGAATTTTACAGCCGAATATTAGGTTAGCGACCCTATCTTTTAAGTTAAGCCTTGGTATCGCAAACAAATCTTCGTTCGGTTTCTGTCTCTCTTGTCAAAAGTCCATTATTTAACGTATGATCTCATGATCGACTTTATTGCTCTTACACTGATGTAGCAATTGGGTATTTAGATCATAGTAGTTGAGAAGTATGTCTTCTGCGTTCTCCTCCATGTATTGCTAATACCAACACTCTGCCGGATCTGTCACCAAATGGTGGAATTTGGCGAACACTTGTTCGTTCGTCAGGCCACTCTGGCGCTGAAGAATCTCAAGCATGAAAATTAAGCTTTCCACTGACATACTTTTATTCGTGCCGAATTTTATTCCCGTCTACCGCCTACGTCTACCCTTCTCCCTGCATCGTGACGTGGAGAATCATACCGGTGAGTCTGTTGGCTCAGGGATTCTCGCCTAACCACTTGCGGATTGCTGGCCGCTTCGGGTTGGATTGCTGGTGGGTTTTGATCACCATTGGCTTTCGCCCGCGGAATTGGTAGTGAAGAGTTTGTCGCCTTCTGGGAGACAACTAATTAGGCAATGCTGTCTTCGAGGACCTTCATTTCTTCCCGAATGGAACTCTGTACCCCGCTTCAACCTCCCACGAAAATTGTCAACAATTCCACCTTTTTTTCTCTTAGCGCAAGGGCAACTTCTCTTTAAACCTCAGTTGCGATATTTTCTTCCAATGAACGGATATTTGCCCTTGCCGCGTCTTCGGGATCTTCTTGTGAGGATCCTGACAGGTTGCTTTCGCACAAACTGCCTTACCTTCCATCTGATCTCATTAGGATGATATGAAATTCAAGAAAATCAAAAAAAATATTATACATGTGGCGGCGGTACAAGATCGAAATAATATTAGCAGGCTGGGAGCACCGCACAAGATCGAAACAACAGCAGCATGCTGGTAACACCTCCCATTACGGCAAAGTGACAGAAGATAGAAGCCGCCTGAACGAGAATAAAAAACGAGACGCCACGTTTTATCCACCTTCTTTCTTTTTTCCTTCTTGATCGAGAGTTCGGCAGCGACACCCGTAAATTTACTACGGATATATTTCATTTTTAATTAAATAACTTTCTTTTGACAATCGTCTTTTATTTTTATTAGTTACGTGCTCCGTAGAGGCAACTAAAGTGGTGACCCCGACGTGATGTCCTCCGATGAACATGAGACCCAGTGTGGCAACGAGAGTGCTTCGCAAGCAGGCGGATGCGACCACGTGGACGTGGCTGCGAACTACTACGCACGCCTCCAGATGCCACCGTTCGTGGAGTCCGATGTCGACAACTGGTTTTTCTTGCTGAACTTTTACTTTCGCGCTTCAGGAATAGCACAGGACAGCCGTAAATTCGACACCGTCTGCTCGCAGTTGCCGCTCGCACGTATCACAGAACTACGGCCAATAATCGATGCTGCACCGGAACGTGAGAAATACGAATACATTCGAACACAACTGACAAATTATTTCGCCGATAGCCAGCAAAAACGTCTTCGTCGTGTACTTCACGACATGCCTCTTGGCGACAAAAAGCCGAGCCAGCTCTACTATGAGATGGTCCAGGCGGCTAAGGGCTCGCTAAGCGAACCGGTATTATTGGATCTATGGGCTTCCCGCTTACCGCAGTCCGTCCACGCAGTGACAGTTATGGTGAAAGGCTCCGCTGTTGATAAAACGCAAATCGCCGATGCTGTCATGGAAAATGTCGAACTCCGACAATTAAATGCAGTTGCCCCCAACGCTTCGACATCGACGAACTGCGAACCTCAATCCAACGCCGGAGCACCCTCGTACTCGCCCGATATCTCGCGCATGGTGCTGGAGTTCTCTAAATTGCTGTCGCAGCAGCGCCAACAACGTCCATCCCGACCTCGCACGCCATCGCGATCACGACCCGCGCAGCCTCGAGTTTCCAGCCAGCGCAGAAGGGACCAATCTGTTGAACAATTCGATGACTGCTGGTTCCATCGAAACTTTGGCAACAGGGCCACTAATTGCCGCCCGCCATGTCGTTTTCGTCGACCACCGGTAACCGCCTCGCCATCGGAACCACACGCATGACTCCGCTTAGCGACTCGGGATGCAGCGAAAAAACGCCGACGAAACACAGCTCCTATCAATCGACTTTGCCTACGCGAACAAAATACCAATCTCTCTTTTCTCATCGATACAGGTGCCGAAGTCTCATGCATCCCGCCTTCCTCATCAACCAAGAAACTCCACCCGGCTACCATGCAGCTATTCGCCGTAAACGGATCTCCAATCAAGGTCTACGGAGAGGTCAATCATCAGCTCGACCTGGGCCTCCGACGCCCCTTCACCTGGACTTTCGTCGTTGCCGACGTCACCTCTCCCATCATTGGGGCCGATTTTTTGCAGCATCATGATCTGGTGGTCGACGTAAGAAGATCTCGCCTTATCGACTCACGTAGCAACTCCCTTTCGAGGTCGCTTTACGCCATAACCAGCAATCAGCCGTCTCCGTAGCTCATCGACCGAAACGCACCCTTCGCCGACATCGTAATGTCATTCCCGAACATCACTCGTCTCGCACCGCCGGGAGCTTCGACCAACTCAAAAGCAGTCCATTACATAGAAACCAACGGACAAGCTGAAGGCCGCAAAAAAGGAGTTTGAGTTGCTCATGCGCGCCGGAATATGCCGTCCCTCTAAATCAAATTGGTCGAGCCCCCTTCACATGGTACAGAAAGCAGACGGTTCTTGGAGGCCCTGCGGGGACTACCGAAACCTTAATGCCATTACGCTACCCGATCGTTACCCGCTTCCGTACCTTCATGATTTCGCCAACATCCTCCGAGGTAAGCGCATATTCTCGAAAATAGATTTACAAAAAGCTTTCCACCAGGTACCAATAAACCTGGACGATGTACCGAAAACCGCAATCATCACGCCATTCGGCTTATACGAATTCACCCATATGACGTTTGGGTTACGTAACGCGGCGCAAACCCTTCAGCGCTTGATCCATGAGGTCCTGCGGGGAGTCGAATTCGCATTCCCGTATATGGACGACATATGCATTGCATCTTCGGATATTGATGAACATCGCCAACACTTAAGGGAGGTGTTAAACAGGCTGGCTAGTCACAACCTGGCGATCAACGTAGCCAAGTGTGTCTTCGGAAAGCAGGAGCTAGAATTTCTCGGCAATCTTATTACCAAGAAAGGAATAGCTCCTCTCCTAACTCGAGTCGACGCCATTAAACGCATAAAAAGACCGGATACTGTGAAACAGCTAAAAGGGTTCATCGCCACGATAAACTTCTATCGAAAGTTCATTCCTCACGCAGCCACCGTACAAATTCCCTTGTTGGCATTGATCAAAGGTAATCGGAAAAACGACAAGACCGCCTTGAACTGGACCCGGCCGACGAATGAAGCTTTCAACGACTGCCGCGAACTTCTTGCCAAAGCAGTGCGCCTCTCACACCCGTTGGCGGAAGCAGAACTAAGCCTGGTCACAGACGCATCAAACGTAGCAGCGGGCGCCGCCCTGCACCAATTAGTCGACGGCGTACCGGAGCCACTAGGCTATTACTCCAAAAAATTCACTCCGACGCAACAACATTACTCCACATACGATAGGGAACTCACGGCAATGTATTTGGCCGTAAAGCATTTTCGAGATCTGCTCGAAGGACGTAGATTCCACATCCAAACGGACCATAAGCCGCTTATCTTTGCTTTTAGGCAACGACCGGAGAAATCGTCACCGCGACAAACGAATTATTTGTCATTCATAAGCGAATTTACGACCGACATTCGCTATATTAAGGGCGAGGACAACCAGCCAGCAGATTTATTGTCGCGTATTGACGCAGTCAATAGTGAGGATCTCTATTCGAAACTCGCCAGATCACAGGAGCAGGACACCGAGCTCCAGCAGCTGCTCCAAGGTAACCCCGTGCATTCGATGCAACTAACACCTTTTTTCTTCTCCCATCTAGACAAACCGATCTATTGCGACGTATCACACAACAGAGTCAGGCCATTCGTTACTAAAGACCTCCGCAGGGCATTTTTCTACGCAACACACAGTCTGTCCCACCCGGGTCGTCGTGCTTCCGCTCGCCTTATGTCCGAGCGCTTCGTCTGGCCTAAAATTCGTCAGGATTCGATTAAATTCGCCAAAACGTGCATACCATGCCAGCAAACCAAGGTAGATCGCCACTCAAGATCCGAACTTCAACGTTACGCAGCTGGTTTTCCAACATCAACATCGACATCCTAGGGCCTTTTCCGCCCTCCGAAGGGTATCGGTATCTATTGACAGTCATCGATAGCGGAAGCGTACCCAATGACAGATATGTCAGCGATAAACTGTGCCGACGCCCTCATTAACGGCTGGATCGCCCGCTTCGGACCCCCCACTCAAATTACATCGGATCAAGGAAGGCAATTCACCTCGTCGGTCTTTACAGAACTGTGTAAATGCATGGGGGCAAACCATACAATGACCACCTCGTACCACCCGCAGGCGAACGGAATCGTCGAGCGATTCCACCGAACCCTCAAGGCCGCTATTAATTGCAACAATTCTACAAGATGGGTACAACGCCTTCCTCTGATTTTACTGGGCCTGCTCGCAACACTGAAGGAAGATATTCGCGCCACTCCAGCTGAGCTAGTCTACGGCACAACCCTCAGACTTCCGGCAGATTTGTTGGCACCAGCGCTCGACAATCGCTCGCAAAGTGAATTCGTCAAAGACCTGCGACACATGATGCAAAAGGTTAGACCCCAGCAAACAGTTTGTTCATAAGGACCTAGGAACCTCAACCCATGTTGCTACCTATTGGATGTGTAAGCCCTCTGGGGGGCCTCTGTGGCGGCGGTACAAGATCGAAATAATATTAGCAGGCTGGCAGCACCGCACAAGATCGAAACAACAGCAGCATGCTGGCAACACCTCCCATTACGGCAAAGCGACAGAAGATAGAAGCCGCCTGAACGAGAATAAAAAACGAGACGCCACGTTTTATCCACCTCCTTTCTTTTTTCCTTCTTGATCGAGAGTTCGGCAGCGACACCCGTAGATTTACTACGGATATATTTCATTTTTAATTAAATAACTTTCTTTTGACAATCGTCTTTTATTTTTATTAGTTACGTGCTCCGTAGAGGCAACTAAATACATATAGTACTAAAAAAAAATTATCAAAATATAGAAATATATATGAAATTCAATTAAATAAATGTTTAAAGATATGAAACTGTTTATACTAATCGTGATGGTGTGTGGGTGCTTGGGTTGGTTTTCCAGTACCATACCGCTGTGCCATAGTTTGTCGTCGCCGTTTCCGTTTGTCCTGTATAGTCTGTTTGTCATAGTCTAGTCGTGACTGGGCCTCTGGAACTAAACGTGTATCGAAAATATGCCCTTTAGCACCTTACCACTACTTGCTATCTCGTAAATAACCTGGTAGGAGGCTGGCTAGGAGCTCTAGACATACCACTAATACAAACAAGACCAATATTCTTGCCTCAAAATGAATTATGCTCTAAGTACTTGCTCACTGGGCAGAAATTAGAACATTGGCCTTAGCACTCCGTTCCGCTTTTTGTTCTCATATAGACTTCTGACTACCTCACTCGATCCTTTGGCACTTAGCCTTCAGATTGGAAAGTCATCTTCCATCTATATATCAAACTCTGAGCATAAATAGTTGTTAAGCGAAAGAGAGACAGACAGAATAACAAAATTTCAAAACTTAAAAATTACAAACAATTACTCTGTTGCGAGCTCCAAAAAACCGCTGCCCTACCAAGGAGAGAGACCGGAAAGTCAGATGCAATCAATAAATACCCTAGCTATCCTATAACAAAACTATACTTACCTAAAACGTAGGCTTAATCCTATTGCAGTATTATTCTTATTTTAAAATTCAAAAAAAATCATAAAAAAGTTATTATACTAAAGCTAAGAGAACTAATACTAAAAAAAATTCACTGATTTCACTTGGCTGCTGGTTTATGTTTGCTTTATGTGCAGTGAGACTGCATGGGGGAATATGCCCTTGACGGTCTTTGGTCAGCGGAGCCCCGGGCTGCTGAGTCCCTTAATTTGACCTTAGTCCTTGAGTGGTGGTCTGGGGCCTCGATTGCAAATATTCACCGGCGAAGACCAACATTGTGTCTCATTTGCTGACGTACTGTGACAGGGCTTTATAAATTGCACCGGTCTTGTGCCGCAATTAGCAAACTTACCGCTGACGAACAGTTATATGCGTCGCTGCGCGTATATATCGGCTTCTCGGTCCCCGGATAAAGAGCCTCAAGCTGGGTCAAGCGAGGGTCGTACCTCGACGATCTGCCCCAACTCCACTATCTATAATAGTAGATTGTGTTAAGGACAACTTAATCGATTATCTAGATTTAGGATTTTACCTCTGCTCATGTTATATTCCTAATATGCTGGTTTAGCTCCCTCGGCTCTTTATCTGTATATATGTCCGGTTTTTTTTCTAGGGAATTCTTGTTTTATAATTTATTCACTTTTGTTTATTCTATTTGTTCTTACTCGTTCTAATTTAATTTAATTAGTGTAAGACGTTAATTGTCTTTGCCGAACATTTTATATCGCGACGTTATAGAATATACAAACTTTTTGTTTTAAATTTCTATGCACTAAACGGTCTTGGTGATAACACTTTTTTGACTGCAATTCATTGTTTGAATTGGTAGTCCAAGAGCAATGACCGGGTTATTAACATTTATGCTCATCTAAATCGAATCGAATTTTTGAGAGTATGTATGAGCCGTATAGCACTATCGCTTCGTCTCTCACTATTTCTAGTTACGACCTCCTCCTTTGCTTCCTGTCTATCACTTGCAACATGCTGACCACTTCTTTCTATTCCCCTGTTTAGTCAGACTAGTGACTAGATACCTAACTCTAACCTTAATCTATATTGCAAAATTTCGATGTTTTACGTTTGAATTCTTGATGATATTGATATAATATTTTAATAAAAAAATAAGTACAACAAGTACATCAAACAACAACAACAATAGCGACATTGAAGACGATGGAGCAATTATTTTAAAAACTTATATGGACAAAATTGTAACATATTATAAGGACACTGTTCGACCATTGCGAGAAGGCGAAAATTTGGTGGATTCTGGTTGGGTATACTCCATTGGCACTGCTTTGCCCCACAAAGACAAAATTATTGGCTATGTTGTTCAAACGACAAAAATAAATGAGAGGCCACATGAAGTTGAACTGAAGCATCTGGCATTAGATCCGAGCGAATGGAAATATGTGCGCTCTTGTAAGGCTGGCGTTGTATTCCAACTATAAAAACATATAAATGTATAAAGAAATGCATTTATTAACGTAATCAAATCAATGTTAAACTAAAATTTTTTCACATATTAAAAATTTAACAAATTATAGTCGGTACTGGTTCATTTATTATAAATTTCTTACCGCCAAAAGTTCTTACGTATTTGCTAGTTGTTGTCCACTAATTAATTTTAGAATACGCACAATAGTTTTTTATCAATTTGAATTTTAATTCAGAAAGTTTAAAAAATCTGCAAAATTCAATACAAATTGACAGCAAGTGACAGGACTGTAGACACTTTATTGCTTCATACTCTGTGAGCTAGGTGGCGTGTTACCTGGTCCCAATACATAATTTCGCCACACCAACTCTAAAAGGTTTGGTAGCACTTCACACGTGTGAGTGGGAGAGCCATACTGTGTGCACGGTTCAACGACTGTTGAATGCACCGAAGTGCAACTGACCTTTGAGCCTGGCTACACACACAAACAAGTTTCATAAGAATAAAAGCGATTTGAATGGCGGGGAGCGCTGAAATCTGAAGCAAAACAAAATTTCTCTTGGGAAATCGAATACTTTTGTGCTCTCCAGTACCTGTACTCGGTCCTCACTTTTCCAACGCAAATCTCAAATGAGGATTTCTGTCAAAAGTGATATGGTTTGGAACCGAAAGGTTCATGTCCACACTGAGAATTCAAGTCGAAAGTGCCTGGCTACACGTTCCACCGAAAATCCTCTTTCGATTTGAATTCTCGAAAATCACTTTTGATAGAAATCCACATTTAAAATTTGTTTTGGAAGAGCAAAGACCGAATACAGGTACTAAAGAGCACAAAAGTATTCGATTTTCCAAGAGAAATTTAGTTTTGTTTCAGATTTCAGCGTACCCCGCCATTCAAATTGCTTTCATAGTTTCATTCTTATGAGACTTTTTTGTGTGTGTAGCCACGACGTTCATGGGAATGACTTTCATTCCCTGGTCAATTGATACTGTAAGCGGGCCAGAGTAATCCAATCCAGTATAGGAGAACGGTCGCATATAAGGTGTCACACGATCTTCAGGAAGTGGTCCCATTTGGGGGGTGACAGGACTCGCTATTTTACAGATGTTGCAGTTCGTAATCACCTTGCGCAGAACTTGCCTTAAACGTGGTATCCAATACCTGACCCCTACTTGACATATCGCTGCTTCAACGTTATGATGTTTCATTTGTTGATGATGATAATGTACGAGCAAATACGAGAAAATGTGATTTGGTGGCAGTATTATAGGGCGTTTCGCACTATACGGAAGCACGATATATACTAGTTGGATGAGCTGATAGCAGACCGCAGAAAAATAATTTCTCGAGGTTGATCTAAACTGTTCTGCTGAAGTTGATCTTTTTCTCAACTTTTTGATCGTCATAGTAGACGATATTTACTAGTTTAATGAGCTGGCAACGGACCGCTTGTCATCCGCCTCGAGGTTGATTTCAAATGTTCCCTCACTTCCGAATATTTTCTGGTCGACGGATCGTGGAGATTCTCTTCCTCCTCTGTCATCGTATGAAAAGCGGGGTTTTTTTTAAGTTCTTGGTGCCCGATTAATTTACCCCAGCCCCTTTGTTTGTTGTTTTGTTCAGTTTTTTTTAATTTTGGACAACACGAGTAAGGTGGAAGAAGATGTCGTTCTGTACTCACTCCCTGTATACAGAAAATGGGATTTTAATTGAAACTAGAGGTCCCCAGGTATCTAGAGTTCACCATTGAAAACAGCATAACATTGTTCCATACATACCATGGGCGCGGTCGTTTAAAGAGGAAATAAAACCAAGAACAACCTTTTTTCTACCACGTTATGAAGGCTCGGGCGGAACTGGTCACTTTATTTAAAAAAAAGGAAAAAAAAATTTAATTTTTTTATTTTTTCCAACAGTCCCTAGCACAAACGCTCACTTTTCATTATAATCTGATTTGTCAGCCTTCGCCTTTATCGCAGCACTAAAGCGAACAATAGGTCGTGAAGGTATTCCTGGAGAGATCTATTGCAATAACGATACTTAGGTTAGGTTAGGTATGTGGGTTGGTAGAGCAGGCTAGACCCTACTATACCACACTCAGGTCCTTGTGGACCCATTGTGATTCCCTTTTGTTGGGGGTTAACCGTCGGTGTTGTTGATGGTCAGCTTGTGTCATCCTTCTTGCATTTACCCGACTCCGTCCAGCCATCCTGACGTCCTCAAGAACCTGTAAAGATTAGAAAGTGTAACATCAGAAAGTTATCGTAAACCATGGAAGTAAAAGCTCCCAAGTGTTCTGTTTCTCAAGTGACAGAGGCTCGGGCAGTGACAGAGGAAGTGAGTTGTGTCCTCATGGACCGCTTCGTCTCCGCAACCTTTACAAATATCGTCGTCCTTGAGATTTAGTTTCATCATGTGATTTCTTAAGAAGTTATGACCCGTTAGAACCCCTACCAGCTTAGACAGCGATGGCCTGTCAAACTGTAGAAGTTTGAATGTTCGGCCTTTGTCATGTGCTGGCCAAACCCTCCGAGATACTTCACAGGTAGTTAGTGCTTTCCACCTATTATTGGTTTTCATACGTATCTTGTTTTCCACTCGTTCTCTGAGATTACATAGTGGAGGGTTGATCGACTGTAGTGCTCTATCTTTATCCATTGCGGACCCCTTTCTCGCCAGTTCATCAGCTATCTCATTGCCGGCTTTGTCACTATGTCCAGGGACCCAGCAGAGATTCGTGGAGTGCTGTGAGCAAAGAACCTTAAGCTCTTCGCGACAGCGGTGAACTAGTTTCGATTTAATTTCTATAGCAGAATTTGCTTTTATTGCCGCCTGGCTATCAATGAAAATGGTAATATCATTACGTGGTATTGCCAGCAATGACACCATTCGGGCCGCTTCCGTGATTGCCAGAATCTCTGCTGATGGAGCAGTGTATATTCAATTCCTCACAGAATATACCAGCACCGGTTCCACGTTCCATCTTTGATCCATCTGTATAGATGGATACCGATTTTCGCTTTGTGGGTTCATCTGTTCTCCATTCATCTCTGCTCGGAAAGGAGTAGGTGAATAGTCTATCAAAGTCAGAAGTGACATTATTCCCAACGTTTCTCTAGAATTTGTGCGTGCCCAAAATTACATGGGTTCCATGTATTAGTTTGACTAATCCTCAGTTGGGGAGACATGTAGTCAGAAGTGACATTATTCCCAACGTTTCTCTAGAATTTGTGCGTGCCCAAAATTACATGGGTTCTATGTATTAGTTTGACTAATCCTCAAGGCAATTTTGGTAGCAGATTCTTCCATGTATAGGTCCAGAAAAGTTAGATTGAGAATTGCGTCCAAACCTGCTGTAGGTGTGGTTCTCATTGCGCTGGTTGTTCCTATACATGCTAGTCATTGTATCTTTGTCATTGCCTTTAGATTGGTCGCCTTGCCGGCGGCTTGCCACCAGACTACGCTGCCATATGTGAGTATAGGCCCCAAGATCGCCGTGTACATCCACAAGATTATTTTGGGGTTTGGTCCCCACCTCCTGCCAAAGATGCGGTTACATGCGTAGAAAGCGTTAGCCGCTTTTTTCACTCTTTCATTGACATTCGGCTTCAAATTAAGTTTCCTGTCGAGGATCATACCCAGGTATTTCGCCCTGTCCGTCACCTTTAGAGGTATTCCTTCAAGAGTTGGTGGCTGGAATTGTGGTATTATTCTTTTGTTTGTAAAAAGGACAAGCTGAGTTTTTTGGGGGTTGACGCCAAGGCCGCATTGCTTTGTCCATATACTAAGTGTTCTTAGTGAATTCCCTAAGACGTCACTTATGATTTGTAGGAATTTTCCTTTTGCAAGCAAACCAACATCATCTGCGTATGCAGTTACCGTAACCCCCATATTCTTAAATCTGATTAATATATCATTAATGACAAGTACCCAGAGTACTGGGGAGATGACCCCTCCCTGCGGAGTGCCTCTTGCAAAAGTTACTCTAGGTTCAGTGTCACCTATTTTTGCGTTGATGTTCCTTTCACTAAGTAAATTTATAATCACATTAGTAAGAGATAGATCAACATTTGAATTCTGTAGTGCTCTCTTCACTGCGCATGTTTTGATATTATTGAAGGCACCTCCAATATCCAAGAACGCCGCCAGTGTATATTCTTTATCTTTTAATGACTTCTCTATAGTGTTAACGACCTCATGCAGTGCGGTTTCCAACCCTTTGCCTTTGATATAATAATGTAATGTGGTGTAATAATGGTATTAGCTTTCTGGAGCATGATTGGAAGAATGCCGTCGCATCCAGGGGATTTGAACGGAGAGAATGTATCAATTGCCCAGTTTAATTTATCTTCGGTTACAAGTTCTACCGGGATTGTCGCTGTTGTGGTATTAAAACTAGACTGATTAGTCTGATTCACTGTACAACCCGGAAAATGAGTCTGCAGTAGTAGACTGAGAGTCTCCACTCAGGATTGTGTCCAAGTGTCATTAGTGCCTTTAAGATATCCGGGAACTGAGGATTCTTTGCACAAGATTTTCCGAAGTCTAGCAGATTCTGTGGTGCTTTTGATATCACTACAGAAAGTGCGCCAGGTTGTCCGTTTAGCACTAGTTATTGCTTTTTTGAATTTCCGCTAGCCGACCTTGTATGTATCCCAATCCGTTTGGGAGTTCGTGGCCTTTGCCAAGTTGAAGAGCGCTTTGGTTTTCTTTCTGAATTCAAGGAGATCCTTTGTCCACTATGGTGGAGACTTCTTATTTTTTGTTGTCCGTAGAGGACAGGCTTTATCGTATGCTTTAATTAGAACTGTGTTTAGCATTTCTGTTGTTGCATCGATTTCATCTAACGTTTCCATATTTTGTAATGTCAGTTTCTAGCTATTCTTAGCTACTTCTGATAAGAATGTTTCATAGATAATCAATTTGGGATTTCTATATTTACCCAAAGGGGCAGTGAGGAATTCTATTATTATGTGATCTGAGAAGGATGGTTCTGGGGAAACTTTCCATTCCCGCACGGAGAGAGTAAGTGAGTTGTTATAGAGAGTAATATCTAATACTTCACACCTATTCCTTGTTATAAATGTTGGTTCATTACCAACATTGGCTACTAGTAGTCTATTTTTTATAATAAATTCTAAGGTAGACTCACCCCGGTCATTGATGTCGGTGCTTTCCCAGAGCGTATGGTGGGAGTTTGCATCGCAGCCTACGATTATGTTCCATTTTAGTTTAGTTTGTTTACTGGCGACGATACATGTACGAGACTTACCAATGTCTGATGTGCTGTTATAGACCTGCAAGTCTTTTGAGCTTAACCCTCGTATTTTACCCCGGAAGATCCAGGGCTCCTGTACTAGGGCAACATCGATTTTTCTAGTCTCCATAAGAAGAAGTATATTGGCGCTAGCCGCCTTACTGTGATGAAGATGTATTTGTATTATCTTCCTCACGGGCAGCTTCTACTTCTCCTCCGCTCTTCTGCTCTTCCGCTACCAGCCTGAGCTTGCAGCGTGTAATGCCTACACGGATCTTGATGCTGAGAATCTCCTTTCTATCAACAACACGCAGATCGGCATTTGACCAAGGTGCTTTGGTATTGTTGACGAAGTTCTTCAACCATACCAGCGTTTCTTTATCGTCACATGCCATCATCTTGAATCCTTTGAAGGTGATTAGCTGTCCAAAGAATGGAAGCTTATCCTCTGCCTTCACGATAATGTCGTTAACACCGTCTAGGATTCTTTGTTCTGTGAGTTACCATTGGCTAGCGGTTAGTCTTCGATTTGGATTGCCAAGGTCGGTAATCGCGACACGAAGACTTTCCTTCACCTTCTCAGCAAATTTCGGTTTTTTGGCCTGCCTACCTACAACCGGGGAGATTGTGTCATCATACCTGCCTCTTTTAGAGACTCCAGGTGCGTTCTCAGATTTGGATGTGTCCTTGTCCAAGACAGCGCCCGGCGGCCTGGGATCGCTCACAGTCGAAGTGAAAGGCAAGCGCAATTTCGCCGCCCCCGCTACGATCAATTCCCTGCCGGCTCCTCCAGACACACGCGCCCTAGGCTTCAGCTCTAGTCTGCTACTAGCTGGCAGAACCTTTTTAGAACAGCCAGGCTTCTCCTTAGCCTTGGACGAGTCCTTAACTGGGTTAACGCCTGGTTTTCCGGGTTTAGACCTACTCAAGGCGGATGGCAAAAGGCATTCCTCCCTTGGTCCAGTCATTTTCCCTACCCCAGTTGGGTTTTGCTGCCTGTCCTTCTGGCTACTGCGCCAAGCACCTTCCGGCGATGTTATGGTTTCCCGGGCTCTAGCTAGCTGTGCCGTTTCCCTTTCCGTAAAGGAATTCGGGTCATGGCGTTTTAGCCTGTAAATCAACCTACGTGCATTCCTGCGCATTCGAAGTGGATCAGTCTGCTTATCTACTGTACTGGACGGCTTGTTGTTTTCCACCAAGTTCCCCGCGGTGACAACTGAGGCTTCGGTTAGATCCGAACATTCAGTATCCTTTGGCTTACTTGACTTATCGACAACGGTAACTGCACTGTCCAGAGTCGAGTTTACGTCTCCCGGTGAAACATTCTTGTCTTCCTTGTCCGCTACTTCTTTTGCGGGGTCAGATGTAACAGACCCTTGCCCCGATAGGCTAAGGCATATCGCAGGCATGGACGGTTGCATCAGAGCGCCCTTGCTCGAGGTTTTAGAGAAGCCAGCCCTCGGTGGTGCCCTATATGGGCACAAGGCTCATCACCTTCCAAAGATTGACTTCCTAGAAAATCAAGAGCATTTTGAAGTCGCCGTTTGTCATTGTCTCCTAACAAGGGGAGTATCAGACATGGGAATCACGGATTCCGATAATTTTTACATATGTTGTAGGCCAGCTTCCCCTGACTAACAGGGTAAAAGGATAAGACGCACTTCTCCCCCCTTTTCGAGAAAAATCGCTTTAAAGTTTTGGTAGTAAGTTAATGTAAATAATTTTTACAACTTGTAACACAAGCAGCGTAGGTCAGTGGAAGTGTGCCCAATCAGATAATCGCATGGTTGCATGTTCAATGCATGCCCGACCCACTTTTTTTTTTTAATTTTATTTTTATTTTTTTTAGAGTTTTTAAAATTCTGCCAATAACTTCTTAATGCCAGAAATAATTAAGGCAAACAGTAACGCGCAGGCAACTTCGTTTATTTTTCGCTTTATTCACTTTCCGTATCAAATTCCATTTCACATACACATTCATCCGGATGATATTTATCATAGAAGCATGAAAACATAAAGTTTTATCACACACTGCACGTTTAATAAAACTGGTGTTACTACAATTACAAACATTATTTGTTGTTGAGACTTGATAACATTCTTAAAAACACACTCTCTCATTTTACAACAATTGAGTTCATATAAATTTACAGCAATGATCCAATATGCTTTGTTTGCCTCCAAATTAATAAATGAGGGAGAAATTTTTATGAATGTTATCGAGTTGTGTTTCTCGACAACTATTTTAAAAAATCTTTGCAATTGTAGTAACACCAGTGTTATTAAACGTGCAGTGTGTGATAAAACTTTCCTGTTCATTCTGTACTCACCCCCTGTATACAGAAAAGAGGAATTGAAATTGAAACTAGAGGTCCCCAGGTATCTAGAGTTCACCGTTAAAAGACACATAACATTGAGCCATACAACCCATGGGCACAGTAGTTCACCCGGGATTATGGGTTTTATCGAGTTATTCCCCTCTAGATCCGTTATATTTCGTCTATAGCAGTGGCACCTCGTGCAGGGTGTGGTTTTTCACCACGTATAACGGTCTTAGGCAGTCCCCTTGGGAACAACCCCTGGTTTCCTACCGAAACCTCGCCACCAATAACGATACTTACTTGGTAGGTACAGAATCTAGTCTATTCGAATTGCGCAACATGTTGTTCGAAAGTTCTTCTCAGCAAAATATCAACTACTTTTTTACTAATAGTGGCATACATTTTTATTTTATAAAGCGGCCATAAAGGTAACAAAAGGTCATCTCTATAGGAGCCGAACGGTGCGAAGTTGATGTTTGTGGTGTTGTCCACCAGGGATGTTGCGGATGCAGAATTTTTGACATCCGCGGATGCGGAAGCGGATGCGAATATTTTAAAGCTCACATCCGCGGATGCGGATGCGGATTAAAATTAAATTTTTTTTTTAAGGGATTAATAATTAGGAACATAAATAAATGATAAATATGGTAATTTTTAATAATCTTTATTTAATATACGATGCTTAATATGCTTAGTATTGAAATTTAAAAATTGGTGCATTATACTTAATGAAAAGTAATATCGCGGCCTTTTCAGCTTCCAACCTGTTTCGCAGAGGTTCATATATTAGTCCCGCGCCACTAAATAATTGCTCACTCGGAACACTGGCTGGTGGAGGCGATAAATATCTTCGTGCTATAGCAGATAGCATTTTAAACTCACCGCGATTAACGCTCCACCAGTTAAGAGGACTTTCAGAAACATTTATTCTTTTTTTGTTGCGATAGGAGAGCAATTCCTTCTTAAGAATATTACCGGGGCTAATATTGTCCGATGTTTCGTCTTGGCTTTCATCTTCACTTGACGAATCCAGCATCAATTCAAGATCGGTTTTTAAGCATGGCTTACTAGCCGTACCGGACGTCCCTGGTTGCTCCGTGTCCGTATCTGATTCTGTATTTTTTTCAAAGAAATCTCTCATCCTCATGCTTTTAGCTTTTTTGAAATTCGGAGAACCTGTAGCTTCGTTGTCAATATTTTTCCAAATTTCGTCTTTTATTTTTTCTTCGGCCATTGGTTTGAAAAATTTGTGCTTAAAGCGAGGGTCTAAGTAGGTGGATATGGCAAACAAATTGTTCTCCTCCAAAGCAGCAAATTTCGCCGAAACTTCAGTCTTAAGAGTCGTGACTGCCAGCCGAATCGGATCAGAATCCTGCAATCTTGATAAATAGTCATTCAGTTTTTTTGTAAGCATTTGACTTAATGGAATCACAGACGATATGAGGGTCTGCGAGCTGCTTAATTCCCGTATCGCTTCTTCAAATGGTCTTAATAGCTCAACACAGCATTCTATGATTTTCCACTCTTCCGGCAAAATTGGATCCATATTACTGTCGTTAATTTAAAGACTTAACGCATCTTTTACCCTTAAAAATCGCTCAAACATGTAAAATGTACTGTTCCATCGCGTAACACAGTCTTGGAACACTTTGAGATGCGGTTGATTTAGTCTGTCCTGAACTTTATGCAATTGTTTTTGAGCAATTGTTGAATGGTTAAAATGAGTCGAAATTTTCTTTAATTTTTGTTTGATGTGTTTTATGTTTTCCTGTGACTGTAAACAACGTCGAATAGCCAGCTGCATCTTGTGAACTGTACAATCCAAGTCATTTAATGATGCTAATTGCATAGCTCTTTTCATGTTGGAGCCTTCGTCGCGAATCATGCAATGCACTTGGTCTTTTGAAATATTCCATTCAGTTAGCATTGTGTCAAATTTTTCGGCAATTATGTCACCCGTGTGGCGATCGTCAAAAGTCTCGCATTTCAATACAATTGACGATCGATCAAAGTTTACTGCTATTCCATGACAAGTCAGGCTAAGCAAAGAAGCATTAGAGCTTGGATCCGTCCAAATGTCAGTAGTAAATGACATGTAATCAAACTTTTTCAGCAACTCTTTCATACAGTTCCTTGCACACGAAATCAGTAAAGAAGTTGCGCCCCTTAAAATATATTTTGGTGATATTTCTTGCATTAGTCTGCGAAATCCTATTCCTTCTACGAAATTAAACGGTAAATTTTGAAGTGCAATCATTTCTCCCACGAGTTTATCAATTTTTCTCGTGTTCATATTGTTATTATCCCACTTTTTTTCTTTTTGAAATACTTCCTCTAACAAAAGCTGTCTTTTTGCTTCTTGCAGAGGAGTGACTAATTTATCTGAAAAAGGAATATATAAATAAATCATAACTCGTTCTGGAAACTAGAAACTATATGAATAAAGTATAATGTTTTTAAGCTTAACGGTTTAAGAAATGATTTTTAAGATTCCGTGCTCCCGGGCGCTTCTTTTTGCTTACCCGATTCATTTTTTTTCTGCAATTGTTTTTCGTTTTCGGAGTTTAAAAGATTAAACTGCTCCGGGTGCATCGATTTTAAATGATTTTTCAACGATGTGGTTGTACGGCCCTTGCGAGAGTATGTCTTTTTACATAATTTACACTGCGAATAATCTCGGTTATGCTCATCTATTTTAAAAAAAGACCATATCAAGCTTTGCGTGGGTGGTGGCATTATAAATTCCCTGTCTTCACGGCGAAACACGAAAAAAACTAACTACTTTGGCGTCACTCCGGTTCGACTTCACTGTTCACTCTACCTACAGTCTACATTCTCCAAGCAGAAAAAAACAGCCCACTCAAAAAATTCTCAAAAGTGTGTGTAAAAAAACATTTTTTTATTTATATGCCTCCTCGTCACACTAGTAGCGCGCAGCTGGTTTCATCCATTGGCACCGCACATTGGCACCGCACACATTTTCTTGTCATGTCTTGCACAAAATCCGCATCCGCAAAAAACTCCGCATTGATTGTTGCAGATGCGGATGCCGATGCGGATGCTAAAATGAATGCGAATGTTCCGCGATTGCGGATGCGGATGTGAATATCCGCAACATCCCTGTTGTCCACAGCCCTGATGGAAAAAGCGGCGATTATAAAGTCGCGTCCAATCACCCCAATGTCATCCGGCCCTAGCGATCTCGAAGCTATTACCCCAACTCATCGGGTCATCTCTCAGGCGGTTCCTGAGGCAGCAGTAGAGGTACCAAACATTAGCTAGGCGGCAAATAAATGCTGTCAAAACCCATTTCAAAATAATACGTTCATGAGTTCGCAATCGTTCAAATTCAAACAAACTGAGCCTACCTCTTCCCAGTCGAGGTCAAATAAAGGTCTCGATGATGGCGGTCGAAGAAATATTCGATTGTTCACTTACATTGCATTGAAAATAAAAATATTTCGTGGGAAACTATATTTAAAGTAAATACCCTGATTGATATTAACTCAGTCGAACTTACTACGAACTTGTTCGTATATAAACAAAGGTCCTGGGGAATGTAGTTACAGAAATTTTGACTGAATTGCAAATTTAACATATAGCTATGTTTTTCGTTTCTTCTCAGGCGTTAAATTTTGTTTGTTACATAACACTTTTTCATCGTTAAGTATGTAAAATAATTCATATAATTTTATTTATTTAACTGATTTCCCAGTAATTTACATTTTCAATTTCTAATTCATCTCCGGCCTATTATAAAATGTCGCACTTCCTTTATTAAGGCGTGGAAATCAATAATGTGGTGCCGCATTTCCGACACCTTGACTTGTGCCACATTTTGCCTTTATTCTGTATTATTATAATAAAGTTATCAGAACTTGAGTCTAGATGCCGCTGTTTTAAAATAAACCCATTATATAATATCAAACAATGGATGCTTCATTAGTATGTATGTAAACACAACATCCAATAATTACATTGAAAATATATGTTATAAAATCAAAAGGATTGGAACATTGATTAGAAAACCCATTATATAACATCGAACCATGAATCGTTGTTTAACAGGTACACAAACCTTCTATTAATTAAACAGAAAATATAGGTTAATATTGTTGAGGTATTCAAAACTATTTCAATATAGATGGCGATGTTAGCTTAATGTGTTTGGGTATCAGCCATAAGCCAATCCCTACACTTCACTTTTTACAATGACAGTTCAGTGGTTCCATGTGATGCAGTAGCAGTTCAATGGTTTCATTCTTTTGGTATCTTACTGTACAGCTTTTAAAGTAAACGTTTAGTATCGTTTTCCATTTTCGATTCTTTAGTCGAAACACATTCTTTCGCTCCCGTTCAATTGTTCACGTATTTTATATTCTAAATTCATTTTTAATAAAGTTAATTGTTGTATTCAATTTCTGATCTTAATTATTCTTTATATGTGTGGTACCCTTCCCCACATATATGGTGACCCCGACGTGATCGGGCAAGCGAAACAAATAAAGAAAAGAAACGCCGCCGATGTAGTAGGACATCCATTTTCCTTGTTACCAAGAGACACTTTTCGGTGTCAAATATAATCCGATGGAATCAAATGCAGCTGTGCCGAAACCTGAGGACGCGAGCAATGCATCATCATCAGCAAAAAGCACCACAACGCAAGACAGCAACGCCAACACAACTGCACCAGCAATTAGCAGCGTGGAACGCCTCACAGTCCCGTCCTTCTGGACCAAGGAACCCGAACTTTGGTTTGCGACATTGGAAATCCAATTCCAATTAAACCGGGTCACATCAGACCAGTCAAAGTTTAATGCAGTGGCGTGCAGGCTAGACCAAGAGATTCTCACACTCGTGAAAGAAATCGTTCTCAATCCACCGAACGAGAACAGGTATGTTGCCATTCGACAAGCGTTACTTAATCGTTTCTCCATTTCCCCAGAGCAAAAATTTCGCAAATTGGTATCCGGTTTGCAGTTAGGTGACCAAAAACCTTCGTTTTTACTAGCAGAAATGGACGCTCTAAACCAGGGCAAGTTAGACGCTCGCTCTGTCCGAACTTTGTGGCTCGATCATCTCCCACAACAGCTTCAGGTGGCAATAGCTCCGGGCGACACGCTCGACAACACAGCCATCGCTCAGTTAGCGGATCGCGTATGGGATATCTATCGAGCCTCTGACAGCAGGTTGATGGCAATTCACGACTCAGCCACATCCTCTGCAACGTTGGAACAGAGAGTTAATGAATTGTCATCCCAAATGGAGCAGCTTTTCAAGGAATTCAGAAATTCACGCTCTCGATCCAGTTCTAAATCTCGTCCGCAGCATCGTTCCCGTTCTACCAACAGCAACAGCCCATCAAACAACACCAAATTTTGTTACTATCACCGCAGATTTGGCTCTAAGGCCAAACGTTGTACACCACCATGCGAGTTTAAAACCAACTCGGAAAACTAATCGAACCACCAGTGCAAACGGCGATCGCTGGTGGCTCTGAAGGACCTCGCCGACTATTTTTGTACGACCAGATCTCAGGACAACGTTTCCTCATCGATACCGGAGCTGACCTTTCAACCATTCCACCAACCCGTAACGATAAAACCCGAGCTTCAAATTTAAAACTATACGCCGCTAATGGTACGCACATAGCAACGTTCGGACAGAAGGCTCTCACACTCAATTTAGGCCTAAGACGTCCTATCAGATGGGTCTTCCGCATAGCTGACGTTCCGTACGGTATAATCGGCGTCGATTTATTGCATCATTACCAGCTGGTCGTAGACGTTAAGAAACGCCGCGTCTCAGATGGTAAAACGGGTATTGAAGCTAGTGGTACTCTCGGTTCTGCTTCATTAATCGGCATCTCCCAAGTGGACAAAGACGACGCAGGTGCAAGTCTCCTTCATCAGTTTCCTGACATTCTCCAGAGTTCTACACAACGTAGCTCTGCGAAGCACAACATTTTCCATCATATAGAAACAACAGGACCACCTGTCTACGAAAGAGCGAGAAGATTATCACCGGAGCTACTGAAAAGAGCCAAGGAGGAGTTCGACTACATGCTCGAACAAGGGTACTGTCAACCATCTAGTAGCCCTTGGGCCAGTCCATTGCACATGGTCCCAAAAAAATCAGGCGATTGGAGGCCCTGCGGCGACTTCCGTCGGCTTAATGCACAGACCATACCTGACCGTTACCCTATCGCTCACATCTGTGATTACGCCTCAATTTTACACGGCAAAAATATTTTGTCTAAAATCGATTTGGTCAGGGCGTACCACCAAATACCAGTGAGACCAGAAGATGTACCCAAGACTGCAGTCATCACACCATTTGGTTTATACGAATTTTTAGTAATGCCATTTGGCCTGTGTAACGCCGCTCAAACCTTTCAAAGGTTCATACGACAAGTCCTGGAAGGTCTTGAGTTTGTGCACGCATACTTAGACGACATACTCGTGGCTTCAGTCAGCAAAGAAGAGCATACCGAACATCTAAAAATCGTTTTCGCTCGTCTTTCCAAATTTGGATTGACCGTTAATCCTGAAAAATGTAAATTTTACGCAACAAGTGTCGAATATTTGGGACAACTTATATCACCTGAAGGTTCACAGCCATTACCAGACAGAGTCAAAGCTATCACATCGTTTAAGAGACCTGAGACACTCGAACAACTCCGACAGTTCCTTGGAATGCTGAATTTTTATAGACGCCACATCAAAGATGCAGCTGACACTCAAGCATCTCTCCATGCACTCCTGAAAGACTCCCGCAAGAAAGACCAAAGACCGGTTGAGTGGACTGAGGAAACAACATCTGCATTCGAACAGTGCAAACAGGATTTAGCTAACGCTGCACTTTTAGCACATCCAGCCGAGCATGCACAACTTCGTTTGACAACCGACGCTTCAGGTAGAGCAGTTGGAGCAGTCCTCGAGCAACTAACCAACAACACCTGGGAGCCATTAGGATATTTCTCGAAGAAACTATCTCCGGCAGAAATAAATTACAGTGTCTACGACAGAGAACTTTTCGCGATTTACAGCGCCGTAAAGTTTTTTAGACCTTGGATCGAGGGTTACAACTTCACCATCAGAACCGACCACAAACCTTTGACGCACGCTTTTCAACAGCGATCTGAAAAAGCGTCCCCAAGACAACTTCGTCATCTAAATTTCATCAGTCAATACACCACCAATATCATATCGGTGAAGGGAACAGACAACGTCGTGGCTGACACTTTTTCAAGAATAGATGCAGCTTTTAGCACACCAGTACTTCGACTCGACAACGTCATCGACTTGGTAGACCTTGCAGTTGCACAATCCAGCGACGAAGAAATCCAGCACCTAGTCAAATGCAACACAACATCTCTGAAACTTCAGAAATTAACGTTCGGCCCGCAGCTTCAGGATATCTATTGTGATGTCTCGCACAACGAAATCCGACCACTCGTTCCGAAAGCATTCAGAAAAAAGGTGTTTGACGTATTTCACAGTTTGTCACATCCCGGAGGCAAGACTACTTGCAAACTAATTTGCCAACGATATGTATGGCCGTCGATGAACAAGGACATAGTGCAATGGGCTCGCAGCTGTATCCCATGTCAGCGTTCGAAAATCGGACGACACGTTCATCTTCAACCATCGACATTCTTGGAACCTGATCAACGATTCGACCATATCCATATGGATATTGTAGGCCCACTACCAGTATCCGACGGATACCGCTACTGTTTGACGATGGTAGATCGTTTCTCAAGGTGGCCGGAGGCGATTCCCATCAAAGATATGACTGCGAACACAATAGCAAAACACTTTTTCACTCACTGGATCTCACGCTACGGTTGTCCAAAAACAATAACAACAGATCAGGGATCCCAGTTTGAGTCCGTTTTATTCAAAGCAATGACACAACTAATTGGCAGTAAACGAATACGTACAACAGCTTACCACCCAGCATCTAATGGTCTCGTGGAGAGGTGGCACCGAGTTTTGAAAGCCGCTATACGTTGTCATCAAACAGCTCTTTGGACCGACATCCTACCAGTCGTATTACTAGGACTGCGTTCTTGCTACAAGGATGATTTAAAAGCTTCCGCTGCGGAATACCTTTATGGTGCAGCAATTCGAATTCCAGGTGAGTTTTTTACTCACGAGGACCCACCGTCGGATCCGAATATTTTCCTCGAAGAATTTAGGATTCACATGCGAAGTTTAAAACCAACACCAGCTAGTCACCATTGTAAAACAAAAATATTTTGCCACAAGGATTTGCACACATGCAGCCACGTATTTCTCCGACAAGATGCGCCAAAACAAGGACTTGATCAACCATATTCCGGACCACATAGAGTTCTCAACAGACTCAACGATAAAGTTTTTACCATCGATATCAATGGGAGGATCGCCAACGTCAACATTGAGAGACTGAAACCAGCACATCTAGTAAAGGAAGAGTTAGAAAACACTAGTAACCAGCAACCATCAAAATCAGAACCACATACATCTTCAGTACAGCCGAACATCTCATTGCATCCAACAACTTTGCGTACATATCCAGGAGCACGCAAGAAGGTACAATTTGCCGATGGACAACGAAGAATTCCAAATTAATTTGACGTTTGTTTTCAATTCGGAGGGGAGTACTTTGGGTATCAGCCATAAGCCAATCCCTACACTTCACTTTTTACAATGACAGTTCAGTGGTTCCATGTGATGCAGTAGCAGTTCAATGGTTTCATTCTTTTGGTATCTTACTGTACAGCTTTTAAAGTAAACGTTTAGTATCGTTTTCCATTTTCGATTCTTTAGTCGAAACACATTCTTTCGCTCCCGTTCAATTGTTCACGTATTTTATATTCTAAATTCATTTTTAATAAAGTTAATTGTTGTATTCAATTTCTGATCTTAATTATTCTTTATATGTGTGGTACCCTTCCCCACATGTGCTTATGAGTTTTCTTAGCCTTGATATTAAGAAAATAAATATATTCCTGCACCTTTTTACGCCATGATGTGCCTTTATTCGTATCTAGCTTCGTGGGTCCGACTGAAACTTACTTCAGATAACAGAAAATTGACTTGGCTATTATTATATGAAGGTTATTAACTACTCCTTATTCGTGCAGTAAATACCCGTACCTATTATAGCTACATATAAGAGTCTGAATATTATTATTTACTCTTAACTAAGTTAATACATATATTTTGTTGTGTGCAATAACGTAGCATTTTATGTTTTTTTCCAGATTCTTCGGGTGCTGGTGTCCCGATTTTAATACATTTTCATCTGGCAGCCCTGACTGAGACCTTCAATTCATGAAGAAATATTTCCGATTGCGCCTTTTGCTTTTGTTAGCATTATTACAACAGGCAGAACTTTGTATGTCTCCGATTAATTGATCGACCTTATCTTCAAGTTCATATGGTGTTAAAAGGTATATGTTAATATCGATTTTATTTGCGCAGTCTGGTCTGAAAGAGAGAGCAGATTGTTACTGCGAACAAATCAATATACATATAATAGATAGATAATAGATAGATAATAATTTATTTCCTTATTCAGTACAAAATTCAAAGTTCACAAATATAAATTCATAGATACTTTAAATGTAGAATATAAGAAATATAGAGACATTCTGTATTTTTATACTAAGTAAAAAAAAATAGTGTTGAATGTCACATCAATTGGCTAGTACAAATATAAAAAATAAATAATTGTGGGTGGGGTGATTCATTGAAACAAATTACATTGATAGGTTACCAAAAAAGAAATATGAAATTGAATACAACAATCATTATTTAAGGAAATATCAAAATAAGAGCTTGAAACAATATAAATAGAAATAAATACCAATAAAGGAACAGGTTACTTTTCAATTCAAAATACTTTGTAATGTAAAAAATAGTACATATGTGAACATATAACTCCTTATAGATTTACTAATTACATTTTCAAATTTAAAAATTAAAAATTAAACCAGAATGTCTGAGAGAGTAGATTCGTAAATTCTGAAATTTCATGTAAATGAAACTGACAACTTTTTATGGTCGAAGAAGCCCGCGGATCCCAGTTGTAAATGTTAGAAAGATGTGGCAATTTTAAGGTAATGTTCGAACGAATTTTTCATTCGTGGATTTTTGAATCGCGTCTGTATTATGTGGATTGTGAATAAAGTGTGCAAGCTCGCAAGAATTTTTCAATTCGCAAATTTGAAAATTGTTATAATTGTAAATCGTCGGCTAAAGATGCAAGCCTCGTAAATCCACTTGTTGCCAAAAATGTTAATTTTTAAAATATATCATATTAACATTGAATTTTACATCCCAATTTAACAAAAATGTGTATATTATGTTGTATATAATGCCAAATAAGTGTGAAAATGTAAATGCATAATAAGAGTTATTTAGAAACACGTAATTTAGTTGTTAAAAAACTGATTTTATTCTCATTTTTTTGTTGTAACTCAAGAAGGTAAACTAATACAATACTCAATTTATAGAACAATTTAACCTAAGTGTTATATTCTTTTTATTAAATTAAGTTTTTATGTTTTTCCGTATATGCGTGGTTTACTCGCTCAATTTCTTGTTGTATATAAAAAAAGGATTTACGAGTAATTATTTCGTGTTGTTATTAACACACTTTTAAGTATGCAAAGTGGAGGAAGATATGTTCCCGGAATTGGGTTAACTCTACCAAAACGTACCCAAATTTGAATGTTATACATAATATGTTTTAAAAATGTGTGTATTTATTATACCGTCATAAGGTAATTTAATTCCAATTAGGAACTGTCATGAGATGCTTTAAATTTGTTATTCGAAATCGCTATAAATTTAAAGGACATTGGCGTCAATAAATATTACCTCTACATACAGGCAGGTGCTAAGATTCGTATGGAAAGTTTACGCCTTATATTCTAATTTTTTTTTTTTGAAAGGGTTTTCTAACTAGCTTTTTGATCTTTATTGGAAATTTGTGAAGCTTCTCTTGGTGTGCGATAACTTTTTGCAAGAGTTTGATTATTGAGACCAACGTATTTGTTATTAAGCACTTAAACCATTACGGAAGTACACACACTTTTAATTTTAAATATATTAAAAATGTAATCCCCGCGATCCGAAATTTTCTTAAACTTATTTTTTTTAATTTTACCTCTATCATAACGAAATCATTGTCTTTTTTAATCCCTTTTAACCATTAATATTTGATCACGCCTCATGAATTAAATAGTGCTAGGACTTACCTTGAAGAAGGCTATTTTAATAGCGGAAAAATCTTTCAATAATGAAGTTCAAAAACAAACCTCTGAACCTCTGAATTTCGTTAATTGCTTTTAATTAAAACTAGTTTATTATATATTAACTTTTAGATAGTAAAAATAAATTTGGAAAACATTTAAAAAAACAATCGACAAAATGCCTTTTAAAAATTTTGAATCTTAAAAAACCTCTTAAATCCGCACCCTTCTTTTTGGTTTGGAAGAAGAAAACCTCGTAACTCCCTAAATAATGGTAACAATTTACTTTCCAAATTGTATGTATTCCTAATATTTAGAACACGGAAAATTAATAAAAATTAATACAAAAAATGTATGAAATAAATTTAGCGTATAGGATTGGCAAAAGAAAGGATAAAATAACTCTCCTGAACAATTTTTAAAAATAGATTTACGAGGTTTACACCTTTAGGCAACAAAATTTCGTTATTCAAGTTTTTTTTATATATATACCGACTTCATACAGGCATCTACCTTTAGATGTAATACATCTAGAACCCCCGAAGGTGTGTTTTGCATTAAAATCGCCAACTATAACGGAGTTCAGTGAGCCAAAGATACTTCTAAGATCATTTTTCGGTAGCTTTTCCCTTGGAAAGCTTTAAATAGACACATTATTTGCATATTATCTAGCTGAATTTTTTTTCTTTAATGAATGTTCGATAGTGTCTTTTTTTAGCAAACACACTCGGTCTCTAGCCCTTTCTGAAGGGTGATATATGTGTTGGGCGTTATATGCTCCACTTTTTGTACTTCAGATGCGTTTAAGAAATTAAGCATATTGTGTCAATATTGTTTGAGCGAATGAATACCTCTAGCTCGTTAATCGCAGAAGGCCGTTCTCATTCCATGTTACTATTTTATATTTGGTTCGTCTTTCATTATTAAGTTGTATGATGTTTGCCTCGAAATTTTTATTCAAGGTGATTTATTAATTCCAATAATTATTAATCTGTGGACGGTTGTGCCTTCGATGGGCAGGGTATCTCCTTGCCGCAATTTCAGTATATCTCGATCGTTCTTGAAAAAGAAGGGATTGCGTTTCTTTAAAGCCGACCGCTTTGCTGTTCGTAAGATTTTGTTTAAATATACTACTTTACGGACCCGTGATAAGTCCCTGCCTGAGAAACGGCAGCTTTCTGTCCTCTGCGATCCCGGACACGCTGCTTTCAGTTATACGGACCAAATGGTCTGGCATCCGCGATGGCTTGGTCTTTAAAACGGAGAATTGTGGTCTTGAACCTGGGGCTGGAATTCGAAGATTCTCTTAGCTGGAGCATTATTGTCCATTCGCTCGATATGCCCGTGCCATTGCAGTTGAAGAGTTTTTACTTTTTGTACAACATCCATATCGCGGTTGCATCTTCTCTTCCATTCGCCCTCCTTGCGCACAGGAACAAATATCCACCAAAGAATTTTTTTTCGAAGGAACCTAATATAGACTCTCCTTCCCTGCTTATCATCCAGCACTCGGCCGGTATAATACAACTGCCAGAATAAGGGTTCAATAGAGCATACACTTTGTGCTTCCAGTTAAGTTGTCAGTCGTGGAGTTGATATTTACACCGAGGTAGATAAACTACCTCCAAGTTACAACAATATCCTCCGCATGCCTACCGTGGTGACACCTGCCCTACGGACTATCTGCTCGAGAACAAGATTGAAAAAGCCACATGATAGCGCAGCACATTGACTAAGTCGGGTGCTCGTTTGGTGGAGTTCAGATGAGCTGTTGCCAAACAGTACAATGCACCGCGTGTTCTCCAGCGTCATGCAAAAATGGAAAAGTTTTGCAGGGATTCCGAATTCGGCCGTCGCCATGTAGATCTCCTGACGATGAATACTATCATATGCGGCTTTAAAGTCGATAAAGAGGTGGTGTGTCTGGACCGAGGTCTGGACTTGAAATTCGTTGGTCTTGTGAACATTCTTGTTTAGTGTAAACATTTGGTCTATGGTAGATCTGCCGGGCCAGAGAACACACTGATACGTGCCGATTAGTGTTTTGCAAAAGGGTTTAAGCCGTTCACACAATACGTTGGGTAGGATATTATATGCAATCTTTATCAGGGATCGCCTTTCTTGTACATGGGGCATATGGAGCTGATGGCCTAGTGATCGGTCATTCTTTCCACCCAAACTTAATTAAGGATTTGGTGCGTGTGTTTCCTCCGTATTTGAAGAGCTTTACAGGTAGACCATCAGAGCCGACGGCCTTATTGCTCTTAAGATTTTTTTAAAGCTAGGCAATACTGGTCTTTCATTGACTGGACGTGAGTTCTGTCCATCACTTCCTCTACATGGTCCCCATTTAGCAGCTCCTGGAAGTGCTTCTTAAATACATCAACTATTTCCAGCGCGATGGTGACTAGGTTTTATTGGATGTTTCGCCTGCGTTCCCGTCTTAAGAGCAGCAGCCAGTTGCTTGGCTTTCTATAAAGCTTCCGGATATTGTTTCGATTGCAAGACCATTCTATCACCTTGATCTGGGACACCACGTACTTTTTTTTCAAAGCTGGGTTTTCTTCTCCATGGTTTGGGATAAGCGACTTTTCTTCAATTATATCTAGCAGCCTTTTCACCAGCATATTTTCGCATAACTTGGAAAACATTAGAAGTATCGAAATTGGGCCGCTTGAGGTTACCTCGTTGGGTGGTTTGCCAGGCTTCGGAATCATTTTAAACGTCGATTTCAATTTAAATAGATATTTTATTCACTTAGAAACTTTAAAGTTACATACTGGTTACAAGTGCCGTCGCGGTTGAAGAGGAAGTGACCAAAAGACACAAAAAAAACAACTCCAAAATTGCTGAAATCGAATGACATAGAAAATTGTACTAGTTTTTATTTGTAAAGTCTAGTTTGCACAATTCCCTAATCGGTCATAGATGGCATTAACATAACCGGCCCTTTGGCGACTGTCAAATGTTTTCCCCAAGTGTTACGTCTATTGTCCGCATGGATAGAAATGGTGTTGCGGACAGTGAGATACGAATGAAGAGGAAGGAGTGGATGGGAAAAGGTACAAGAGTCACGTACGCCAGAGAAGACAATTGGAATCGTTACTTCTTTGAAAACGGAACTTAAAAAAACATAGATAGATTTAGAGAAATAAAATTTATTAACTTGTAATTCTTTTGTTTTATTTAAATGTGTAGTGTGGGTGACAATCAACGCTACAAATGGTGACTCCGACGTGATCTAACAAAAGTTACAAATTAATATATATTTTTATTACGACGCATATGCCGTACAATCTTCGCGAGAAAAAAGGACGCAAGTTATTGTTCACTGATTCCGAATTATCTGACGAAGACTACTACAATTCCGTCAAAACGAATAAAGTGAAAAATAATAAAACGATGTCCCATCCTGCAGACACAAACGATGAACTCATCAACCAGCTGCGCGAGGAACTACGGGAAGCGAACGAGGCAATCCGATCGCTAAAACAAGTTCAGCTCGCGCAGTCGCTGCCAATGACGACACATAATCCCAGCACTTCATCTTCAGGGGAAACGTGCGGTACACAACCAAAGGAACAATGCAGCAACTACGCAATGACAACAACGGCGAGTAACTTGGAAGTACACCGAAATACCATGCAGCGTGTTATTCTGCCAAAATTTAATCCGCTGTATCCGCAGCTGTGGCTGACTCAAGTGGAAATGGCATTTCAACTGGGTGGCATAAGCAATGATGACGAACGCTATGCTAATTTGCTGGTAAGTCTTGAAGGCGACGCTTTGAGAGCTGTGGGTGACCTCGCGAACAACCCTCCAGAAATCAAAAAATTCCTCGCACTCAAGGAGCGGCTAGTGAATCATTTCGCTCCCACGCCAGAGTCGCAGTTGCGGCGCATGCTACGAGGTGAAGATATGTCGGGTAAGAAGCCGTCAGCTATCCTCGCACACATGAGGCATTTAGCAGATGGGCGCTGCGATCCATCCATAATGCGCACACTCTTCTTCGACCGACTACCGGAGAACATATGCACAGTGTTGTTAGCAACGGGTCAAGATGACCTGGATAAGCTCGCCGAAGTTGGAGACAAAATTTTTGACATGTCCAGCTCACACCTGTGTGCTGTTTCTAAATCTTCCCCATTGATCGCCACACCACAACCTGAGACGATGCAAACGATTTCAAAACCAGACATATCATCAATCTTGGACGAAATCAGGAAGTCAGTAGAAGCTCTGCGAAAGGAGGTCCAGTTCCTTAAGATGAGAAACAAGCCAAGGAGCAGATCGACATCTCGCAACAGATCGCCAAGTAGATCTAGGACCACCGAAAGCAGCGACGAAAGACTTTGCTACTTTCATCAAAAGTTTTGGGACGACGCGCGTAAGTTCAAAGCCGGCTGTCCAAAATGGACGCAAAACTAGGATCGCCGTCGGGCGTACAGGCGGTCGCCCACGGCAACAACAATAACGAACGTCACCGCCTTCAAATCACCGACAAGTCTAGCGGAATATCCTTTTTAATTGACACCGGCGCAGATATTTCCGTCCTGCCAAAAAAATACGCCAAAAACAACACAACCGTCTCATCCGAACTTTACGCTGCTAATGGTGCTACTATTTCCACGTACGGTACTAAAACTATTGTACTCGATCTGGGACTTCGCCGCGAATTTCGTTGGTGTTTCACCATTGCCGATGTTAAACAACCTATCATTGGTGCCGACTTCATTCATCACTTTGATCTGACCATCCGGTTAAGTCATAAGATGCTTAGCGAATATCACCGATCTATGCGTTCGAGGCAGTATTATTAGCAGTTCACAGCCAACAGTCAGAACCATTGACGAAACAAACCGTTTTGCTGACATTCTCAAGGACTTCGTTGACATCACTCTTGACAATAGCACCCGCGCTCACGAACACTCCGTGCAGCGTCACATCTTTGTCAGGGGACATCCAGTTGCGGAACGAGCTCGTCGGCTTGCCGGCGAAAAACTCAAAGCGGCGAAGGAAGAGTTCCAAGACATCATGCAGCGGGGTATTTGTAAGCCATCTAAAAGCGAATGGGCTTCTCCACTACAAATGGTACAAAATAAATCCGGAGGCTGGAGGCCAAAGACGGCTGTAATAACACCTTTCGGTCTCTTTGAGTTCAACGTTATGACCTTTGGCCTGTGCAACGCCGCTCAAACTATGCAGCGTTTCATGGACAGTGTTTTGAGAGGACTGGATTTTTGCTTCTGCTTCATCGACGACATCCTGATAGCATCAGCTAGCGAAGAAGCGCACCGACAACATCTGCGCATCATCTTCGATAAACTTCAGCAGTTTGGTTTGGTCGTCAACGCTTCTTCGGACATCCTGAGGTAAGATATCTAGGTTACACTGTCAACAAGACCGGTATCAAACCTCCCTCAGATCGGATAGAAGCATTATTAAACTACCCAAAACCACAGACTATGGACAAGCTACGAAAATTCCTAGGATCGTGGAATTTTTATCGAAGCTGTCTGCCAGGCGCTTCAACGACTCAAGCTCCTCTAGTCAACTTGACAATCGGTGCAAAGAAAGGCGACAAGCAACCAGTTCTGTGGACACCCGAAGCAGACCAAGCATTTGAAGAATGCAAAGTTAAGTTGAGGGACGCAGTTCAACTAGCACATCCACGTTCCAATGTACCGCTGGTACTACGATGCGACGCTTCGGACATTGCAATCGGAGCCGCACTCGACCAACGCATTGGAGAACAGCTGCAACCACTTGGCTTTTTCTCTAAAAAGCTCAGCCCAAGAGAAGGAAGGTACAAGGTGTACGATCGAGAGCTCTTAGCCATTTACAGAGCGGTGAAGCATTTCCGACACCTGATCGAGGGACGTGAAGTCATAATCCTCACCGATCACAAACCGCTGGTGCACGCTTTCGACCAGAAATCGGATCACGCATGTGAACGCGTCGCACGTCAGCTCGAGGAAATCGGCCGTTTCTCAACAAGGATCGAATATATTTCGGGAGTGGAGAACGTTGTGGCTGATGCTTATTCGCGAATCGACACCATTGATATGCCTGTTATGATCAGCACAGCAGATTTAGCCGAGGCCTAGAGAGAGGACGCTGAACTGAAGCTTCTTCTGACAACTCCAGAAAAGTTTTCGCTTCGACTTCGAGGACTGCGCATCGACGACACTGATATCGTAGTGTACTGCGATGTTGGAGGCACCGACATCCGTCCATATGTGCCAAAAACTCTACGCAGCGGACGAGCGACGAAACACCAGATCTGCAGAAAATTCGTCTGGCCAAACATGTGTAAGGACATACTTTCATGGGCAAGGTCATGCATACAATGTCAACGCAGCAAAATCGGCAGACACGTAAAAAAAGTAGCAAGCACATCCCGATTCCGAGCGACAGATTCCAGCACGTCCACATCGATATCGTCATAATGCCTCTAGTTCAGGACTATAGGTGTCTATTGACGATGATTGATCGCTTCACGAGATGGCCAGAAGCAATACCACTGAAGGACATCACAGCGGAAACGATTGTCAACACCTTCTTTGACAACTGGGTATGTAGATTCGGTGCCCCAAAAACTATAACCACGCACAGAGGATCCCAGTTCGAATCTGCTTTGTTCGACGCACTAACGAAACTCATTGGAAGCACACGCATCAGGACTACTGCGTACCATCCAGCATCCAATGGTATGATTGAGCGTTGGCACAGATCGCTAAAATCATCAATCAAGTGCCAGGAAACAACTGACTGGGTGAGTGTCCTTCCAACCGTTTTGTTAGGATTACGTACCAGCTTCAAAGAAGATGTAAAATCAACTGCTGCCGAACTCGTTTACGGAACAATTCTGAGATTGCCTGGAGAATTTTTTATGCACGAGGAAGTTTCACCGGAGCCACAGATCTTTGTTGAAAAGTTTCGAGAACACATGCGTCAGGTGAAGTCAACTCCGTCAGCACATCATTGCAAAACGAAACCATTTGCACACAAAACTCTCCACACATGCACTCATGTTTTTGTACGTGTTGATGCTGTTCAGAAACCCTGTGAGCAGCCTTACGATGGTCCATATGAAGTCTTGGAACGTTTATCGGACTACGTGTTCAAGATCAACATCGATGGAACTCCCAGCAATGTATCTACAGAAAGACTAAAACCAGCATTTTACGAAAACTTCGCTGAACAAAATTTAAATATAATACCTCCATCAGCAGCCAGATCTACTACATCCACCAATTGCGCATCAGGAAGTAAAGGGTGATTTTTTAGCTGGTTTGGTTTTGGCAACACTGGTTTTGACAGCTGACGTGTGTTTAGTACCTTGTGTCACTGTCAAACAGCTTCAGTTTGGTTTGCAATTTAACCATGGATCGTCTTACAAATGAACAACGCTTGCAAATTATTGAATTTTACTATCAAAATTCGTGCTCGGTTCGAAATGTTCATCGCGCGCTGCTTTTATTTTATGATCGGCATTTTCGACCTTCTGAGCAGTCTATTCGGAAGATTGTGACCAAATTTCGCACCAAATTTACTTTGTTGGACATTAAACCACCAACACGTTTACGTACTGTGCGTATTGAAGAAAATATTGCGGCCTTATCAGCTAGTGTGACAGAAGACCGCGAAATGTCGATTCGGCGCCGTTCCCAGCAGTTAGGCCTTTGTTACAGCACTACGTGGAAAATTTTGCGGAAGGATTTGGGCGTAAAGCCTTTTAAGATACAGCTGGTGCAAGAACTAAAGCCAGCCGACCTACCACAACGCCGAGTTTTTGGTGAATGGGCTCTTGGAAAGCTGGCCGAGGATCCGCTTTTTTATCGAAAAATTGTGTTCAGCTATGAGGCTCATTTTTGGTTGAATGGGTACGTAAATAAGCAAAATTGCCGCATTTGGAGTGAAGATCAGCCAGAAGCATTGCAACAGCTACCAATGCATTTTGAAAAAGCCACTGTTTGGTGCGGTTTATGGGCCGGCGGCATTATTGGGCCATATTTCTTCAAAGATGATGCGAATCGCAGCGTTACTGTCAATGGTGAACGCTACCGAGCGATGATAACAAACTTTTTTTTGCCCGAAATGGAAGTTCTTGACTTGCATGATATGTGGTTTCAACAAGACGGTGCCACATGCCACACAGCACGCGAAACAATGGCGCAATTGCGAGGCGAGTTTGGTGAACAGTTAATTTCACGTTTCGGGCCGGTCAATTGGCCGCCTAGATCGTGCGATTTGACACCATTAGATTATTTTTTCTGGGGGTATGCCAAGGCTAATGTGTATAGGGACAAGCGCCATACCGGCCGATATGTGTGAAAGAGTATGCCAAAATTGGACTCAGCGGATGGGCTACCTGAGACGCAGCCGCGGTCAACATTTGCATGAAATTATCTTTAAACATTAAATTGCAAGGTTCAAACTATCGATTCAAATAAATATTTCATTCATTTTTTCGAATTTTTTGTGTTTTTTTTTTTTTAAAAAAGTTCTAAACCTCTTAAAAAATCACCCTTTACTTCGAGCGATTTAAAAACGTATCCTGTAAAGAATAGGAAAACATATTTACGTTTCGCTTAATTCAATTCATTAAATTCATTTAATCGCTGTCACTTGGGGAGGAGTGCTTTGGCGACTGTCAAATGTTTTCCCCAAGTGTTACGTCTATTGTCCGCATGGATAGAAATGGTGTTGCGGACAGTGAGATACGAATGAAGAGGAAAGAGTGGATGGGAAAAGGTACAAGAGTCACGTACGCCAGAGAAGACAATTGGAAGAGAAATAAAAATAGAGAAATAAAATTTATTAACTTGTAATTCTTTTGTTTTATTTAAATGTGTAGTGTGGGTGACAATCAACGCTACAGCCCCCTTGGCGTATTGCGCAACAAAATTTACAAGTTAAAAACGTTTAAATTTATTGGATCTAAATAGCTTAAGTTTAAAATGTTCATAAATCCAGTGCATATGTTTAATATAACAAAGTTAAATCCAAGAAATATAAGAGATTAATGTCACGTAATCTTTCATTCATGCGGTTTATATAAGTTTAAAGATACTTCATCTAAAAGAAATCAAACGGTACGAGGTTATAGATACTTCATATAAAATGGTTAAATGGTATGTGTTTATTGATACTTCATCTAAAACTTATTCCAAAATTTTTTTATTTTGCATATTGGTATGTTCATAGATGAGAAAATAATTAATCATTGGATAATACACAAAGTTTTGCAATCGGTGTAGTTATTTTCCCATATTAGGTTTAAACGATTGCAACGCGTCGGTTTCTGGAGAAACCTTGACGACGCGTCCTAACCGCCATTCAGTCGGAGGTACATATTCCTGCTTTATTACTACAAGGTCATTTATTTTGACGTTCTCTTCAGTGACTTGCCTTTTGTGGCGTTTATGGAGCTTTTTCAAATATTCTTCTTTCTATTGACGACAAAACTGTTGTTGAACACATTTTAGTTTTCCCCAGCGGTTTATGAGAGAGAAGGAACTTTCTTCACGTGTCGGTTTGGGAAAAGTTAGCAAGGGACTGCCTCAAAGAAAATGACCTGGAGTTAAAGCTAAAAGGTTAGACGGGTCATTTGACTTTGGAGATATAGAAAGTGTCAAATGGAAAAGTCCATTGTTACGGATGCCAAAAATTTATTGAAGTATCTGATCTGCTCCAGTGAATTTAGTCCCTTGATCCGAGAACACTTCGGTAGATAGTTCTCTTATGGAGACAAAGCGTACAAAGGCGTGGCGAATATGTGCATTTTTAAGAGGGTAGCGCTGCCATTAGTTGGGTTGTTGGTGTCAATTATTTCGCTCATTCTGTTTGGAACAAAAGCTTTTCAAACGCTTAGATGCTAGCTTAGCCACGCCAACACTAAAGCCAAAAAAGTGTCATAGGACTCAACCGGAAGATTGGGGAGATAGGCTTTTGCAAGCCATGAAAGCAGCACTGCCCAGCACAGTTCTAGATGAGGCACCGATACTGGCTTAACAGGTGCTACTTTGCACTTCGCACCGACGAGGTGAGAACATATTGTCCCGTTTGTTTTGACAATGCGCACGTTCAGTGTGGCACATATGCTTTCTCAGATGAATCCAAGCAGCCGCGAAACTGTAACCTGGATGACGGAGAGCATTCGACCCAGCATGGTATTTGCAGTCGATTAATGTCGGGCAATGTGTTTACAAAAGATTTAGATTTGGTATGGCTTGCAGAAGAAGGAGTATCTTCCCATTTGCAATGCATTAGCATTTTTGCTATGACGATGAATGGAGGCAGCCATTCTGCAGGGTCAAAAAGCTGCGCGATGTGGGAAAAAAACTTATCTTCTTTGATTGTAGAAGTTAATCGAATATCTGGTGCAGTGAAATAAAAGAAGTCGCCTCTGGCATTCCAGCGAATACATAGTGTCTTGGTACTGCTGCCCTTAACGACATTTAGGAAGTGCTGTCCTCATCGAAATTAAGGAACGAGGTTAGATCGCATTGCAACGCAGATACTGTTGATCTTATGCACACAGGCAGCTGTTACCCAATGACCCAGTGTGATGTACTCAGATACTACCTTTGCACACTAGCCTCAGAGATCGGGGGTTTTTGCCAACCTCCTTAGTACGTAAATATTTCTATATAAGCCTAACTTTGTCGATGTTACGAAGGGTTTAAATGGCAGTCGCATGACATACATATCTCCAGTCTGTACGTCTATATGTGATTTTTCGAAAAGTTTCGTACATAACTATCCTCTGAGGAAAGAATTTGTTTGTGGTCAGTAATTTCTTCCAGCTCCCCGAATTTTCTGAACTGTATATCCAAGTCGGACGGCTGCTGATCCGCTACAAATGTGCTGAATGAATTGGCGTTAATCGGTATAGATCCTGATAAAACCCACCCAAAAGCTGTAGCGACAAGCGAATTCGAAACTCCTCTTAAACCATTTTGAATAATGGAGGGTCACAGGTCCACCCCAATAAGCAAATCCACTTGTGAAGACTTGTGAAAAATAGGATCAGCCAGCCTAAAACCACCGAAATGTGGATCAATCATCGAAAAAGATGTGATTGGTAACTCATTTGTCAACTTCCGAAATATTTTCTTCATCGACGATCGAAAACGCAGAAATCTTTTTAGATGTTGCTGCATGTTCATTAAGTTAAGTTCACCCCTTTCCGTGTAGGGACAAAATGGACGTCACTGTATATCTGCGGAACAAACTCTGGTGAAGTGGACTGTAATTGTGAAGAGGTTCGATTTTCGGACATATTGAAAGTGGCCGAAGTGCCTAGTATGGAAGATACTATGTTGTGAGATAACATAGTGCCCGATATATTTGTATTTAAATGCATTAAGGAATGGTGGCGCTTTTTTCACATACAGCACGTAAACTGGCTGGGACAAGATTTCATTTGATGGCGATTAGAAAGGTAGGTTACACAGAAACGTTGATTTTGAAGAAACATCTGATATGGTTTCTAAAACCTAATAACGAGCACTTAAAAATTTGTCCAACTGCTTCCACGTAGGAACTTCAGTAGGATTTTGTAACGACTGTTCCCCTAAGGCGAGAGTGGAATGTGGTAAACGGTTCGAGCACGCAAAAACTAAGATGGGAACCCAACTGTCTACGCAGAACCCATGAGCCTTAAGGGCCGCCATGCAGTCGTTGATATGCCGTTGTAATGTTATAATCCCTTTGGATTCTTTAGAACATGAGAGCCGACTTAGCAATTTTTTTACAACGCTAAGTCAAAAGTAAGTATTCTAACTAAGTATTCGTTAGAGGGAACTTACTCACAATGCTTGGTTAGGTGGATGAATGCTGTGGAACCGGCTTCAAAATCGAACGGTACACAAAAAACCTTAAGATTTTCCCTAAAACACACCAATTTTCCTACAAAAGCCAGAAAGGCCTTTGAAGTTGGAACTGTCTATTTCCTGAAAAGCTTCGAAGCTCAAAATCCTAAAGTTCTTTTGTTTTTGATCGGAGATGAAAAAGCTTCTCTACTGCTACTAACTTAGAATGTCTAATGTATATGACATCAAAAATGTCTGTAAAAGACGGTCAAGAAATATAATCCCCAGAGAATACTTCGGTATCACATGTGGGAGTTTGATGGAGTGAGAAGTCGAATCTTGTTTAGTCAAATTATATGAATTATGTATTTGAAGCTGCGTTAGGCTTGTGACTCTTCAACTCATTCTCCTACTCTTGGGGCAGTCCCTGACAACATATATCAGTCTTATTTAAGACTTGTAATTTGTTTCGCAGATCTCACTGTCAAAAGTCTCGGCATCCTCTCCCCACATATCCTTTATCTTACGAGCTGTCAACGTGGTTAAGGTGTGCTGTGATTCAGGTATTTGACGAACTACAGCTGCATATTTAACCAATTGATCAGCCGAATGAATAAAATCTACTAAATTGGACATGTCTTGAAAAGGGAGTTATAACGTTATAAGTTTTAGCGCGAAAGGGAAGTTTGAAGAAAAACTCTGAAAAACTGAAATAAAAAAATAGATCCACTTAATAAGCATTTTTATGCTTAATAAATGTTCCGAATCAAAGCTAAAAACATGCGATAATGTATAACCGTATCTCAAACTGTAAGAAAAATCCGTTGGAAAGTTACAAGTTTAAGCGCGACAGCAAATTTATAATAAGAACTGATGAATAAGGTGAATTTAAATCGTAAGGATTATTGTGCACGAGCACGTTGGCGCTAATGGATGTAGTGGTTTTGGTTTTGAATATCCCTCGTAATTAAATCAAATCCGGGGCTTTCCTTTTATTTATTAACACAAAAATCAAACACTAGATCTACAATAATAAACTACAATAACAATAATAAACTACTGAATAGATACGATATGCGAACTGCGAACTGCGAACTCATATATAACTGAACTCATTTCGTCTATCACACTTAGCGAGCTGCGTATGCAGTCCTTTGAGAGGTCTTCAGATAAGCTATGTCATAGACATGCTTCCTGCATACAGCCAATTTCCGACAGACAGCCACATTTTATTTTAATAAAATAGTTACTTAAAAGAAAGTGCACGACTGCGTCATACGAAACATTTTCGTTATATGAGATGAGTTTTTGAATCGCAGAATAAATGGTGACAAATTTATTTTGATCACTTTTTAGGTTTTGAAACATTAGATTTTCTCAAAAACGCACGATACGATTTTGATGTAATGCGGCACAATCAACACTTTTAACATAATTGTTCGAAATAAAAAATATTCTCAAAATCGTTAGAGCCGTTTTTGAGAAAACGAATTTAATTGAAATTTAAGAAAATCGTTATATAAAAAAACAATTTAAAAAAATTATTTCAAAAAAAGTATGCAAATTTGTTCAAATTTATAGTTTAAAAAAATGTAGTGCCCTTTATTAGTTTTCGAGATATTGCTGGTTTTATAAATTTCCGTTAATAGATTTTTTTTCCTTAGTACAAAAAAAGACCGATATTCTTCGAACCACTCTCGAGAAAAATAGTGATAAGTGATTTTCACAAAAAAAAAATTGTATGGCAGGTACCGTTATTTCAAAAGATAGAGCAAAAAAAAAAAAAAACCCCGAGATGTAACCTTTTTTGGACTCATACTCAGTTTGAATTCAACTTTTCGATACATTACGAGGTACGGGCTTGTAATATATTTCTAACTACAAATAATGTTTCTTTGGCCAACGCAGTTTGTTGCTTGTTGCAGTTGCTTGATCACCCGCGTCCAAACTCCAATCGCGCAATAATTCTGTCCAGTTATTGAATACAGAAAAGTCTTGCTTTTTATTTTTTTAATGGTTTACACGACCCTGGAAACACTTTTGAAAAGACGTCCAATGACATACAACTCCATTAACATCCTCAATATGCCATGTTGATACCGAAGGAAGAATCAAAGAAAGAGGAAACTCATCCAGTCCAATTACCAATGATGCAAATTCGGATGTGTCTAGGTAGCTTTAACGATCCCTAGATCACACAAAGACAACGCCAACAGCCCCTGATTGGCCCAAGTCGAAATGGGGGGACTGACGAATTTTGTTTAAGTAGAACAAGAGAGTACAACATCTCTGGAATGCAGTCAAAAAAGTGGAAAGTCATGATCTCTTATTTTTGATCATGAAGTGTTCGGATATTTTAGAAGAAGAAGCTGCAAAAAATTAAATTCTCAACAAATATTTACACAAAAAAGAAAACTACAGCGACAGCGCGAATCTTGCAACCAACCAAAATCCAGTAAGAGACTTACAATTAGATCTAACTCAATTCCAAATAATATTAATAAAATATTGGGTAGACATTGTCTAAAACGTTTATATGACGCACCGCCACTACTTGTGTAGATGAATAACATTTTATCTTCTATCGTGGGCTTTTTCTTGCTCAGCAATAATAAATCTAAAGAGACCACTTTACTATAAGTAAACCTTATTTGGTTTTCTAGTTGAACTGTAACGACATGTGTTTTTTATGGTAAACAAAGAAACCAAGAATATATATCAAAAGAAACAAAGACACGTCCACAACGTTATAAAGCTTTATTTTGAATGTTCTAGTAAAAAATTTTATAAATTGTACACTCGTTTTATTAATTTTAATACATAATAAAATTATTTAATGGAAAGTTACGTTATATGTTTACTTAATATATGTTAATAGTGATATTGTAAATATGTCATTTTAATGTTGTTCATTTTAGTAGTGTTTTTAACGGGTTGTTTTTGCATGTGGAATATGTGGAATGTATCCAACTCGAAACATTCTCCCCGCATGTGAAGGTAGTTCGCAAATTATCATCATTTGATTTGATGATCGGTAGTTAAAATCTAGTACATCGTTGACAACCCTGTCGATATTTGACCACCTTGACAACTTTGTTTACTTCCATTATCAATATGTAAAGAGAGAGACAATTAAAGTTCTGTCATGTATGAAAAACAAAGCCAAACATAAGCACAAAGTACAACAAAATAAAATTATTTATTCGAATGTGCAATGTAAACGGGAAATTGTTTCGTGTAATTGAAATGATTTAGGCTGCGATTATAGCTCTTATATGTGTTGAGTTGGTGACCAAGTTGTGCTTGCTGATGTAAATGATGGCTGCCGTATCACAGGTAACATTTTAGAATTTTAATTCGTTATTAAATTGCATGCATATTTGTTGTGTGATATAAGAATTGTTATTCTTAGTATTTTTATTATTAATATTTTAGAATTTTAATTCGTTACTGAATTACATGCATTTTTGTTGTCTGATGTTAGAATTGTTATTCGTAGTATTTTTATTATTAGATTTATTTATTAGCATGTATGTGTGTGTATTCGCGGAATCCGTTTATATTATATTTTTGACGCATGAATGCAGTTTGTTTTTGAATATTTATACCCTATTCTAAGGGTATATTCATTTTGACACATAGTTTGTAACACCCCTTAATATTCGTCGTAGACCCATAAAAGTATATATATTTATGATCAGGACCAAATCCTAAGACTATTTAGCAATGTCCGTCCGTCCGTCCGTCCGTCCGTACGCAATTTTTAGGCCTTTAAATTCAAGCTAGAAAACTGAAATTTGGACCACATACTCCCTATGGCTCCGAAATGGTTAAGTGTAAATTTTTTTTTGTATACGCCCACTGCCACGCCCACAATTTAGAAAAAACCGATTTAAACCTACAGATGGACAGATAGAGTGTTACAATCTTCACAAGATATGTAGGCACTGCCCTCCTTTATAAGTTTGTCATATAAAGTTTTTTGCCACGCCTACTTTTTGTGGGCGTTTTTCACTAAAATGCTGTTTTCTTCGATAATTTTCATAGAAACCGAAAAAAAATGTTTAACAAGATATTTAGCCAATATTTTTTCCAATATATCGCCCATACAAAGTTTTAGGCCATGCCCCCTTTTTGGGGGCGTTTTTTCAAAAAATGTTTTTTTTTTTCTAAATTTTATAGAATGAAATAAAATGCTATCCATCATCTTCTTAAGGTTTTTTTTGGGGCATATAGGGATAGGGATAGGATATCATACTGTTCGCTCCAAGCGGACTGTAGCCTTTCTTCATGTTTTTTTGTTGTTTTGCGTTGAACTCTGTGGTTAGGGATGGAAATATTTCGATAACCGATTACAATGACAGTTGTGGTAGATTAATATTTTAATCCATACTTATTATTATTTGTTTGTTTTTAATTATAATTATATTTGATAAGTGTGTATATAAATGTGTATTTAATAAATAGTATTATTTGTAAAATGTTTCGTTATGGCTTATTTTTAATACGACGCGCTGTATGTTTTTGTTACGTGTCGTTTTTGCATTTTGTTTGTACTATGCATTTATGTTATTTTTATATTTTATACTTATTATGAAGTTTGTGTTTGCTTTATTGTTGTGACCGTTCTATTTCTTTGATTGTGGACTGTATATATATATATAAGATGCTGGTTTATTTGTTGTTAATTATATTTGATAGTTTGATAATTTTCCTTTATTATTTTGTTTCTTTATAGATGTGGTTTTTATTAAATCTATTTTCTTTGTAGTAGTGTATTATCCTTGGTGCTTTTATTCGTTGGTAGGTAGGATATTTTTGCGATCGGTCTTTTGAGTAAGCCGGATTTCATTTTTACTGTTACGATACGATTTAATCCATATTATTCGGGATTCATTTTTTGAATTTGCGCTAAACTCCAATGCGACAGTGAAAGATAAATACTCTGTGTTCCATTTATGCCAAAACGTGTCTAGAAATGATGGCAGTCGATTAAGATAGCCAATCTTTCGCAGTGCGTTGTCCCCTTGTGGTATAGTGTGGGGTGGCTCACCGACCAAAAAATGTCCAGGCGTGAGGACTTCCAAGTCATCGACGTTGTCGGAGAGAAGACATAAGGGTGAGTTCCTCGTAGGTCAGTCTCTCATTGCCGACAACTCTTTTCAGGTGGTACTTGACCGACTTCACCCCGGCTTCGCAAAGTCCGTCAAAATGAGGGGAAGTGGGGGGAATGAAGTGCCATAAGGTACCAAAATTTGCCAATGTGCCAGCGATCTCCCACAATCGTGTTGAGCATCTCGTAACAACCTACATAATTTCTGCTCCAACAAAATTAGTTCCTCAATCACTGCAAACCTGAGTGCATACTCCACGTCGCGCCGTTAAGCGCCGAAAAGCTGCCAAAAATGCCTGTGTTGTTAAGTCAGACACTACCTCCATATGGATCGCCTTCGTTGCTAAACAGAAGAACAGTGCGAAATATCCTTTATACATTTTACCCCCGCGACATTTCCAGGATTTTATGTCTATTGACCTGCATAGCCGGAGTGGCTTAACGACCCTTTTAATTTTCCGGATTCAGTAAGTTCGTCTTATGAAGGCAATCATTTTCTGAATTTCACCATGAAACGTTCAGTCATGCGCATCACGTACCACAATGCTGGTGTGGTGGTGAGTTGATTTTTAACTAATGGGATGCTATTCCTCATGGCAGAGATGCGAGTTTTGGAAATGGCCTCCCACACGCAGTACTCTATGGAAAAGTAAAACCTTTGGGATTCCACCTGTTGTTTCAATATCAATCAGTTCTGTGGGGAACATTTCTTTTTGTGTTGCTTTGACTGCGAGCATAGTTGCCACTAGTAATTCCCGTGGGCCAAGATGCTGCGAATTCCTCTCAATTTCGTCGATTTTGCTGTTGTTGACGAATCGCAAGCAGGTTGCTATGACCCTTACTACTTTGGTCTGAGAAAAGTGGTGAATAACTTCGCTGTCCTTGCTCTGAGCGCAAGTGACTGTTTGCCTTTCCTCTGTGCCTATGCTCAAGGGTTGGTCAGGAATATCAAACTACCATCGGGTTAGTAAAAATCGCGGTCCTTGCCACCAAAAGTCTAGGGATTCTAGAGCTCCAGGTTAAACACCTGGTGAAGCCAGGGGAATTATGATGAGTTGGTACATGTCTGCATGCATGACGCTGTATTTCCGATACACGATTGGCAACGAATATATCCCATTTAGAGGCTGGTGAGCGAATCCGAGCCAGTCCACGCATATATCTTGGACTTCCAGTGATGATGCACGGTGAAATCCAGCCGAGTGGATCAAATAACTTGGCGATTGTAGACAGCATAGATCTCTTCGTTATTTCCTTGGTGTCCGGTAGAAGATTCTGAAAAGAAAACGAGTCGCTTATTGGGAACCACTTAATGCCCAGTGTATTGATATGGTTTAGTGCTCCAATGGAATTTTAAAGTCGACTACTCGGTCTGAAATATCGGCCACCAACCTCCTTTCGTTGCTGGTCCACTTCCGCAAGTAAAATCCTACAGAGGCTAACAGCTGCCGAGCTTCGTCGCGCTTTTGCCTAGCATTTTGAACAGAAGCTCCACTTATTAAGTCGTCGACGTACATGTCTTCGCTTTTAATCTTCAGTCAACCTTTTTATGATCCGAATCTCCAAATAGGGTGCACTCGCAGTACCAAAAGTGACCGTATTCAATTTGAAGGCCTTCAGTGGAGCAGCTTGATGTTCTCTCCAGACAATTAGTTGGTAGTAACTATCAGAGGGATTGACCAAGATTTGACGGTACATCTTCCCGATGTCTGCCGTAAACGTCACTCTATGAGTCCTCCATCGCAGAATTAAATCCACAATGTTCGTTTGCCACTTTGGACCCAAAAGCAAACGATCGTTTAAGGACATACCATCCGATGTCTTTGCCGCTGCATCAAACACAACCCTCAGTTTCGTCGTAGAACTAGCCTCCTTAAATACAGTATGATATGGGAGGAAGTAGTGCTACGGAGACCTAAGTGTCATCTCATTCACCAGATCTATTTCCTCCATATGATGAAGTGTATTGTATTCCCGAATGCAGGCGCTATAACCCTCATGCACTTTTGGATCCGACGCAAATCTTTTCTCCAAATGCAAAAATCGACGAAACACGCATTCTTTGCTGGACCCCATCGCTGGATAGCCATCGTCCTTAAATGGCAGCTTCACTTGATATCGCCCGCTGGACCGTTTGGTGTTTTTGTCGAAGTGTTCATCAAAAGCGATGTCTTCTGTAGCATTCCTGATCGCATTTTTGTTGCGAACCAGGGTCGAGTCACAGGGGCAGCTTCGGTATAGGTGAGGGGAACGCGGCATGCTTGTGGTTGCTCGGCTCAGCTCGTCGGACGGGGGTGTTTCTTGTCCCCTCACTTTATACCACCTGTCAACAAAGTTTTATCCATGCCAAGTAGTGATTATAAAAAGAATATAAACAATAGAGAAGAAAGTTACTCTACGTAGAAAGTTACTCGTAGACGGACTAAAAGGATAGGAAACTGAAAAAGAGAAGAGGAAGTAGAAGCATTGAAAATGAAAATGTTCACGGGCTTAGGCCAATACCCAAGAAAGAGAAGGGAAGACATCGCGAAATTAACCTAACTAAAAATAATAAAATTCCGCACTTAACTAATAAAAAAACTAAAATTCAAAAATAAAAATACAAAAAAAACTAAAACTACTCACGGTTTTTAACGTCCCCCGAAGTCCTGGTACCAGCACTGAAGAGGTCCGATGAATGTTGGGCCAATTCGGCCTTACCGCGCACAAAACAAAATAAGAGCAGAACTCTTCACACAAAAAAAGTCTAAAAATCTTACGTTAAAAAAAAAACTAAAATAAATCCAAATTTAAATTACTAAACTAATTTAAAAGGTAAACAAAAAACACTTAAAATCAAATTCAATAAAATAAAAAAATCATTAAAAATCCAAATCCATAAAAGAAAAAAAAATTTATAAAATTTTTTTTTTTTAAAATGCCACTGTTTGTTTTGAAATTATTTTTAATTTAATTTTGTTATGGTGTAGTGTTTTGATATTTGTTTTGGGCATATTCGCTTTGGTGCGTAGACTACTGATCAGGTTCTCCGCAAAACATTCTGTAGATTGTTTGCAAATTATTGCATTTATAAAAGTCGTTTCTGCGACAGATTGGATAATGACCGGTGTCTAGAATTCAAAACGAGTGCTGAAATATGTCTTCGTTCCCCTTACCACAACTCGGTATCTGGCACAACCAAATACAAGGATAGCCAGTTTCCAAAGACACACTTTAACACGGTCAAAGCATACAGGTCCCCGCTTACGCCTCATAACTGATCTGGCGAAAAGCCTTAATCGTTAGCAGCAGCAGGCTATTGGCCTGTAAACTTTGACCCGCTCTTGGTTTTTCCTCAGACTTCAGACTACCTCACAAGATCCCTTAGCTTTCTGCCGGAGGATTGGACTAGCCGTCTTTCATCTGCTTCCAAACTAGGAGCATACGCAGTCCGTAAACATAAATGAGAAGGATAGAAAAGTAAAGTAAATGAAAGTTGAAAATAAACTAATTATAGAAGACCAAGACGAGTCTAAGGGTAATACCTTACTCGTGCTTAGGCCTAGCCGTTACCGTTGGGCGCCATTTATACATATATATATTCAAAACCGTGAGGTGATATATATATATATATATATATATTTATTTATTACAATGTATACATATATACATTATCAATCACCTCACGGTAACCCGCAACTTTAAAAGCGCATGGGATGAGCGAAACCTATGTCGTCATCATCGAGCGCACAAAATACCAGAGGAAACCAACAGTTTGCAATATTCACCACGATTGCGAGCGTGAATAGCCATTGGGAGCTTGTGTAATATATATATGCACTCAAGACTCAACGGCCATAGGACACCATCGAGCATCGACTAGTTTTCGAAAACACACACACTCGCTACGACCAAATGCTTGGATAGACTATTGCGAGTTGTTCGGAATACAGTGCATGTGAGAAACTAGGTCAGATTTCACCTCAGTCGTGTGGACCTATATGAAGAAGTAGCATCACAGATCGGTTTACTCAAAATCATTACAAATCTTAGACATACATGAAGAAGCAGCAGTACAGGTTCTTTTTTCGTTTACCCATTATTAGTAAAATCGAACCTTGGATTTATATTAGATCATTTTTACTTAAAATCTTTGTTAGCCAAACACGACAGCAGGGTCGGTTTTATTTTTAGTGCATGTTAGAAGCTGTTGAGGCAGTGCATGACTTGACTTATTTTCACATTACACATTCAGGTTGTGAATTATTAGAAGCAATTATTGTACTTCCCACACATATTAGTATTCCACACATATTAGTATTCCACTAGCTGTTACTATTGGTCAACCTTTCCAGTCTAGACCTAAATCGGATAAGATTTGGGAAACGACGAAAACGTTTAGCGTTAACGCGATCCAGCAACCCTCTGGGAGTCGTTATACCTCAAACAACCCTTCAAACGTTGAGGAAAGACTTATGAGAGAAATGAACGAAATTAAAGCTGTCCTTAAGCAACTTTCCTTTCGAGACAGAGGTCGGTCGCCACACCGAGGTGTAAGTTTTCAAAACAGGAATAGGTTTAGTCGGAGCAGTAGTAATCAAAAGACGTGTTGGTTCCATGAGTACAACGCAAGAAACTTCAAACCTCCATGTAACTTTAACAACAACAAAGCAAACGAAAGAAACTAGATGCTCTGAGTGTATCTACGGCGGACACTCGGCATTCAAATTTTCGCCGTCTATTTGTACACTGTAAAATTAACAAAACAGATTTCCTAATTGACACAGAGGCTGAAGTGTCGGTGGTGCCCTACAATTTATTTCAAGTCAGTCGATGTGTACCTTCAGAACAGCCTCTAACTGCTGCAAACGGATTCATCATTAACACATATGGAGCCAATTTTCTTGATCATTTCAATTTATTGGTTGATATTAAACGAAGCGCTCTTATTGATTCACTTACAAATTTGTTTGCCATTGCAAGCACTGCTTCTAGTAAAATTGACACTATTTATCCCCGTTTGGCTATCGTAGATGATGAGTACGGAAACCTACTCAAGGAGTATCCTTCAATTACAAGCATTCCGAATTTTAACATTCCAGTTAAGCATCGGGTTGTACATCACATCGTGACTTCTGGGCACCTACTAGTTTCTCGACCACCAAGACGTTTAGAAAGTACAAGGTTAAAAACGGCTAAGATGGAGTTTGACCATATGCAACAGTTGGGTATCTGCCGACCATCATCAACACCTACTTCCTCTCCTTTACATATGGAAGTAAAAAAGGAACCGGATGATTGGCGTGCCTGCGGGGATTACCGCACAATTAATTTTTTTAACTGTTCCGGATTCCTATAGCGCACCTTCATAGCTTTTCGAAAATTTAAGATGTCGCGAGGTATTTTCTAAAATCGATTTGCCACGAGCGTATAACCAAATACCCGTGGCAGAAGAGGATATTTTTAAACCGGCGATAACGACTCCATTTGGAATGTTTGAGTTCACAAGAATGCTGTTTGGCCTTCGAAATGGAGCTCAAACATTCCAAAGATTCATGAACGAAGTTGTAAAAAGGGCTGGATTTTTGTTTTGTGTATATTGATGATATACTTATTGCCAGTACCAATCATCAGGAACACTTAAAACACCTAAAAATGCTATTCGACCGCGTAGTCGAATATGGTTTAACTATTAAACCAGTGAAGTATGAATTTGGGAAAGCACAACTCGAATTTTTTTTGGCACAAAATCACGGAAGCAGGCATTGCACCGTCCGAGGCACGAGTGAATGCGATACAGTGTTTTCCCGAGCCGACTTTATTAAAAAAGATCCAACGTTTTGTATGTATGGTGAATTTTTATCATTGATTTGTTCCAAACATCGCTAATCTCTTAACACCTTTTCACGCACAAATGAAATTGTTATGCAGGAAAAGGAATAAGAGTACAACCAACATCTTCGCGGCCCCCGGATTGCTCCGATGCGTTCGCCAAGACCAAATCAGCTACCAACGATATCAGGCACATAAAAGGAAGGAATAATTTCGTAGCTGACTTTTTATCTAGACCTGAAGAGAATGCGATTACTAAAAGCGATTCGTCCAATCCAATTATATTTTCGCCTGAAAATATAGTAAGTGAGCAAAAATCAGATGAAGAATTAAAATCTCTTTTATCACGGAAAACAAAATCATCATTCCAGCTAGAAAATATAGTCCTCCCCATGGTAACTCAGCCCATTTGCTACGAAACATCCACTAAATGTATCAGGCCATATATTCCCAAGTGTCTCAGATATGCGGTATTTTCCGGTTTGCACTAAATTTCTCACCCCGGCGTTCGCGCATCAAGACAGGACAGTAACTGGGCTATATTTTTGGCCTGGGATGAACTCAGGCATTAAGAAGTTTGTTCTCTCCACAGATGAGGAATTAACCAGATAGTCAACTCGAGAGCGAATCTCTCACCTTGCCTACAAGCTAAGTCGAACTGATAAGCCCCACATAATTTGCACTTATATGGGCTTTTACGTGCAAATCAAATGGGAATCACGCACACATGAATGCCATTTTTTATAGCAAGAAGTTGGGAGCAGATTACACCTCAAAATTTGGGTGTGTAAAATAAACATGCACAATATGTGGTGAATATGGATTTATAAAAACATACTAGCCACACTACTAATAACATAATAAAATATTATAATATTGAGAATAAAGGTATGTTTTAACCAATAATTTATTCTAATTTTTAATGAAAAATAATCAAAACAATATTGATTACCGTAACTAATATCTAATAAGTAAGTTGATCATACATTTTCGGTTTACAATAAATTTAAGTATAACGTTACAAACACGGATTTTGTTATGGATGGTTATATTGAAGCATTTAAGTACTTCTATGCTACGTTTCCACAATAAAATAAACCGAAATTAAGCACAACAAATTTATTACGTAGATTTATTTTTAATCTTGTGGTTAGCAGATTAAAATTTGTATGGTTAATCTTGAGACTTAAAGTGGATTAAGGGCAGATTAACCTTAATCTCGGTTTAGTGCTCAGTGGAAACTTTGCATTACACAATTGAGCACTGGTTTAAAATGCTTTTTAATATAACGTGATCCAAATCCTTACAAATATTATTTTTGGTACGTAAAAACACTTTTTTAACAACATTGGCAATCACTTACTATTGATTTATGGTAAATTGTTTTGTTTATTTCATAATTTTTTTTTTTTTTAATTCCAAAACATTATAACTTGACAAATAAAGTCGTCTCTTAAAAAGAGTGGCTAGTTAATTAAATATATATTCCCCATAATGTGCATGCTTATTAATGAGTTATATTCAACTACTAAGCATTTTCGATAGAAAAATGCACCAACAATATATTTATGCAGTGCATTCCAGCTACCTTCTGTTCTCTTCTTCTGTCTATCAAAATAATAAAAATAATAATAATACTATAAATTTTAAAATAAAGCATATTAACTTATATAAAAAATTTCCAAAACCGCCTAAGAAAATAAACAGGTAAGAAAATTGATAGACTAAACAAACGTACAAATTTTGTAACACAAAATAATTAAAAAAGTATTAAAAATACTTCTTTTGCACTTTTTTTATCGATGCACGGAACCCGAATATGTACTTATATTCATTAAACTTTCATATGTTGAATAAAAACAATCAAATAATAAAACAATCAAAGAATTTAATATATGTATAAAAAACCATTGCAAACTATTTACTACAAATATTATACACCCTAACGTTACTAATTTAGTAATATTTATGCAATAATACAATAAAATATACATTTTATTTCATTTTATTAACCAAAATGGAAAAAGCACAACAACCCAAGGATGTTTATTTTAAGGCAGATACAAAATAGAGAACAATTTCTTATAACCGCAACAAATATTTCAATTAATTTGTAACAACTTTATTGGGTAACTAATTTTTTGTTTCTCTATAAACATTTATATTAAAATAGCTATAAAAGTTGAATCACATAAACTCAACACTACGCAGAATTTCCTATTTCCCAACACATCCGCCGTTATTAAATATTTTTTGCGGGTTAAAAGTGATAGGGGATTGCAGAGTTGACTTATTACACTATTATTTTCGCGAACAAACTACTTTTATTAATTTTCTTTTAGTTGGCGGAACAAACGAATTAAAAAAGATACAAACAAAATTTGCGGCCGCCACCGCCCGTAAGGAAAGTCGAATTGAAATGTCAACAAGATCGCGAAAATGTAATGGCAGCACACAGGGATGCTGCTTTCCTGGTTGCTCAGCTAGGGTCGGGTTCAGTAGGTGATTATACCTAAGTGCTTAGCTGAAAATAAACGAAATGGATTGAAGTTGTATTGGGTTTAGAAAATTTGTGAGGAATGCCCTTTTTTTGTACTTGAGATAAAATTCCTGATATTTCTAGTGAACTATGGGTGCCACACAATTTTTCTTTGGGAAATTGTGAAACCTAGGGGGAAAAAGAAAACCGATAGAAAAAAAAATCTGAAAGAAAAAAAATTTAGAATAGTCGACCCGATGACCTTTTTTCTTTGTTTTAACCACGTTATAAATGCCCCGTTGGGGCACGGTAGAATTTATTGACCGTTGTAAGAACGGTTGTCTGTTCTATTTATGACAAGATATATGGAAAAGAAATATAAATGCCGTTTGAAATAGCCCAGGATCCTGCTATCCCGAAAGTTGAAAATCTTCAAATAATTAGGGGTCGCGTGTCCCTTTTTAATTCCAGGGATTTTGCGGGACGCAAGGCTGCCGAGATCTATTTTCTTTCACTTCAAAATCCTTTTTTTCTGGTTTTCCTGTCCTACCCACTTGTCCCTTGGGTTTTGGTCCGCCTGACTTATATCTTCCTCCTCGAGATGTGATCTTCCCTTTTACTTTATTGCTCTCGCTTCTTCCCTCCTCGATGCTTCCTTTCTTTTTTTTTTTGAATATATATATATATATATTATTCCGCTTTAAAACTTTTTTTTGTTAATGTCGCACAAAATAATTATGTCTATACTTTAGGCTGGTCAACCAAGAAGTGCTTTCCAACAAAATATGCCTTTGTCCATTCGACCGGCCGGGTTTTTTTTTTCCTCTTTTTACACACACATACTCAGGCATTGCAGGGGAGGCAGAACCAACTACAGCTCCATATGACGATTAAGCTTATGTGCTTAAATTGTCAGCCGTAATCTGCTCCCCTACACTCACTCATACATGGGCTCTGTTGATAATCTCAACTGTCACCTACACCCCTCACATTCACGCATTTAGCTGGGTCATATCATTTTCAGCTACTCAAGTGTGCTGACATGATCCCGCTAATGTTCTCTCATTTTCCAATCTTCGGATTCGCCCATTGTTGGAAGTGACCAAGCAATGACGACCCTCCGGCCGACCCTGGACTTACCTCAATGTTTTACCCGTCTGACAGTTCGCGAAAAAGAAAAAAAGAAAACAATCGAGAATGGACAATTCTCCATTTAACTAAAAGTTTTTGCCCCGTGTTTGGGGCAAAATTAAGAAAGTCCCTACCCGTTATCACCACTGAAGATCACACCTGGAGGGGCAGGATTATGAAAACCCCTAGGACCAGGCACCAAGCAACTAGTAGGAGTGCCAGTCAACCCACCAGAGGAGGCAAGTAAATTCATTTTTCCTATCATGTTACTTTTCCCTAGCTATCTGGGTGGACTTTTGCGCAGAATTGGGGGGAGTAAGGGATGAATAGATCCTGCGCTATTCCTTACACTGTGTTATTAAGTCACTGGTTTCACATTGGGCTCCGTATCTATAGAAGTTTCCTTTTGCCCTGGTGTTATTTGTACATCTTCGGCTTCCGAGTTTTGATAAGTTTTCGTTTGACTCGGTATACTTCGTGTTAGTGTTGTCAGCTTCCGCTGCAGTCTTCGTACCACCTGTTTAAGGTTGGTGATTCGGGTTCTGGTGTGAGTACCGTGGTGAAGCGTGGTTATACATTTATAAAGTTTTTCGGTGTTATGAGGTGCGTATATGTGGCCGTCCGCCCGCAATCCTCTGCTGCTCCTCCGGTGCTCCCCATGGTGGAGTTGGACAAAAGGGATCGTCGCCCCTTCCCTCATCGAACGTGACTCCCTACCGTGTTGGTGGTAGTTCTGGTGCAATTGTCGTCGGAGCTTTTCTTTTACTCTGGGCCGTCCACCCGTGCTCCCTAATTACTGGTATGTGCCTCTCGGGTCTTCTTAATTAGGTAACGGTGTTTTATTTATGACTCCGGCCGTCCGCCCACACCCGTTACTGTTATTGTGGAGTGTTTTGTTTTACACTCTACCATTTAGAACGTCCGTCCTCATTTTGTAACTTGCCTTGGGTGGCATTTGGTCGTTGCGGACGGTCCGTCCGATTTGACTCGCTGGTCCGTTGGGAGTCTCCAAGCCGTCCGCCCGGCTCACCTTCGGATAGGCTGCATCATTAGGGAGTAGACCGTCCGTCTATCCCGGTTACGCCCTGTTCCACCTGTAGTTACGCCCTGTTCCACCTGAAGTGGGCCATTGGCTGATGAGACCATGGCTGCCCTTCCACTTCTTAAGAACTTGAGCGCGCGGACCAAAAGAGAGAGAGGGAAAGAGGTCGGGTGAAGAGAGGACCGAAGGGTGCTTCTTGTCGTAGTAAATTTTACCGCGACAAACCCCACCCTCACCTCCAAGGAAATGTGCTTGGTTTGCGGTAAAACCCAAGCCATTTCCAAAGGTTAAGGTATACGAAACAACGAAGGATAGACTTTTCATCGAGGGCCAATCGCCCGACTGGAACTCAAGTGAAAAAAGGATAATCAGCAAAAATGTTAACTAAAGCTACGTTACTAGGGACTTTTAGCTAGTTGTCGGCGGTACTGTGATAGGGCTTAAAGTCCTTCACATGCCATGTACCGCGGTCTCCACCGTTGTCGTCGGTAAGAGTATATGTCCATGGGGAAACGCGTTTTTTGATCTTAAATGGTCCGATAAATTTCGGAGCAAGTTTTGCGGTATAAAAATTCGCGGCTTCCGATAGCGCGAAGTTTCTACGCCATACAATCTCGTTTGAGAGATATTGGACATCTCTCCGCCGGAGATTGTAAGCTTTCGCGGATCTCCTGGCTGCCGACGCTAACTTCCTACCTATACCTAATCTCAGCTCCTGAAATCTTTCGTCTATCCCCGACCTATCACTAATCCCAATTTGACTCCCATCACGACCTAAGCCTCCCATCACGACTGCCGGCATCCCCTCTACTACCAAGAGTGGCTGCCCCTTCGTCGTCGCCCGCTTCCCAGTTTGTTATGTGATCACTTGCGGTCAGACCCAGAACCTGCCCGCTTGTCATCATTTGTCTCCCGAAGTTAGCGTAGTATGGCGAAATGCCTAAAACGTCATGATTCGCCGTACGTATTGCACACGGGACCTTCGGTAGTTGGGAGTCCCAACACCTGTGATTTTCCGACACATATGCTCTTAGCGTTGTTTTTATAATTTGGTTGATGCGCTCTGCAGGATTAGCCTGCGGATGGTAGTGCGCTGTGTATTTAATTTGTGACGTGTACGCCTGGCAAAGCGCTTTCAATTCCTTACTTCGGAATTGTGGGCCGTTGTCACACACGACCACCGACGGAACGCCAAATAATAGGAAGACGTTGTCTTACAGCTCCCTACAGACTGCTTTTGCGGTAGCAGATTTCAACGCGAACAATAAGGGGAATTTAGTAAAATAGTCTACAACCGTGAGAATATAAATGAACCCCCTACTGGACTTGGGAAGTGGGCCTACCAGATTTACGCAAATCATTTCCCAAGGCCTTGAAATCCCTACTCTCTCCCTCATAAGACCTGCTGGTCTCTCGTTCACCGGTTTCACTTGTTGACAAATTTTGCAGCTCCTAACGTATTTGGTAATATCCCCCTTCATTTTAGGCCAATAATATTTGGTTGCTATTCGAGCAAAAGTTTTCCTAACCCCCATATGCCCGGCCAAAGGCGCGTCGTGGCATTCCCTTAAAATATCTAATCAACCTACTTTGCCAAAGACTAGTTTCCATTCGGAATTATCCCCATGAATTACTATGTGATTCGCTTTCACGAACTTAAGAAGACGACCGTTATCGACTCTGTAAGTTGGGTAAGCCAAAGGGTTCGACTCGACTGCCGCAATCATCTTCGCCACCCAAGGGTCCAAATCCGCTTCTGAGACCCCGGCTATAACCGGGACTCCCCGCGACAACATATCAGGCACGACATGTTCTTTCCCCTTACGGTGTATTATTACGAAATCAAATTGCTGCAGCCTCACTGCCCAGCGCGCTAGCCTACCCGACGGGTCCTTGAGGTTGCTTAGCCATACAAGTGAGTAATGGTCCGTAACCACCGTAAATCTTACTCCTTCTACGTATGGACGCAACTTTTCGATTGCCCAAAGCACCGACAAACATTCTTTCTCTGTCGTCGAATAGTTTCGTTCGCACCTATTCAACGACCTGCTGAGGTAGCAAATTACCTTCTCCCCATCTTCAAATTCCTGTGATAATACGGCTCCAATCCCGAAGTCTGACGCGTCCGTTTGCACCACAAAAGGGCGCTGAAAATCTGGACAAGTCAATATTGGTGCCGTTATCCTTTGCCTTCCTAAAGCTTTCTTCGCATTCATTTGACCATACAAATCTTTTACTTTTCTTTAACAAGTCCGTTAAGGGTCTAACTAAGTTCGCGAAATTTGGTACAAAACGCCTGTACCAGGAAACAGTTCCCACGAAACTCCTAACTTCCTTAACGTTTTTCGGAGCAGGAATCCTAACCATACTATCTACTTTCTCTGGATCGACGTGAAGTCCGTTCCTGTCAACGACATAACCCAAAAACTTCAGGGATGGTCTACAAAAATTGCACTTCTCCCCACTGACTTTCAACCCTGCTTCACACAAACGCTTAAAAACCTCTTCGAGTATCTCGAGATGTTGTTCGAACGAATTGGTGACTATGATTATATCATCGAGATACACGAACACGTGAGGCTCGAGATCGGCACCAAGAACGCTGTCGATAAACCTCTGCCACGTGGCAGGTGCGTTGTGTAAACCGAAAGGCATTCGTTTGAATTGGAATAAGCCTCTATTCGGCACCGTAAAGGCGGTCAGTGTTCGCGATCCTTCCTCCATCGGGATCTGCCAGTAGGCGGACTTAATGTCCAATGATGTCAGAAACTTCGCATCCCGTAGCTTATCTAGGGTCGTCGATATATAAGGGAGGGGGTAAGCATCCCTTAACGTAACTTTATTGAGTTTCCTTTAGTCGACGCAGAACCTAAAACATCCGTCCTTCTTTTTAATTAGAACTATCGGGGATGCCCACGGACTGTTCGATTTCTCGATAACTCCCGCGTCGAGCATCTCCTTTAGTTCCGTATCGATGTGTTCCTGCATAGCCGGAGAGACCGGATAATAACGCTGCTTAATAGGTTCGGCCGACGTCATAATCTTATGCTCCACCAATTCTGTACGTCCTAAGCCCTCTGGCATGTCCTGAAAAATTTTTTTGATCAAATTCTCCAACAGGTTGCACTCGGCTTCGTCCAAGTCGGACTTTTCCCTAATTGCGGTGATTGAACCAACCATCGGTTGATTCGAGAAATTCCACACCCCCGACCGTAAATACGGGACGATTCCCGTCAGTGCCCAAAAATCTGCACCTAAGATCATGGAGTGTGGAAGTGTCGGTATAACCAAACACTCTAAAAAGACAGATGCACTCTGTACCACAATTGGTAGAAAAACAGCCCCTAAAACCTCTATTCCCGCCCCGTCCGCTAAGGCCGCTGACTTTATGACTCCCTTGTTTAATACAAGGCCTAATCCCTTCAAGACGTCCCAAGCATTCCTACATATAATTGTGCGTGAAGCGCCAGAATCAAGAAGCCCTGAAAAATGAATCCCATAAATGCTAATCCCTATGTATGGTCTCCTATCATCCCCGTTTGCCTCCAAAGTGAAACCTAAATGAACCCGAGAATTATTCAGCTGGTCGCCAGCAGGCGACCTAATTAGTTCCGACGGCGCTCCTGTCCTGCTGATCCAGGAGTCCGTTGGGCGTTTCCCGCGCAACGTCGGCAATCCCTCTTCGAAATCCCCACAGTACCACACCCAAAGCAACGCCTAGGAGCGGAACACCTGTTAGCAAAATGGCCCTCATTACCACAGTTGAAACAACGCATTTGCCGACGCTGTTGATTGTCTTGAGTGACAACCGAAACCCTTGGTTCTTCGGTGCTGATATATGCCAAATCTGGCTCCAGCAAATGTCTGCTGCGACTTGTTGGGGGTGGAGCAAATGTTTCGACATTTGCCCGCACTGTCTCCAATATTCTACCAGCACCACTAAATCATTGACACATCTAGGATCCACCAAGCCCAGTTGCGTCTGATAAAACGGTGCTAGGTTTCTTTGCAGAATTAAGAGCTTTCTCATCTCCGAAATTGGTTCTGAAAGTCTCCCAAACATGTTCTGCATCGTAGCAACATAAACCCCTATCGACTCTTCCTTCCCTTGGGTACGTCGCCTGATCTCTTCTAGAAGAAGGTCATCGTAATTTGGTGGGAGAAACTCTAATTTTAGCTCCCTCACCAATTGTTGCCATGAAGAGACCGACCTCCTAATCGCCCTAAACCAAAGAAGCGCCTTCCCGTCGAAAAGTTCAACCGCCGATCTAAATAGTTGGGAAATCGTAACACCCCTTGCTTCCCGAAGTTCGTAAACCCTTTCCAAAAAGGCATTGACGGAAGCACCACATCGCTCCCCTGAAAAATTTTAAATTCCACTTCGATAAGTTCTCGAAACGTTCGGAAGAGACAGGTTGTTCGCTTGTGAAACGTTGTTCACTTGCGAAACGTTGTTTACTTCGCCCACCAACGTTTGCAAAGGAATCCATTTCCCTAGCAAAGGTGGAGGTCGTTGGTTGCGAAGGGTCCCGGGTCATCTCTTCTGGAGGCGCGGTTTCTGCCTGAGGTCGCGGTTTAGGTTTGCCGCCCCCCTCGAAGTCATCTTCAACTTCCTCTTCATCCCCCTCTGAGCCTGATGTAAGCTTACCTATGGCGGTTATTATTTCAAATCTTAGGTCCAGCTTCTCTGTCACTTCTTCACTACCCTCTGGTACCGCCCGATCTATACGGCCCATTGCCCATTCTATTTTCGTTAGAACCTTCAAAAATTCCTTAGACTTCGGGTCTCTTGGGGGTTCTTTCAGCAGAGCATATATCTCCTCAAGCTTTGCTTTGACAGCATCCCGATCCTGGTCGAATGTAAACGGGTAATTTTGTTCTAGCCCTCCCATTGAACCACGACGCTCCAACATTCGTGCAGCTCTCAGAGACTTCCTCATCACCTCTACGGTACCTGTAGGAAGTCTCCGAGCCTGGACTTCATATGCCAACTCGTCGGCCGATAGTCTATTTATTTCCATTATTTGTACCCTTGATAACAACAACCGAATAAAGTAAATTAAGTTTTAACTAAATTTTCACGATACGAAGTTTCAACAGACCCCAGGGTTTTCAACCACAACGCAAGTCCGCGACACCTAAGCAACTTTCAAGATGGGCAATGAATGGATACCGAACCACGAGAAGGATTTATTCACTTCTAAAACAGCAAAAAGGGAAGAATACTCTATTATATGTTATATTTATGGCATACACTAGTAGGTTACCTATGAGTAGAAAAACAATGAATAAAAATGCGGAACCAAAGTAGAAGAAAAGCGTTTGCCAATGCAGCGAACGAATTCTTTTTCAAAACAAGAATATACTTAATAAAACCGATACCAGGGCCAAGAAAAATTTAAATTTGCGAAATGAGGCTTCCACACGAACAACGAAAGATCAAAACTCAAGGATATTTCTTTTGGAGAAGAAAAAAAAAACAACGGAAATTCCTAATAAAACAAAACTCGTAAGAATGTGCGTAATGTATGTACACTATATAATAGATATGGAAATCAATTAATAAGACCACATTCAAATTTTTGCGAGCGAAAGAAAATGTTAAAATGAATTCACTGTTGTACACTTAAAATCCCCAGAACATATGTGTTCTTTGAAAATTAAAAAAAATTGTTGGCTTTGGCAACACTCTATATATATACAAATAGTTTTTTTTTTGTATAATATTATAAAAAGAAAATACAATGATCAAGATATAACCATATATGTCTTCGAAACGGAAAATTCGCGGAACTCAGAATTATAAAGAATTTAACTAAAATTGTATATCTTATATAATATCTGTGTACCACTGTGTGTCTATATACATATAACTATTATTTTACCTTCAAATATGTGAATTATTAGTTCGCAAAAGAAAAATAAATAAATTCAAAACTAAAACACGCGAAAATATGTTTGCGACTCAGAAATTTAAATAAATATCAAGCAGAAAATATTCCACCTACTTGTTGATTGTCGAGCTTACGACAATCTACCACTTCCTATCTTCCTTGCTTGTTGGTTTATTGTGCGCTCAATAATTCCCAAACTACCGCACACTTGGTCAAGATTAACTTTACCGATTTTTCTTTGTTTTTTAGCGGTCTGCAGCCGCTCTTATCTGCTTTAAATATTTTTAATTTACCTAGAGGAGAAAAGAAAAAACTTGGGAAAAGTAAAAAGAATTTGGAATAGAATTCAACAACACTTCCCTAAGCACAGAAACAATAACGCACACGAATTTATCCACTCCACTATATTTTCCTTTTTAGAGAGCCCCACGTTGGGCGCCAATTATTACACTATTATTTTCGCGAACAAACTACTTTTATTAATTTTCTTTTAGTTGGCGGAACAAACGAATTAAAAGAGAAACAAACAAAATTTGCGGCCGCCACCGCCCGTAAGGAAAGTCGAATTGAAATGTCAACAAGATCGCGAAAATGTAATGGCAGCACACAGGGATGCTGCTTTCCTGGCTGCTCAGCTAGGGTCGGGTTCAGTAGGTGATTATACCTAAGTGCTTAGGTGAAAATAAAGATTGAAGTTGTATTGGGTTTAGAAAATTTGTGAGGAATGCCTTTTTTTTGTACTTGAGATAAAATTCCTGATATTTCTAGTGAACTATGGGCGCCATACAATTTTTCTTTGGGGAAATTGTGAAACCTAGGGGGAAAAAGAAAACCGATAGAGAGAATAAAAAAACTGAAAAAAAAATCTGAAAGAAAAAAATTTAGAATAGTAGAATATTGACAGAATCTGAAGCAGAGGAAAAAAAAGACCTTTTTTTTTGTTTTAACCACGTTATAAATGCCCCGTTGGGGCACGGCAGAATTTATTGACCGTTGTAAGAACGGTTTTCTGTTCTATTTATGACAAGATATATGGAAAAGAAATATAAATGCCGTTTGAAATAGCCCAGGATCCTGCTATCCCGAAAGTTGAAAATCTTCAATTAACTAGGGGTCGCGTGTCCCTTTTTAATTCCAGGGATTTTGCGGGACACAAGCCTAAGATCTATTTTCTTTCACTTTAAAATCCTAGCTACATACAAGAAACTCTACTTATCTTTTTTTCTGGTTTTCCTGTCCTACCCACTTGTCCCTTGGGTTTTGGTCCGCCTAACTTATATCTTCCTCCTCGAGATGTGATCTTCCCTTTTACTTTATTGCTCTCGCTTCTTCCCTCCTCGATGCTTCCTTTCTTTCTTTTTTTTTTTGAATATATATATATATTATTCCGCTTTAAAACTTTTTTTTGTTAATGTCGCACAAAATAATTATGTCTATACTTTCGGCTAGTCAACCAAGAAGTGCTTTCCAACAAAATATGCCTTTGTCCATTCGACCGGCCGGGTTTTTTTTTCCTCTTTTTACACACACATACTCAGGCATTGCAGGGGAGGCAGAACCAACTACAGCTCTACATGACGATTAAGCTTATGTGCTTAAATTGTTAGCCGTAATCTGCTCCCCTACACTCACTCATACATGGGTGATAGGATAACAGTTCCAACTCGATAATTCAGCTGTCGCTCTGAGATTATCAACTGTCACCTACACCCCTCACATTCACGCATTTAGCTGGGTCATATCATTTTCAGCTACTCAAGTGTGCTGACATGATCCCGCTAATGTTCTCTCATTTCCAATCTTCGGATTCGCCCATTGTTGAAAGTGACCAATTAATGACGACCCTGGACTTACCTCAATGTTTTACCCGTCTGACAGTTCGCGAACAAAAAAAAAAACAATCGAGAATGGACAATTCTCCATTTAACTAAAAGTTTTTGCCCCGTGTTTGGGGCAAAATTAACAAAGTCCCCACACGTTATCACCACTGAAGATCACACCTGGAGGGGCAGAATTACGAAAACCCCTAGGACCAGGCACCAAGCAACTAGTAGGAGGGCCAGTCAACCCACCAGAGGAGGCAAGTAAATTCATTTTTCCATGTTACTTTTCCCTAGCTATCTCGGTGGACTTCCGCGCAGAATTGGGGGGAGTAAGGGATGAATAGATCCTGCGCTATTCCTTACAGTGTGTTATTAAGTCACTGGTTTCACATTGGGCTCCGTATCTATAGAAGTTGCGTTCCTTTTGCCCAGGTGTTATTTGTACATCTTCGGCTTCCGAGTTTTGATAAGTTTTCGTTTGACTCGGTATACTTCGTGTTAGTGTTGTCGGCTTCCGCTTCTGTCTTCGTACCACCTGTTTAACGTTGGTGATTCGGGTTCTGGTGTGAGTACCGTGGTGAAGCGTGGTTATACATTTATAAAGTTGTTCGGTGTTATGAGGTGCGTATATGTGGCCGTCCGCCCGCAATCCTCTGCTGCTCCTCCGGTGTACCCATGGTGGAGTTGGACAAAAGGATCGTCGCCCCTTCCCTCATCGAACGTGACTCCCTACCGTGTTGGTGGTAGTTCTGGTGCAATTGTCGTCGGAGCTTTTCTTTTACTCTGGGCCGTCCACCCGTGCTCCCTAATTACTGGTATGCGCCTCTCGGGTCTTCTTAATTAGGTAACGGTGTTTTATTTATGACTCCGGCCGTCCGCCCACACCCGTTACTGTTATTGTGGAGTGTTTTGTTTTACACTCTACCATTTAGAACGTCCGTCCTCATTTTGTAACTTGCCTTGGGTGGCATTTGATCGTTGCGGACGGTCCGTCCGATTTGACTCGCTGGTCCGTTGGGAGTCTCCAGGCCGTCCGCCCGGCTCACCTTCGGATAGGCTGCATCATTAGGGAGTAGACCGTCCGTCTATCCCGGTTACGCCCTGTTCCACCTGAAGTGGTTGCTGCCCCAAGGTAATGAAGTGGGCCATTAACTGATGAGACCATGGCTGCCCTTCCACTTTTTAAGAACTTGAGCGCGCGGACCAAAAGAGAGAGAGGGAAAAAGGTCGGGTGAAGAGAGGACCGAAGGGTGCTTCTTGTCGTAGTAAATTTTACCGCGACAAACTATCTGGTTAATTCCTCATCTGTGGTTCTCTCTTGCATTCAGTGCCAACTTTGAACACCAAATTAACAAAATAGGAAGTTTTAATACTCACAGTGATCGATTTGAGCATGTGCACAGGGACTTGGTAGGACCCCTTGATGTGTCTAATGGATACTGATACATCCTAACTATTGTCGATAGGTTTACGCGATGGCCAGAGGCTTACCTTCTAAGAGACATGTGTGCGGAGACCGTCGCAAAGAAATTCATATCTGAATTTATAAGCCGTTTTGGTGTCCCGTCGAGGATAACAACGGATCAGGGGACTCAATTCGAATCCAAATTATTTTCGGAATTGACTAAGTCTTTGGGTCTCCACAGAATAAGAATCACAGCCTACCACCCGCAGGCAAACGGTCTCGTGGAAAGGTTCCATCGTGTTTTAAAAGCAGCGATAAAGTACGGAACAAACACTGCCCATTGGAGTGAGGACTTACCTCTAATCCCGCTTGGCATACGTTCGACTTTTAAAACGGATATCAACTGTTCTCCAGTCGAAATGGTGTATGGTCAGCCTTTACGCCTACCAACAGACTTTTTCTCCTCTGATGCCACAGCTCAAAGCCTTGGTGATGTAGATCTGCCCTCGTTTGTAGCCAATCTCAGGGATAACATGAATTCTCTACTCCCCAAAGAGACTCGTCAGAATGAACTGTGATCAGGTTTTTGTTCGCTCACCACCTAACAAGTCGGGTCTTAAACCTTTTAATCAAGGACATTTTAAAGTTTTGAAACGGTTAAGAAAATATTTCGTGGTGCAAATAAAAGGTAGAAATGTTTCCGTGTCGTTAGACCGTATTAAGCCCGCGTACATAATAGAGCCGTCTACGAGAACCGAATATAAAAAGAAACGCGTCAGATTTCGAGAGTAATAATGAGATCTGTATTTCAGACCAGAAGAATTTCGTGAACAAGTGAATAATGCAATCTCGGCGGCGTACAGTTGCATCGTACTTATTTAATTAATTTTGTTTTATCATATACAAACATTTTCGCCTTCGGCTGGAGGAGGGTGATGTAGTGTTCTTCGCCGATGTTTCTTATATTTCCTCTTAGGCGAAAATAGTCCTACCCTACGCCACTGGCACACCTACACAATGTAATTTGAGATATAAGAGAAAAGTCAATATACGCCTGAAGACTATTCAACTCTCATCGTTTGATCCTAATGTTTAGTAATATTTAGTGCATTATATATGCAGGCACTTACCAAATATTAGTCAGTTGGTTTTCGTCACTGAGGCTGTCGTGTGCGGTTGCGTATAGGGCTCTAGTTATCGTAAAATTGTAATTCAATAGTACATTAAGTTTATCAAATAAATTTGTAACATGAAATTGAACTGAATAAACATGGCTCTAGGAAATAAGGCCCCCAAATATTTTGGGGCTTTATTTCTTGAGGCCTTATTTCCTAGAGCCAAAAACATACGTATGTGTTTTATCTGCTGAATAACTACCCCCGCATCCCACACACAATCCCAAAACCTGGTGACCCCGACGTGAAATCGACTGCTGCAGGAACACAAAAATCAGGATCCGCTAAATGCAAACCGGAAAGATGTTGCCATTTGTCAGGTATCATTCGTTGAGTCAGAAGAAGCCCAGTCAGTGACCTGAAAACAAACGCTCTAACAGCGCTTTTAAATGTCGAATGTCGGGATGCAAACGTAATGTCGACAAAATTCTGTGTAGTGCCGCTGCTGACCATCCCCAACAACCACCAGACACCTTTACAAATGCTCGATGCCTTTCAGATATATTATTTATTCTATGCAGATTCGGAAATAAAGGTCGCCTCTGATCCCGGATCGATAAGAGCACGAAAATCATGGAAATGTCCATCAGCAGACCACACCCTTATCATTGCCGTTGCCAAAACCACCTTTGACCGTTGCGAGAACGAGTAGAAATTGTTAACGTGCCTGCTCGTGGATAACTGCGGTTCTTCTGAAGGCTGAAAAGCAGGTGGTGCGTTTGGATTCACGGAAACCTGATGTTATTTCGTACTACCGAATCTGGGCTGATGTGAGTATTGCGTTGTTGTTGCTTGCATGTTGCTACCTTAGTTATGATTGCTGTTGTTGTTCTGCTGATAGTTGTTGTTGTTGTTGTGGTAGTTACTGTTGTTGTTGTAGTTGCTGTAAGTCTACGCATCATGCACATGCAGAAGGGAATAGTGACGTTGTTGACAAAAATAGCGACACTTCGTGTTTGAACACATTCGCACAGTATGGCTATAACCTAGACAATTGTCACAAACTTTGACATTCCTGACTGTCTGCTTTCGTTCTATGGGGTTTAAATTTAAGAAGCGTTGACATTTTCTCAGCGCGTGCTGCTAAAAATTTGGCGAATTGCTTATACGTTGGTAGTTCCTTGCGGTTCTCCAAACTTCTCTTCCCACAGCTGTTAAGTAGAATTGGGTAACTTATAAAGAAGAACGAAGATCAAAATCGCGTCCCAATGTTCTACCTGCAACCCCAAATTCGCCAAACCATGGAAACACTCCTGAGATGTGTCCAGGAACTCCTTCAGTCCGTTCGATTCCTTGGATAACGATGATTGCCCAAAAAATAACTTCAGCTGGGCATTGACCAGAACGCGTTTGTGGTCGTAACGCAAAGTTAACAGCTCCCATGCTATTGCGTAGTTACCTGCATCGCAAGCTAAATGTCGTAGCAGTCGCTCAGCCTCACCCTTTAAGCATGATTTGAGATAATGCATTTTATCAACATCACTTAATGAAGCGTTGTTGTGAACCATGAATAGAAACAGACCTTGGAAAGACCTCCATGTTGTGTATGAGCTGTGGAACTTCGGAATATCGATTTCGGGAAGCCTTTTTTTTTTGTTTGTTGCCATCGATTAACCTGGCGGCACAGTTGCAGTCGACGTTGCAAGGGAAAATTTACCCAACGCTTCCATCAAATCAACGCTTCGGTACTCCAGGTAAATTTCTTGTATTTGCTCATACACGATTACTAACTTCCAATTTCAGATCTGCCTCAAGCCTTCCGCCCCCCACAATTGCCATGTGATATTGTCAAGCCACTCGCATGTTCTCCTCCAACATGTTAAGACGACTAGCGACATATGATCGTTGCTTACGTTTTTTCGTGCAGTTCTTGAAGCTGGTGAAACTATTAACGATTAAAGTTAAAACTCCCTTTTGCAGCAAACCGCAATCAAAATTACCCTCGGACATCATCATTATTAGCTTAAGTAGTTTAGTAATTTAGTTTATATGTATTATATTTAATATACAATTAGTACCAAAAGAAAAACTTACTTGCTTTTGCTGCGTCTGGGTATTCGCAAATGCTGTTGTAGGCGTCACAGATCAAAATTCCTCAATCCACTGGATGTTGGATACACCAGAATGCTATATCTGGCGATTTATTCATTGTACGTGAATTTCTGATGTATGTATATGGTCACATAGTTATAAATATTTTAAAATAGAAAAAGACCTTACTAATTTTAGGGAGTGACAACATTTCATTGCGTATAAGTATATTATATACCAGTTGCTATTTCTTGTAACATATTCATATAATTTTCTTTTGACTATATAAAACAGTACTATTACTATTTCTTGTTACATATTAAAAAAATGTTATTGCTTATAAATTTGTATCTTCCTATTTCTAGTTACATACATACATAGATTCTTTTTTATTATTTTTTACTCAAAAACAGAAATTCCTTAAAAATATTTCACACATTATCTTCTATTATAAATATTTTCTTCTTAGTTACTTTAAGTTTTGTACCCATCTATTTCTAGAAAAAAAGAGTTAAAATAAAATAAAATAAATTTATCATACATATGTGTACATTTTGTATTAAATTTTAAGAAAATCTTTACGAAACGACAAGTTCTTTTTAGTACGATTTTCTTAAAATGGTTTAAATTTACATATGTAAGTAAGTACTTGAAAAATAATTTCTTATTCCCAATTAAATGTTGGGGCCTTAGGGAGATTCCAAGATCATTTTGCTGTCGCTGAAAACAATAAGCAACCTCAGTCACAAGATCCTAAATATTTGCTAGCAGACGTCCTTTTTTGAGGATTCAAGGACATTTTTCGATGTTCCAAGGACTTCCAAGTGAAAATTCATAGCAACAGCTATTTGCAACGTGATTTTATAGAAATTTTCCAAAAATTTCCTTTTTTAAGGATTTAAAGCCCATTTTCGGTGTTCCAATGACTTCCGAGTGAAAATGCATACCAACAGCAATTTGTTACGTGATTTTATAGAAATTTTCCAAAAATTTCCTTTTTTAAGGATTTAAAGACCATTTTCGGTGTTCCAAGGACCTTCGAAAGAAAATTCATAGCAACAGCAATTTGTTACGTGATTTTATAGAAATTTTCCAAAATTTTTTGTTCTTTTAAAAGATTCAAAGACCTTTTTCGAAGCTCCAAGGACTCCAAGGACTCCAAGTGTATGAAGTCACATCGCGCATTTGGTTCAACTCGCCAAACCCTTTTATTTGACGCCCATATTATGGGTGTGGGGAAAAAAAACCATTCCACCATTTAGCATAGTGCATTTAGTTCTACTTGTTAAAACCTTTCATTAAGGCCCATATCATGGAGATTGAAAAAAAAATACAATCGACAATATTAATAATTTTTAATGGTTAATTTTCTTTTACACCGAAATTAAAGCAGGCTGATATCGTTATACATATATGAACAGGTTAAGTTTCGTACTTACTGCTTCGAGTGCAGAAAGGTCATGTTTCACAAGAAACGATTTTCGTCGTACGTGTCGTGAGTTTGCTGACAAGGGCGATGAAAGTGTTGGGGATAGCCAAACACGGATGAGTCACAATTCTCATCCGATTCCTGTATTTTCTTTTGCGCTTCTTTCGTTCATTTTTGTGGTTTGCTTCATACTTCGGAAATATTTGCTTCGCGTTAGACAGAAACCAACCAATCAAGAATAAATAAATATTGGAGAACGAATGAAGAAAGCAAAAGAAATTTGAAAATTGAAACAAAAAGGCACGGAACGTGGAAAATCTGAACGTACGAAAGCACGGAACGTTCCCAAAAGAGAATTAAGAAGAGCCGTACGAGAAAAATCGTACCGTGTGAAACATGACAATACCTTGAACAATTGTTCTACACATACCTAGCCAAGCATGATACACTTACGCTTGGACTCCGTGGTCCGATGTTCAACAGCACGATCAGCACGGGTACTAGTCACTGCGTGAATCCTTTTTTAATTTTATTTATTTCAATTATTTTTATTTCATTCCATGCACTTCACTTCACCTCACACTTGGATATTTATCCCACTATTTTTTTTTTATTCTCTTCACTTTGGATCTTTATCCCACTTCTGAAATTATTAACACTAGATTTATAATAATAAACTACAATAACAATAATAAACTCAAAGGACTCACGCGAGACAACTCACCAAGCGCCCTTGCAGAATAGATACTATATGCGAACTGAACTCATTTCGTCTATAACACTTGGCGAGCTGCAGTCCCTTGACACTACAATAGCTTTGGATTTCCCTTCTTAGTTAAGCTATGGGATAGACTGTGCGTATGGCTAGGTTTACATATTTATCCCGTTTTTATTTTTATGGCTAGTTCTTTAGCAGTAACTAGCCCTTTCCTCGCCGCACATTTCAGCCGGTCCTTGATAATCTTTATCTTCATAAAGTTGGAAAAAAACTTCGAGATACTCTGCAAATAAATTAACTTTTTCTTGGCTGTTTTTTGCGCTTCTTTACCAACTCTGGTTTTTATTGGGAGAATATGAGCAATTGGCGTGTTTTTTTTCTTTGTTGCTTTCCATAGCGAGTATTCTGTACTAGCATCGTCCGTCAGGCTGCTAAGGTATGTTTGTAATGACTAATTATTAAATTCTTTTATAAATTTTCTGAGCTTATTATTTAATTGATGCACTTTCGTTATATAGTGGGTCCGTTGGGCTACTAAGCGAGAGGTCACTGGTTAAAATCCCGACTTGTACCACCTGAAAGATTTTATTCGCTGCCCCACCTCTTGCGAACGTCTGACAAACATCCAAGAGTAAGAAATGTCATGAGAAGCTTCTCAAAAATAAATTGCCGTTCAGAACCGGCATTAAACTGTAGGTCCCATCCATTCACAGTGGTTGGAGAAGCCGTTTACACCTAATATTTATATTTTACTTTCGTTATATCATTTGTCGTCTTTGTCTGTTGCCAACGTTTTCTAGTCTTTCCGTTTTCCGTAATAATTGCTCATATTTCGTGGAGATAATAGTTTTGCTTTATCTTTTGAGTTGGTTTATGAGTTGCAGCTTTTTGTGTATTGAGTGTTAATTTTTGCACTACTTCATTTAAGTGTTCTTCTTTTAGAATATCTACTGATAGTTGGATGCTTAAAAGATTTATTTCTAGCTTTCAAGCATTCTGTATAAAACCACTTTTGTTTAAATACAGTATTACTTCTTGATTGATTGTTCTGTGGTACAGCTTTTTTATGATTTCTGTTAAGTATTCCATATCAACTGTATGATTTTGAGCTTTCAGCTCTTCAACATTAACATTCAAGTTATGTAGATAATTTTCGCGCATCCGATCATTCCAAATAAGCTTCGGTACAAGTCCTAATTGCTTTAAACCCACCTCGTTTACACTGGCATATACGGAAAATGTTACTTTAGAGGCATGTGGTAGGAAATTGCCGCTCTAACTCGGAAGTTGTCCAAAGATTTTCCATTTACCAGCAGTAAAACAGTAATCAATGAATGCACGCGATGAACCTCGAATAAACGTATTTTGTGCTTCGGAATCACCTACACATCTTCCATTCAGGACACGACAGTCATAAGCATCGGCAATTTGCAGAATTTTTGAACTTTTACTGTCACAAACTGAGTCCTTAGACATATCCCGTTACGAAATTATTTTGGGAGAGCCCTATTCGAATATTTAAATCTCCGCATTATATCTACAGTATTCAAGAATTAAAGAGAGTCAGATAGCCTTTCATAATAACGTTGCCAGTGGTTGCAGTTTAAATAAATTAATACCAAAAATACTTGGCAGTTGCTTGTTTTAATATTTAAGGGTAAGGTTTACAATTCGCCCGTTCTTTTAAAATTAACAGAAATATCACCCAGATTGTCACGATATCCATTTAATGTACCTCCACTTCCTCTTCCAAATATAGATGTTTTTACTGCAGGTACCCATTTAAGTTCGTAATTCAAAAATATATTTTCAAATTTAATTTCATCGTATTCTAAAAGATGAGTTACAAATAATACAAATATATCGAAGTTCTTAACATAATTGAAAAAATTCACAAAATTTAATTTATTTTTTAACCCTGATATGTTATAGTTAGCTTACAATTTTTATTTTCTTTTTTACTACAATATTCTCTATTTCACTCTGGTAGACAGGAACACATCATGCATCATGTAATGACGCCTTAGAGCATGGCTTCAAAGAAATTACATTAGACGGCTGCATCAGTTGCACCACGTTGTCGAATATTGAAGGGCAGATCTTTATGTAGACTTAGTTTGGTCCCATTGAGCTTAAAAGCATTCTTCAAATCGTCCCAAGCAGTTTCCTTGTTTTTCATTTTTATTATGAATGTTGCACTTTTTGGATCGTAAGCTGACTCAACTACTTGGATCGGCGTAACATCTAGTAATCCAGCGCAGCCATGAACCCATGTCGGTTTGGCTATCAACAGGTAGGTGTATTACAAGGTTTGCCAAATTTCAGTATTGGCGGCGATTTTAATGAAAAGGTAGAATGTTCTATATGGCAGGTACCGACTTACTGGCCAACTGATACTTCAGAAATATCTGATCTGATAGATTTTTTCATCGTGAATATAACAGCGAGATTAACATGGAAGTATGTAGAAATTGAAGAGAATGTTGAACTGAGCGTTCCAATAACGACACCTTATTAATTTGAAGTTGATCGCTTCGTTGAGGTCGTTCAGCTCGCCTCCTGGAATAATACGGTTAACCCAAGGAAAACAAAAAAAAAAACAATTGGTCAACGGAAAACGGAAGGTGCGTGAAAAATTGCAATAGAGTCGCGTGCAGGGACGGACATAAGAATATTCCTGCACCGTCCGCCAGTGCTTGTCGTCTAAGGGAGGTGAATCACATCTTGGCAATTTAAACATCCAGGTGAGCTTAGCAACATGTTTAACACCTTTAAACTGCCCCACACGTTTGCATGCGAATCCGTGGGTTGACACGACTGGAGATCACCGGTGTTGTAAAAGTGAGATCAATCACGAACTTATATCAGGACCATGTACTCAAGCTTTCTCTGAATTTGATCGGAAGACTGAACACAATGAATCTTGTCTGGGTACCAGGTCACACTGGCATCCAGGGAAATGAGATCTCGGATGAGCTTGCTAGGCAAGGTTCAGAAAAAGTTTTCTCAGGACCCGAACCTGTGTTGGGTCTGCCTGCATCTTTAGTCATGTCTTCTATCGATTCTTGGGTTTCTCGTGAACACAAGATTCGGTGGCGCGACTGCGGTGGATGTAGACAAACCAAACTACTGCGCCCGGACATTTGCAAAAGGTCAACATCTTTTCTTCTATCTCCAAGGAGAATCGACTGTAGGCTGCTTGTAGGCGTTCTTTCGGGCCACCAAGCTTTTGCTAAACACTTAAATGTGTTGGGCTTAAGCGACACCACTACCTGTCCTGCTTGCGGTGAGGAGATGACACAGCAGAACACTTTCTCTGCAGTTGTCTGGCCTATGCTCGCATCAGGTGGTGGATCTTAGGGGCTGACGTGTTGAGTGCCGAACATCTAAGCTCTTTATCACTGAAGCTCGTTCTCATTTTTCTTCGAAAGACGGGAAAACCAAGTACAGTAATGTAAGGTGTCTGAATGGTAGTACAATGGACCTGTAGTTGTGTCTGAGCGCTCCATCGGATAGTAGCAACCTCCGACAAAAAAAAAATTACTTTTTGAACAAACAAACCCTCTTAACCTAGCATTATGGCAATTCACGTTCAGAGAAACACTACCCCGCCAGGCACTTCTAATGCTACGCATGGTTGTGATCCTGGGACGAGCAGAAATGCACGGGTCAGAGCTATTCGGGGGATAGCAAAATAATGTAAAGACTTACGCGAAACCTAAGGGTCGTGAGTTGAAACGTTGGAAGTGTGAGTGGTCGCAGCTACGAGCTGGAAGAGATGATGGTAAGAAGGCGATTGGACATCTCGTGTGTCCAAGAAACGAAATGGCAAAACACTGGAAATCGGGCGCGTTTCTTAAACGATAATACAAAACCATACAAGATGTTTTCTTACGGTAAAGAACAGGGTAACAGTGGTATCGGTATCATCCTTGCGGCGGAGTTACTTAGCAACGTATTGACCATTTCGAAGTCCACTGACCGTTTGATGTCTCTCAAACTGGTGATTCCAGGAGAGGTGTGGAATATTGTCAGTTCATATGCTCCCCAAATCGGGTGCGAGCAGAGGGAAAAAGATGCATTCTAGCTTGATTTTCACTACATCATCAAGAGTATCCCAAGCTTTTGTTTGTTGGCGGAGATTTGAATGGACATGTCGGGAAGTCTAACGAAGATTACGAAGACTTACATGGAAGACTAGAATACGGCACCAGGAATTCTTCTGGTGGAGACATCCTAAGCATGTGCAAGTCATACAGTCTTATCGTAACAATGTTCATTAAACAGATACGGCACTTGGTCACTTATAGCAGTGGCAGAAATGAAACCCGGACTACATTTGATGCCATATTTCATGAAGTCTAGAGTTAAAGATTACAAAGTGATCTTGGGAGAGACAATCGCCCGCAAACACCGTGTCCTCCTGACAAAAATATTCATGGAGAAGGAGAACAAAAATAAACAAAATAAGGTTTCTGCGAAAATCAATCGGTAGTACATGGACAAAGAAAACGGCGAGTTATTTATAATCAACATACAAATTTCCTCCATAATAACACCAACGAAGTTGAGGATGAAGAGTGCATCGTACAAGATATGTGTAATTCCCCACAACGAGCCTGCTTAGAGAAAGCTAAAGTACTGCTTGGAGCCTCGAAGGGTCACACCAGCACGGAAGGCGACTTGGTGGTGGACAAAGGAAATTCAAGCACCAATAAAGGAAAAGAAAGTGGCTTTCATAGCTTGGTCAAAGTGCGCCTCTAATAACATAGTTGAAAAAACTCGCCTTGAAGTGGAATACAGACGTTGCAAAAGTATCGCGAAGAAAAAGTGTGCCCAAATTCGAGTTAAGTGTATGTAGAGTCTGCATCAGGGGTTGTAGGAGGTATCTTCTTCGCCTGCTGATAGGAACCAGGTAATCCATGAGCTTCGACAAAATACGAACAAGGGAACAACAATTTTCAAGATTGCCGCACAGAGAAAAAGAAATGCTCAGGAACTTCGTTCGCTAGGAACTACTACTTATTAATGACGAAAAAATTGTACACATGTGGCGAGAAACGAACAGTTTCCCCGGCTTTATTATCCAGGAATAGAAAATGAAGAAGTGACCGACATAACATTCGAAGAAGTTGGGAAAGCGGTCAAGAACTCCAAGAAGAGAAAAGCGGTTGGGCCGGATGAGATACCCAGTGAGTTCTGGAAAGCGATGGGAGAAATTAGGCTCAGATGGCTCATGATTCTTATCTCCAAACTCATCAGAGGTAATCCAATGCCCAATCAGTGGAGGGAAAGTTATCTTCCTCCTTTGCAGAAATGAAAGGGAGATACTCGGAAATGTGATAATTATTGTTCACCATGAAGATCGTTGAGCGGATATTAGATGGTCGCCTAAGGCAAATAATACGGCTATCTGACGACCAGTGCGGGTTTGTCGCGGGAAAATCAACCACAGATGTAGAAGGATCGTAATGGAAAAGCATCCTGATTCCTCAAAGTATCTGCATGTGATTCTGGTTGATTTTGAAAAAGCATTCGATAGACAACCAAGAGATCACATATGGGTAGCGCTAAGACAACGAGGAGTTCCTGAAACCTACGTACAGATGATCATGGACATGTACGCGGGAGCGAAGACAAAAGTCATATGTTTCGCAAGGGTTACCGATGAATTCCCAGTTAAAGTCGGTGTTCACCAGGAAAGTGACTTGAGTCCTTTGCTCCTTATTACAGTCTTAGATTATCTGTTTGAGGGAAAAGTGACGGACCCTAAATTGCACCAGTTATTTTTTGCTGATGATGGAGCCATCATTAGTGATGATCAGCCTTCCCTGCAACGAGCACTTGACATTTGGGTAGATGTTTTAGAAGGGAATGGGTATCGTATTAGCCAAAAAAAAGACAGAGTATCTGTGTACTCTGACCTATTCCAGACATTTATTTGAATGGGGTGGTGTTTCCCAAGTGTGAAAATTTCAAATATCTGGGATCAATGATTTACAACGAAGCAACCGCTGATGACGACATCAATCATCGTGTAAGCATAGGAGGGATGAAGTGGCAGGAAAACTCTGCCATCTTCTGTTACCGAAAAATGTCCCCTAAGCTGAAGGGAAGGCTCTGCACCGCAGTTGAGCGTCGGGCGGTTCACAATACTAAACAATGTACAAAAAGTACGAGGGAAAAGTGACAGCAGCTGAAATGAAGATGGTTCGCATGACAGCAGGAGTAACAAAGCTTGATCGAATTAGAAGTTCCAGAATCCGAGGAAGCCTCCACGTCAAAGAACCTATCTCGAAAAAATTTTAGCACTACCGACACAGTTGGTATTGTCATGTTCAAAGGTGTTCAAATCTGACACTACTATGAGCACGGGCTTACTATCCTCATAGTGTCTTTGAAAGATTTTTACCTATCCTCTGTACAAAAAGAAAATGAAGATGTATGTGAAAACAGGAATTTTCTACAGAGATCGATGGGTTGTTGTTCATGCCTGTTGTTTGATAAAATAAACAAAAAGAAGGAACCACAATGCGAACAGATCATAAATCCTTTATTGAAAAGACATCTGCGACCTGGGTAATCCTGGGAAACCTAAGGTGTTTTTGGTTCCCCTAGTGTGACCCACCCACAACCTAATATAATCAAATGTGTATAGGCCATCCTTGGCTACCGCCCCGCTAACTCCTAGGATAACCTAATACCTAATGAGCAACCACTTACGGTTCACTCATCTTACCACCGAAGCACCACATCACTGAAATTGCCTCTGGTGTTGGCTTGTGAGTTTCGCACAATTTTATCCAAGTATGATGTTAAAGAAGTTACATGACAGTGCATCTTGTCTAAATTCTTTTCTGACATCATAGGTCTCGGTGAGATTGTTTCCGACTTTAATGGAGCAGCGAGAGTTCTCCAATCTGATGAGTTTGGTGGGGATGCCAAAACTAGACATGCCTCTAAATAGCTCGTCTGTATAGATGCTGTCATATGCGGCCTTAAAATCTAAAAACAGATAGTGGTTATCGATCTGAACTTCTTGGGTTTTCTCCAGGATCTGCCGTAGTGTGAATATTTGATCGGTTGTGGACTTTTCTGGCCTAAACCCGCACTGATAGGATCCAATCCGTTCGTTGACATATGGTTTAAGGCGTCAGACTGATACCTCTGTAGTTGGCGCAGTTTAGAGGGTCTCCTTTCTTGTATACCGGACAAACGATGCTGAGGTTATATTAATCAGCCATACTTTCTTCCGACCAGATCTTGGAGATGAGTTGGTGTATGCTCTCCACCATGCCATCGCCCGCTGCTTTAAATAACTCGGGCGGTAGGCCGTCCGGTCCAGCGGCCTTGTTCCACTAAGATATTGCTATCCTCACTTCATTTTGGTCGGGTGGACGGAAATCTTGGCTTACATCGTCAAAATTGTTTGGTCGTCTTCGGCGTTTACTAGTCTGCAGAAGTGATTTTTCCATATCTTCAACACCGACTACAAGATTACCTTGCTCATCTCTATAGGTCTCTGTTCGGGTCGTGTTGCCATGGCATGTTCATTTTACCTGTTGGTAAAACTTTCGAACATTATTCCTAGAGTAGCACCTCTCAATTTCCTCAATCGCGTGCTTCTCGTGATCCTTCTTTTTCCTTCTAATAAGCCGGTGTTCTTCTCTCCTCTTTTCCTCGTAAAGCTTACGAGCAGCTCTCGTCCTTCTCTGCAGCGTCGCTTTGTAGGCGAGTTGCTTTGCTGCATGTGCTTCCCGGCGCTCTTCATCGAATCAAGGGTTTCGTTGTGGTGGTCGGGTGAATCCTAGCACATCAGTTGCTGCATCTCTGATGGCCTCTTGGCATCGATACTATTGCTTGGCACTTGAGGCTGGCTGAATTGAACTTATGGATAAGTTGAGGGATACGCGATCGGCAAAGATTCTGGCTGTTTGTTGCGATTGCAGCCGTGCGATGTCAAATCTCGAAAGTAGTTGTCCTTTTTCCGTTTTGCAGAGTCGTCAACAGTATATCCATTTATATTGAACGTTCGAAATTAAATGAATTACCATGTTATATATGTTTGTTTAAATTTAGAAATTACTTAGCTGTGTTTCACAAAACTCATTTATCGTTTTCTCATTACGTATTTATGGATGTATGCATGTTCTACCTTAGTATGTTCAGATTCAACTGTTATTGCCTACTTTTAGCCTCAATGTAAAAAAAATATGCATATATTTATAAAAAAAATTAAATTTCAATTTAATTTATTTGTAGTACAAATAAGAACAATAGTCTTTTATAGTACAAAGGCTTGAAGATAAACATTGGCTAATTTAATTAACACAAAAAAAAACCAGTGATAGATATTTAAAATTTAATATAAGAAAAAAAATGGTAATTACTTTAACTAAAAACGTGAAAATTAAGGATAGATTCATGATAGCAGGGATTAGATTAAAAAGAAGGAGCAGGATCAAAATAGCAAAGAACATAGAATAGAAGAGGAAAAGGAAGGAAGAAATAAGTGAGAAACAGAAGAAAGATTACATACGTGCAAAATGTGCAAAAATTGTTCACTTTTGAATTTATCGGCTCCTACAATTTGATTGATGGACGTAGGTAATGAGTTCCAAAGTCTGGCAGCGTGTACATGAAAGAGGCGTTATGTATTCAAATGCTTAGCAGTAGGCGTTATAAGGTTATATGTTCGTTGTGATTGAATAAATTGCAGTTTTTGGAACAAATACAATGAAGAACGGTTATCGATTATTTTGTGCATGAATACACAGCATCGAATCATCCAAAAATTCTGAAATGAGCAACCAAGGACAAATTTGTGGTAGCTGGATATATGATCATATCGTCCAATTCCGAAAACATACCGCACCACATCATTAAAAACAACAAGTAGTTTATGATGAGATTAGGAATCTAAGTTAGGGTATACGACTATAGCGTAATCAAATATCAGGAAAAGCAAAGACTTCATTAACCTTAGTTCAGTATCCACAGGCGTAAAATAACCAAAGCTTCCTAAAACCAGCATAACTACGTCCCACAATGTAATTCACATGGTCAATAGCAGAAAGGGAACGATTTAATTTGTAACCAAGGTTTATTACAATATCTGAAAACTTCAGTCTAATATTATTTAAGTAAATAGGAGGTATCTTATCAGTATCATATCGTTTTTTGGAAATCAAAATTAACTGATTTTTGTTCGGATTTAATATCAAACCATTATTTTGGGACCATTTTACTATAGGAGACAATTCTGAATTAAACCTAGCTACAAGATGTTCCACCAGTCCAATTGGTCTGGAAAGATAAATCCTTCAAACTATTAAGGTGACAAGAAATCTGCTTGGCGATAATTTTTTCAAAAACGTTTAATAGGCATGGTAAGATACTTATTGGACGAAATTCTGAAGCCGACAAGGAATTGAATTTTTTTTGGCACTGGGACGATTTTTGACTTCTTCCAACTAATGAAGTTCACTCATTTAGGTACTAAATTAAAGAAATTGTCTGATCGTTCAGTAAAAACAATATAATCAAAATACTCACAGATATGTATGTACCTTTCTGCACATCTACTTGACGAATTATTTATGCATTGCTAAATGATGATGAAGAGATGACACTCCGATGGATGTTGTGCACAGCATTCATAGGCGGTCTTGATTGTAATCAGAAATATTGTATGTATTATTATTTCTTTGAAAATAATATGTTGAAAGTGAACGAGCCTCATACGTATAGATCAATATAATGCAAAATAAAAAAAACTTAGCTTAGGACAATCCACATATAAGTTAACGTCAATCATGGTGTAAACAACTAACATCCATGTGCGTGCACAACCTAACACCGACCAGCAACAAGCGCAACAATTATTACCATTCATCTGCAGCGGGCGTAGACATGTTGTCAGTACATTAATTTGAATGTGCAATACCTGAGATCGTGCACCGTGGAAACAATGCCGACGTCAACAGTTATGCTAACAAGTGCACCGTGGGAACAGTGCAGACGTCTTCATTAATGCTGAATAACGGTAGCTTAGGTTTTAAGTATCACAATTATGTTAGTTTAGTTCTTAATTTGAACATTTTTTTTAACTTAATAAACGAATAAGAGTTTAATTGGCGCCCTAGCAGGGACATTGGCGAGTCAGTGCGCGAACAATTGAAAATTTTCATTTAAAATAAAAAAAGACAATAACATATTTCTATGTGCCCTTAGAAAGCATACGTGTTCGTGTAAAAAAGACACAAAAAAATAGTTCCAGCGAAGTTGAGAGCGGGTACCTCAGTCACCGTTCCAGTTAGCAGCTCGAGGACGGACATAAAGGATAAAGCCCCATCAACGGCGGGAAAAATTTCGCCACTGTTGGTTATGAAAATCGTAAAATTTTATTTGTAAGCTTATAAATATTAAGAACTTAAAAATATTAATTGAATTGAAGTATATAAATATAATATAATCGAAGTTATAAATTGAAGTTATTCAAAAACCAAGCATTAAAATAATCAAGAATAGAAATGGTAACGTTAGGTTAGGTTAGGTTAGATGGATTGGCATGAAGGAACAGTTCCCTTCCTACCATACTTAGGTCCTTGTGGACCCGCTGGTATTGTGCCCTTCTTTAAGGTTCATTCCCTCTGCTCGTGGCTACTCAATTTCCTCCAGCCATCCCGATGTCTCCAAAAACCTGCAAAGATTAGAGGGTGAGACAAGAAACTTCCAAGCATTCTACTCCTCAAGTGACAGACGCCCACTGCCCGGGATAGTGAGGGGTGTCCCCGTGGAGCTCTTCATCCGCAGCCTCTAAAAATGTCGTCATTCTAGAGAATAAGTTTCATCATGTGGCCTCTTAGAAAATGATGACCAGTTAAGGCACGAACCAGCTGGGACATCGACGACATCCTCAAGGCGCTCTTAGCAGCTGATTCGTGCAAGTATAGATCCAAGGGTAACAAATTTAGAATCACTTCCAGCGGTTGGTGTCGTTTTCATTGCACCAGTTGTCCCTATGCATGCATGTCTCTGTATTTTCGTCAATAACCTAAGATTGGTTGATTTGTGTGCGGCTTGCCACCAGACTATACTGCCATATGTGAGTATCGGTAGTACAATTGCCGTGTACATCTATAGAATTACTTTGGGTTACGCTCCCCATCTTCTGCCGAAGACGCGGTTACATGCATAAAATGCATTTGCTGCCTTCCTTACTCGTTCATTGACATTCAATCTCCAGTAAAGTTTCCTGTCATGGATAACACCTACATACTTTGCACTCTCCGCCACCTTAAGAGGGATCCCCTCAATAGCTGGTGGTTCGAATTGTGGTATGTTCCTTTTATTTGTGAACAGCACAAGTTCTGCAACGAGTGGTCAAGACCACATTGTTCACTCCACTCCACTAAGTGAACGTAATGAGTTTTCTAACAGTTCGCTCATAGTTGATAAGAATTGTCCTGACTCAAGCAGCAAAACATCGTCTGCGAAAGCAATTACTTTAAACCCGCTGTTTTTTTAGTTTAATGAGTATTTCATTGATGACGAGGACCCATAGTAGTGGAGAGATGACTCGTCCTTGGGGTGTTCCTCTGGATGCTGTAACTCTTAGGTCGGCGTCACTAAGGTTAGCATATACATTCCTTTCGCTAAGTAGATTAATGATCACGTTCGTGATAATACCATCAACGTTGGAATCTTGCAATGTTCTATTTACTGCGCATATTTTAACATTGTTGAATGCTTCTTTAATGTCTAAAAACGCTGCTAGTGTATATTGTTTGTCGTTTAATGATTTCTCTATAGTGCTGACCACTTCATGGAGTGCGGGTTCCACCCCTCTGCCTTTAATGTATGCATGCTGAGATGGAAAAGGATGTAGAAAGTGCACTGTTATCAAGTCTATCACGAATATATATATTTATTAATTTTTCTAGGGTTTTCAGGACGAATGATATTAGACGTATGGGCCTGAAGTCCTTAGCATTGGTGTGGCTAAGTTTTCCTGCCCTGGGAATGAAGACAGCCTTCACTTTGCGCCAGGCTTTTGGAAGCTGGTTTAAGACTTCTTATGAATAGTCTTCTGAGAATCGGTAAAATTATGGCTTTAGATTTCTGTAGCTTAATTGGGAATATCTCGTCACCTCCTGGGGATTTGAAGGGACTGAAGCCATCTATTGAGCAGATCATCTTTCCTTCCGTAAAATATCTTCCGCCCTTCCGGGACTGGCAATACAGCTAATGAGCCGCTATATGGAGCCTGGTTACTACTATTACTTGGAATACATCCCGGAAAATGAGTTTGTAATAAGAGATTGAGAGTTTCCTTGCTGGATGTTGTCCAGTTTCCATTTCTGTTTTTCAAGTATCCAGGAACAGTGGGTTCCTTAGATAAAATTTTCCTGAGTATTGCTAATTCCGTTGTGCTGTCGATATCACTGCAGAAGGTTCACCCGGCTATACGTTTAGTACTGGCTATCGCGCTCTTGAAGCTACGCTGATTAGCCTTGTAAATGTCCCAGTCTAAATGAAGTTTTTGCAGCATGAAAAGAGGTTCTTGCTTTCTTTCTCGATTCAAAAACGCTGTTGGTCCACCAAGGTGGGCACTTTCTGTCCTTAATTTTCCGTAGAGGACATGCTTTTTCGTACGTTTTCTGCAGAATCTTACTGAAGACTTCTGTGGTAGCATCGATTTCTTGTGGTGTCTTCAGTGTCAGCTGCTGCAGTTTATGATTGTTTTTTCCTACCTCTGTAATAAAATTCTTCCAGTTTGCCCTTCTGGGGTTTCGACATTTTTGAGACAAGCTAACGCTCTCATTAATCATGAATTCTATTATTCTGTGATCTGAAAAGGATGTCTCTGGTGAAACCTTCCATTCTCGCACAGGAAACGTCTGTGAATTGGTGTAGAGTGCTATATCCAAAACCTCACGTCTATTACGAATAATGAATGTTGGTTCATTACCGGTGTTAACTTATTCTAAATAAATTCAAAGAGAGACTCACCTCAAACATTTGTGTCGGTGCTTCCCAGTGAGCATTGTGGCCGCAAGTATCAGCGGGCACTTTCCCTGTCGTTCAAATTTAACCACGGTTTGGTCCATGTTACTGTAAGAAAAAAAGGCTAATCCTTATCCTTGAGATATACCCAAATTATATCTTGCAACAATTTACCAAATTTATACACATTTCGATCACGCCAGACCTAAGATCAGGCACGTCTACAAATGCTCCCATAGCGGATACTGACAATGACCCCCCAATCCAACAGAATCAAAACGCCGCGTTCCGGTCAACTACTTCGCGTGACATCGGTTCAACCCCGGCTTTAGATATTTTAGTGTCATCAAAAGTAAATCGTCTCTCTCTCATTCAGAGGACCTTTAATGGTGGTCACGACAATTTCTCTGGTGATATTGCCATGGAGCATAGAAACAGACTCGAGGATATGGGTAAAATCCCCGATGTCGTTAGTTGCCTTCGGACTTTCGATGGCGACCCAGCTGAGTTCAGCAGCTGGAAGAATATCGTTTACCGCATTATACAGATCTATGAACCCATCATAGCTACGCCAAAATACTTCGGTGTATTGAGCGCTGTGCGTAATAAAATAATCGGAAATGCCGATACAGCATCGCAAAACACTCCACTGAATTGGAACATAATTTCAAGGTGTTTTTCAATGCATTATGCTGATAAGCGTGATGTAACAACACTTGAGTACCAAATGTCATCCCTGACTCAAGGAAATAAGAGTATCCCAGATTCTTGCCAAAACATTTGTTTGGCCAAACTTTCATGTATTTTCATAGGTCCTGAGTCCATGAATTTATTGAACCAAACCTATTGAGAAAAAGCCCTCGACACGTTTATTCGTGGTCTGAAGGGTGATCGCCTAGGCTCCTTATCATAAAGGAACTGGTTGGCCTTCCGCAGGCATTACACCTTTGCCTAAAGTTGGATAGCCAAAAGTTTAGATCACATCAAACGTATGGAAAAAATGTTTATAATGGTAATAATGTTAATCATTCTAATCAAGCAGCGGGAAATAGAGCTCCATTCCGCTATAATAATGCATCCTATAATAGGCAAAACAATTCAACCCATCAAGTGCCAAAATCAAGGCCCTAATATTGTCAGGTAGTCCAGGCGAATCAACAAGTGAATCGGGAACCAGTCACACAGGAGTAATCGAACCAAGTGAGAGATGTCCATCAACAAAATTGACAGAGGTACAATTCTTATCAGGGTCAACAACCACGATACCAACAGCAAAACTATGATATTGGGGCAACGAGAACAGAATATGACGAATACGTCGAAAAACAAACACAGCCATCCCACTCTGCTCAAGGTATGCCCCCGGAACTAGAACACTGCAACATAATTTTTTTAGGCTAAACAACTCTTCGATGCCGTACTTTAAGTGCAAGACGAAGAGTGGTGATATGCTTAAGATTTTAATTGACACTGACTCATCAAAAAACTATATTCAGCCATCCCTTGTAAGAGACCCTTATCTAATCACCAATCTTTCTAAGTAACAAAAAAAACAACAGTAAGATGAAGCTGTAGAAGGCTATTCTAGATGAATACAACTGTGAAATGCAATATAACATAGGCAGAAGCAACGTCGTTGCCGATGCACTTTCAAGCCCCAACAGTCACAAGTAAACTCATTAACCCCTACTGTACACAGCGGCGAGAGCTCGTTACATAACCTTATTCCAAGTGTTGACACAACTATAAATTTCTTTAAAAACCAAATACTCCTACACAACGAAATAACCTCTGAACCTGAAGTAACCTGAAGTTCGAAATTGTATTCCCAACGTAATACAAAAGAACCAAGTTACAATAAAAATAACTTTAAAACAATTTTGAAAAAATGCCTCAATCCTTCTGTCAAAAATTCCATAAAAGCCGAAGAACATGTCATGGGCGTGATACAGGAAATTTCCTTACTATGCTTACTTGAGCAACTAAAAAATCAGATGTACACAATCACATGTTAAAGATATTGTAAATGAGCCAGAACAAATACAAAGATCCAAACTCCTAAGCGAACTTATCGGAATGGAAAAGAAAACGCTGTTGAAATTCTCGAAAAATACTATTTTCCGAAAATGAGAAATAAAGTAAAAAGAGTAATGTATGTAGCAGAACAAATATGACCGGCACCTAAATAAGCCCGAAATTCAAGCAACTCCTATTCCACAACATCCAGGACACATCGTCCACCTCGACATCTTTCAAACGGAGGGCAAAATAGTTGAACAAATTTACCAAGTACGCTCAAGCCAAAGTAATTAAATCGAAGGCAACTGAAGAAATTAAACAACCCCTTAAAGATATCCTTTCATATTTTGGCATTCCGGAAACGATAGTCGTAGATAACGAAAAAGCTTGTAGCTCAGCATCTATAACTTTTATGCTGGAAGACGGACTTGGCATAGAAATTTTTAGAACGCCTCCCTACATCAGCTCTGTTAATGGACAGATGGATGGATGGAGCATTTTCATTCAACACTCATAGAAATTATGCGATGTCTTAAGACCATTGGAACGTATCGATCTTTCACGGACCTAGTTCAAAAAGCAGTAATTGAATACAATTACTCTGTTTTATTCGGCAGAAACGTTACTTCTGACCCTGCATTGTTTGAAAATGCACAAGAAAATATAAAAAAAAATTAAGGCTAAAAAAGACTTAGCCCTTAGAAACCATAATAAAAACACACACTATATACATAGATATGTTTTCATCTATATAAACAAAGACTTGGATTGATCTATGACAAGTGATTTTATTTACAAATTTCAAAAGCTTAAATACTATTTTTCTTACACCTAGATCGTGGGAATACAATTGTAGAGTTGGGAAAATTGCTAATTTGCTTAGCAGCGCCAGACGAAATCCGATGCAACGTCTGGGCTGGGGCAGGTGTCTAGGTCATTGTGTGTAATGTGCTTAATTTGAATCGTGCATTTGGGAATGAGTGTATTGGGAAAATCTAATAGGAAGGTCACATTGTGTAGAATTAAGTTTCAACATTCTCCCTGGCGTTGAGATCCTGGAGATCAAATACTATGTTTTTTGGATTAAGAGTCATCTTCTTCTTTCTTCTTTGAAAAAATATGACAATAATCCGCAACAAAATAGCAAAAAACGATATGTATCCAATGGTGTATTGACGTATGTCATGATGAGTTATATAGTTTGGTAAGTTCTGTTGAGTTTCTCGATCTGCAATCTTCTTAATTAATAGGGCTAGGTCCTCATCTCCGTGAATGATGGATTCATTTACTTCAATAGTCTCCTGAAGATTATCTTGAAGTGATTTTCTAAGTGGTATTCCTAAGTGATGACTAAGGTTTAGAGCAGGTAAAAATGAGAAGGATGATTTTGCTGTGTAAAAATTGTCATTGTTGGTTGCTTATTGGCACAATTTTGGGCTAATGTTACTAGTCCTACTCCAAGTTACTTGGTGCTGGTTATATCGGATTCACACACACTGTAGAAATAGTTTCTTTTTGTTGAAAGGCGAATATCCAGTGATTCGGGTTGTGTAATTGAATCCACATCTTTCCTGGACTGGTAGTTTTGATGGTACAGAAGGCTGATAACTGTTTTCTGTGATTGAGCAAACGTATTTCACACTGATTTTCCAGTGAATTTGTGCTATTTGCTTGCAGATATATTTCCGTTCATCGATTTGTAGACATCCTTAGTATTCGACTTATGAAACTGGAAGTAATTGGTCTCAATATGGGGTTATGGCCAGAAACAATGTCGATGGTTGTATGAATACGAAAGAGCCGTTGTGTGGAACAGGTAACGGTATCAGTTTTAACAGCTGGAATACTTGGTTGCCTAACAGTGGTCGTTTGACGAGAAACAGTATTGCGGTCCAGATTGCATGCACCTTTACTCTTTAAAGTTCGTATAACATTGGTAAATTGTGCTCATCGTATCCAGGAAGAGTTAAATTTGGTGGTATATCTTTCCGGATTTTGTTGAGCTCCTTCTACAGTTGTCTTGGTTATAAAAGGAGTGAACTTATTCTTCCTTGGTGAGTATCCGTAACTGCCTCGAGAAGCGCTAGTTGAGTCCGTTGAAATCTGTCTATTAACTTATTGTTAGACAAATAAATTGTAACTGAGCTAAGTACTTCTGCTTTTATTAGTGTTTGGTTGAGTGTATCGACAACGTGGTGCGTTTGAGTCAATTGTTGTTTCACAATAATGAACTGGGTACTTATTGCAGTCATAGACTTGTTGAGAACATTTGCTGTAAATTCGATAATCGATGTTTGCTTTTTGCTCAATTCCAGCAGGTGTTTCTCGTTTTGGTTTGCCTTTTCGATGTTAACTTCAATGAAATGTGCATAATCGTGATCCAGAATACCGAACAACTTATTTGCGGTCGTGCCGATAACATCATAATTCCTGTAGCTGTTGTTCTATTTGCATGATAATTGGGTTACAAATGACAGTTGGGTTTTGTTGCAAAGTTTCACATTTTTGTTTTAATCTACTGACGCCGTCTTTGAGTCCCTGATACTCATGCCAATAGTTGGACATGTTGATATAAACGAAGTGATTAAATTAGCTTCACCTAGATCTTCGAAGTATATCTCATGGTTTTCACCGAACGTTTTAACTTCTACAGCACCTTGTGGTGCTGTTTATCCTGAAGCTGTTCCAATTATTAATGAAGCCATTAAAACTGTTTTGAGTGGTTTTATTTTTGCCTGTTGATTTGTAGAATATTCTGAATGTTTTCGTTTAAAAGTTGAATTATCAGCTCTGGTGTTTATTGGAAAGAATCTGCCTTTGAGAGGATGATTTACGACCGATTACTTGCTCTTGATATTACTGTAGGATTAGTAAGGGACTCCTTTGGCGGCTTTTGCTGTATTTCTGAAGGCAGTGGACAGATTTTAGCAATTGATCTTCATTATATGTCTTGATATCGACTAACCAGATTCCAGCGTGCTAAGGGGGTTATGGAGGATGTCTTGTAATCTCGATCGATAATAGTTGTTAGTGGTGCACCAATTAAAAATGTCCTGTTGTGAGAACCTCTAGATCATTTGGATCCGAAGACATGGGAGTCAATGGTCTTGAATTGAGAACAGCTTCTATTTGCGCAAGACCAGTGGTGAGTTCTTCTTGTGTTAAAGCTGCACCAGAGAATACCGGTTTTATGTGGTTTTTAGCCGACTTGACCACGGCTTCCCACAAACCTCCGAAATGGTGTGATCTTGGAGAAATCGGTGTCCACTCAATACTTTTTCCGGCGCAGTGGTTTCTAATAGCTGCTGTTCCTTCATTCGTAAAGATTTTTGAGTAAACTTCGTTTAATTATTTTAGCTGGACAGACTTGTCGCACCACAAATCTTTTTAGTGCTCCAATAAATGTGTCGTGAGATCTGTTACTAATTCCAGATGCAACGCCTTGGTAGAAAAGCACATGAATACGGACACATATGCTTTTGTTGTTTGTTTACCACGTATTTTACAATGTATATAGACTGGGGCAAGAAAATCGACTCCTACATTTTGAAATGGTCTTGACGGTTGAACTCTTTCGGGGGGTAAATTACCTATTAGTTGCTCGATGGCCTTTGGTTTTGCTCGAAAACAGCGTATGCAGTTGTGTATGATGGTTTGAGCCAGTTGTTTCTCTCTCAAAATCCAGTAATATTGTCTTGATGCAGCGAGTAATGCTTGTGGTCCTGCATGTAGATTATCGTAATGCAATTGTGTCAGTAATAATCTGGTGAAAACATGAAAGCTTGGTAGAATAACTTGATGTTTGGCATCATATGGGAGACCTGAAGCTCCCAATCGCCCTCCTACTCTAATGATGATTTTGTCATCTAGGAATGGTGACAATGAGCTCAGGCGGCTTTTTCCTGATTTCTTGAGCGCCTTCATCTCTTTTGAAAATGCTATTTCATGTATATGTTTAATTATATCAGTTTTGGCTGCTTTTAGTTCTTGTATTGAGAGAACGTTGTCCAAAAGCCTGTAACTTCTCGCTCTTTTGAGGTTACTTATGTCATATTTTCTGTAGTGTTGAGAAGGAATTTTGATGGTTGATGTGCTCAAGAAAGTGGATTCCTTTTCGCTGCTGCTAAGACTCCTTTATTTTTCTTAATTTCGGGCACCTCTTCTTCTTTTACCAGTGGTTTACTTGATTTCAATTGGTAAATTTCTTTCACAAATTTTACCAATTTGGTCATTAGCTTAGCGTATGGGTATGGTCTGTTGTTGGATTGGTGCTACACGAAATTTTGAGCATACCTATTGTACATTAACATCTCCTCGATTATTTGTAGACTTCAGATAGACCACAGCTCTATATGCCCGCTGAAAAGCATCGGAAAAAGCATGAACCTCCGCACAAGTAGAATCTGCTAACATTATGTGCCGTGGTATCTTTAGGTTGTTGAGTTGGAGCAGGCTCTTCCTAAAGGCAGTCCACTTAGTGTGCATAGAGATTGGTAATGCAGCGTCCCAATAGAATTTTGAGATCCATAACTCTTGTATGAATACTTCGGCGAGTATAACTACTGGACCCATAATTCCTATTGTGGTTTCTGTCCATTTAGTTTTGATGAGGAATTGATCCGATGAAGGCACCCATGTTATACCCAGAGTTGTAACTGATCCTTCCTTTTGATTGGGTAGCACATTTTCCGCATCACAGTCTGCCTTGGGTATATCCGCAAGGAGTGCTGGTATATTCGAACACCATTTTCGCAGATGAAATTGTCCTTCTGCTAGCAAACCTGTAAGCTTCTTCTTTATGCGCAGAGCTTCTTTTAGGTCGTTGTTATCATCCCGTTAAGATATCATCCACATAGATATCTTGTTGAATAATGGTCGCTGCCAGGGTATTCCCGCCATCTGCTGTTTCGACCAAATCTTGAAAACATCTTATCGCTAGATAATGTGCAGATTTGGTTCCGTAGGTAACGGTGTTTAGCTGATAAACTTTCATTGGTTGATTCGCAGTATCTCTCCAAATGATATGCTGGAACTGTTTGCTGTCAATATTTGGCGATATATCTTGGAGATGTCGGTCGTAAATACATACGTATGGACTCTGAAGCGTAGAAGAATGGAGAGTAGGTCATTCTGCAATGCTGGGTTAGTGTGCAAAATATCGTTGAGTGATATATTCGTTGATGTCTTTGAGGATCGATCGAATACCACCCGTAACTTTGTGGTACTGCTTTTTGGCCTCAGGACGCAATGGTGGGAGAAAGAAATTAGGAGTTTTTATTGATTTTCCATCAACTTCCTTCATTTGACATAATTCGATATATTCCGTCATGAACTCAGAATACTGTTGACGAATTAGGGACAGTTTACTCAATCCCTTCTCCAAGCTGAGAAATCTTCGAGTAGCTATTTCCCTCAATTCCCCAAGACTGCTTGGGCTATGTTTGAATGGCAGCTTCACAATATAACGACCAGAATTTGTTCTTTTTGTTGATGTTGTAAAAATTTTCCTCACACTGCCGATCACCTTTTGACAATTGCTTTTGTTTAAATGCAGATGTTAGTGGAGCTTCCTCCAAGTTTCAAAACCGTTCCACCAGATTGCCCAATGATGGAGTGTCGATTTTGATGCCGCAAAATAACGTTGATGGTACTTCAATTGTAGTCCTTCCTATGGCTTCCCATCCAACTAATGTGTTCTGCACCTGTCCTATCGACAGTAGCTCGGGATAAAGTTCTGCTCCGATTAGAATATTAACTTTTTGAGGTTGGTTAAATGTTTGATCGGCTAGTTTGATATTCTTTGGTAGCCGCCATTGACTACTATCGACGTATTGGCTGGGTTGCCTGGATGTGATCGTTTTCAGCACATAAACGTTTAAATTTGTACTGTAGCCAGGAACAAGTGACAGAAGGCACAGACTCACAGTCTTACTGACCTGGATAGGGTAATCTCCCATTCCAGAAATTTGCAATGATTCATGTTTAGAAACCAACCCAAGTTGATTTGCTAGTTTCTCGGTGATGAAACCCATTTGCGATCTCGAATCCAGCAATGCCTTTGCCTTGGTAGGACTGTTATTCCGTGAAAGAACATTGATCACAGCTGTTTCCAAGAAAACATATTTCGATTCCATATCGTCTGAATTAGTTCTTTAGAGGCTAGTTATATTCTCGATTGTTGGGATTTGAGCGTTCATTTGTATCTCTTGAACCTCTGGTGTTTGGATGTGGATCAGTGTGTGGTGAAATATCTCTCACTTGCTGCAATGTCCCGTAGTACAACAAGCAACCTTCATTTGCTTGAGTCTTTCCACTGGTGTGAGTTGCAGAAATTTGGGACATTTGAAAATGGATAATACTGTTCATCGCAAATGGCACATCTACTACCCGCCTCTTCGCTGCAAGAGATACTCGCCCAATCGTTTGGTAGGTAGGGTAGGTTGGTGGATGCCCCTGTGACCTCAATCAATTAGACCAGCAGTTAAATCCATTGTGTCCATCTGGGTACCTTTCCTCGAACTTGAAAACACATGGAAATATATAAGAAGACACCCGGTGGTATGTGCACAAAGTGACGCTCTCTTGAAAACAACCCGATTTGTATACAAATCTGAGTAGGTCTTATAGCTCGGCTTTGCCCACATCCTCCAGCGGTAATATTCGCGAAGAATGGAGACTGGTTGATAACATTTTGGGAAAGAATAGAAATCGTGTCGTAATTGATAGTGTTGAAGTTGATGGAATTACTGATTCTGATATAAACAGCATCTGCAATAAATTTAACGACTATTTCGCTGAAGTTTCTGAAAAATTAAAACCAGTTGTTGAAACATATGTAAAATGTGATTGCTCCATTTCTTCAAGTTTACCGGTCGAAGATATACTACCTAAGAGTTTCGTTTTTGAGCCGATAACTTCGAGAGAAATGTACAGAGTTATCCTAACTTTAAAAAATAAAAACTCTTGCACAAGTGATGGTGTTTCAAGTGTGCTTCTGAAGCATATTGCCTTGTATGTTGCTGATGTACTGAGTGTCTTATTTAATCGTAGTGTTGAAAGAGGTTGTTTTCCAGAACATTTGAAATGTGCTGAAGTTGTACCTCTTTTTAAAAAGGGTAACAGAAAAAATGTTTCGGATTATAGGCCTATTTCACTTCTTTCCACCTTTTCTAAGATATTTGAAAAACTGATTAAAGTTCGTATTTTGTCGTTCCTCGACAAGTCTAATTTCTTTTGTAGCAACCAGTTCGGGTTTAGAGCAGAAATGTCAACAGAGGATGCTATATTGAGAGTTTGTAGTCAACTGTATGGTGGTCTTAACTGCAATAAATCTACCATGTGTCTATTTATAGACATGACAAAAGCATTTGATATGGTCGACCATGATTTCTTAATAAATATATTTTATAATGCTGGTTTTCGAGGAAACTTTTTTAAATGGCTGCAATCGTTTTTAAAGTATAGAAAACAGAGAGTTAATGTATATGGCGTCTTGAGTGAGTCTCGATTTTTGAAAAATGGTGTTCCTCAGGGTTCTGTACTTGTTCCTTTGTTTTTCCTAATATACATAAACTCCCTTTTCAAACTCAAATTAAATGGTATCTCAACTGCATTTGCGGATGATATAGCCTTTACCTATGAGTTCAATACTGAATTTGAATGTGTCACAAAGATCGAGGAAGATCTCGAAATATTAAGGTTGTGGTTTACTGCACACAAATTGATCATCAGTGAGAAAACAAAGTTGATGTCTTTCATGACAACTGGTAATAATCTATATGATTATAACCTCTGGTTTCACGCATGTGACTGTAAACTGTTTTCTTTTCCTGTTCATAAGTGTGGTTGAAGTAACTTTTCAACTAATATGCAATGCTCCAAAAATTGTTTCAAGATTGAGTCAGTACAACATTTTAAGTACTTAGGCGTTACAATTGATATGAATCTAAATTGGAAAGCTCATATCCAAGCGATTAAATCGTATATGATTTTGGTCACACGTAAAATGTTTCTATTAAAGCCGTTTTGCTCCAAGAAAGTAGTATACACTATTTACCATGGTCTTGCGCACTCAAAGTTACAATACGGCATCACTAGCTGGGGTGGTTCGTATGCTAATACCTTTAAGCCTTTATTAATAGCCCAGAAACATATAGTTAGAATTATACTTAACAAAAATCGATTTGCTGAGAGTTGGCCTTTATTTAAAACGTTGCAAATTCTACCAATCAGACATTTATATGTTTTTAAAGTCTTAAGAAAGTTCTTTAAACAAAGTGGTAATATACCGAGCAGAAATTCCCAAATGTATAACCTACGTATAAATAATTTGGGCTTAGTCATTGCACCATTTGCACACAGAACACTTTTTTCTCGATTTTATACGTATACAGCTGCAAATTTTTTTTAATAAATTACCCCTTTCTATTAGAGAAATACCTTGTTTTTCCGCTTATATCAGAAAAGTAAAAGACTGGTTGTTCACTTTAAACTATGATTGCATTGAAACACTTTTTTAGATTATCATTATTTAATTTTTTGTTTTTTTTTTTACCTCATCAGCACATAAATTATAAATTTTGTAAATTCTTAAGTGTATATTATCTCTGAATTGTTACGTTTTATATATTTTTGCTTTATTCTATAAATGTGCAAAGATTTCTTGCCTTTGAGTTTTACATAATTATTTATATTTAACCAATGCACTGATTGTCACCCCACATCTGTTATCATTTGCATTTTTAATTCATTGATGTATCATTCACCACTAACCTTGTAGTTAAAGAATGATTACTATTATTCTATTTCATTCTTTCATAAATATTGTTACTAGTTTAAGTATGAAATGAATAAAATCAACTATCTATCTATCTATCTATAATCCCATTCTTCCTTTCCATATGTCTGAAATTTCCCAAATTTATTACCACCTAAACCAACTTATCCCCAAGAGCAAGACAAAAATATCATTGGACTTTTTAGTCAGTGTCTGGAAATTTATTGCAGGCAGTCCTGATCGAGGAGACTTAGACATTATAAACGAACGAATTAATAACCTACTCTCCAATAATAATAATCAGGTTGTAATAAATAAAATGTTAATTAATAAAATAAATCAAATGACAAACATAACGAATGCCATAAGTAAAAATTAGAAACTAGTGAATAATTTCAAGACGAATTTTTGTTAAAAATTAAATTTACATAAATTGCAAATTGTAAAAGAAGAAGTTTTAAATGTTGATTACGCATTACACTGCGCCAAGGTCAATATACTTTCATGGAAATAGATACAATAGAAAAATTTTAAGTAAAGAAAACATGCCGTAACTAAATGTCATAAAGGCATTAGAATTTGCGGAGGTAATAATTGCCTCAAATAATTCCTTAATATCATACATACTTAGTTTATCTACAACCAATGTCGTGTCCTGTAGGACAGCAATACTCAAAGCTGCCAAAAAAGGCAAAATTAGAAATAAAATAAATTATGATTATAGTTTAGAATGTTAGGACAAAATTTATGGAATTAAGACTCTATGTAACATGTATTATAAGCTACCTGTTTGTTCAAGTGGTAATTTAGTAGATATTAGTATTTAAAATTTACTAAGAAACCGCAAGCCCAACTGTTAAACAACCAACATATTCCATCATTTGCAGAAGTAGCACCATTCTGTTCTGTTCCTAAATCAATTCATATGACCTGTCGCAATAAGTAAAGACATTATAGAACTTAAAGGAACTTTCATTCACTTCCACAATGCATCAATAAAGATTCAAGACCAAGTCTTTACATCAACCGAGATGACTTCGTTCTGACCTTTACCAGCCGCTGATCAAAGAAGCACCGAAGAGTTACTATCACTCCAGATGATAAAGGAACTCTACGTTATCAATACTCGACATATAAAGCTCCTCGAAACAAGAAATAAAGCCAACGCAATAGCAATCTCGAGCATATCAATTTTGCTAATTATACTTACGATATTTGGTATTCTGAAGCTAAGGAGAGGAACTAAGGAGCAAAGGAAGCGCCAGTGACCGACTCAATTGAAGCGAGGGTAAATGATTCAAGGCCAACTGAAGTCCAGCTTCCTGTAGAAGCAACACCACGCATAAGTCAAATACTACTCTTTTAATCGAAATATTGGCAAACGGTGGCAATTGCAATTGAGAATGAAGGAGTTAACGTCAATCATGCTGTAAACAACTAACATCAATATGCACGCGGAACCTATCACCGACCAGCAATACGCGCAACAATTATTACCATTCATCTGTAGCGGGCATAGACATGTCTTCAGCACATTAATTTGAATGTGCAAAACCTGAGATCGTACCTCGTATGCTAACAAGTGCACCGTGGGAACAGTGTCGACGTCATCATTAATGCTGAACAACGGTAGCTTTGGTTTAAACTATAACAGTTATGATAGTTTAGTTTTTAAGTAACCACAGAAGCGGAAGGAATAAATACTAAACGTGTTTTTTTTCTCGTTCTCGTAAATCATGGAAGTAGAAACTCCCAAGTGTTCTGTTTCTCAAGTGACAGAGCCTCGGGTAGTGACAGAGGAAGTGAGGTGTGTCCTCATGGACCTCTTCGTCTCCGCAACCTCTAGAAATATCGTCGTCCTTGAGATTTAGTTTCATCATGTGATTTTTTAAGAAGTTATGACCCGTTAGAGCCCCTACCAGCTTAGACAGTGATGGCCTGTCGAACTGTAGAAGTTTGAATGTTAGTGCTTTCCACCTGTTATTGGTTTTCATACGTATCTTGTTTTCCACTCGTTCTCTGAGATTACATAGTGGAGGCTTGATCGACGGTAGTGCTCTATCTTTATCCATTACGGACCCCTTTCTCGCCAGTTCATCAGCTATCTCATTGCCGGCTTTGTCACTATGTCCAAGGACACAGCAGAGATTCGTGGAGTGCTGCGAGCAAAGAAGCTTAAGCTCTTCACGACAGCGGTGAACTCGCTTCGATTTAATTTCTATAGCAGAAATTGCTCTTATAGCCGCCTGGCTGTCAATGAAAATGGTAATATCATTACGTGGTATTGCCAGCAATGACACCATTCGGTCCGCTTCCGTGATTGCCAGAATCTCTGCTTGGAAGACCCTACTGCTATCAGGAAGCTGATGGAGCAGTGTATATTCAATTCCTCACAGAATATACCAGCACCGGTTCCACATTCCATCTTTGATCCATCTGTATAGATGGATACCGATTTCCGAGAATTGCCTCCAAACCTGCCGTAGGTGTGGTTCTCATTGCGCTGGTTGTTCCTATACATGCTAGTCTTTGTATCTTTGTCATTGCCTTGAGATTGGTCGCCTTGCCGGCGGCTTGCCACCAGACTACGCTGCCGTATGTGAGTATTGGCCGCACGATCGCCGTATACATTCACAAGATTATTTTGGGGTTTGGTCCCCACCTCCTGCCAAAGATGCGGTTACATGCGTAGAAAGCGTTAGCTGCTTTTTTCACTCTTTCATTGACTTTCGGCTTCCAATTAAGTTTCCTGTCTAGGATCATACCCAGGTATTTCGCCCTGTCCGTCGCCTTTAGAGGTATTCCTTCAAGTGTTGGTGGCTGGAATTGTGGTATTATTCTTTTGTTTGTAAAAAGGACAAGCTCAGTTTTTTGGGGGTTGACGCCAAGCCCGCATTGCTTTGTCCATGTACTAAGTGTTCTTAGTGAATTCCCTAGGAGGTCACTTATGGTTTGTAGGAATTTTCCTTTTGCAAGCAAAACTACATCATCTGCGTATGCAGTTACATTGACCCCCATATTCTTAAATCTGATTAATATTTCATTAATGACAAGTACCCAGAGTACTGGGGAGACGACCCCTCCCTGCGTAGTGCCTCTTGCAGCAGTTACTCTAAGTTCAGTGTCACCTATTTTCGCGTTGATGTTCCTTTCACTAAGTAGATTTATAATCACATTAGTAAGAGATTGATCAACATTTGGATTCTGTAGTGCTCTCTTGTCTGCGCATGTTTTGACATTATTGAAGGCACCTTCAATATCCAAGAACGCCGCCAGTGTATATTCTTTATCTTTTAATGACGTCTCTATAGTGTTAACGACCTCATGCAGTGCGGTTTCCACCCTTTTGGCTTTGATATAAGCATGTTGAGCAGAGGAAATCGCACTATAATCTAATCGACTGCGTATAAAGACGTTTATCAGTTTTTCAAAAGTTTTAAGAATAAATGATGTCAGACTTATCGGCCAGAAGTCCTTGGCGGTAGTGTGGTTGGATTTCCCCGCCTTCGGAATGAAGACGACCCTAACCTCTCGCCAGGTTTTCGGAATGGAGCCGCATTCCAGACTCCGAATGAAAAGTCTTTTTAAGATCAGTGTAATAATGGTCTTAGCTCTTTGGAGCATGTTGGAAAAATACCGTCGCATCCAGGGGATTTGAACGGAGAGAATGTATCAATTGCCCAGTTTAACTAAATAAACTAAATATAGTTTAATTTATATCACAGCATGCAAACATATTTCCAAATACGATTATCTCCTTAGGTGCGCCAATGTACTGCACACTTGCTGACTTTCCGGATCGCTGGTTTCGGCTACAGGCTGGTTGATGCTCGTTGAAGGGTGACGATATTGTCAAATGGTAACGCATTCGCATAAATTTTTTTTATTTTTGGCGACTGAATTTCTGGCCACTGGTAGACACTATGGCAGCCAGATATTGATGGTGCCTGATGTTGTTGTTAGGGTTTTAAGCAGCATTGCGTGGTTCACTGAAAGAGAGTGTTGCGGGATTTTGTTGACGTTTTGTCAATTGTTGGTCAGGCCGCTTGCAGATGTTCCCTTCGGATAATGATATCGGTTGAATTGTTGGGAAATATGCGTATGGATTTTCTTGGCAGGCTCCTAGATGTACCAAAAATTAATATTTGGTGTTTTCCATAGTCAAGCTCAGGCAAATTATTCGTCAAATGTCTAGTTTCCGTTTAGTGTTTAACGAACGCTTATCGTTGATAGCTGTCAGGATTCCGTCTGCTTTCCATTCACCCAACAACACCCTGTTATCGTACGATGATAACTACTTTAATTATGCAATGCATACTATAGAAATGCATGTGTCGGCATTTTACTAAAACAAAATTTATTACAAAGGAAGTCCCCGACAAACGAGCGGTATTATTTTCGACGAATATACATATTCAAAGAAATCTGTGGAAAGGAATTTATTACTAAGACCTGTTTTATTTATTAAGTAAAAATGTTTTAAAGTAAAAAGACTTAAACTAAGATCTACATTTAATTGACTAACGGCATTTTCGTTAGACTATTTTTCTGAACGCTGTAAGACTAATATGTCATCAGCGCGGGCAGTTCTGCAACCATTCTAAATAGAAACCAAAAAACAGCTGTTAATAGGGGATTTGTTGGAGAAGTGCTGCGAAGTATTGAATTAACGTAGTTCAAGTTAATAGAAATGTTCATGAAAAAAAATTGTTATATAGTAAATATGAAGTTGTTGCAAATAAATGCGAATATTTTTCGTGTTTATATTATAAGACATATAGTTCTCTATATTTTGCTGTATTATTGCAGAAATATAATTAATTTAGAAATGTTTGGGTGTAAAATATTTATAGTCAATATTTTTGGATTAATTTTTTATATATGTATATTAAATTCTTTGGTTGTTTTAACATGTTTTATTGAACACATGAAAGTTTAATGTGTCTCCATATTCGAGGCGTTTATATGACAGCGAGCGAGTGAATTGACAAACTGCGAAGAAATAAATTTTAATGCATTTTTAAACACAAAATTTTATCTTTATTATTCGAATTGGAATAGCGTCGAATTGGAATAGCGAATAGCACTAAATTAATGAAATAATATGTTAAATTATTGAAATGGTGTAGCGGCAATATACATATTTATAAAAACACATATATATATATATATATACAAAATATCATATACATACAAATATTATAATTTGCACAATGCCTAATAGTTATATGTACATGTAAACAACAACATTTTTCTTTAAAGACATATTTAACTACATAATATAATTCACACTTAGTGTAAACATGTAAATTGAATTACGTAATATAATTCACACCAACTTACAACATGTAAAAAACCCTAACACAACATGTAATGAAGGAATAAAATATCGAATCGTGTACAGGCGGTGTTATTTTTTTTTATTTCTTTTCCTTAATTATACCCTATCCTAAGGGTATATTAATTTTGACACATAGTTTGTAACACCCCTTAATATTCGTCGTAGACCCATAAAAGTATATATATTTATGATCAGGACCAAATCCTAAGACTATTTAGCAATGTCCGTCCGTCCGTCCGTCCGTACGCAATTTTTAGGCCTTTAAATTCAAGCTAGAAAGCTGAAATTTGGACCACATACTCCCTAGGGCTCCGGAATGGTTAAGTGTAAAACTTTTTTGAATACGCCCACAATTTAGATAAAACCGTTTTAAAGCTAAAGTTAGAGAGATAGAGTGTTACAACCTTCACAAGATATGTAGGCACTGCCCTCCTTTATAAGTTTGTCATATAAAGTTTTTTGCCACGCCTACTTTTTGTGGGCGTTTTTGACTAAAATGCTGTTTTCTGTGAAAATTTTCACAGAAAGCGAAAATAACTGTTTAACAAAATATTTAGCTAATATTTTTTCCAACATATCGCCCATACAAAGTTTTTGGCCACGCCCACTTTTTGGGCGCGTTTTTTTTTTAATTAATAGAACTAAATAAAATGCTATCCATCATCTTCTTAATGCTTTTTTCTTTGGGGCATATAGGGATATGGATAGGGTATCGCACTGTTCGCCCCCAGCGGACTGTAGCCTTTCCTTATGTTTTTTGCTAAATTTGACGCTTCGACCAAGACTTGGCCTTGCGTACAAATTCCAAGCATCGGGAAGTACCAGCTGAGACAGAGACGTTTCGACCAAGACTTGGCCTTACGTGCCTCTGCACGCTTCAACGCGGTAACAACCCATTTTCTTTATAAAAAGGATGACCATTTTCTTTATGAAAAGGATTTTTTGCCACGCCTACTTTTTGTGGGCGTTTTTGACTAAAATGCTGTTTTCTGTGAAAATTTTCACAGAAAGCGAAAATAACTGTTTAACAAAATATTTAGCTAATATTTTTTCCAACATATCGCCCATACAAAGTTTTTGGCCACGCCCACTTTTTGGGCGCGTTTTTTTTTTAATTAATAGAACTAAATAAAATGCTATCCATCATCTTCTTAATGCTTTTTTCTTTGGGGCATATAGGGATATGGATAGGGTATCGCACTGTTCGCCCCCAGCGGACTGTAGCCTTTCCTTATGTTTTTTGCTAAATTTGACGCTTCGACCAAGACTTGGCCTTGCGTACAAATTCCAAGCATCGGGAAGTACCAGCTGAGACAGAGACGTTTCGACCAAGACTTGGCCTTACGTGCCTCTGCACGCTTCAACGCGGTAACAACCCATTTTCTTTATAAAAAGGATGACCCTTTTTACAGTGGCGCCCAACTAAGTGGCCCGAGTGCCCATCGGTATTTTGTCGGCCAAACCACGCAAGTCCGTGGAAACGGCAACTCGTAAAGTTCGACGTGAAGCGCTTATTGGTTGTTTCAGGTGGAAATCATAAGCGGCTCAGCAGGTACCTACAGCAATTAATCAGCTATAGGAGGGACAGCTTGTGTGAGTGCACCGAAAGATTCCATGGAGAATTTGATGGGAAAATTTTAGAAAATTTTCTGGACAACGTCCAAATTTTTAAAAGGGTGCGCGGAATAAAGGATGAAGATGCCTTAATAGAGCTACCTCTACTGCTGAAACATGAAGCAGCGGTGTGCGGTCAGAGGCGGATACATGGACGCACGCCGTGGCTATGTTGAAAGAGCAGTTTGCTCCACAACGACCAGCACACATAATATATGAACTCGTATTTGAAAGGAAGCAGAAAATAAATGAACCAGCGGACCAGTTTATTACCGCGAAAAGAGCACTACTCTCTGAGCTTCCTGATCCAGCTGTGCCAGAAGTACACCGCATCGAGATGGTCTACAGCATGCTCCACGACAATCTTAAAAAGGCAATCAAGAGAAGCGGATTTACCACCTTTAGCAAACTTATTTCGCTGGCTAGAGACTACGAAAGATTGCACCAAGCAACAAAAAAGGATCCACCAAAGTGTAGTGACTGCCATCATATTGGCCATGTTAAAGAAGACTGCCGCAAATGGGCCAAGTTGCAACAACAAAAGCAACAGCGGCAACCGCAGCCGCAGCTGCAGACATTAACAACGACAGTTAATAGAAACCCGCCAAGCCAGCCTATATGTTTTGGATGTGGTAAGATCGGTTTCATTCGTAGGAATTGCCCTAATTGTAGCGAAAATACCGGTCAAGGCGGAGGTTCCTTTAACGCTTTAGATATTAAAGCGTATTGAAATATACCAACGGTTCTAATGCGAATTAATAATAAAGAGCATGTAGCTTACCTGGATACAGCAGCTAGAACAAGCGTAGCCAGTAGGAGGCTTTATCGGCAGCTAGAGGCGGAAAAGCACCCCTTCAAGGAGAGGAAGGTGCAAGTAGTGTTGGCAGACGGTGTATCGAGAGAAAAAAACATTCTGTTGGCTTCTACTGAAGTGGAAATGGGACATCGAAAATTGGAGCTGGACATTAGCATTCTACCAGAGGCAAGTGAGGACATAACTCTTATCGGAGTCGACTATCTGGAAAGATATGGGATAGTTATCAACCCCGCCCAGAGTATGTGGTTCTTTTCAGACCAGCCTGCAGTGTGTTTTCCTTACTACAGGTACTCAGCAAAAGTTGAGACCCCGGTACCCACACCTCAGTTCTTTTGCGAATATTTTGTCCCAATTTCACCAATCCAGGACCCACCGATATGCGATGTTCTCAATATGTCGATTGATGAGGAGAAAGTAGTTCCACCAAAACGTCCACTACCAAAACAAGCAACGTATTCACCACAGAAGCTATGTAGCATTTTTAAAGGATCTTTGCCGCTTCACGTTGTAAGTCCAGCTCGGCGCCGAGGTAACGCAACGATTCGGAATGTTTTCCTAAACAACGATGAAGACGATAACCTCGACGACAAAATGTTCGGCCCACCCTTTAGAGTGGATATTAACATGACGGATATAAAGGGTTTTAAAAAAGAAGAGAAAGCAACAATCGATAGTCTGGTTAAGAAATATTCAAAGACATTTGAATGGGAAGACGAAATAGCTGTTCGCTATTGTGGTTCACAATATTCAAACTGGATCTCATCTACCAATTGCCTCACCCCCATACCGGTTATCACCTTCAAGAAAGGATCAATTAAAAGAAGAGATCGGAAAGATGTTGCGGCTTAAAGTTATAGAGCCATGCGAATCACCATGGGCCTCGCCAGTTGTGATGGTACCCAAGAAAGATGGTAGCATCCGAGTTTGCGTCGACTTTAGACAGCTCAATGTCATTACCACACCGGACAGGTATCCATTGCCAAGGATAGACGATCTCCTACATACTGTTTAGCCTACCGCATACATGTCTACTATTGATCTGCAGGCAGGTTACTGGCGGATTGAAGTAAATCCAGCTGACAAGGACAAAACAGGGTTCATCACACTATTCGGAACGTTCCGGTTTAACAGGATGCCATTTGGTCTACGGAATGCTCCGGCAACATTCCAGCGTCTGATGGATCAATTTCGTTCCAGTTTAGGCGATGTATGGACGACATAATTGTCTGCAATTGTTTGGGCCCACAACAAGTTTCGATGTTATATCGAGGGAGCGGAAGTTACTCTTCTAACAGACCATCAGCCCTTAAGATGGCTCATGACGCTGGAATCCCCAACCGGTCGTTTGACTAGATGGGCTCTACAACTGCAGCCCTACAATATCAATATAAAATATATATCGGGAAGAACAAATACTGTGGCAGATACTCTATCACGACCAGTGACAAGTATATGTGAACTATGTCACTCGGAAATAAAGTTACCAACCCGTCGTAGTAACGATATTCGGGAAGAACAATTGAAGGACGAGAAAGGCTATCATTGAAGCGCTCGAAAGTACAGAAGGTACCGAAGGTGAATCATATGCCAGCAAGGGCTACATCATAACTCATGGGGTCCTTTATAAATATGATACCGAGTCAGAAGATGCTGCCCTGGTAGTTCCTGAACAAGAGATTGAATCAATACTAAAAGCATTCCACGACTCACCTACTGCTGGACACTACGGAATCGACAAGACTCTTATGAGAATATCTCCTCGTTTCTACTGGGATAAGATGTACTCTCGAGTGGAGAAATATGTTAAGGATTGTGATACTTGCAAGCGGTATAAGCCCAGTAACTTACAACCCATCTGACTCTTCAGGACCAGCAATCAGAGATTCGAAGCACTCTCAATTGATCTGTTCGGACCATTACCTGCTAGCAATGATAACAGGTGGATATTTGTTGTGGAAGACACCACCAGCCATTGGGTAGAATTATTCGCTCTCACAGAGGCCACCGCTGAAAGATGTGCGAGTTTATTACTGCATGAAGTTTTTCTACGATACGGTATACCAAGGCGGGTGATTAGTGATAATGGTCCCCAGTTCATATCTTCAATTATGCAGTACCTGACATCGCGACTTGGAATAGACCAAACCACCCACAACCTAACATGGTTGAAAGAAAGAACCGGGATCTGAAGACGCAACTAGCAATTCTCGTTGGAAATCAGCACGATACTTGGTCCCAGTATCTGTCTTCGATTCGTTTCGCCATGAACACGGCTGTGTGCTCATCAACTGGACAAACCGCTGCCTACCTAACATTTGGAAGAGAGCTACGAGTACCAGCTCATATCACCCATGATCTGAGCCTTAACCTGGATGATGCTAACTTCAACTCCGCGATAACGCCCACCCTCCAGCAACTCCCAAAATTTTTGGAAGAGGTGGCCAATTTTGAGAAGAACGTCACCAGCAAACGACTGGACTACGCTAATAAACAACGTAACAAGGCTCCCCACTACGATGTAGGCGATGCAGTTCTCGTTACTACCCATATGCTTAGTAACGCAGGTAAGGGTCTAACTTCCAAATTTGTTCCCAGGCGAGATGGTCCTTATATCATCACCCGGCAACTTGGTGAGACGATTTACCAAATCGCTAGTACGGACTGCCCAGATGTACCATTGGGAACGTACCATATTTCTGCACTCACGCCGTTTCGCACCAAGAACACGACAGCTGCAAAGAAGCCAATACGACCTTTGAAAAGGAGAGGAAGACCTGCAATCCAACGATAAACTGGACAATCATCGAGACGACTTCATGTCCAGAGGGGGAGACTGTAGCGGCAATATACATATTTATAAAAACACATATATATATATATATACAAAATATTATATACATACAAATATTATAATTTGCACAATGCCTAATAGTTATATGTACGTGTAAATAACAACAACAACTATTTTCTTTAAAGACAAATTTTACTACATAATATAATTCACACTTAGTGTAAACATGTAAATTGAATTACGTAATATAATTCACACCAACTTACAACATGTAAAAAACCCTAACACAACATGTAATGAAGGACTCGAAAATATCGAATCGAACATGTGTACAGGCGGTGTTATTTTTTTTTATTTCTTTTTCGGTTCTTTTCCTTAATTTTTGCTAAATTTGACGCTTCGACCAAGACTTGGCCTTGCGTACAAATTCCAAGCATCGGGAAGTATCAGCTGAGACAGAGACGTTTCGACCAAGACTTGGCCTTACGTTCCTCTGCACGCTTCAACGCGGTAACAACCCATTTTTTTATAAAAAGGACGACCCTTTTACAATGGTCAGTTAACTGATCACGCGTTACTAATAAATTTCATTCATTGAGCATTTATTTCTTTTACCTACAATTTTAATAATACTACAGAATATTTTATTAATTCACTGCTCAAAAATGTATGGCACCTTCCGTTTATTATTTAATATAATTATTTCACTCGATATTCCAAAAATCAACCAACAAAATTATTTTATTATTACTGACAATTTTAAACTGCTAAACAAAACAACAATAAACAAAATATGATACTTCTTATTTTATTTTAAACTTGTGTAACTGCAAAAATGTTTACGAAACTGCTAAAAATGTGTACCCAAAAATTGTATTTGTTAGGTAAAACTAAAATAATACAATAATTTTATTCTATTGCAAATTCACCATAAATCGTCGCTTATTATTTTAGATGTTAGTAGACACATCCCAGTTTGACTTTTAAATTGTCAACATAAGATTTTTTCTAAAATGGATTCTTTGGCGCAGAACTGCTATTGTGTGCGTGAGCTGGCTCAATTTGATTTGCATATAAAAACTTATGCAGACACAGTACTATGCCTTTTTGAAGCAAATAAAAAACGATGTTCGAGAGAGCCAAAAATCCCCTCAGTCGCCTATCTGTATAATTACTCATCTGCGGTATTATCATATTAAAATTTTTCCATCAACATGCATTTTTTCTCCTCGGATTTGTATATTTGATCTCAAGTTTTCTGATTCAATAGCTTTTTTTGGTGCTATTAAACGCCTTCACCTTTCCCTTGCCGCGGCCGTATAGTCCGTGTGCAATGATATACCAGTGCCGTTTAGCTTAGTTGCTGCTCTTAGAATGCGTCCCAAATCTTCTTTATCACCAACTCTCAATGTTTGAATTTTTTGAGTGTAAAACCTCACTGGACACTGAATTTTGTTTTTAAGTAAATCCAAACATATTTTTTTTTGCGTTTTCCGAAGCAGGTATTCTAGTGGTGGCCATTAATAATGGTTTCATTGGGCGATTACCCAAGAATAATTTATTCGTTTTATTTATAATACATATAGCGCAATGTTATTTAGTCCATCATAATATTTCAGAAGTTGAAATCAACGAAAGACAGGAAAAAAAGAGCAATATAAGACCATATACTAAATAAATATCTGCTACCATTTACTTCTGAGCTTATACTTGAAAACCTCAAATCTTCAATTCAATTAACTTTAATAAACAACTAATAAAAGTACAATTTGAAAAACTTTGCTCAGTTCAACGACGCTGTATGAGAAAGGTCGCATGTACCATTCTTCATCTCAATGCTTTTAATTATAGTAAAAAATGCACCAAAACCTTAAAAAATGCAACAACAGGCATATAATTTTGGTGCAGATTTGCATGCGCAATTTTTTAATATATATATATTTAAGACATAAATTACAAATTTTAAATTTTAATGCTTATATAGAAAATATTAATAAATGAAGTGCTCACATTGTACTTGTCTACCTTTACTATTAAACGTCAGCGAGTAAACCCGCAGAATCAAATCCCACTGTTAAGCTTAGGTGTTGAGGTACGCGTGCCCAGAGCTGCATGGTTAGTAAGTGGTTAAAGAGAACTTGGCCGCGAACGGTCCCCTCCGATGCCAAGGCAAGGTCGTTGTACAAGTGACTTATCCCGGTAAGTCGGCTCTGCCGGGATGGACAACCCCCCCCCCCCGGACATACTCGTTGGTCCCAAAAATGGACTTCAAAAACACAAAACAAGAAAAAAAAATCAGAAAAAAAGAAAATGGAGAAGATGTAAGGAAGACTGCCGTGTCCTGGCACGTCTTCGGAAGGGGATCGGTTGGCCTCCAGCCAGGAGACAATAGCGGAAGCCTCTGGCCGCATAGGTATAGGGCTCATCACCACGGACGATCAACCAACTACGTCCAAAGGGTCGGAAGCTATGGCCACCAACCATAGCGACTCAAAAACCACAACATCATCAAATGCGGCCAAAAATACCATCCAAGAGATAGGTATAAAGAAGCCCAAAAACAATAAATCCCCTGGCACCTATTCGAGGGCTAGGTACAAGATGGCCCTGCACGTCCTTGACAAGATTGCCAAGAATGAAGGGGCTGGTACAGCACACGAAAAGGACCAGGCGGATAGGGTAAGGTAGCCGGCAGTGGCTCAGGTTAGCGATGCCTGGGAGGGCTTAGGTTTAAGCTTATCCCTGCCAAGGAAATCCCCACGAGACCAATTGCCCGCATTTGGTTGCCTATCATGAAGATAGAGCCCTATAATCTCATCAAATGCCTTCGGTTACAGAATCCCAAAATCCCTATGGACGATTCGGCAGTCATCAAGGTGGAAGAACCGCAAAAAACAGCCTCTCTTTCCTTCTCAATGAATAGTGCGTGGGTGCACTTGATGGGGCAGACCACAATCTCAGATTTGGCATACGGTTTGCCAAACTGAAGATCTTCCGATCAACTGGACGTAGACGACGTTGTCTCAACCAAAAAGCTGTTGGAGGACCTGGCGATCGAAAAAACGTCAAATTAAGATGCTGAAGATCATTCAGACCAATCTCCAGCACTCAAAGTGTGCTTCGGAGAATCTTCTGGTCTTCCTTAGGGGGAAGGATATTGACGTCAGCATATTGACGTCAGCATTATGCAGAAGCCGTGGGTGAGGAAAATGACCATAGCCGGACTCTTAGATAACAACACGCAAAACTTCTGTGGTTGGGAAGAAGTGTTAGATATAACTTTCAAAACAAACAACAATAGTTTCAAAGTGGAAGAGAGAAATTGGAGAGTCTTAAATCCTTTTCGGATCACGGGTTCTTGTGATTCTTTTCAATGTAAATATCAAGGTTGATATTCTTATTCCCCACAGAAATGTAAATATCAAGGTTGATATTCCTATTCCCCACAGAAACCAAAAAAGAATTGACTGGAAGAAATTCGGTCAAATCCTTAACTCCAACAGATGACAGATAACAGATGAGGAATTAACCAGATAGTCAACTCTGCAATCCCCTATCACTTTCAACCCGCAAAAAATATTTAATAACGGCCGCAAAATCCTCTCTCAATTTTCCCATCTGTGAATACGTGTGAGCCAGACGCATGAAGTCAGATCTAATTTACTAGATTACCCGCCACAAATAATTGTGGGGAGTTTTGCAACATATCCAAACCGCAACAACAAAACAGCTGGTCACGGCGGATGTGTTGGGAAATAGGAAATGCTGCGAAGTGTTGAGTTTATGTGATTCAACTTTTATAGCTATTTGAATGTAAATGTTTATTGAGAAACAAAATATTAGTTACCCAATAAAGTTGTTACAATTTAATTGGAATATTTTTTGCGGTTATAAGAAATAGTTCTCTATTTTTTATCTGCCTTAAAATAAAAATTCATGGGTTGTTATACTTTTTCCATTTTGGTAAATAAAATGAAATAAAATGTATATTTTATATTTATTGCATAAAAATTACCAAATTAGTAATGTTATTGAGCGGTTTTTGATGTCGTCTGTGCTGGATGTTGGAAGTTGCACGTGCAGGTTTGGAGTGTCGGCACTTGGTAACACGGAAGTAACATCTACCACCATTTACATTAAAATCTTTAGAGCCTTTTTTTTTTAAAAAAGTTGTTTAAATAAATTTGGTATGTGATCAAATGTTTCCATTCTTTTTAGGTGATTTAAAAATGCATCTCATTTTGCGAGAAAGTTTCGTATGATGCAATCGTGCACTTTATTTTTCACAAATTATATACTTAAGTATTTGACATTATGTCGTTAACACCTGCAGGTATATGTATACCGAAACTAAGACTCCGTAGTAAGACTTTGTCTTTTGGATTGAGCAGTTTTTCCACATCGGCAAAGAACTGCAGTGCATATGAACGCAGGCCCTTTGCAGGTTTGTATTGCGAATGTGAATTTCCACAACTCGAAATAAGCAATCAAATGAAATTGAGAAATTACGACTTATGGATTAATACATAGATACATATTGAATATGTATATACACTTCCGGGTAAAGCCGACTTTTATTCTAAGGTCTATTTCTCTATTTTGTAAACCAGAAAATTCAGAAAGTTCAGTTTGCAAACACTTTTATTTTCCTTCCTTCAATCGATATATTCTTGATGGCTAGGTAAAACACGATGTTGATACTGAAATACGTTTTTGATTTTCTTTAGAATGAATGAGAAACAAACACCTCAGGAAAAATGCAGGAAAAAGTAGCGGACGAAGTTATAATTAAATTAAAAACCTAATTGCCCGAAATACATCATATAAAATGTTTCAAGGTAAGGTTGGTAGGTAGGTGAAGTGGCTGATTTCATGGCAACCTTGAAAAACGCAAGTAGCGCTACAGCGCCGTTTTAATGCCGCCACTCATGGTGACCTTATGGGAGGGGGTATTTTTGTGTGTACTCTATTCCAACCGGTGGAGTTGAGAAAGGCTATGATATCATTTAGACCCAAGTCTGAGATATCTGAAGAGCCAGTTCTGGCCAGCTCGTCTGCTCTCTCGTTCCCCTCTATGTTCCTATGCCCTCGAACCCAGATGAGAGAGATCTTAAAAAGACGACCCGCCCTGGAAAGTATTTCCCCAAATTCCTCTACGAGCTTAGACGTATTCCTGGTTGAGGTGAGGGCCGTAACTGCGGCCTGACTGTCGATGAAAATTGATATGTTTTGATTTTTTGTATTACTGCATAGAAGCATCCTACACGCTTCCCTAATCGCAAGGACCTCCGCCTGAAAGACGCTATACGGGTTCTATATGTGTACGTTATATGTGTAGTTCGTCGGAGAAGACGCTGATCTTACCCAGCGCACTTTCCATGATTTCGCGTATCACCTTATCACATCCAGGAACATCCCTGATACAAGTACGACCACGTCATCCGCGTATGCAACTAATTTAATGCCGTCGCTGTATAAGTTTGACAGGATTTTATTAAGAACCATAGTCCACAACAAATGCGATATAACCCCGCCTTGAGGTGTGCCCCTGCTGAACGATTTGGTTATGATGCTGTTGCCTAGTTTGGCCTGAAAAATTCTTGTTCTGAGCATGGAGACTATCCATTTGCCAATGAACTCCTCTACACCTGTCTCAATGAGAGATGTATGGATAGGTTTAGTGTGGACGTTATTGAAAGCACCTTCTATGCCTAGAAAGGTGGCTAGCGTGTATTGGTTGTATTTTATGGATCTCTCAATAGTGCGCACTACTTCGTGCATTGCCGTCTCGGAGGACCTACCTACGAAAGATGACAAGCTAATCGGTCTAAAGTCCTTCGCAGACTCGTGTCCGATCTTGCCTACCTTGGGTAAAAATACCCCTCTTACATGTCTCCACGTCTGGGGGACATGGTTAAGCAGGATGCAGTTACTGTACATGACTTGAAGCTAGAGTATTACTATGCTTTGATATTTTTGCAACATAACGGGCAGGATACCGTTCGGCCAGTAGACTTGTACGGGGAAAAGCTGTTAATAGCCCAGAAAATATTATCCTCGCTAATTACAGCTTCAACCTCATCCTGTACATTTTGCGACCCGTGCCGAGTAGTTGGACTACCACAGTAATTTTTGCATCCGGGGAAGTTGGCGTTGAGAAGGAGCTCTAACGATTCTTCAACAAATTCAGTCCAAGTACCATTAAATTTCTAAATGAAAGATGGACTGGAGTGTGATTTGGATGGCATATTGCTGAGTCTAGCAGAGTTATAATGTGTTTCGATAGATTGACAGTAATCCGACCAAGCCTGAGTCTTGGCTGCTCTTTTCGATTTTTTATAGAACTTTAGGCAGTCTTTATACGGCTGCCAATACTTGTGCTGGTAGTAGATGTTGAAGATCGCTCTTTTCATCTTCCTAAGGATGGTAAGGTCTTCGTTCCACCATGGCGGGAAGGTTTTTTGCTATAACTAACTGGACATGACATTCTAAAAGCTACTCCCATATTTCCCGGCACAGATGAGGAATTAACCAGATAGTCAACTCGAGAGCGAATCTCTCACCTTGCCTACAAGCTAAGTCGAACTGATAAGCCCCACATAATTTGCACCGGCAAATCACATGGGAATCACGCAGACTAGAATCGAATTATATTTAAATTATAATTATAATTATTTGGGGGTGTAAAACAAACATGCACAATATTCGGTGAATAAGGATTTATAAAAACATACTTACCACACAACTTTTAACGTGACTTATGAATAATAAGTAATTTTCGGATGGTTATATTGAAGCATTTAAGTGTTTTTATGCTACGTTTCCACCATAAAATAAACCAAGATTAAGCACAAAAATGTATTACCTAGATTTATTTTTAATCTTGTGTTTAGCAGATTAAAATTTATATGATCTTGAGATTTAAAGTGGCAGATTAACCTTAATCTCGGTTTAGTGCTCAGTGGAAACTTTGCACTTTGCGTTTAAAACGCTTTTTAATATAACGTGATCCAATGCAGTACTTTCCTACCTTCTGTTCTCCTTCTTCTGTCTATCACTTACTATAAATTTTAAAATAGAGCATATTAACTTATATAAAAAATTTCCAAAACCGCTTAAGAAAAGAAACAGCTAAGAAAAATGATTGACTAAGCGTACGAATTTTGTAACACAAAATAATTTCAAAAGGAATAAAAATACTTCTTTTCCATTTTTTTTATCGATGCACGGAACCCGATTATGTACATATATTCATTAAACTTTCATATGTTGAATAAAAACAATCAAATAATAAATAAATAATAAAACCATCACAGAATTTAATATATATATATATACAAAAACCATTGCAAATTATTTACTACAAATATTTTACACCCAAACATTACTAATTTGGTAATTTTTATGCAATAAATATAAAATATACTTTTTCCATTTTGGTAAATAAAATGAAATAAAATGTATATTTTATATTTATTGCATAAAAATTACCAAATTAGTAATGTTTGGGTGTAAAATATTTGTAGTAAATAATTTGCAATGGTTTTTGTATATATATATATATTAAATTCTGTGATGGTTTTATTATTTATTTATTATTTGATTGTTTTTATTCAACATATGAAAGTTTAATGAATATATGTACATAATCGGGTTCCGTGCATCGATAAAAAAAATGGAAAAGAAGTATTTTTATTCCTTTTGAAATTATTTTGTGTTACAAAATTCGTACGCTTAGTCAATCATTTTTCTTAGCTGTTTCTTTTCTTAAGCGGTTTTGGAAATTTTTTATATAAGTTAATATGCTCTATTTTAAAATTTATAGTAAGTGATAGACAGAAGAAGGAGAACAGAAGGTAGGAAAGTACTGCATTGGATCACGTTATATTAAAAAGCGTTTTAAACGCAAAGTGCAAAGTTTCCACTGAGCACTAAACCGAGATTAAGGTTAATCTGCCACTTTAAATCTCAAGATCATATAAATTTTAATCTGCTAAACACAAGATTAAAAATAAATCTAGGTAATACATTTTTGTGCTTAATCTTGGTTTATTTTATGGTGGAAACGTAGCATAAAAACACTTAAATGCTTCAATATAACCATCCGAAAATTACTTATTATTCATAAGTCACGTTAAAAGTTGTGTGGTAAGTATGTTTTTATAAATCCTTATTCACCGAATATTGTGCATGTTTGTTTTACACCCCCAAATAATTATAATTATAATTTAAATATAATTCGATTCTAGTCTGCGTGATTCCCATGTGATTTGCCGGTGCAAATTATGTGGGGCTTATCAGTTCGACTTAGCTTGTAGGCAAGGTGAGAGATTCGCTCTCGAGTTGACTATCTGGTTAATTCCTCATCTGTGCCGGGAAATATGGGAGTAGCTTTTAGAATGTCATGTCCAGTTAGTTATAGCAAAAAACCTTCCCGCCATGGTGGAACGAAGACCTTACCATCCTTAGGAAGATGAAAAGAGCGATCTTCAACATCTACTACCAGCACAAGTATTGGCAGCCGTATAAAGACTGCCTAAAGTTCTATAAAAAATCGAAAAGAGCAGCCAAGACTCAGGCTTGGTCGGATTACTGTCAATCTATCGAAACACATTATAACTCTGCTAGACTCAGCAATATGCCATCCAAATCACACTCCAGTCCATCTTTCATTTAGAAATTTAATGGTACTTGGACTGAATTTGTTGAAGAATCGTTAGAGCTCCTTCTCAACGCCAACTTCCCCGGATGCAAAAATTACTGTGGTAGTCCAACTACTCGGCACGGGTCGCAAAATGTACAGGATGAGGTTGAAGCTGTAATTAGCGAGGATAATATTTTCTGGGCTATTAACAGCTTTTCCCCGTACAAGTCTACTGGCCGAACGGTATCCTGCCCGTTATGTTGCAAAAATATCAAAGCATAGTAATACTCTAGCTTCAAGTCATGTACAGTAACTGCATCCTGCTTAACCATGTCCCCCAGACGTGGGGACATGTAAGAGGGGTATTTTTACCCAAGGTAGGCAAGATCGGACACGAGTCTGCGAAGGACTTTAGACCGATTAGCTTGTCATCTTTCGTAGGTAGGTCCTCCGAGACGGCAATGCACGAAGTAGTGCGCACTATTGAGAGATCCATAAAATACAACCAATACACGCTAGCCACCTTTCTAGGCATAGAAGGTGCTTTCAATAACGTCCACACTAAACCTATCCATACATCTCTCATTGAGACAGGTGTAGAGGAGTTCATTGGCAAATGGATAGTCTCCATGCTCAGAACAAGAATTTTTCAGGCCAAACTAGGCAACAGCATCATAACCAAATCGTTCAGCAGGGGCACACCTCAAGGCGGGGTTATATCGCATTTGTTGTGGACTATGGTTCTTAATAAAATCCTGTCAAACTTATACAGCGACGGCATTAAATTAGTTGCATACGCGGATGACGTGGTCGTACTTGTATCAGGGATGTTCCTGGATGTGATAAGGTGATACGCGAAATCATGGAAAGTGCGCTGGGTAAGATCAGCGTCTTCTCCGACGAACTACACATATAACGTACACATATAGAACCCGTATAGCGTCTTTCAGGCGGAGGTCCTTGCGATTAGGGAAGCGTGTAGGATGCTTCTATGCAGTAATACAAAAAATCAAAACATATCAATTTTCATCGACAGTCAGGCCGCAGTTACGGCCCTCACCTCAACCAGGAATACGTCTAAGCTCGTAGAGGAATTTGGGGAAATACTTTCCAGGGCGGGTCGTCTTTTTAAGATCTCTCTCATCTGGGTTCGAGGGCATAGGAACATAGAGGGGAACGAGAGAGCAGACGAGCTGGCCAGAACTGGCTCTTCAGATATCTCAGACTTGGGTCTAAATGATATCATAGCCTTTCTCAACTCCACCGGTTGGAATAGAGTACACACAAAAATACCCCCTCCCATAAGGTCACCATGAGTGGCGGCATTAAAACGGCGCTGTAGCGCTACTTGCGTTTTTCAAGGTTGCCATGAAATCAGCCACTTCACCTACCTACCAACCTTACCTTGAAACATTTTATATGATGTATTTCGGGCAATTAGGTTTTTAATTTAATTATAACTTCGTCCGCTACTTTTTCCTGCATTTTTCCTGAGGTGTTTGTTTCTCATTCATTCTAAAGAAAATCAAAAACGTATTTCAGTATCAACATCGTGTTTTACCTAGCCATCAAGAATATATCGATTGAAGGAAGGAAAATAAAAGTGTTTGCAAACTGAACTTTCTGAATTTTCTGGTTTACAAAATAGAGAAATAGACCTTAGAATAAAAGTCGGCTTTACCCGGAAGTGTATATACATATTCAATATGTATCTATGTATTAATCCATAAGTCGTAATTTCTCAATTTCATTTGATTGCTTATTTCGAGTTGTGGAAATTCACATTCGCAATACAAACCTGCAAAGGGCCTGCGTTCATATGCACTGCAGTTCTTTGCCGATGTGGAAAAACTGCTCAATCCAAAAGACAAAGTCTTACTACGGAGTCTTAGTTTCGGTATACATATACCTGCAGGTGTTAACGACATAATGTCAAATACTTAAGTATATAATTTGTGAAAAATAAAGTGCACGATTGCATCATACGAAACTTTCTCGCAAAATGAGATGCATTTTTAAATCACCTAAAAAGAATGGAAACATTTGATCACATACCAAATTTATTTAAACAACTTTTTTAAAAAAAAAAGGCTCTAAAGATTTTAATGTAAATGGTGGTAGATGTTACTTCCGTGTTACCAAGTGCCGACACTCCAAACCTGCACGTGCAACTTCCAACATCCAGCACAGACGACATCAAAAACCGCTCAATAGCCACATTCCTGTACGTACGACAATGTGTAATGCATGAGTACCTGTGGGAACACATCGCCGCCGTAAGGTTTACAATAGTATTTAAACTGTAGATTTTTAGAAAATGTGGTTCAGTTTCATAGGAGGCAGATTTGCTGCCAGTTGAAGAAATAAAGTTTTTTTTAAGGAATGAATACTTAATTTGTTTAATTGGCACCCGATCAGGGACCCAAATAGTATCGCTTGAAGTGAAAGTTTGTTGGTAAAATCGCGGAGTAGTCACGAAGCAGTAAGTCGACCTTAAGCAGTTCGCCGCGAAGTGAACGAAATATTTTTCGCTAAGTAATCACGTAGCAGTAAGTCAGCCGCAAGTAGCTGGCCGCGAAGTGAACAAAATATTTATTCGCGAACAATCACGCGCCTAAGTCGGTCCCAAGTAGTCCGCCGTGTTGTGATAAGAACAAAAAGTAAAAAACTGCTAGTGGTACTTTCCTGGGTCTTTCCAAGAGCGACATCATCTGAAAGATTCAAGGACCGTAAGGGTGTTGAGGGAGATACTGGAGTAGCCAAACAAGGCAAAAAGGATTATATCGAACCAACCGTCATGGGATGTTCGCCACAACTATAGTTTTGTTAGCTCAGAATAAGAAATTGTGAAAGTTAGTTTATTAATGTCGTAATTACTATTATTATTTAATATCCGTTTAATAACGTAAACGCAACAAAAAATATTTAATAGATAATTTACTACTTTAAGAGTGTTCTATATTAATTTATACTATTCCAACTAAATTAAAAATTATATAGCAAACGGAAATTGATTTTAAAGCTATTTTATATAAAACACATCAAATACTAAATGTGAAAAATTAACATTAACTATGCCAGATCTTCGTTGAGGCACCAACACAAATCCCACCGGGAATCAGGCAACTGACCTGGATCCACCCCGTCCTCCGACTAAGGATCCTCAATAGCTAGAGCTTCCCCGGCCACTGTATCGGAATCAGAACAGTTCATACCAGTCACTTACATCCCACACGGATGCCACTCAGGAGGTTGGTTCCAGTACCGCGCTAGACGCAGTAATTCAATATCGTGAGTAATACCGTGAACCAGGTTCTCGAAGCTAGGGGTTTAATATGTTCAATTGTTCAGAACATATTAAATCCCAATAGTGACAATTTCGCTGGTGTCGACCAGCATCGAGATCAACTCGATAACATGGACAAAATTTCGGATATAGTCCGTTGTCCAAGGCAACTTTATGGTGACCCAGGAGAATTTAGCTCTTGGAAAAAGAGCGTCGAGCCTGTTCTTGACATTTACGAGCCTCTGAAGGGACTAGGGCATTACGGACTCCTAAACGTAATACGAAATAAAATTGTAGAAAGTGCGGACGTAGCTCTCGAATCGTACAAAACTCCGCTGGAATGGAAATTGATTTCTAGATGCCTAGCTGTGCACTACGCCGACAAGAGGGACTTAAGTATATTAGAGTACCAGGTGGCTTCTCTTGTGCAGGGCAACAAAACTATCCAAGAATTTTATCATTTTCAAGCATTTGGGGCTGTATATCGGCAATAACGCCACGAATGTTGACTTACAAGTCCCCTAACGTTTCTGGTTTTTTGGCGTAGGCGAGCGACTTCACATATCCCCAAAGGAAATAATCCAATGGTGTCAAATCACACGATCTTGGTGGCAAATTGGCAGGTCCATTCCGCGAAATTATGCGCTCATCGAATGTTTCCTTCAATGAAACGATTGTGACGTGCGCTATTTGGCATGAAGCGCCGTCTTGTTGGAACCACATCTCATCCACATTCATGCCATCCAATTCGGGAACAAAATATTCAGTTATCATGGCTCTATACCGGTCTCCTTTAACGGTAACTGACTCTCCAGCATCATTTCGGAAGAAGTATGGCCCAATGACTCCACCAGCCCATAGAGGACACCAAATAGTCAGTTTTTGTGGATGTAATGGCGTTTCACGGGTCTCATGTGGATGCTCTTCACTCCAAATGCGGCAATTTTGCTTATTGACGTAGCCATTCAACCCAAAGTGCGCCTCATTGCTGAACAAAATTTTGCGATATCGATATCAATCTCATTTTCGGCCCATACATCATTGTTGTTCATTTGTCCACCTGTTCGTGATGAAATGGCAAACCAAACTGAACATATATGACATTAGAATTGCCAGATTTGACCACAAAATGTCAGTTTTATCTCTATTCGAAAAACCAATCCCTAAAAAAAGCTAGTTTTGCTATGAGAAAGCCCCAATATCTATCTCCTCCAACCCATCACCAGAAACAAATGCCTGCTATGCAATACACAGATACTTGGAAATCCAAATAATTTCCTAGCTATCAATCAGAATATCAACAAACCGAATACCAACAATTCATAGATTCCATGGACACAAGATATGAACAACCACAAGAACAACACGAAGACCGCATAAGCAACGATACACAACAAACTATTGATTTTACAGATATCAATTTTTTGGGCTAACGTCTTCTTCGTTGTCTTAAAAAATCTATAGATGAAGGTTCGAATAGAAAATAAATCCAACCATTCATAGCTAAAAACCTAGTGATGAATATTTTTATGCCAACTCAATTGGTGGTAGCATTACAATCACACATTACGTAGAAACAAACCTCCTCAATATTAAAGATTTGAAAATAAAGTTTTTCCTTCTCCCCACACTAAAATCCTTTCACGCTATTCTAGGAAACGATAGTCATAGCGAACTATCGGCTGTCATTTACTTCGGAGAAAATTACATGACAATACTAGGTGACACAAAAATCCGAATCAAACAGCTACAGTCTCAAGCAATAAATTTATTAGAGAATGAGAATGAGAATGAGAGAATCATTAGAGCTATTAGTTAACAATTTTCCCAATTTATTTTCCGAGCTAGATGAAAGGCTTACGTTCACAACCCGAGTAATAGGCGAAATGAGAACTAACACTGACGAAGCAGTTTATACAAAATTTTATCCATACCCTATGTCCCTTGAGGATGAGGTTGAACGCCATATTTCCAAATTACTTGAGGATGGAATCATCCGACCGTCCAAATGGCCGTATAATTCCCCGGTTTGGATCGTTCCTAAGAAACCTGACTCCGCGGGTAATAAACAATACAGGCTAGTCATCGATTATAGGAAATTAAATTCAATTACCCTTGCGGACCGTTACCCAATACCTGCTATCAATGAAGTCAATTCGAAGCAAATCGAACACCTAAAAACAATATTCCAAACACTTCATGAAGCCAATATGAAAATTCAATTGGACAAGTGTAATTTTTTTAAGCAAGAGGTAGAATTTCATGGTTTTATTATTTCTAGTAATGGAATAAAACCAAATCCCTCTAAAGTAGAAGCGATTCAACATTTTCCTCACCCCAGAACTTTGAAGGATCTTCGGCCATTTCTTGGTCTGTCAGGGTATTACCGCAGATTTGTCGAAGATTATGCAAAGCTCGCTGAACCTCTGACATCCCTTTTAAGAGGGAGAGACGGACGAGTGTCGTCTAAAAACAAATCTAAGAAAGACATTTTTTAAGCCCAGAAGCCTTAGAGTCATTTAACAAACTGACGTTTGCTTTCATACCCAAATTTGAATAAATATTTTGAGCTAACCACCGATGTCGAACTTCGCTATTGGCGCTGTCTTATCACAAGATAGGAAACCAATAACATTTATCTCAAGAACGTTGAGCACTACAGAAGAACATTATGCAGCAAATGAGAAAGATATGCTGGCGATCACATGGGTTCTTGATCTCTTACCGAAAATATCTGTACGGGTCAGCTCACGTAAAAATCTTCACAGATCATCAACCTCTTACAGTAATATTAAGATGAAACGATGGAAAGCCATACTCGAAGAATACAATTACCAACTACATTACAAGCCCGGTAAAAGCAATGTGGCAGCGGACGCTCTATCACATCCGCCTCGAGACTCATAACTCAATGCCCTCACCACCACTCAGCACAGTAGTGAAAGCTCATCTCACGATCTCATTCTTAGTGCCGATCAACGCGTTTAAGAACCAAATTTTCTTCAGATTGGTGCAAACTCTACTCATAATTCCAAAATCATCTTTCTAATTTTCCACCGCTATCTAATAATCGAACCAGTATAAATTAAATGAACTTCTAAAAAAATATCTAAATCCGTCAGTCATAAATTGCATTAAAGCTGAAGAATCCATAATGGGCATGATTCAACATATTTATCCCTTAAACTTTAGTAACTATCGCGTCCGATTTACTCAAATGCAAGTTGAGGATATTATAGACGTAGGAAGACAAGAAAACATAATAATTGAAACTCACAGACGCGCACATAGAATTGAAAAGGAAAATAAAGCTCAAATTCTAAAAAATTCTACTTCCCAGGAATGTCAAGCAAAATAAAGAAAATCATACAAAACTGTAACATTTGTAAGGAAAATAAGTACGACAGACCCCCGAACAAACCTGAACTCCAACCAACAGAAATCGCCGAACACCCAGTCCACATAGACATCTTTTCTACAGCTGGGAAATTAGTTCTCACTGACAAATTTTCGAAATACGCCCGATAAATGACGTTAAGCTCCCACTTAGGGAAAAACTATACTCCTTCGGACTTCCCAAATCAATAGTTATAGACAATGAAAGTCCTTTAATTCCTCTGTAATCAACTTCATAATAGAGGTCGAATTGGGAGCAAAGGCTTTTACGACGCCTCCCTATACTAGCTCTGTGAACGGCCAAGTGGAACGGTTTCACTCCACTCTTATTGAAATACTACGATACGATACTCAAATATCGTTCGCAAAACTCTTGATTAAATCTGTACATGAGTATAATTCATCCATTCACTTTGTCATGGGACAAAAACCCATTGAAACCTTCTTTGGGAACAGGGTTAGTAGCAGAACTCGTGCAAAATAGGACCAGAAACATTAAACGAATAAAACGCAAACAGTAACGCAAACGTAAACACCGTCAACCCCTAAAATTACTCCCCAGGGGATATTATCCATGTTAGGAAAAAAAGAGTGGGTAAAAAACTCTCAAGTGAATATAAAAACGAAAAAGTCAAGGAAAACAGGCCCACTACCCTTTTGACAGATACTGGTCGGATAGTGCATAAAAGTCACATACGAAATTAAGACAGGAAACCGTTCCTAAACTAAATTCCCATTCTTCTTTCTTTTTTTCCTTCTGGGCTGTACGCCGTAGGCCTCATGGGCGAGATCCAAATACTGGATTACTCCTAGAGCCAGCAAGTTGCCATCGAAATGGGATCTGCCAAAATCCAAACGGGAAGTTTAAAACTGGTTCATATAATAGAACTGGAACCCTGTCAAAACGTGATGTATCCGATAACCACCCTTCACACCCTTTCCTGCTTCACGAAATAAATCAAATAAATAACCTTCTCAGTAGATTAAAGCCAATAAAAATTATAAGAAAGTGAGCACTTAACTTTTTAGGAAGTGCGTGGCAGGAAATCCAGACCGCGATGATTTTCGCATAGTTAGAAATAAGATTAATAATGTACTTTCAAACAATATTTTACAAGTATTTATTAATGGAGACGTAATTAGGAATATTAATCAATTGAACTAAAGAAATTAACTCAGCAAAAGACCTTTTGGGAAATAAAAATATTACGTTCGGAAACATTCAGGAAGCATTAGACTTCTCTGAGATCAAAGTAGCCACAGACATTATATTGTAATACATTATATATTGTAAGCTTACCTAGGACATTCGTAGAATCATGTAAGAACATTTTAATAAAACCAATTAAGGAGAACAATTTTATAAATAAAATAAAATTTTTTATAATGTACGCGCACTAAAGGGACTTTGGATACCCTTATAATGAAGTGACACAGTGCGGGCATTAGGGAAATGAAGGATAAGAGAAAGGGAGAAACCGATGCACGTTGGTTTTAAATGTTTGTAAATTATAATGCAAAGGAAAAACAGAGCGCGGTAGAGCATTCCATATTCGTATTGTACGGTTGAGAAAGGAATCTTTATATTTCACAGTACGTCCGAAAACAGGCTTAAGGGTAAACTGATATGCATTCCTCGCAAGGCGAGTATTGCGGTTGAATTGCTGTAGGGGTGAAATGCAACTGGCTATTTCATTTGAGCACTTGTGGTGGAAATACCGATAAAACAATGATAGGCGGGAGACATTACGACGATGACTAAGAGAGTCAAGTGATTTCGCGATGTCTCGATCGCCAATAAGTTTTACCGCACGTTTTTGGATCCTGTCAAGTAGCTCCAAATATGTTATTGTTATTTTAAAATGTCCTAATTCAATATATGGTGTCAAATTAGAAAGAATCTTTTTGGATGCTTTCAGGTGAACAAGAGTAATGTAATTTCTTTACAATGACCTTTAACGGCCTGGATTGCTTTTTCTCATAAGAGTTCCACTGCACCTTTTTTTCATTTTATATTTTTCTTAAATTTCATCTATTTTTATGTCACTATTATTGACCAGCAATGTGCTTACTTTTAATTTATTTTCCTCCAGCAATATGACTAAGTCCTCATATTTATTTATTAGAATTGGAGGGGTCTTAACTTTTTTATTTAAAGTACATTCCGTAAGTGAGGAGCTTCGTTTTGGAGGCAATCATTTTGGGGATGAACTCATTTAGGTTCTTATTTGTATTCCCCACTTGACCACGTCCTTCTGTTTCTTGTCTTAGTTCTTCTTTATCTGTTGAGAACTCGACGACAGATTGGACATGTCATTTTGGCTGTTGACTTGTTCTTTCAACAATTGCAACTCATGCTTAAGGTTGTTTATTTCCTTAAGCAGTGGCTCGCCATTTGCGTTCGAAATTTCTCCACAATTGTAATAACTTTCTCTTAAGTATACTAATAATTTAAAAAAAAAAACACAAAAAATTCGAAAAAATGAATGAAGTATTTATTTGAATCGATAGTTTGAACCTTGCAATTTAATGTTTAAAGATAATTTCATGCAAATGTTGACCGCGGCTGCGTCTCAGGTAGCCCATCCGCTGAGTCCAATTTTGGCGTACTCTTTCACACATATCGGCCGGTATCTCACGAATGAATGCATGGATGTTGGCTTCCAGTGCGTCAATCGAAGCGGGCTTGTCCCTATACACATTAGCCTTGGCATACCCCCACAAAAAATAATCTAATGGTGTCAAATCGCACGATCTAGGCGGCCAATTGACCGGCCCGAAACGTGAAATTACCTGTTCACCAAACTCGCCTCGCAATTGCGCCATTGTTTCGCGTGCTGTGTGGCATGTGGCACCGTCTTGTTGAAACCACATATCATGCAAGTCAAGAACTTCCATTTCGGGCAAAAAAAAGTTTGTTATCATCGCTCGGTAGCGTTCACCATTGACAGTAACGCTGCGATTCGCATCATCTTTGAAGAAATAAAACCGCACCAAACAGTGGCTTTTTCGGGATGCATTGGTAGCTGTTGCAATGCTTCTGGCTGATCTTCACTCCAAATGCGGCAATTTTGTTTATTTACGTACCCATTCAACCAAAAATGAGCCTCATCGCTGAACACAATTTTTCGATAAAAAAGCGGATCCTCGGCCAGCTTTCCAAGAGCCCATTCACCAAAAATTCGGCGTTGTGGTAGGTCGCCTGGCTTTAGTTCTTGCACCAGCTGTATCTTAAAAGGCTTTACGCCCAAATCCTCCCGCATAATTTTCCACGTAGTGCTGTAACAAAGGCCTAACTGCTGGGAACGGCGCCGAATCGACATTTCGCGGTCTTCTGTCACACTAGCTGATACGGCCGCAATATTTTCTTATTGCACAGTACGTAAACGTGTTGGTGGTTTAATGTCCAACAAAGTAAATTTGGTGCGAAATTTGGTCACAATCTTCCGAATAGACTGCTCAGAAGGTCGAGAATGCCGATCATAAAATGGAAGCAGCACGCGATGAACATTTCGAACCGAGCACGAATTTTGATAGTAAAATTCAATAATTTTCAAGCGTTGTTCATTTGTAAGACGATCCATGGTTAAATTGCAAACCAAACTGAAGCTGTTTGACAGTGACACAAGGTACTAAACACACGTCAGCTGTCAAAACCAGTGTTGCCAAAACCAAACCAGCTAAAAAATCACCCTTTATATGTATATTTTATATTTGATATTACAGGTAATTTGATAAACGTTTTGGTAAGCTTTTAAAAAAAAAAACAAAAAAGAAAGAACAAATAATATTTATTCAATGAATACAAGGCATATATATGTAAAGCAATGAATAAAATCCTTTGATTCAATTAATAAAATATATGGGCCAATGAACATATGTAAATCTTTAATTCAATGAAAAAAGTATCTACATGAATCAATGAACAAAAAAAGTTGGTTCATGAGCAGAATATATCTAATTATAAACAAGAGATGTAGTACATAATATGCTCAAATTTGTTTGTAATTAACACGTTCATAAATTAATGAACGACGATTCTTTGCTTCTTTGTTTCCCAAAAAATAGGTACTCATCGGCTGAATTGTAATAAAAATTTCTTTGGAGCAAACAACATTTTCTTAGTATCTCAGAACCTTTCTGATCAAAATCACCAAAGGTAATAAAGGATCCAAGATCATTTAGACTTCTCTATGATCTCATACCTCTTTACAGATTTAGCTCGAAAAAAAAAGCATGAGGTCACATTCATTTTCTCTTTGGTACATTAGTGTACTGTACAGGAGACATTTAATAACCGATAGTAGTTTTAACAGAACAAATGTACTGTTTATGTAGCGCAGCTTAATTTGAATGGTGACCGTAAAAGTGAACTGGAATTACACATTTGAAGATATTATATATTTATGTATTTACTTGCACGCTTGAAATAAAAATAACTTTTGTTTTTTTTTATTTTCTTGATTATTTATTTCATGGGAATAACTTTTTCTAAAAGTTCAAAGTTTTAACACCTCGCAAAGCCATGCATTCCATGGGAAAGGAATGCAGGTGTCTACGAAATATTCATAATTCATATTGCACCATACTGTATGGAAATGGGACGGGGAAGGGGACATATCCGTTTGGGATTGTTTTTGCCTCGTAAGTAAAATGTTGTGGGAAACCGCTAGACGAAGGGGAATGTGGGAAATAATGATCGTTTTGGTTTAGATGGAGTCTCGGACGTAACTCCTCCCCCCTTAACATTCTGCTCTGGAGAATCAATGTTTTTAATATCAAATTTTATATATGTTTTTTTAACTTAAAAAAGGTAATAAAATTGTCATAATAAACGAAATTTTCGTAATTACCATTGTTTATTTCTATTTAACAATTTTCGAATCTTATTTGGTTGTTTCCTATTATATTTATACTATAATTTATTATAAATTAATGATAGTTGAGAGTTTTATGTGTAAATGGTATATTTTTCGTTACAACAATGTTATTTGTAATATGTTTGATTTCTTTATTTTTATTTTCCTCAAAATTACATTCAGGTTTGTCCTTAAAAATGTTTTGAATATAAAAATCTTTTAATTCTTTTAATTCCATAAATTTTATGGTTCCGTTCAAATTTTCATAATTAATTTTGCCATCAGTTAGTTTTTCTTTATACAATATTGGTAATTCTAAATTATTGTTATTGGGGATTGGTTCAATGAAAACTTTATAAAATTTTTTGTAGGATTATATTGGAATTAGAAGTACAAATACTTTTTAGTTTTCATGGACAATGACTGTACGTTTAATGTTGGCTAATTTTGTTATTGTATTATTAAATTTGTCTATTTCCTTCATTGATAAAATATCATGTCCTAAGACTCCCAATTGATTATTTATTTCATGGGAATAACTTTTTCTAAAAGTTTAAAGTTTTAACACCTCGCAAAGCCATGCATTCCATGGGAAAGGAATGCAGGTGTCTACGAAATATTCATATTTCATATTGCACCATACTGTATGGAAATGGGACGGGAAAGGGGACATATCCGTTTGGGATTGCTTTTGCCTCTTAAGTAAAATATTGTGGGAAACCGCTAGACAAAGGGGAATGTGGGAAATAATGATCGTGTTGGTTTAGGTGGAGTATCGGACGTAACTCCTCCCCCCTTAACATTCTGCTCTGGAGAATCAATGTTTTTAATATCAAATTTAATATTTCTTTTTTTATATTTGTTTTTTTTTAACCTTAAAAAGGTGATAAAATTGTCATAATATAAAAAATGACCATTGTTTATTTCTATTTAACAATTTTCGAATCTTATTAGGTTGTTTCCTATTATATTTATACTATAATTTATTATATATTAATGATAGTTGAGAGTTTTATGTGTAAATGGTATATTTTTCGTTACAACAATGTTATTTGTAATATGTTTGATTTCCTTATTTTTATTTTCCTCAAAATTACATTCTGGTTTGTCCTTAAAAATGTTTTTAATATAAAAATCTTTTAATTCCATAAATTGTATGGTTCCGTTCAAATTTTCATAATTAATTTTGCCATCAGTTAGTTTTTCTTTATACAATATTGGTAATTCTAAATTATTGTTATTGGGGATTGGTTCAATTAAAACTTTATAAAATTTTTTGTAGGAATATATTGGAATTAGAAGTATAAATACTTTTTGGTTTTATGGACAATGACTGTACTTTTAATGTTGGCTAATTTTGTTATTGTAATATTAAATTTGTCTATTTCCTTCATTGATAAAATATCGTGTCCTGGGAGTCTTGGCTCAAGAGAATATTTTCCTTTACCTTTTTGACTTGATCTTTCAATAACTGTCTATCGTAATGGATTTGGCACGCATGCTACATGTTCGCAATCTCTGTAAATTCTTTGTTAATTGTGTTGCCTAAATTAGTTAATTGGTATTTAATTTCGAGTTGTTATCCATTAATGTGTTTCGTAATGTTGTTGATAGCGTCGATAAGGTCGTGAATTATTTTGATTTGGTCATTTAGGTTTTTAGTATTTTGTTCGTTTGTCTTTAAAGTTTATTTAATTTCTAGATCGTCGTCATAGCCCATTGTTCCTGCAAGAAATTTTAGTCCTTTTCCTACGATATTTGCAAGTCCTCTTCTTTTTCTGTTATGATTATCTAATAATTTTTCTATTTCTCGTTGTAATTGTATTAAGTTATACGTAAGTGGTGGGTAGTCATTTTTGTGGTTTAATTTGTTTATCGTTCTAAAATGCCTACACTTTCTATCCATTAACTGAGATTTACATGATGTAGGATTTTTGTGTATCCTGTTATGATTTGAATTTTTTCGTCCCTAATTGTTATAAAGCCGTTTCCCGAATTTAAGTTTAGTACGTCGATTTTTTGTCCATTTGTAACTGTTGCTAGTAAAATTAAAAAAAGTATCTGGGAAAAGAATTATTTATTTTCATTTTTATAAACTCTTTTGATTTGGTTTTTATAAAATATGTTTCCTCTATTGTTCTTAACGTGATCCTGGTCAATTACTACAGGATTCGATGGCATGGTTTAAGTTTGTTATTTTTCTAAAGAGAAAGTTATTGCGATCGTGCGGAAATTTCGAACTCAAACTGAGTATGAGGGACAATATTACGATTATAGAGAAGTCCAAAAAGTGGGTCCGCCAATGCTGTCCGTCGGTCTGACTGTCTGTCTGTCTGTCCGTCAGTCCGGGCGCCGTATGGCGAAACGGTTGGACGGATTTACTTCAAAGTTCGTATATAAGGTTTTTGGGGTCACATCTCCGGCATATTTTTTTTGTTTTATCTTTTGAAATAACGGTACCTGCCATACAATTTTTTTTGTGAAAATCACTTAACACTATTTTTCTCGAAAGTGGTTGCATGGATTTCTGTCTTTTTTGTACTAAGGATATTTCGGATGGGGTCAAAAATTCTGAATACTCATTTTTCAAAAAAAAAATCGATTAACGGTAATTTATAAAACCGGCAATATCTCAAAAAATAATAAAGGGAACTTTAAATATTTGTACAGTTTTTTTTTTATACTATAAAGTGAATTAAATTTGCATACTTGTTTTGGAAAAAAAATCGATTAACGGTAATTTTTAAAACCAGCAATATCTCAAAAAATAATAAAGGGAACTTCAAATATTTGTACAGTTTTTTTTATACTATAAAGTCAAATAAATTTACATACTTGTTTTTTTGAAATAATTTTTTTATATAACGTTTTTCTTAAATTTAAATTAAATTCGATTTCTCAAAAACGGATAATTTTTTATATTTCGAACAATTATGTTAAAAGTGTCCAATGTGCGAAATTACATCAAAATCGTAGATGTTTTTGAGAAAATCTAATTTTGCAAAACCTAAAAAGTGATTTAAATAAATTTGTCACCATTCATTTTTTTCGATTCATTTTGCGATTAAGAACCCATCTCATGTACGGAGAAAGTTTCGTATGACGCAGTCGTGCACTTTATTTAGATATTGTTGTTTTCCTTCTTCAAAATCTATATCTGTCCTATTTTTATTAAACTAACCTATGTATATATTTTTCTTTGTTTCTTTTATTTAACTCTATAGTTTTGGAGTACGTTTCTTTAGTTACCTGTCCATAATTAAAATCTATCGGTCTTTTTTTTGTAGTGGAATGGATTGTTTTGTTGTATATTGTAACTGCTTTTAAAATTGTATTTCTTAAGGTGTCTTTGTTATTATCATCGGGTGAGAATGTTCTTATGTGCTCACTCAGGGTGGAATGAAATCGATCGATGTCCGAGTTTCCAGTTTTATTGTAGGGAGTAGTAATGTGGAGTTCTACGTCATTTTCCTTTAGGAATTCCCTGAGGTTAAGTAAGCAAAAACCAGTCTCATTATCTGTAACTTTATTATCTGGGATACCATGGTTTGCAAATCTATGTTCAAGTGTTCTTAATAGTGATACACATGTCCTATGATTAATTTCCTCTACCGCGATTTTGTAAATTTATCAATTATTGTAACATACATTAAATTTATATTTGCATGCCTACCAAATGTCAATGTTAAGTTTTGTTCGTGTTTTAGTTATTTTTAATGGTATTTTGTTAGGAGTTCTTTCGTAATTCTCCTTGTTGCAGATTTCGCAGTTATTTATATATTTCTATATTTTTTCTTTAACGTTGGGACAGTAATAAATATCAGGAGGCACGCTAGTGCCCAGCCAAGTTCTTTAGCAACGTTGGCACTATACCCTTATTTACACGAACCAACTCAAGCTAGAGACATAAAATTTTCAGGATTTATTGGGACGCACAGCTCAAGTCAGCCACAAAAGTACTGAGATCTAAAAAAGAACGCCAAGTTTGTATTGCAATTATTAAAAATTTCACAAATACATATATTTTTATACTTTGTAGTGGACAACTCGAGAAGAAATTACAATTTCTGAAATCAACTTAGTACAATTTACAAACACGCCCGTGCACAATACCTGATGAATAACCCTCACCACGAATCAATAACATTCTAACAGGTAGTGCCAACCTCAGAAAAAACCTGACCAGTAAGATTTGAAGAAAACCGACGCTAGCTGCGGAATATTCCACTAAACTAATTCTCTTTTTCAAAACGGTCGTCGGCGGCATTTGTTGCAGGATTGTGCATTGTGCGTGACTAGAAAATAAAATAGTGCGCGAATTTAATACATATACATACAGTTAAACAAAATGATTTTTTGAAAGTAAAGAAAAGTCGACTAAACACATCAAATGTGCAAGTTTATTTTACTTTGCGCCTAATAGAAATATAAAAGTTCGCGTGTCTGGCATTCGCTTCAGCGATCACGCAACAGAGGCAAGTCTCCCAATCCACACCAATTGGTAAGTTCGCAAAGCGAATTTTTGGTCATATGTTATTGGTAGTTATATTTTTTTCTGTTGTGTTCATTTTACCGTCTCTAGTGAAGAGATTGGGCGCATACACGCCACTCCCACACAGCGCATACATGCCACCCCCGAAGGGAACAGACAACTAAAGAAAATCATAACAAAACGAACGTCGCATCACGTATCGGACAGTGGAAGAACCACCCTTTGACCGACGACGACCAAACTCAAAACCCGGCTAAAACAACAAAACCCGGCTGAAACAACAAAACCCGGCTATAACAACAAATCCCGGCTAAAACAACAAAACCCGAAAAAGACAACCAACTGGTAATAACAACCCAGAAATAAAGTTAGCATACTCATAAAACCAGCAGATGCAAAAACACACACAGTAGTAGTAAGCTAAACAGTCAGCGAAAATCCTCAACAGGAAACAGCAGCACCACGTGCATCAGCTTAGCCGTAACATTAGCTTTCTACTGTGATAAGACGTCCGCAATAACACGTGCACCAGCGTTACCACAAACACCAGCAAAGAGAGCTTTACCATGTGCAATAATAACACCAACTTTACTGCAAGCATCAGCATCACCACGTGTACTAGCTAGAACACCAATGCCCAGAGCACCAGCGACACGTAAATCAGCAAGATCATCTATACCACGTACCTGTAACAACACCATCAACCAGCGTGCCACCAGCTCATCTTTACCGAGTGATACATCATTATCACATTTATTATCAGCGTCGTCACCATCAACTGTATTGTAGTCGATACTGCATTACAAATAGTTCAGTTCAGGTAGAACCTGATCATGAAGTATGTATTATAAAAGTTATATAAATTATAAAATAGAATGAGTAAAAATATGTGCTTATGGTTATCTTAACATAGAGCAGTTGCAATGCATGTAAATATTGTTCAAAAGGGTAAATTATTTTATATTAAACTCAATTTCCTTTGTCCAAGTGTATGGATATATATCGTCATCACAACCATCCAAACCATCCATTATGCTGTGCACATCATCATGCGATCCGGCGGTGCTAAGAATTAAAATGACGAATTAAACTGTGAGTTCATAATTTTCTTTTAATTGATTTCTTTTTGATTAGTACATATTATATTCTCTTGAACGTTTCTCAGCCTAGGGAAATATAATAAATAACATATATTAATCTAATATCGAGTTGCGCCTAAAAGCATGCAATTCTTTTGAGGTTAGCGAAGATAAAAATATTGAAATTCATCATTTTGTATCGGCTAATACCACGAAACCGAAGCATAATCCTAGGAAATAATTAGACGTATTACTAGTTTGTCTCTAAACCCAATAGTATTGAATATAATTGCGACGACATTGCCTTCTATCAGATAGCAAGTAATTGTCATACCGGTTAAAACGATTAAATAATATGGGTAGAGAATATTAAACAAAAATTGAGAATATAAAAAAAGAAAAAAATTGAATACCAAATGATTTAAGCTATGCTCAAGTTTGATAAATAACTGACACACAAGAACTCTGTTTGGAAATCTATTGTCATTAGATTCATAAGTTTTTAGATTTTTAGAACGATTAATAAAATAATTTTTATTTCTTTGATCATGAACCAGCAACTATGACCTGTTTGATTATTTCAGATTTATTTTTGATTGTTTAAGATTTAAGATTGATTAATTCCGCAATGACGATTTAGTTTCCTTCGTGTGTAAGATATAAGCGTTCGATATGTTGTATTACGGTGAATATTAAGTGAGCTAAGCCAAAGCTCACTTTTGCATTAGGGGTCATTGTGAATATATTAGAGTGGTGCAGTGGCCTAGGAGTCACTATACCATCCCATGGTTAGTTAACGGAGGGAGGGTTACACTCAGACACTGGACATGTAAAATATGTACGGTGGTTCAGCGGTAGGTACAAGATCCCCCCCATTCGGCGAGCTAGTCCGCGCTTTAAGCACGCATGTCCGCGTACCTAGCGAATGGACAATCCTTCAAGCTTCCCGAAAACGCTTTGTTGTATTCTGTGAACATCAAAGTCACGCCCAACTATCGTAAATATACATATTTATGATTATATGTAGATGGAGACTAAAATATATGGGGCGCATGTGTGTGACTTGGCGGTTCCGTTTTAAATATGGTTCCGTTACAACTTGGCAAGTTTTTAAAGTTGTGAAAATTAGGGCTCTATACACATGTGTTTTTTGTATATAACGGGTGATCCAAGTAGAGATACTTTTTTCAATAGCCTTTTTTGACAGACCACGTGTGAGTCGTGTCATGCTGTCATGTTATTTTTGTTTAGTATTGTTTGGCATTTCATAATGGAAAGACTTACGCGTGAACAGCGTTTACAAATTGTTCAACTTTATTATGAAAATTCACGTTCTGTGAGGAATGTGTTTCGTGCACTTCGCTCAACTTATGGTCAACATAATCGGCCAACTGAGCGTACTATTCGCAACAGCATCACCCATTTTGAGACCGAGCATTCATTATTGGATAATATTCGACCGAATAGACCACGTCCAGCACGCTGTGAAGAAAATGTAGCGGCCGTAGCTGAGAGTGTACACGAAGACCGTAGAGAGTCGATTCGGCGCCGTTCGCAGCAACTCGGACTGACGTATGGAACGACTTGGCGCATTTTACGTCAAGATCTTAAATTGAAAGCGTACAAAATACAGCTTGTGCAACAACTGAAGCCGCTCGACCTTCCCAAGCGACATCGCTTCGCTCTATAGGCTCTTGAAAAGTTCCAAGAAGATCCGACGTTTTCGAGGCAAATTTTGTTTAGCGATGAGGCCCATTTCTGGCTCAATGGGTATGTAAACAAACAAAATTGCCGCATTTGGGACGAAGAGCAACCTGAAGAGATTGAAGAACTACCACTTCATCCAGAAAAAACAACGGTTTGGTGTGGTTTGTGGGCCGGTGGAATCATCGGTCCATATTTCTTTAAAAATTATGCCGGTGCGAACGTAACCGTCAATGGCGACCGTTATCGTGCCATCATAACCGACTATTTGATGCCTGAAATTGAAGCCCGTGATCTCGGCGACATTTGGTTTCAGCAAGACGGCGCCACTTCCCACACATCGCATCAATCAATGGACTTATTGAGAGAACATTTCGGTGAGCACATAATTTCACGTTTTGGGCCGGTCGATTGGCCACCAAGATCGTGTGATATCACACCGTTAGACTTTTTCCTGTGGGATATGCAAAGTGAAAAGCTTATGCCGACAAACCCTCTTCGATTCAGGCCTTGGAGGAAAACATCACGCGTGTCATTCGCCAGTTACCAGTCGAAATGCTCGAACGAGTGATCGAAAATTGGACTCAACGGATGGACCATCTGCGACGTAGCAACGGCCAACATTTGATAGACATAATCTTCAAAAAATAAATGCCAAAGAATGTTCTTTCAAATGATAATAAACATGCTCCATTAAATTTGAATTTTCTGTAGGGAACCTCGAAATGGATCACCCTTTATATGTACATAGCTTCAAAACTTAAAATTGGAAAACTTGCCAAGTATAAAAATGTATGCAAAGGTGGAAGGTCAAACTAGAAGAGTATAACTTTGACATCGAATATGTCAAAGGAAAGAACAAACAAGTTGCCGATGGGTTGTCAAGAATTGAAGTTTATCATAACGAAGATGAAAATAATGATACTGATAATATTAGAAATCTAGACCAACAATCGCTAATAGCAACTATCCACAGTGCAAATGAGGATAGCAGCGATCATATCCCTATTAAAGACTCACTCGTGAATCTGTATAAAACAATTTATTTTGATTGAATTTAATAAGAAAAGAATTGTTATTGAATTAAAAGAATATAAAGAATATTTTATTTTAAACCTTTTAAAAAAAATAATTCCTCCCAAAGGCATTTTAGGAATGACTATTCAAGACATATATGTATGTAAATAAGTTACTTAAAGTTTTCAAATGTACCAAACTTTTAGGAGACATTGAAAATGAGGAAAAGCAACTACTCATAATTTCAAAAACACACAACTTATTTAACCACTTATTTAACTTATTTAACCAATAAACGAAGCCTATGCAGAAATTAAAGATCCAACCAAAAAACTAAATGTTAAAGAATAGCCAAGTTGTTTTATAAAAAAAATCGGTTTTGCCTTACAAGTCAGCCACAAAAAGTACTGAGATCTAAAAAAGAACGCCAAGCTTGTATTGTAATTATTAAAAATTTCACAAATAGTATTTAGGTACAGTTTTATACTATTCTTTAACATTTATGATTTTGGTGTGATTTCAATACTTTTTGCAAAGATTTGTTCATGCATGGAAATTTTGTAAAATTAAAATTCAGGGGATTTCGACCGCACGTAAACACCCTCTTTCGAGGAAAGTACAATTTGTTTTATAACTTTCCTTGTTTGCCTTTAAAAGAATTACCGGCATTATAACACATTCATAACTACAGAATGAGTTTGATATAAGGGCGGTTGCCAGGCCTCTTTTTTGGAATATGCACAAAGTTTGCCGCTGTTCTACAAATCCTTCCTCCAAGTATAATTTCATAGCTCTAAGTCGTTTGGGTGCAAAGCTAAAAAAAGAGTTAAAATAATATTTTTTTTGGTATTTGGGGGCTGCGTTTAGAGAAGTGGGCGGTTGCCACGCCCCCTGGATGAAAAATCACGAACATTTTTCCCCGGGGTTTTTCCGCAAACCCTATTACCGTGCCAAATTTCAAGGTTCTACGATGATTGCAAGTGCTCCATTGTTTTGATTATAACGATGAGTTATGAAAAGTGGGCGGCTGCCACGCCCCTGGAGTTTGTCAGTGGTTACGGTTTTTGCTAACTTTGGGGCCTTATAACTTAGGAATCGCTGATAATAAACAGAAATTTGGTATGGAGTCTGCGGCTGTGCGTCCCAATAAATCCTGAAAATTGTATGTCTCTATCTTTGTTGTAAGCGGAGTTAGAGGGGGGTCAAAATGGTTGGCTGGGCACTACCATGCCCTTTGATATTTATTACTGTCCCAACGTAAAAGAAAAAATATAGAAATATATAAGTAACTGCGAAATCTGCAACAAGGGAATTACGAAAGAACTCCTAACAAAATAACGGGTGATCCAAGTAAAGATACTTTTTTCAATAGCCTTTTTTGACAGATCACGTGTGAGTCGTGTCATGCTGTCATGTTATTTTTGTTTAGTATTGTTTGGCATTTCATAATGGAAAGACTTACGCGTGAACAACGTTTACAAATTGTTCAACTTTATTATGAAAATTCACGTACTGTGAGGAATGTGTTTCGCGCACTTCGCTCAACTTATGGTCAACATAATCGGCCTAGTGAGCGTACTATTCGCAACACCATCACCCATTTTGAGACCCAGCATTCATTATTGGATAATATTCGACCGAATAGACCACGTCCAGCACGCTGTGAAGAAAATATAGCGGCCGTAGCTGAGAGTGTACACGAAGACCGTAGAGAGTCGATTCGGCGCCGTTCGCAGCAACTCGGACTGACGTATGGAATGACTTGGCGCATTTTACGTCAAGATCTTAAATTGAAAGCGTACAAAATACAGCTTGTGCAACAACTAAAGCCGCTCGACCTTCCCAAGCGACATCGCTTCACTCTATGGGCTCTTGAAAAGTTCCAAGAAGAACCGACGTTATCGAGGCAAATTTTGTTTAGCGATGAGGCCCATTTCCGGCTCAATGGGTATGTAAACAAACAAAATTGACGCATTTGGGACGAAGAGCAACATGAAAAAAATAAATGCCAAAGAATGTTCTTTCAAATGATAATAAACCTTCTCCATTAAATTTGAATTTTCTGTGTTTTTTTCTTTAAAAAAGTAGGGAACCTCGAAATGGATCACCCTTTACAATTAAAAATAACTAAAAAACGAACAAAACTTAATCTGTATGTAACTGTAACTGTATGTTACAATAATTGATAAATTTACAAAATCACGGTAGAGGAAATTATACATGCGTATCACTATTAATAACACTTGAACATAGATTTGCAAACCATGGTATCCCAGATAAGATAGTTACAGATAATAAGACTGGTTTTTGCTCACTTAACCTCAGCGAATTCTTAAAGGAAAATAAGGTAGAACTCCACATTACTACTCCCTATAATAAAACTGGAAACTCGGATATCGATCGATTTCATTCTCACCCGATGATATCAACAAAGACACTTTCACGGTACATGAGATGGGTTTTTAATCGCAAAATGAATCAAAAAAAATGAATGGTGACAAATTTATTTAAATCACTTTTTAGGTTTTGAAAAATTAAATTTTCTCAAAAACGGCACCTACGATTTTGGTGTAATTTCGCACATTAGACACTTTTAACATAATTGTTCGAAATATAAAAAATTATCCGTTTTTGAGAAATCGCATTTAATTTAAATTTAAGAAAAACGTTATATAAAATTTTTTTTTCAAAAAAACAAGTATGCAAATTTATTTGACTTTATAGTATTAAAAACATGTACAAATATTTGAAGCTCCCTTTATTATTTTTTGAGATATTGCCGGTTTTATAAATTACCGACAATATCTTAATCGATTTTTTTTCCAAAAACTGAGTATGCAGAATTTTTGACCCCATCCGAAATATCCTTAGTACAAAAAAAGACAGAAATACTTGCAAACGTGAAAAAAATTGTGTGGCAGGTACCGTTATTTCAAAAGATAAAACAAAAAAAAATGCTTGAGATGTGACCCCAAAAACCTTATATACGAACTTTGAACCGTTTCGCATACGGTGCCCGGACTGACGGACGGCATTGGCGGACCCACTTTTTGGACTTCTCTATAATCGTAATATCATCCCTCATATTCAGTTTGAGTTCGAAATTTCCGCACGATCGCAGTAACTTTCTCTTTAGTATACTGAAGTATACGAGAAAGTTAAGTCGTCTTTCTTGACGACCCATCGGCAACTTGTTTGTTCATTCCCTTGACATATGCGATGTCAAAGTTATACTCTTCTAGTTTGACCTTTCACCTTTGCAATTTGGCATTTGGTTCCTTTAGTGAAATAAGCCAAATTAATGGTCGGTAGGTAGTTCTTACAGTAAATTTCCTGCCAAAAAAAAGGCCTGAAGTATTTAGTGCAATCGACGATAGCGAGAAGCTCTCTTGCGATTGTAGAATTTAAGTAAGTGTTTTTAACGTTTCAAAACTTTCATATAGTCCTAATTGTTTACGTCGATTTTTGCTTCTTTTTGGTTTGGTTTTTGGGTATTTTATATTTTTTTTGGTGATTTGGGTATTTTATAATTTTAAATTGCTGTTATCTTATTCGGACTAGGTTTTATTGCATAAGTGCCCAAAAATCGTAATTGTAATTGTTTTTTCCTCAATCTGTTTTTTTTGTGATTTGGGTATTTTATAATTTTAAATTGCTGTTATCTTATTCGGACTAGGTTTTATTGCATAAGTGCCCAAAAATCGTAATTGTAATTGTTTATTCCTCAATCTTTTTTTTTGTTAAAGAAAATTTGAACTTTCTTTTCACTTACTACTTAAACCTTATTTTTAAATCAATTTATCAATGATTCTATGATTTAATGAGATTATGATATTGTTTCCTTATAATCTCTTGTTTGGAGTTTAAGGTTCACTCGAGTTAGAGAATTGATATTCACCGCGGTTCGATAGTTTTTGTTTTTAAAAAATCAACGCGTACTCGAGAACGGCCGACTGCGCCATTTATGTATTTATTTGCACGATTGAAATAAGAAAAACTTAAATATATTTCTTTTCTTAGTTCTTTATTTCATTTGTACAAATTGAGCCGAACTTAAAGACTAGCTTATTCTAAAAGTTCAAAGTATAATAACACCTCCCAAAGCCATGCTTTATATGGGAAAGAAATGCAGGTGTTTACAAAATATTTATATTTCAATTTGCACCAAATGAAATATGATTAAGGAGGAAAAATCAAATTACTAGCAACGTGCGCAAAAATGGCTGCGCGTGAAGTTTAAATTTACTGTATGGAAATGGGAGGGGGATAGCGGTCATATTCGTTTAAGATTGATTTTGCCTCGTAAGCAAAATGGTGTGGGAAACCGTTAGACGAAGGGGGATGTGGGGAATAATGATAGTGTGGGATTAGAGGTGGAGTCTCGGACGTAACTATATGCTCAAATATTTACTCGAAATTCGTCAGAGCAAACATTTATCAGTTTGGGTATTTAAGGATAAATTTCTGAACATTCCGTATTTTCATATTTCATTTGAAAAGTTCTGAGATAATGAGAAATTTCGTCCTGGAATTGTATAGACATTTGGTGAGTAGTACCTACCCATGTTCCGAATAAAGAGTACGGTACATCGGATTGCCATTGGTTTCTATCCGGTACCTTTAAATAAATTTGTGCAAATATAGTAATAGTTACCATTCAAAAACTAATTACATAAAAGGACAATTCATTTGCTCGGGAACATGTAAGTTCTTATAGATCTTCGCAGTGTTAACTATGGGCTTGGTTTTTCAAAACGTCTGGTACTCCTATTTCGGAATTTAAAGTCTCGTATCGTTCGCAAAAGTCGTCACAAATATTAATTAAAAAAAAGATTTCTGAATAAATTTGCTTCTACTGTTTTATTATTAGACAAAACCAATAGAAGTTACGTTTTAAATATTGCTAAGAAACTCGTTTCTTAATAGGTATAAATTATTTATTTGTTTATCGACAAATTAAGAACATTTCAATTCGTTTCTAGGAATTCTAGGAAGGACATCTAACATTCATTTTCGCCATCTAACGGATTATTCAAGTAAGTCTCATGTCTTGCGCATTAAACACTACCATAATTGGTTTTGCATGCTGGTAGTAACAAAACAATGGCGCATATTCAAAAGTCCTACGAAGAAGTTTTTTGGCATTAGGTTTTTAATTTAATTATAACTTCTTTCGCTACTTTTTTCTGCATTTTTACTGGGGTGTTTGTTTCTCATTCATTTTAAAGAAAGTCAAAAATATATATCAATATCAACCTTATGTTTTACCTAGCCATCAAAAATATAAGAAATAGCCCTTACAATAAAATTCGGCTTTACCCGGATGTGTATATATTTATTATGTATCTATGTATTAATCCATGTAGTCATACAAGTCGTAATCTCTCAATTTCATTTGATTGTTTATTTCGCGTTCTGGGGCAACGAAATAAGACAATCCTTATAAAAATAAGGATTGCGTTGCGTTCATATGCAATTCAGTATTTTTTGCCGATGTTGAAAAACTGCTCAATCCAAAATCCATTTAATGGGATTAGGATAGTGTTTCCTATTAGTCCATCAAATATTTCATAAAATTTAAATTCAAGGAATTCCGCAGTTTTTTCATCGTCAATTAATTGTTCAAATAATGGTATTCTATCCTTTTGGTTAATAAAAATTGGAGTACTAGTGGTTATTATTTGGATAGGATTGGGTAATTAAATTTTCCACTTAGGGTGGCAAATTCCGAGGTTTAGTATGCTGGTTTCTGAACCGCAATCTATAAGAATCCTAAGTTTTATTTTTTTTTTTGTTTTCACTACTATATAGGGAAGTTTTCCACAAGGCTTGCTGGCGGAAAATCCGAGTTGTTTTAAATATATTAATTTGTTTTGCATAACTAGCGAATAAAGTATCCATTGGCTCAGTGTTGTCATTTGAATTTCTATGCTCTCCTGTGGTATTGTTCAAGTTATTTCTGTATTTTCTTGATTTTATTGTACGTATTGCTTCTGTACTGTCCTAAATTGTTATTATTCGTGTTTTGTCTGTAGTGTTCGTTCTGGTTGAAATTATTGGGATTATTATTTACCGGATTGTTAGGATTATATTGATTAGTTCTATTGGTGATGCTTTGATTATAGCTGTATTGGTTGTTAATATTATTAGGTCTATGGAGGTAGTTTGGTCTTTCTTGTCTGTTCCTATCTGAGTTGTTATGAAATACTTTCAGATTGCCAATCCAAAACACAAAGTCTTACAACGGAGTCTTAGTTTCGATATACATATACCTGCAGGGTGCTACCGACATAATGTCGAATACTTAAGGATATAATTTGTGGAAATATTATAAGAAAATAAAGTGCACGATTGCATCATACGAAACTTTCTCGCAATATGAGATGCGTTATTGAAGCAACTCAAAAAAAATGGCAACATTTCGTCACATACCAAATTTATTTAAATCTCTTTTTAATTTTTGAAAAATAAAATTGTCTCAAAAAAGGCTCTAAACATTTTAATGTATGATGATATTTTTCCACTTGACGTGCAACGCTGCGAAACTCCATTTTTTTAAGTTGACCTTGTAGAACTCATTTGTTTGCTTTAATGTGCTAATTTCCCAATCACCATCAGCCTTAGTTAGTAATTTCTTTAATTTATTATCCAACAATAAGGCCATGGTGGCCACTATCAGCATTTGCAGGTTGGAGACAGAAATATTACCCACGTATGCGTTTTCCATTTCCTTGTTAGCTTTTTTTGGGTGAAAATCAGGAGATGTTTCTACAAGGTGTCTCTTGTTGACAGAAGTAGTTATTTGTGCAGTGTTGTTCTATTCAATGCTATTGGATTTTGCGGGTGTTCGTTGCAGAGGCATCATTTTGACCGACTTGATTTTTCTTAGTTTCTTTGGAGTATGAGTTTTTCTTTTTGTGTTTTCTGTTGTGTATTCTTTCCAACGTTAGGTGTAATGTCGTTGTTTACACTGGCTTCTGTTTTTTTAGTTTTTTTAACCGGAAATTTGCTTTTGAATTTAAGCATATTGACGAATTCTATAATCTTAATTTTTTTTTGCGTTCGAATCTTTTTTGATGCTTTCATTTAATATTTTGCTGAAATTTCTGTATGACTCTTCATCTACATTTATTTTTATGTCACTATTATTGATCAGCAATGTGCCTCCATCCATCCTCCGTCCATCCGTTCCTTCCTTCTGTTTCTTGTCTTAGTTCTTCTTTTTCTGTTGAGAACTCGACGACAGATTGGACATGTCTTTTTTGGCTGTTGACTTGTTCTTTCAAAAATTGCAACTCTGACTGTACAGGAGAAATTGAATAACTGATAGTAGTATTAACAGAGAGTACATATAAATCACTTCGATGATACAACAAATATACTGTTTATGTAGCGCAGTTGAATGGTAACCGTTAAAGTGAATTGGAATTACACAGTTTTTTTTTATTTGAATGCATAACAATGAAAAGGTACGTTACTAAAACATTTCAAATGATTGATATTAGGTATATTGTCTTTCTGAATTACAAATTTGAAAATATTATGTGCTCAAATATTCAGTCGAAATTCGTCAGAACAAACATTTATCAGTTAAAGAGATGTTTCTGTACATTCCGTATTATGATATTTCATTCGGATAATGGGAAATTTCGTCCTGGAATTGTATAGACATTTGGTGAGTAGTACCTACCCATGTTCCGAATAAAGAGTACGGTGCATCGGATTGCCATTGGTTTCTATCCGGTACCTTTAAATAAATCTGCAATTTGTGCAAATATAGTAATAGTTACCATTCAAAAACTAATTACATAAATGGACAATTCATTTGCTCGGAAACATGTAAGTTCTTATAGATCTTCGCAGTGTTAACTATGGGCTTGGTTTTTCAAAACGTCTGGTACTCCTTTTTCGGAATTCAAAATCTCGTATCGTTCGCAAAAGTCGTCACAAACATTAATTAAAAAAAGTTTTCTGAATAAATTTGCTTCTACTATTTTATTATTAGACAAAACCAATAGAAGTTACGTTTTAAATATTGCTAAGAAACTCGTTCCTTAATAGGTATAAATTATTTATTTGTTTATCGCCAAATTAAGAACATTTCAATTCGTTTCTAGGAATAACCATTCTTAGACATCTAACATCCATTTTCGCCACCTAACGGATTATTCAAGTAAGTCTCATGCCTTGCGCACTAAACGCTACCATAATTAGCCTTGCATGGTGGTAGTAACAACACAATGGCGCATATTCAAAAATCGTACGAAGAAGTTTTTTGGCGTTATGTTTTACATTTAGAATTAGAACAATGGATAGAAAACATATTTGGCCTTGGGTTTCATTTTGGTTAGCTTTAACGACAGAGTTGCCTTTAAGTAGCGGGATTAAAAGAGGTCCGCATCACCCAAGGAGTGAACAGTCCACGAATAGAAAAGTTGATCAACATTTAACACATGAGGAACAGTAAGATATTTGTTGTTTATTTTAGTAGTAGAAAATTAATAAAATATTTTATTTCAGTCGAATTGAAGATGATTTGCATGAGATGGGTATTACTATAAACCTAGATGATATGACGGAGGATGAAAAACATTTTTATTATTTCAAGGTAAGCTAAATAATTTATAAATTGTAGATTTAAAATAGAGGACTGTGCTACAAAGTATATTCATTTTTTGTATATATACTTTTGGGAGAAAATTGTTGTCACAATATATAAAAGCCTTGTCATATTTTGCCTTCGCTGTTTGCGATTTATTTTGCATTTTGTTTTTGACACCTCCCAGATTTTCATGAATTTTGAGTATGTAGACCAAACCTTAAAGATACACAAGTAACATCTTTCTTTTCTCATGCAATGAATTTTACTCTTAAAACACGGTCGCCTCTTGAATTCCATATTTGTTATGTTTTGCGTGACAAAGAAAGTATGCTTTTAGTTCATAGTGCTTATTCCAAGAGAGACAATTTACAGCTTATAAGTTGATTAACTTACAGACTATGTTTGAATGACGATCTGTCTTGGTATCAACTTCTAGAGAATACCTAAACAGTAGTGGGTTACAAATTTGACACCAACACATATCACCCTTCATTCTCCTTATCAAAAAGTAATTAGCTCAACTTATATAAATTGGAATTGTTTAATTAATTCAATATTTCATACATTTTTTAACAACATAGGTAAAATTATTTTCAATTTGTTTTTCGTGAAATTATGTTTAGTCAGTGGAGAATTTATTGACTTGGTCATGTTTGTCTGGCTAATTCTGTGTTCTTGTTATGTTAATGTTTGCACTGCTATTTACTTTAGTGTTGCTGTTGATGACGTCGTCGGAACTTTCATATGTTGAGGTTATGCTTTTCCGGGTATTAATGTCAATAGAGTTATTTCTTTTCGTTTTCTATCAAATGTGATTGGACTTTGTTCGGCTTTCTAAATATAACCTTGGCTCCCTCTTAAAATTCATTCCGCTGTGTCGGTATTCAGTTATAGTAACTATAGGGGGAAGGGGGACACTCATTCATGAATTCCTAAATGCATTACTGCTGTAGTACTGCAACGTCAAGGGTTTCTGAATGCAATATTAGTGTAGTGATACAATGTATAATGTTTAAAATTGCAATGAAAATGTATGAACACAAACAGATTTTTTTGTTTTTATAATGTACGCGCACTAAAGGGATTTTGGATACCCTTGTAATGAAGTAACACAGTGCGGGCATTAGGGAAGTGAAGGATTAGAAAAAAGGAGATACCGACGTACGTTGGTTCTAAATATCTGCAAACTATAATGCGTACGAAAAACAGCGGGGTAGAACATTCCACATTCGTTAAGAAACGAATCCTTGTATTTCACTGTACGTCCGAATACAGGCTTGAGGGTAAACTGATGTGCATTCCTAGCATGGCGAGTATTGCGGTTGAATTGCTGTAGGGGTGGAATGCAACTGGCTATTTCATTTGAGCACTTGTGGTGGAAGTACCGATAAAACAATGACAGACAGGAGACATCACGACGATGACTAAGAGAGTCAAATGATTTCGTGACGTCTCGATCGCCGATAAATTTTACCGCACGTTTTTGAATCCTGTCAAGTAGCTCCAAATATGTCATTGGTGCACCAGATCAGATATGAGCGTTGTACTCAAGTTTTGGGCGAATGAACGCCTTGTAGATTCCAGCAAGATCAGAAGGGGTGAAATATTTCTTGCATCGCTTAAGGAAGCCTAGACATTTCGCAGCGTTCTTGGCGACATCGAATATGTGGTCATTCCAACGAAGTCTGTCGTTAACGCACATACCGAGGATGCAAAGTCTTTCGGTTTCGGCGATGCAAGTGCCATCCATGGATAATGGCAGAGAATTAGGGGTTCGCTTCAATGACAGCAGACAGTATTGCGTTTTGGAAGCATTAAATTCTACTCTGTTGGTTTTACCCCATTTAAGTATGCTGTCAAGATGCTGTTCCAGTTCAACGCCCGAAGATGAGGGACGTTGCCCAGGAAACGAATAAGTAAAGCTAAGGGTACTGTCATCAGCAAAGGAATGGATTGGATTAGAAGTGACAGACAGGAGGTCATTGATAAAAATGAGAAAGAGAGTCGGAGACAAAACAGAGCCTTGAGGGACACCAGCATTTATTTGGTGAGTTGCAGACTTGAAACCGTCCAAAACAACTTGTATTGAACGGTCCGAAAGGTAATTTCTAATCCATTGAAGAAGGGTTACATCGATTCCAAATGTACGCATTTTCGACAAGAGAGCTTGATGCCAAACTCTGTCAAATGCCTTTGAAATATCAAGCGCAACGACCTTGCATTCACCACCATTGTGAATAGATTGGTTCCACTTTTCGGTTAGATATGTCATCAAATCACCAGTGGACCTGTTGCTGCGAAAACCATACTGCCGGTTATTAAGAAGTTTTCGGGATTTATCAGCGTTTCCATGACCTTGGAAAGAAGGGACGTTAGTGCAATTGGTCGGTAGGAGGAGACAGAGGAAGATTCGCCTTTTTTAGGGACGGGCTGGGCAAACGCTGTTTTCCATCTTCTCTGAAAGTGCCCTAAAGAATAGGAAAGATAGAAAAGCATTGGTTTTGCCAGCGTGGAAGAACACCTCTTCAGAACGATAGGGGAAATACCATCTGGGCCAGCGGATTTATGTATGTTGAGATCTCGAAGAACTCTTGCCACTGTACGAGTGCGAAAATGGATCGCGCTCGAGTTCAGGGGGAGACAAAGTGCAATCTGGCAGCGTTGAGCTAGCTGCAAAATGAGCAGCGAGCAGATTGGCTTTATCCGAAGAGCTGACAGCTGGGTGTCATTGCAAATGAGTGTCGGGATAGATGACGAGGCCGAATTTTTAATATTCTTAACAAACGACCAAAAGTTTTTACTACTGGTGGGACTTTGTAGTATTTTCTGCCTCAATTTTTGGTCGTAGGCGAATTTTACACTATTAATGTGGGCATTGCAGTCATTTCTGGCTCGCTTGAACTTTTTTCGGTTTTCCTCAGTTGGGTTGGCCTTAAATGACCGAAAACTTACCTCTTTAGCCCTGATAGCTTCTTTACAGCTCAAGTCACACCACGCGTTTTCCTTAGGTCTGATACACTTTATCCTGTTAGGCATAAAGCGTTTCATACCCAGGTGAATTAAATTTGTAATCATATCGGCAGCGGCATCTACGTCGTTGTTGAGGAAGTACAACGACCAGTTAAAACTCCTAAAGAAACTGTTTAAAGCTTCCCAATTGGCTTTCTCGTATTGCCATATGGTTCTTTTAGGAGCTTGTTCTTTAACTGTGTGGCTGGAGTACGAGAAATTCGCCGATATGATACAATGGTCTGACGAACCTAGAGGCGATAATACGTTTTAAGTGTATTTATCAGGGTGAGAGGTAAGAAACAAGTCCAGAGTGTTGGCGTTTTGACCGCTAATGTCCGGTATCCGTGTCGGCTCATTTACAATCTGGGTTAAATTATTAACCTCAGCAAAGATATCAACATACCTTCCTTCGGGTGTTGTCTGTCCAGAATGTCGAAGCCAACTTGAATTGTGTATATTGAAATCGCCTGCAATGACGATTTCAGTACGAGGATAATGGGTTACAATTCTGGTGATGGAATCAGACAGTGCATCAGACTCATTATACAGTAGTGAATTAATTGCCTACGGACATGGAATTTTAGCCAAATAAAATTAAATTCCGCATTGGAACATTGGCCATATTGAGGTAGAAGTTGGTAGGCTACATCACTACGTATATAAACAGCGATACCACGATGGGAAAAGAATAATGGCACCAAGTTTTATCCAGGCAGACTAAACTCCGTTAAATCGGAATCAATGCTGACATGTGTTTCACTTAGTGCCAACATAGCTGGTTTATTGTGAATCGCATGGGCGTACAATGAAAAATAATTGGATTTCAACCCACGAATATTACTCACGTCCACTCTAAAATTCCCACGCATAACAAAAAAACTCAACTCCGACGCTGGGCTGTACCGTGTAGATCCTGACGTCAGCTTTCCACAACAAATCACTGCAGGTATTATGCCCATACAATGAATTGCTTTGCCAACAAAATCTACACAACGCGACCCGCTATTCGCCAAATGTAGGGTATCAACCATAGCAAGTGCACGCAAAAGCATACGACACTAGCTATAGCCAAGCAAGGCAGCAGCAAAGGAATGGGAGTGGGGCGAGAGGGATTGCCCCAACACAATGCACTTTGTTTTTTCTTTTCTTTTTTGTATTGTTTATGCACACAGTACACCACAGCACAGCACACGTTTTCTTTTCCCTATCAGCGCGCGCGCGATTAGTTTTTTTTTTTTTTTTACTTATACTGGCCGCTGAACAATTACAAAAAAAAATAAAAATCAAACAGAAGACAATAGGAGTTTCAACATGCTAGAAGTTCACCAAACCATCATCAAGGCAATGGAAAAGCTGAGGCAAGTGTAAAAATAACGAAAACTCTTTACAAAAAAACGAAACGCAGTGATCGGTTCTTGACTGGAGAAATACCGTGAATAAAGGTGGTTCCAGACCGGTACAGCGTCTGATCTCCCGTCGTACAAGGTGTGGTCTTCCTGTTAGCTATAAGAGACTATGTGCAAGAAACGTTAAGTAAAATATTGAGAAGAAGAGGCAGACGGCGAAGTAAAGGGTGTTTGGTATAGAACTTTAAGTTGGCAACACGTTTTTAACTGGTGGCCATTTTGATAACTATCAAGTGATTTATTTTAAATTTATTTTGGCATTTCAACATGAATAGACTGACGCCTTAACAGCGCTTCCAAATTGTGAATAGACCGACGCCTGAACAGCGCTTCCCAATTGTGCAAATTTACTGTTCGAAATCCGTATCGCGCGAATTTTATTTAGCGATGCAGCTCACTTTGGATTTGGGTTGAATGGATACGTCAATAAATGAAGTTGCCTATTTGGAGTGAGGATAATCCTCAATTTTAAGTTAAGACACCGCTATGTCCACAAAAACACTGAATGCTGTTGTGTGCCTGTATGCTTTATGGGTTGGTGGAATAATTGGACCACTGTAACGTTCTCGCCAGAATCGTTCTTAAAAGGTATGGTCCAAACCTTTTAAGAACGATTCTGGCGAGAACGTTACAGTCAATGGTGACTGCTATAGAGCCATAATTACTTACTTTTTCTTTCATTAATTGAATATTCCTGATGTTCAAGAGCTGTGGTTTTAACAAGAGGGCGCAACATGTCACACAGCTCGTGCCACAATTGATATATTGAAGGAAATGTTTGGTAACCACATAGTTTGACGTTACGCACCCGTGAATTGCCCTCCAAGATCATGCGATTTTATGCCGCTTGAGTATTTGTTGTGGGGTTATGTGAAGTCTCTAGTCTACGCCGATCAGCTCGAAACCATTGACCACTTGGAGAATAACATGGCATTTTGACACATAGTTTGTAACACCCCTTAATATTCGTCGTAGACCCATAAAAGTATATATATTTATGATCAGGACCAAATCCTAAGACTATTTAGCAATGTCCGTCCGTCCGTCCGTATCAACTTTTGGGGCCTTTAAATGTATGGTAGGAAGGTGAAATTTAGGGAATATACTCCCTAGGGTCCCGAAATGGTAAAGTGTTAAAAGTTTTTAAATCCGCCCACTGCCACGCCCACAATTTAGAAAAAACCGTTTTAAGGCTTAAGTTAGAGAGATAAAGTTTTAAAACCTTCACAAGATTTGTAGGTACTGCCTACCTTTATAAATTTGTCATATAAAGTTTTTTGCCACGCCTACTTTTTGTGGGAGTTTTTCATTAAATACTGTTTTCTTTGAAAATTTTCATAGAAATCGAAAAAAAAATGTTTAACAATATATTTAGCCAATATTTTTTACAATATATCGCCCATACAAAGTTTTTGGCCACGCCCACTTTTTGGGGGCGGTTTTTCAAAAAATATTTTTTTTTCTATAAATTTTATAGAATGAAATAAAATGCTATCTATCACCTTCCTTATGAATTTTTTCTTTGGGGTACATAGGAAAAAGGATAGGGTATCATACTGTTCGCCCCAAGCGGACTGTAGCCTTTCCTTATGTTCTAATTTCTAATTTATATGATTTGTATATTTCATATTCTTCTAGTGCGTCTAATAGTCTTCCTTCCTTGCAAATGTGCATTGGTATAAGGTTATTATCAAAGTTTGTATAATTCTTTTTGTCGAATAGGTTTAATGCGTAATTTGATCTTGTGTTTTGTTTTGGAATGTGTTCTAGAAATCTGTTGTGAAATGTTCTACCTAAGCATGTTTTGGTCTATTTTTGGTTGTTTGGCTGCAATATTTGTTGGATGTTGTTGTTTGTTTTAAACGATATATTTATGTTTATTTTCTTGAATTCGTTTATAATTATTTGTGGTAATATGTTGGTAAATTCTATTGAAATGTATTTCTTGTCTACTATTTCGTTGTTGCTATTGTTTTTGTTGTAAATCTTTTTTTTTGCAAGTAAAATGCAAAACATGCTCAGGGGTTTACAAATTAAATGCGACGATTGCAACAAATATTACATTCGACAGACAGGGCGAACATTTCACAACAGATTTCTAGAACACATTCCAAAACAAAACACCACATCAAAATATAAGGAAAGGTCAAAATTAATATACCCTTAGGATAGGGTATAAAAACCAAAAAAAAAGGTAAGTGTTGTGTTGGGGCATTCCTTCTAGACCCAATCCCTATCGTTTGTTGCTGCTTTGTTTGGCTATAGTGAGTGTCGTATATTTATTCGTGCACTTGCTATAGCTGGGTAAAGCATCTTCTGGCGAACAGCAGGTCGCGTTGTGTAGATTTTGTTGGTAGCCACTTGGTAGACACTTTAGATGTATTATCGCCTCTAGGTTTGTGAGAGCATTGTATCATATCGGCGAATTTCTCGTACTCCAGCCACACAGTTAAAGAACAAGCTCCTAAAAGAACCGTATGGCAATACGAGAAAGCCAATTGGGAAGCTTTAAACGGTTTCTTTAGGAGTTTTAACTGGTCGTTGTGCTTCCTCAACAACGACGTGGATGCCGCTGTCGATATGATTACAAATTTATTTCACCTGGGTATGAAACGCTTTATCCCTAACAGGATAAAGTGTATCAGACCTAAGGAAAACGCGTGGTGTGACTTGAGCTGTAAAGAAGCTATCAGGGCTAAAGAGGTAACTTTTCGGTCAGTTAAGGCCAACCCAACTGAGGAAAACCGACAAAAGTTCAAACGAGCCAGTAATGAATGCAATGCCTATATTAATCGTTTCAAATTCTCCTGCGACCAAAAGTTGAGGCAAAAAATACTACAAAGTCCCTCCGGTAGTAAAAACTTTTGGTCGGCCACGTCATATATCCCGACACTCATTTGCAATGACAATCCAGCTGTCAGCTCTTCGAATAAAGCCAATCTCCCAGATTGTGCTTTATCTCCCCCAGTACTCGAGCGCGTAGAACACTCCATGGGACAAATCCACTTCCGCACCCGTACTGTGGCAAGAGTTCTTCAAGATCTCAACATTCACAAATCCGCTGGCCCAGATGGTATTTCCCCTATAGTTCTGAAGAGGTGTTCTTCCACGCTGGCAAAACCAATGCGTAAGCTTTTCTATCTGTCCTATTCTTCAGGGCTCTTCCGAGAAGATGGAAAACAGCATTTGTTCAGCCGTCCCCAAAAAAGGCGAATCTTCCTCTCCCTCCTCCTACCGACCAATTGCACTTACGTTCCTTCTTTCCAAGGTCATGGAAACGCTGATAAATCGTCAGCTTATGAAATATCTCATATCCCGAAAACTTCTTAATGACCGGCAGTACTGTTTTCGCAGCAATAGGTCCACTGGAGATTTGATGACATATCTAAACAAATAGTGGAACCAATCTATTCACCATGGTGGGTGAATATCGCATTTGGGATCGATGTTACCCTTCTTCAGTGGATTAGAAATTACCTTTCGGACCGTTAAATACAAGTTGTTTCGGACGGTTTCAAGTCTGCAACTCACCAAATAAATGCTGGTATCCCTCAAGTCTCTGTTTTGTCTCCGACTCTCTTTCTCATTTTTATCAATGACCTCCTGTCTGTCACTTCTAATCCAATCCATTCCCTTGCCGATGACAGTACCCTCAGCTTTACATATTCGTTTCCTGGGCAAAGCCCCTCATATTCGGGCGTTGAACTGGAACGGCAACATATATTAAGCTCATTGAATTTCGATCTTAACAGCATTCTTAAATGGGGTAAAACCAACAGAGTGGAATTTAATGCTTCCAAAACGCCATGCTGTCTGCTGTCAGTGAAGCGAACCCCTAATTCTCTGCCATTATCTATGAATGGCACTTGCATCGCTGAAACCGAACGACTTTCCATTCTCGGTATGTGTGTTAATGACAACCTTCGTTGGAATGACCACATATTCGATGTCGCCAAGAACACTGCGAAATGTCTAGGCTTCCTTAAGCGATGCATGAAATATTTCACCCCTTCTGATCTGGCAACAATTTATAATGCGTTTATTCGCCCGAAACTTGAGTGTCACGTTAATATCTGCCCCGGTGCTCCAATTACATATTTGGAGCTATTTGACAGGATTCAAAAATGAGCGGTAAAACTTATTGGCGATCGAGACATCGCGAAATCACTTGACTCTCTAGTCATCGTCTTAATGCCTCCTACCTACCACCCCTACAGAAATTCAACCGCAATACTCGCTATGCTGGGAATGCACATCAGTTCACCCTTAAGCCTGTATTCGGACGCACTGTGAAATGCAAGGATTCGTTTCTTAACCGTACAACACGAATGTGGAATGCTCTACCACGCTCTGTTTTGCTCTCACATTACAGTTTACAGAAATTTAGAACCAATGTACATCGGTATCTCCATTTTCCTAATCCTTCACTTCCCTAATAACCGCACTGTGTTATTTCATTATAAGGGTATCAAAAATCCCTTTAGTGCGCGGATATTATAAAAAAATCTGCGTTCCGCGTGTTATAACCACATTAAAGATAACATTTTGTAGACCCGAGCTCATCCTAAATTTTGCCATCGCAGTACCAAATCTATACGCCTCTTTAGAAGCTTCAGGCCTCATCACTCATACGATTCTGCAAAGAGCTAATCGAGAAGCTACCGTTTTCTATTCGACTTAATTGGGCCCTTTATAGACAAATTTTACCCTTCACCACTCTGTATGAATATAGCATTTGGCTCTATCTATAGCCGCAAACTGTGTGATATTGCCAGTACCATCAACCGGGTTTGAAAGAAGCAAGTCGACTGAACATGGGAAGAGAGAAAGTGGTTTTCTCCATACGATCTCAGAAGGGAAAGCAACCGGGAGTAGATATTTATTGACCCCCGTTGCTCAACCGCAGGTTCTACTTTGCGGCGGGAGTTATTTTTCCATAGACAGATGCGCCAAACTTGTGCGTTCTTTCAAAATGGATATCGTCTGGAACTTCAAGCTGTGCCGACGCTGCCTAAAAGTCAATTCTCGATGCAGATTGGATGCTATTTGTGTTGAGAATAGCTGCATATTTAAGCATCACCTTCACCACCTCCTACGCAATGATCAAAATTTCGCTACCAACATACCCCAGATATGCACCATTACTCAACAAGTAGCTCAGCCTAGAAATGAACATGAATCACCCCGGTAATGTTTCGGATAGTTCCTGTCATTCTTCATGGCAACAACACAGAACTGAAAACCTAATTGATGGGCGAGGAGATAGCAACTCAGCTAAACATCGCCAGCACCGCCGCGATCCTCTGTGGACCGCCAACACACACATAGGTCCGAAGATAACTCTAAAGTTATGAAAATCCACATTCTCCGGTACCGAGGCCGATAGTAAGATGTATTCACTTCCGGACGTACACACAGTCAAAAGCCATTAGTTGCCGCTCCAATCATTGAATGCAGAACAACTGAAAGGCTGCCACAGGCATTTACAGAGCCTCCCATTGGAGTCATTCACAAATTCACGCTTCTCCACGCCTGCTGATAGGACTAAACAATTGAAAGTAGAATTTCTGCTGAAATGCAATTAACGAAATTTGGATGAACCTGTGACACACAACTGGCGAAGGAACTTCACCTCAAAATAGATAGCTACCTTTCCAACGGATGTTATCGCCGAACGAGGTTGCCGAGGGACATATACAATCATGGTATCTTCCGATATTCCCTGTATGGAATCTCAACAAACCTGGTCAATTACGGTTGGTGTGGGATGCATCAGCCAAGGTTGGAGGAGTATGCCTGAACTCAGTGCTACTGAAGGGCCCGGATCTGCTTGTCTTCTTAACTTCAGTTATCTTCAAATTCCGAGAAAGGCGGTTTTGAATCTGTTCCGACATCCAGGAGATGTTCCACCAAATACAAATTCGGAAGTAACAATCAGAAGTAACAACGGTTTAATCAGCAGAATGGAGAGGCGGAGGAGTATGTCGGTGATGAGTTTTGGCGCAACCTGCTCGTCGAGTTGCGCACAATTTAAAAAAAATAAAATGCGGACGAATTCGAACGTCAGCTTCAAGGGGCAGTTAAATCCATTCGACAAAACCACTATGTAGACGTTCTGATGGACAGCGTGGATAGCGAAGAGGAAGCAGTAACATTCAGCAGATATCATTCATCCATCAGCAGGGGGGTTTCATATAAGGAACTGAATTTTCAACTACAATCGAAAAACCTACAATCGAAGCCCACCGAATCAGTCAACCTCAACGCTAAAACCGACTTGGGGACCGAAAATTTGCTTGGTATGTGGTGGACTGCTTTAAATTCCGAATTTCGGCTTATTTAGGACATGAGGTGGTGCTTCAATGCGGACGAGCCCCAACCAAACGCGAACTTCTACCTCAGCACAGGAAATGTCTTCAGTGGGCTCTTTTTACCACAATATTAAGAGGTTCAGATCCCTAGATATACATCACAAAAAACTTCACCAGCTATTCTGAAATGCACGTCTTCGTAGATGCCGGCGAAAATAGGTTTGCAGCAGTCGCATACGTTCGGTCGACCTCGAAATGTTTGGTTGAGTGTTCGCTTATTAGAGCTAAGACCAAAGTTGATCCGCTGAAGCTGATTTCGATCCCGCGACTAGAGCTGCAAGCCGCTGTTATGGGAGTCAGACTTGCGAAGAGAATCTCGAAATGTCACTCTATAAATGTTTATTTTGGTCGGATTCGAAGACAGTACTAAACTGGTTGCGAGCTGACCATAGCTGATAACTCCAATTCGTTGCCTTTAGGAAATTTTAGATTCTACAAACATACACGAATGGCGCTGGATCTCTAGGAAATTTAATGTAGCCTATGAAGCGACTAAGTGGAAGAAAAATCGTAATTTTGATCCATCCAGCCTATGGTTTAAAGGACGTTCATTCCTCTTATCGCCATCAGATTACTGACCGCAAGAAAAATCATCGTCAGAAATTTGTAGAAAAGAAGAACTTAAGGTGCATTTGAATGCGTTCATTGCATCGATCGTTCCATTCGTGTCAAAAAGATATCTTCGCACACACAGTGATTGGAGAAGCTAGGCTTTGGGTCCTATATGGGCCGTTTACGCCTAATATTTTTTTTTTTTTTTCATTGCATCGATCGTAAAACTGTCCTCGATCCGGAGCAATTTTTCGACTGGGGTAAATTACTATAATGTGCTGCACGGGTTATACGTTTCATTTCTATTACATAAAAAGATATCGTAACGTCTGAAAGTGGATTCACGCTAAACTTCAAAATGCCGAGTGAGCTCCATTCAGGCAAGCTCAGTGGGAGAACTTTGCAGAAGAGATGTCAAGCTTATCTTCGACAGGATATGTCGAAAGGGCATGCTCACTTGTTTTGCTATGCCCTCACAACAATGGCATTCTCCGACCTAGCAGCAAAATAGAGCGTAACATCGAGGCTTACGGCAAGGTTGTTAAAAGCTACCATCAAACATATAATCGCGGGAATCATGAAACGGTAATTAATCAATTACGGTAACGATTTTAATTCTTTTCTTTGGAAAGTGCGAAAAGAATGTTAACGCTTTTTTCTTTAGGGCATATACGGATATGGATAGAAAGAAACGAGTAAGGTTCAACGGGCTATCAGTAGCGTTTTTGAGTCGAAAAAGACTTGGCGTATTGTCCTTAATGAAACAAAATCCACGAATGTTACGCCTTTTCATAGACTCCGTACACATTCGGTACGCATATGAATCTATGTAATTGGGAATGGCATTAGATGCGAAACTAAAGTGGAAATCACACGTAAAAAATAAACTGGGAGAGCTGGTTATTAAATATAATCCAATGCATGCAAAACAAGCTACTTTTATAAAATCAAGTTCTGCAACCATCTTGGATACTTTCAGGTTGCACCAAAGCAAAAAACGTCAATATTTTACAAGCTTTCAAAAAAGGGCTAGGAAGTAAACGCGCACTCGTATATGGGAAATAGTTATGTCCACAGAGATTTGGATGGGGCAACCGTCGTTGATGGAATAAAATCATTTTCCCGCAAGCAACGGACTCCCCTTCTCGGTCATTGCTATAACGAAATGATATATATTTTCAACAATACAAATTTAGTGCGCCGACTTGAATGAAATTTGAACCATTTGAATTAGTGCATTAAAATTGAACCGCGTATATGTGGGAAGCTGTCTGATAAGCGCGAATATAAATCATTAAATCTAAACTACTAGATAGGAAATAACCGAGTTGTAGTATAAAGTAATTTGAACGGAGGTGTTTTTAGTGAGTAAGAATTCCACACGATTATGAGCACGTGCAGTCCGACCTCATCATGGAAGATTTTCCACCTCCCATGAAAAAAAAAATACAAAAAACCAACAGAGACAAGTTATCTGTCTTTCATTCCAAAAAGTTAGGTCGATGTATTCAGAAGCATTGAATTTAATTTTATTTTAAGGACTCATTTAGAAGCAAGCCCTCTTATGTATATTCTCCAATCGAAGAGCATTGCCACTACAATGTTTACGGGATGTGCGAGAATGGCGTTTCTTTCAATGACTGTTTCAATGAATTATTTCAAAATCTGTTGCAAATATCTTGAGAAAGAAACCAATTTGAAAAAAATGTGTGCCCCATACACCAAGGTTGGTTTGTTTTTTAGGGTAAACCGAACAGTGTCATTTTGGTAAAAATTTTAAAAGAATTTTTAGATTTTGAAATGGATTACTGGTTTTAGTATTCTGTTGTGATCCATCTTGAATGTGCCAATTTTTTAAGCTGTCGTTTGGCTAGTTCTGAGGAACAGTAACCTGATTTGATTGCTTGACATATTTCTGTACTAGTTTGATGTGCGATTTTTTCGTCAATTTCAGGTACTTTTCTAGTCACGCGGAAAAATAGTGCAATATTAGTATTTTCACAATCAATCAGAGCCCTAACTGGTCTGCTAAAATTATCGCGGAATATTCACGAGGGACCAAGGTGCGTCTAAGGTTTTAAAACGGCGTCTTAATGTCGAATAAGGTCTCCTTTTCAGCCAGTATTAGTAGCAGTGCCATTACATCCACACAAACAATTTTTTTGAAAATCAAAATCCTGATTTTCAAAATAGGAGCTTTGAATTGCAAAATTCCTTTCCAGTAACATTTCGGAGTAATACTCTCCAAGTATATTGACTATGGTTCAAAAAGAATTGTAACATGTTCTTCTAATAATGCGATAATGACGACCATGTTTTTATTCTGAATAGTGTTTGATCCTATGATTATATTGTCTTTTCAGACTCTCTCTTGATTTTGACAAAGCTCCATGCATTTTATTTTTGTCGACTACAAGTCTTGTGTCAGTGTCTTTAAGGATGCCAACATCCTGCAGCGCTGCTGTGAGATCTGATGCTGCAGATCGAACATATCTTTTTGATCAAGACGAGTTAAAAATTACATATTACACAGTTAACAATAACATATTACACATATACCCTAGACTATGACTCACTATACTTTTACTAGAACATGTATGAATCAGATTGAATTTAACTATATTTTGTAATGAAATCTGATCTTTCGTTTAAATTAAAACTAGATCACATTTCATCGATAAAGCACTACTGATCGAATTATAATGCTAAAATTACAACCTACAGACGCAAATATTAATTAAGAAATTTTCGAACGTAACCGCTATCAGCGGTATCTTGGCAAAATTTTAGTGAAAGTGTATGGTCAAATACGGATATACACTTTCACTAAACTTTTGCCGTCCGTTCGACCGTCACCAATTTAAAGGCCTTTAAATTAAGGCTAGAAAGCTGAAATTTGGAACATATAATCCCTAGGGTCCCGAAATGGTAGAGTGTAAAATTTTGTTTGATACGCCCCCTGCCACGCCCACAATTTATAATAAACAGTTTTAAAGCTAAAGTTAGAGAGATAGAGTGTTGTATTCTTTACAAGATATGTAGGTACTGCCCACCTTTACAAGTCTGTCATATAAAGTTTTTTGCCACGCCTACTTTTTGTGGGCGTTTTTCACTAAAATGCTGTTTTCTTCGAAAATTTTATAGAAACCGAAAAAAAAGTTTTACAATATATCGCCTATACCTAGTTGTTGGCCACGCCCACTTTTTGGAGGCGTTTTTTCCAAAAATATGTTTTTTTTTATAAAATTTATAGAATGAAATAAAATTCCACCCATCATCTTCTTAACGCTTTTTTCTTTGCGGCATATAGGGATATAGACAGGGTATCATACTGTTCGCCCCACGCGGACTGTAGCCTTTCCTTATGTTTTTATAGATAAGTTTAAGATATTTAAACTATAAATTTATATATAAAATTATTAAATCATAAAATAAGACATTTAATTTTTCTTCTTTTATTATATATCTACATGTAAAAATTTTTAAAATGGCTATGACTAAAGAGCAAGTTCGCTTATCACTCGTAATCGCGGAAAGCACAGTAGATTTAAAGAAATAATTATATGATTTTACGGGAGCCGTAAGTAGATTGGCACCTAATGATAATATTATAATACATACTGATGTATAAACTAATCCGAGTATTACTTCAACGGAAAGTGTTGAATTGATAAAAAGCTAACAACAATTTGATGGGGAACAATATATAAGTTGGCGTACTTCAGTCATATACTGTATGAAAGTATACGAACATTGTAAATGTAGCACAAGCTACTTTATAGCTGTTAACATTTTAAGAAACAAAAAAGTGGGGAAAGCGAATGAGGTTTTAACATCACATGGAACATCATTACATGTTGATGCATTTTTAGGTCGATTAAACTTAACGACCAGTTTATATGCTTCAAACAAGACTATAATGACGAGTCTTTGTAAGACGGGTAAATCAACCTGTTAGTAATTTAGTATTTTCATTAAGTCCGAGAGATAAATCAGGAAGTAAAACCATCTCAATGATTCAGAGAGATAGGTATAAATCGTCGAAGAATGGATAATAAACAATTTAATAGATTATACCTTAAATGCAGACACAAAGCCAAATGCTTCAACTTCGCCCAGATTAAATAATAATTTTTTAATTTTTTTTTAAGTAATACTTTTATGAGTCAAGAAAACTTTGTTCAACGACAAAATTACCACACAACGTCATAGATTTCGATAGTGGAAACCATGGCTCAAAACCCCAAAATAATTATAATAATAATCGTTATAATAATAATAATCAAAATAATCAATATTATTAATAGTAGCAATCAATATAGAGATCAACGATTTAGTAACGAAAAACGAAATAACAATAATCCTTTTAAAAAAACAAACCACGTAGCAAAAATAAATAATTTAAATCAAGGGGATCATTTTTTAATAATAAGGAACGACTTGTGCTTTATTAAACGAACAGATTCCAGGACAAGTCGTATCTTTAACATATTAATAGATACTGGAGCGACACATAGCTATGTTAAAACAGGCATATTTAGTAATAAAAATTTAGAAATAAAGTCCATGGTCAAAAGCGTACACGGAACAAGCATAATAAAAACATGCCAAACAATAAATATTTCAGGAACGAAGGAGATATTTTACGAACTACATGATTAAAAAGAATATGATTTAATAATAGGAATACGAACATTAAGAAAAATAAAAGGAAAAATTAATATTTTAAATAGCGCATTGGAATACTATAAAGGAATATTACCAGTACCATTTAATGACAAACTAGTAAATAGTTTAACAATCTGCATGAGCACAGAACGTTTAAGAGATATACTTAAGAAGTTTCAAGGAATTTACAGATAAAGCGAGTTATCTGCCCTATAACACAAACATAGTAGCGACTATTGATACAACCAAAGATCCCCAAGCAGTAAGCAAGTTTATGAATAATGAAGTTAGAGATTTATTAGAAAATAATATAATAACGCCCAGTAAATCAGCATATAATACACCAGTGTGGGTAGTATATACAAAAGGTAATATAATAAAGCCCAGTAAATCAGCATATAATGCACCAGTGTGGGTAGTAGATGGATGGATCAAAGAAGTACCGATTAGTCATAGACTAAACGAAGCTTAACGCATTTACAAAAACAGATAATAACCCAATGTCAGATACTTCCGTTATTTTATTCAACTTAGAAAAATCTAAATTTTTCACGACAGTAAGCTTACAAAGTGATTTCAACCAAATTATAATGAAAACATAGGGAAAGGCTACAGTCCGCTTGGGGCGAACAGTATGCTACTCTATCCATATCCATATATGCCCCAAAGAAAAAACGTTAAGAAGAAGATGGATAGCATTTTATTTAATTTTATAAAATTTATATAAAAATATATTTTTTTAAAAACGCCCCCAAAAAGTGGGGAAAGCGAATGAGGTTTTAACATCACATGGAACATCATTACATGTTGATGCATTTTTAGGTCGATTAAACTTAACGACCAGTTTATATGCTTCAAACAAGACTATAATGACGAGTCTTTGTAAGACGGGTAAATCAACCTGTTAGTAATTTAGTATTTTCATTAAGTCCGAGAGATAAATCAGGAAGTAAAACCATCTCAATGATAGAGATAGGTATAAATCGTCGAAGAATGGATAATAAACAATTTAATAGATTATACCTTAAATGCAGACACAAAGCCAAATGCTTCAACTTCGCCCAGATTAAATAATAATTTTTTAATTTTTTTTTAAGTAATACTTTTATGAGTCAAGAAAACTTTGTTCAACGACAAAATTACCACACAACGTCATAGATTTCGATAGTGGAAACCATGGCTCAAAACCCCAAAATAATTATAATAATAATCGTTATAATAATAATAATCAAAATAATCAATATTATTAATAGTAGCAATCAATATAGAGATCAACGATTTAGTAACGAAAAACGAAATAACAATAATCCTTTTAAAAAAACAAACCACGTAGCAAAAATAAATAATTTAAATCAAGGGGATCATTTTTTAATAATAAGGAACGACTTGTGCTTTATTAAACGAACAGATTCCAGGACAAGTCGTATCTTTAACATATTAATAGATACTGGAGCGACACATAGCTATGTTAAAACAGGCATATTTAGTAATAAAAATTTAGAAATAAAGTCCATGGTCAAAAGCGTACACGGAACAAGCATAATAAAAACATGCCAAACAATAAATATTTCAGGAACGAAGGAGATATTTTACGAACTACATGAATAAAAAGAATATGATTTAATAATAGGAATACGAACATTAAGAGAAATAAAAGGAAAAATTAATATTTTAAATAGCGCATTGGAATACTATAAAGGAATATTACCAGTACCATTTAATGACAAACTAGTAAATAGTTTAACAATCTGCATGAGCACAGAACGTTTAAGAGATATACTTAAGAAGTTTCAAGGAATTTACAGATAAAGCGAGTTATCTGCCCTATAACACAAACATAGTAGCGACTATTGATACAACCAAAGATCCCCAAGCAGTAAGCAAGTTTATGAATAATGAAGTTAGAGATTTATTAGAAAATAATATAATAACGCCCAGTAAATCAGCATATAATACACCAGTGTGGGTAGTATATACAAAAGGTAATATAATAAAGCCCAGTAAATCAGCATATAATGCACCAGTGTGGGTAGTAGATGGATGGATCAAAGAAGTACCGATTAGTCATAGACTAAAAGAAGCTTAACGCATTTACAAAAACAGATAATAACCCAATGTCAGATACTTCCGTTATTTTATTCAACTTAGAAAAATCTAAATTTTTCACGACACTAAGCTTACAAAGTGATTTCAACCAAATTATAATGAAAACATAGGGAAAGGCTACAGTCCGCTTGGGGCGAACAGTATGCTACTCTATCCATATCCATATATGCCCCAAAGAAAAAACGTTAAGAAGAAGATGGATAGCATTTTATTTAATTTTATAAAATTTATATAAAAATATATTTTTTTAAAAACGCCCCCAAAAAGTGGGCGTGGCCACTTATTATGAAGGAGGGCAGTGCCTACATATTTTGTAAAGATTGCAACACTCTATATCTCTAACTAAAGCTTTAAAACGGTTTTTATAAATTGTGCATTTTACACTCTACAATTTCGGGACCATAGATAGTATATGTTCCAAATTTCAGCCTCCTAGTTTTAATTTAAAGGCCTATACATTGGTGACGGACATTGCTTAATAGTCTTAGGTTTTGGTCCTAATCAAAAATATATATACTTTTATGGGTCTAAGACGAATATTAAGGAGTGTTACAAACAATGAGTCAAAACTAATATACCCTTAGGATACTAAACTAATATACCTTTTTCGGTTTCTAGGAAAATTTTCGATAAAAACAGCATTTTCGTTAAAAACACCCACAAAATGTAGGCGTGGCAAAAAACTTTATATGACAAACTTGTAAAGGTGGGCAGTACCTACATATCTTGTGAAGGTTGTAACACTCTATCTCTCTACCTTTAGCTTTAAACCTGTTTTTTTTAAATTGTGGGCGTGGCAGTGGGCGTATCAAAACAAATACACTCACCCATTTCGAGACCCTAGGGAGTATATTTTGGAAATTTCAGATTTCTATCTTTAGGGGTCTACAACGATTAATAAGGGGTGTTACAAACTATGAGTCAAAATTAATATCCCCTAAGGATAGGGTATAAAAATGAACACGAGAGAGCACAACGTGATTCAAAGGAGAATTTCAAACAAATATTAGACAGATACTACAGGCCAGAGTGCTACAAACAGTTATTAAAGTATACAAAAGATTCTTCTGTTTGTAAAGAGAGCACATATGATCGTCATCTAATTAAGTATAAGATTGGAGAGGCTCCAATTCCAAAGAATGGATGGGGGCGCATACACGCTTATATATAATGGGTGATCCAATTAGAGATACTTTTTTCAATAGCCTTTTTTGACAGATCACGTGTGAGTCGTGTCATGCTGTCATGTTATTTTTGTTTAGTATTGTTTGGCATTTCATAATGGAAAGACTTACGCGTGAACAACGTTTACAAATTGTTCAACTTTATTATGAAAATTCACGTTCTGTGAGGAATGTGTTTCGTGCACTTCGCTCAACTTATGGTCAACATAATCGGCCTACTGAGCGTACTATTCGCAACACCATCACCCATTTTGAGACCCAGCATCCATTATTGGATAATATTCGACCGAATAGACCACGTCCAGCACGCTGTGAAGAAAATATAGCGGCCGTAGCTGAGAGTGTACACGAAGACCGTAGAGAGTCGATTCGGCGCCGTTCGCAGCAACTCGGACTGACGTATGGAACGACTTGGCGCATTTTACGTCAAGATCTTAAATTGAAAGCGTACAAAATACAGCTTGTGCAACAACTGAAGCCACTCGACCTTCCCAAGCGACATCGCTTCGCTCTATGGGCTCTTGAAAAGTTCCAAGAAGATCCGACGTTTTCGAGGCAAATTTAGCGATGAAGCCCATTTCTGGCTCAATGGGTATGTAAACAAACAAAATTGCCGCATTTGGGACGAAGAGCAACCTGAAGAGATTGAAGAACTGCCACTTCATCCAGAAAAAACAACGGTTTGGTGTGGTTTGTGGGCCGGTGGAATCATCGGTCCATATTTCTTTAAAAATTATGCCGGTGCGAACGTAACCGTCAATGGCGACCGTTATCGTGCCATGATAACCGACTATTTGATGCCTGAAATTGAAGCTCGGGATCTCGGCGACATTTGGTTTTAGCAAAACGGCGCCACTTCCCACACATCGCATCAATCAATGGACTTATTGAGAGAACATTTCGGTGAGCACATAATTTCACGTTTTGGGCCGGTCGATTGGCCACCAAGTTCGTGTGATATCACACAGGTAGACTTTTTCCTGTGGGGATATGTAAAGTCAAAAGCTTATGCCGACAAACCCGCTTCGATTCAGGCCTTGGAGGAAAACATCACGCGTGTCATTCGCCAGTTACCAGTCGAAATGCTCGAACGAGTGATCGAAAATTGGACTCAAGGGATGGACCATCTGCGACATTGCAACGGCCAACATTTGATAGACATAATCTTCAAAAAATAAATGTCAAAGAATGTTCTTTCAAATGATAATAAACATTCTCCATTAAATTTGAATTTTCTGTGTTTTTATACCCTATCCTAAGGGTATATTAATTTTGACACATAGTTTGTAACACCCCTTAATATTCGTCGTAGACCCATAAAAATATATATATTTATGATCAGGACCAAATCCTAAGACTATTTAGCAATGTCCGTCCGTATCAACTTTTGAGGCCAAAAATTTGTCATATAAAGTTTTTTGCCACGCCTACTTTTTGTGGGCGTTTTTCACTAAAATGCTGTTTTCTTTGAAAATTTTCATAGAAATCGGAAAAAAATGTTTAACAATATATTTAGCAAATATTTTTTCCAATATATCGCCCATACAAAGTTTTTGGCCACGCCCACTTTTTGGGGGCGTTTTTTAAAAATAAAATATTTTTTTTTTCTATAAATTTCATAGAATGAAATAAAATGCTATCTTTCATTTTCCTTATGAATTTTTTCTTTGGGGTACATAGGGATAAGGATAGGATAGGGTATCATACTGTTCGCCCCAAGCGGACTGTAGCCTTTCCTTATGTTTTTCTTTAAAAAAGTAGGGAACCTCGAAATGGATCACCCTGTACTATGTAGATAGTTATCAATTCCTTATTATAATAGACTCGTTTTCAAAACACCTCCTAGTAAGACTTGTAACAAATAAAACAGATGCAAAGGATAAATTCATCGAAGCAATACAAATATTGGGTAAGGTTGAAGTATTTGTAACCAATAATGAAAAAAACTTTTTCAGCTATAAAGTTTTAAATTCAGACATGAAGTTTAAGCCAGGATAAAAAGTTCATGAAAAACCGACACAGAATTCTTAAATACAAATGTTCACACTTTATACAAATCATGTACCTATAAGGAATTTAGTGCCCAGGTTAGTCACAACCGAGGAAAGCCATATTTAAGTCGTAACTATACAAGTATAAATTGACATTTCGAAGCAGGTGTTGCCTGTTGTACAATATAATGGTATCTTCAGTAGGTATTTTAGTAAACAAATATGCCAGGTGCCAGGTTAATAAGCAATAACTTTAAGTTATTATCGAATTCGGAAGGAACGATAAGGAAACATACCAACGCATAAAATACAATCGACGAAGAATATATATATATGTATTCATGTAACGCTGAATATCATACATTTTACGATAAAAGACAAAACAACACACACATGTGCAAATAAAGAGTACCTATGATCAGGCAAATGACGACGACGCAAAATTAGATATTATACTCTGTCCAATATAAATTGGCTGTACATGTCTTATGGGGAAGCTTTTTAAAAATCAGTAGCGTCCATATTTTTCAACAAAATTAAAAGAAATTTCTCATAAAGTAGTTACCCTCCAGTGAATTTCCAGTTGCATTTGATGTAGATCCAGCACGTCTTATTCAGCGCACATGAGAGTGTGCACTGACCTGTGGCTGCTGCTATTTTATTAGATGTGCATTCCGAGTTACCAATGTCCGTTTGGTTACTCGTTCAGCTTTTTCTTGGGTTTCTCCTGAGGAGCTTTAGGTTTTAGAGATTTGAAAAAAAGTTCTTAATGATAAGTGTTATCGTGGAGGTCTTATTTTGATCTCTGACATTTCTTTTAATTTGTGGAAAATATGTTAAAATGCAGTTACAAAATTGTAATTTGTTTTTTTTTAAGGAAAAATATTATTTGGGTTTGTTTTGTTTGTTAGAAATGGCTTTAAATTCATCCAAAAACTTAAGTGCCGAAAAAAAGAAATTGTTGACGCAACAAAAAGAAATCATTAAAATTATGAAAAAACATAAGGAAAGGCTACAGTCCGCTTGGGGCGAACAGTATGATACCCTATCCTTATCCCTATGTACCCGAAAGAAAAAAAGCATTAGGAAGATGATGGATAGAATTTTATTTTATTCTATGAAATTTAATGAAAAAAATTTTTTTTTTGAAAAAACGCCCCCAAAAAGTGAGCGTGGCCAAAAACTTTGTATGGGCAATATATTGGAAAAAATATTGGCTAAATATATTGTTAAACATTTTTTTTCGATTTCTATGAAAATTTTCAAAGAAAACAGCATTTTAGTGGAAAACGCCCACAAAAAGTAGGCGTGGCAAAAAACTTTATATGACAAATTTATAAAGGTAGGCAGTACCTACATATCTTGTGAAGGTTTTACAACTTTATCTCTCTAACTTAAGCCTTAAAACGGTTTTTTCTAAATTGTGGGCGTGGCAGTGGGCGGATTTAAAAACTTTTAACACTTTACCATTTCGGGACCCTAGGGAGTATATGCTCCAAATTTCAGCCTCCTAGCATAACTTTAAAGGCCTCAAAAGTTGATACGGACGGACGGACGGACGGACGGACGGACGGACGGACGGACGGACGGACATTGCTAAATAGTCTTAGGATTTGGTCCTGATCATAAATATATATACTTTTATGGGTCTACGACGAATATTAAGGGGTGTTACAAACTATGTGTCAAAATTAATATACCCTTAGGATAGGGTATAAACATAAGGAAAGGCTACAGTCCGCTTGGGGCGAACAGTATGATACCCTATCCTTATCCCTATGTACCCCAAAGAAAAAAAGCATTAGGAAGATGATGGATGGCATTTTATTTCATTCTATGAAATTTATAGAAAAAAAATTATTTTTTTTCAAAAAACGCCCCCAAAAAGTGGGCGTGGCCAAAAACTTCGTATGGGCGATATATTGAGAAAAATATTGGCATAATATATTGTTAAACATTTTTTTTCGATTTCTATGAAAATTTTCGAAGAAAACAGCATTTTAGTGAAAAACGCCCACAAAAAGTAGGCGTGGCAAAAAACTTCATATGACAAATTAATAAAGGTGGGCATTATCTACATATCTTTTGAAGGTTGTACAACTTTATCTCTCTAACTTAAGCCTTAAAACGGTTTTTTCTAAATTGTGGGCGTGGCAGTGGGCGTATTTTGAAAATTTTAACACTTTACCATTTCGGAACCCTAGGGAGTATATGTTCCGAATTTCAGCTTCCTAGCATAATTTTAAAGGCCTCAAAAGTTGATACGGACGGACGGACGGACGGACATTGCTAAATAGTCTTAGATTTTGGTCCTGATCATAAATATATATACTTTTAGGGGTCTGCGACGAATATTAAGGGGTGTTACAAACTATGTGTCAAAATTAATATACCCTTAGGATAGGGTATAATAAAACAGTAACTTGCGAATAAAGTAGAAGATAATTTTTCTTGGTAAACGAACAATTTATAGACTTCTTAACGAAAATTGGCCACAACTCGTCACCGAAGAAGTAAAACAAAACCGATAAAAGAAAAGTAGATGAATTCAATAAGTGCGCTCGCAGGCAAATTGTGCATCAGTTTTTTTCAAATAACGAACTGGATGAAATACTGCATAAGGTAGGACGCAATGCAAACATCACTAAAATTAGCAGGTCTTCTCTGCAATCGGTTTTAAAAATGCGAAAGAGTGTTTTTTTGGAAAGAACTGACATCATAACGTAACGATAAATTTGTTTTATTTTTTATAAGTGAAACAATTAAAATGAAAATTTCAATCTAAAAAAAAGAATGGTAATCCAACATAATATTCTTTCAGGTTTTTGCTGATCTCAAATCCTTAGTACGGAAACCCTCTAAGTGCTTTTGTTAGAATAGCACGTTACGGAAAACCAAAGAGTGCGAATGGGAGGCAAACATCCCTATCTTCCCTGTACTGTCATTTTATGTTGGCCAGAGTATAGTATAGGGTCCGCCATCTAACGTTTTTTTTTTCAACTAGTGCTTATTTCGCGAATGGTAAAACTTAGCTCATGTCTGATTAGGCAGATAATGAGTTTTATCCTTCCGCTGAACGAATATGGTTGTGTATACGCTTAAACAACGCTGGGAAATATTGCGACATAAGTGGGCCATTTTTCTTCGGCAAACTAAGGGTCCGCCATCTAACGTTTTTTTTTAAACTAGTGCTTATTTCGCGAATGGTAAAACTTAGCTCATGTCTGATTAGGCAGATAATGAGTTTTATCCTTCCGCTGAACGAATATGGTTGTGTATACGCTTGAACAACGCTGGAAAATATTGCGGCATAATTGGGCCATTTTTCTCATTTTTTTTTTAAATGAGCAAGGAGTGGCCGTTACATTCAATGGCGATCGTTATCGGGCCATGTTGAACGAATTTTTGTTCACAAAAATTGAAGAGGAGGATATTGGCTACATTTGGTTTCAACAGGACGGCGCTACGTGCCACACAGGCGAAGCTACACTCGATGTTTTGCGCCCTGTTTCAAAAAAAAAAGTTATTTGGCGGACCCATTACATAGTTGAAAGTCCATCATTTAATGTCATTGTCACTCGCACCTACAGCTATTAAAACTCTTTGCGTTTATATCATTTTTCTACTTTTAAATTCATTTTAAACTAAACATAATTACCATATTGGACCTGCCATGTTTTATTTTGTTTAAAAAAATAATTCCTGACATACTATATATATATTATGAGTTTCCTACTGGGAACTCATGAAATGGTTGTGGAGATTGATTAATTCGACAAGTATATTATGAGGAGCTTTAGTTGAAAATCAAAGTGCACCAAATTGTTTAGGGACGTTCTGACGAAATAACCTAACTGTGGGCTCTCTCATGTTAATTAAATTCTACTCCCCAAACTACTATCAATGGAAATTTAAATAATTGCCTAACAAGATGTAATTACTAAACAATTAATTAATTAATTAGAACCTTCTAATTATTTCCAAATTGGCAAATAAACTTTCGTCACTCAAACTCATTTTAATATTTAATTTTGCAATTTTTTTTTTAGAACTACATAAGTGATTGTGACATTTCGTGTTGTTTGATAACAACTTTGATGGAAATTGTAGTAGATTGAAAAAAGTTCGAAGGTTACTTAATTAATAGGTAAAATTGTTTATTAGTAGGATTCTATTAAAGCTCACTACTATACTGTAACCTTGCATTTAGGTAGTAGTCGACATTTGTGTCTGATTATGAGTAAGGCCCAAAGAGAATTTAAAAAAATTAAAATACATTTCCATTTTTACACATTTCAGATGAACAAATACATCTCCATTTTTACACATTTCAGATGAACAAACATTTGTTACACACGGTCAATTGACAACAATAAAGAACATTATATTTTAGTATATAGAAGATGGGAATGCAGCAATTTATGAAAATACAGGGGAATTGTTTCATGTAATTGATTTAATCTCTTTTAAAAATATAATAGATATAATTTCAGAAACCATAACGAAAGATTCATCTTCAGAACTAAAAAAGATTTAGAAATAGCAGAAAAGCTATTAGATCAGTTATTACTTAAGAACAGATTTAGAAGGAGTTTAAAAAAAATAGGAACTATATGGAAGTATATCCCTGGTTCTCCAGGCCACGATGATGTAGTTAGAATTTCTACCAAATTAGACGAGTTGGTAAATTAAAAAAAAATAAACAATTCACCATAAATACTCAAATTTTTGATGTCATAAACATCCTTTCAAATGAAGTTAATATTAATGAAAATTTTGAAGACAGCGATACTGTTTCTATAACAGATTTGTTAGATGCTTCGAATTTTAAGATAGTTCAGCAGAAGAATGTAATTTTAATATATATAAAATATCCTATTGTGAAGGAGATTAGCAAACATTTTAGTTATACCAATAAGTAACTCTAATAATGGAGGAAAGTTATCAATCTCTAAGGAGATCATTTTGTCAAGAAGTAAATATTTTGAACCTAGTTGTAAGAAAGAATTAAAAATACCATTTTGTAAAATTATTCAAAAAAGCAGTTGTCTTATGGACATACTTAATAAACAAAAAGCCAGTTGTACTAAAATAATAGAGAAACATAAGGAAAGGCTACAGTCCGCTTGGGGCGAACAGTACGATACCCTATCCATACCCTTTATGCCCCAAAGAAAAAAGCATTAAGAAGGTGCTGGATATTATTTTATTTCATTTTATGAAATTTGTAAAAAAAAATATGAAATAAAAAAAAATATTTGCTAAATATCTTGTTAAACATTTTTTTCAGTTTCTATGAAATTGTTCGCTAAAAACAGCATTTTAGTAAAAAAAACCCACAAAAAGTAGGCGTGGCAAAACATTTTATATAGCAGATCTGATCGTGGGAGACTTGAATTGTATTCAGATTCATTCGGAGGCTAGTATAAATTCATAAAAATACAAGTTTTTAAAAATATAGTTTAACGAGTGTAATTATTAGTTAGATGCTTGTGAATTTTTAGTGCTTCGGGTTTGTCAACAGTACCGATAACCAGTTTTCTGTCATTTCTTTGATCCACTAAAAATTTATTTTCATTAAAAGGCACTTTTTTAATTTGCACAACGAGAGTAATCACATATTCAATCATGATAGCTTGTTATATTTATTATACTCTATCCTTAGGGTATATTAATTTTGACACAGAGTCTGTAACACCCCTTAATATTCGTCGTTGACCCCCAAAAGAATATATATTTATGATCAGCATCAAAATCTAAGCCTTTTTAGCAATGTCCGTCCGTCACCAAGGCCTTTAAAATAAAGCTAGAAAGCTGAAATTTGGAACATATTCTCTCTACGGTCCTACTTCGATACCAATTTTGGGACTCTAAAGAGTATACGTTCCAAATTTCAGCTTCCCATCTTTAATTTAAAGGTCTTAAAATTGAACATTAGTAAAAAGTTAGATTTTGATACAGATCAAAGGCGGTGACGGTATGCATTCAGTATAGAGTCGCCTTGTATACTTTTTTATATGAGAAAAATAGACACTTCTTATGTTTCATCACAATGTAAAAATGGAATTGATTTTAAGTTTTCAATATGTTTTAACATGGTGATTAGTCATTTGACAGTTGGATGGTAGTATCGAGATTTTGCTTTTAACATTTAAAAGAGCGAGAAATTTGGTTCTACTGATAATGATTAGACAAATATACATATTTCCTATTTTATCATACGGTTTATGTTTGGTGGTGTTGACTTGGTTTGCACTCGGCTACATTATTCATGTATCCCCCCTTAATGCAAATTTAATTGGCAATAAGTACTCATTATTCATGTTGCTGGCCAATTAAATCAATCTTTTGAATTGAGTTAGATATAATTGGTTGATTAATAAGGTTGCTTTGTCAAAAAACGGCGAGTCATTTATAATTAAATGAAAAATTTCCTCCGTAATAACACCAACGAAGTTGAAGATGAAGAGTGCAGCGAACAAGATATGTTGGATTCCCTACAACGAGCCTGCTAAGAGAAAGCTAAAGTACCAGCACGGAAAGGAATCTTGGTGGTGGATAGAGGAAGTTTAAGCGGCTTTTAAAGCTTAGTAATATAGTTGAAAAAGTTCGCCTTGAAGTGGAATACGGACGTTGCAAAAGAATCACGAAGAAAAAGTGTGCCACACTTAAACAGTTTCCCTGGAGCCGCCCCAACAATAAAGAGGTTGCAGTGTCCGAGCAGTTTGAATGAAACAACGGTTTAAAAGAGACTCGTTTATTTTAGCCCTTGCATTCGGAATGGGGTCTCGCAACCAACTAACTCTCTAAATGTTATACATTAGAATAGTCACTTCATTATACTTAATGCATACAGTGACATAGATATATATTTTTTTATATATAATGTACGCGCACTAAAGGGACTTTGGATACCCTTATAATGAAGTGACACAGTGCGGGCATTAGGGAAATGCAGGATTAGAGAAAGGGAGAAACCGATGCACGTTGTTTTTAAATGTTTGTAAATTATAATGCAAAGGAAAAACAGAGGTAGAGCATTCCACATTCGTGTTGTACAGTTGAGAAAGGAATCTTTATATTTCACAGTACGTCCGAAAACAGGCTTAAGGGTAAACTGACGTGCATTCCTCGCATGGCGAGTATTGCGTTTGAATTTCTGTAGGGGTGGAATGCAACTGGCTATTTCATTTGAGCACTGGTGGTGAAAATACCGATAAAACAATCACAGGCAGGAGACATTATGACGATGACTAAGAGAGTCAAGTGATGATATTATTTTTTTTTTATATAATGTACGCGCACTAAAGGGACTTTGGATACCCTTAAAATGAAGTGACACAGTGCGGGCATTAGGGAAATGAAGGATTAGAGAAAGGGAGAAACCGATGCACGGTGGTTTTAAATGTTTGTAAATTATAATGCAAAGGAAAAACAGAGCGTAGTAGAGAAAACAGGCTTAACGGTAAACTGACGTGCATTCCTCGCATGGCGAGTATTGCGGTTGAATTTCTGTAGGGGTGGAATGCAACTGGCTATTTCATTTGAGCACTGGTGGTGAAAATACCGATAAAACAATCACAGGCAGGAGACATTACGACGATGACTAAGAGAGTCAAGTGATTTCGCGATGTCTCGATCGCTAATAAGTTTTATCGCACGTTTTTGGATCCTGTCAAGTAGCTCCAAATATGTTATTGGTGCACCAGACCAGATATGAGCGTTGTACTCAAGTTTTGGGCGAATAAACGCCTTGTAGATTCTAGCCAGATCAAAAGGGGTGAAATATTTCCTGCATCGCTTAAGGAAGCCTAGACATTTCGCAGTGTTCTTGGCAACATCAAATATGTGGTCATTCCAACGAAGGTTGTCATTAACACGCATACCGAGAATAGAAAGTCGTTCGGTTTCAGCGATGCAAGTGCCATTCATGGATAATGGCAGAGAATCAGGGGTTCGCTTCAATGACAGCAGACAGCATTGCGGTTTGGAAGCATTAAATTCGACTCTGTTGGTTTTACCCTATTTAAGTATGTTGTCAAGATCGGAATTCAATGAGCTTAACATACGTTTCCGTTCCAGTGCAACGCCCGAAGATGGCGTTGCCTAGGAAACGAATATGTAAAGCTGAGGGTACTGTCATCAGCAAAGGAATGGATTGGATTAGAAGTGACAGACAGGAGGTCATTGATACAAATGAGAAAGGGAGTCGGAGACAAAACAGAGCATTAAGGGACACCAGCATTTATTTGGTGAGTTGCAGACTTGAAACCGTCCAAAACAACTTGTATTGAACGGTCCGAAATGTAATTTCTAATCCATTGAAGAAGGGTTACATCGATCCCAAATGCACGCATTTTCGACAAGAGAGCTTGATGCCAAACTCTGTCAAATGCCTTTGAAATATCAAGCGCAACGACCTTGCTTTCACCACCATGGTGAATAGATTGGTTCCACTTTTCGGTTAGATATGTCATCAAATCACCAGTGGACCTGTTGCTGCAAAAACCGTATTGCCGGTCATTAAGAAGTTTTCGGGATTCGAGATATTTCATAAGCTGACGGTTTATCAGCATTTCCATGACTTTGTAAAGAAGGGACGTAAGAGCAATTGGTCGGTAGGAGGTGGGAGAGGACGATTCGCCTTTTTTGGGGACGGGCTGGACAAATGCCGTTTTCCATCTTCTCGGAAAGAGCGCTGAAGGATAGGACAGATAGAAAAGCTTACGCAGTGGTTTTGCCAGCGTGGAAGAACACCTCTTCAGAACGATAGGGGAAATACCACCTGGGCCAGCGGATTTGTGAATGTTGAGATCTTGAAGTACTCTTGCCACAGTAATGGTGCGGAAGTGGATTTGTCCCATGGAGTGTTCTACGCGCTCGAGTACTGGGGGGATAAAGCACAATCTGGGAGCGCTGAGCTAGCTGCAAAATGAGCAGCAAACAGATTGGCTTTATCCGAAGAGCTGACAGCTGGAGTGTCATTGCAAATGAGTGTCGGGATAGATGAAGAGGCCGAATTTTTAATATTCTTAATAAACGACCAAAAATTTTTACTCCCGGAGGGACTTTGTAGTATTTTTTGCCTCAACTTTTGGTCGTAGGAGAATTTGACACGAATAATATGGGCATTGCAGTCATTTCTGGCTCGGTTGAACTTTTTTCGGTTTTCCTCAGTTGAGTTGGCCTTAAATGACCGAAAAGTTACCTCTTTAGCCCTGATAGCTTCTTTACAGCTTAAGTCACATCACGTGTTTTCCTTAGGTTTGATACTCTTTATCCTGTTTAGTATAAAGCGTTTCATACCCAGGTGTATTATATTTGTAATCATATCGGCAGCAGCGCCCACGTCGTTGTCGAGGAAGCACAACGACCAGTTAAAACTCTTAAAGAAACCGTTCAAAAGCTTCCCAATTGACTTTCTCGTATTGCCATACGGTTCTTTTAGGAGCTTGTTCGTTAACTGTGTAGCTGGAGTATGAGAAATTGGCTAATATGATACAATGGTCTGACGAACTTAGAGGCGATAATATATTTAAAGTGTATTTATCAGGGTGAGAGGTAAGAAACAAGTCCAGAGTGTTGGCGTTTTGACCGCTAATGTCCGGTATCCGTGTCGGCTCATTTACAATCTGGGTTAAATTATTAACCTCAGCAAAGATCTCAACATACCTTCCTTTGGGTGTTGTCTGTCCAGAATGTTGAAGCCAACTTGAATTGTGTATATTGAAATCGCTCGCAATGACGATTTCAGTACGAGGATTATGGGTTACAATTCTGGTGATGGAATCAGACAGTTCATCAAACTCATTATAGGTTGAATGCCTGTCCAGGTTAGAGCTTCTGTAAATAAAACAGTAGTGAATTAATTGCCTACGGACATGGAATTTTAGCCAAATAAAATTAAATTCCGGATTGGAACATTGGCCAATTGAGGAAGAGGTTGGTAAGCTACATCACTGCGTATATAAACGGCGATACCACGATGGGAAAAGAATAATGGCACCAAGTTATATCCAGGCAGACTAAACTCCTTTAAATCGGAATCAATGCTGACCTGTGTTTCACTTAGTGCCAAAACAGCTGGTTTATTGTGAATCGCATGGGCGTACAATGAATAAAAATTGGATCACAACCCACGAATATTACTCACGTCCACTTTAAAATTCCCACGCATAACAAAAAACAAACACAAAAAAACTCAACTCCGAAGCTGACTAAGCTGGGCCGTACCGTGTAGATCCTGACGTCAGCTTTCCAAAACAAATCACTGCAGGTGTTATGCCCGTACAATGAATTGCTTTGGTCTACCAACAAAGTCTACACAGAGCGACCCGCTATTCGCAAAATGATACCCTACCCAACAATAGCAAGTGCACGCAAAAACATACGACACTTGCTATAGCCAAGCAAGGCATCAGCAAACGAATGGGAGTGGGACGAGACGGACTGCCTTAACACAATGCACTTTTTTTTGTTTAATTAGACACAGCACCAGCGCAGCACACTGTTTATAATTTTTTTTTGTTGGCTATCAACGCGCGCGCGATTAGCGTTATTTTTTCGTTTGTTTCTGTATACTAGCCGCGGACCGATTACATAAAAAAACATAAGAAAAGGCTACAGTCCGCTTGGGGCGACAGTATGATACCCAATCCATATCCCTATATGCCGCAAAAAAAAAAAACATTAAGAAGATGATGGATAGCATTTTATTTCATTCTATTAAATTTCAAATAAAAGTGGGCGTGGCCAACAACTTGGTATAGGCGATATATTGGAAAAAATATTGGCTAAATATCTTGTTAAACATTTTTTTCCGCTTTCTATGAAAATTTTTCGAAGAAAACAGAATTTCAGTGAAAAACGCCCACAAGAAGTAGGCGTGGCGAAAAACTTTATGTGACAAACTTGCAAAGGTGGGCAGTACCGACATATCTTGTACAGATTACAACACTCTATCTCTCTAACTTTAGCTTTTGGGCGTATCAAAAAAAAATTTTACACTCTACCATTTCGGGACTCTAGGGAGTATGTAATCAAAATTTCAGCTTTCTACCTTTAATTTAAAGGCCCATAAATTGGTGACGGACAAACGGACGAACGGACATTGCTAAATAGTCTTCAGGTTTTGGTCCTGATCATAAATATATATACTTTTGTGGGTCTATGACGAATATTAAGGGGTTTCACAAACTATGAGTCAAAATTAATATACCCTTAGGATAGGGTATAAAGAAAAATGCGTGTGCACGCGTCGGGAGGCAATTCGGCACAATGTTTGTGTGTTCGTTAACACATCTTTGTATCACAGAGCTGATCGACATCACAGTCGAAGAAGTTGGGAAAGCGGTTAAAAACTCCAAGACGAGAACAGCGGTTGGGCCGGATAAGATACCCAGTTAGTTCTGGAAAAAGATGGGAGACATCGGGCTTAGATGGCTCATGATTCTTTTCTCATAACTCATGAGAGGTGATCCAATGGCCAATCAGTGAAGGAAAAGTTATCTTCATCCTTTGCACAAAGGAAAGGGAGATACGCAGAACTGTGATAATTTTCAATTAAGTTGATGTCACACGCCATGAAGACTGTTGAGCTGATATTAGATGGCCAGCTTAGGCAAATAATATGGCTGTCCAGTGCGGGTTTGTCGCGGTAAATCGACCACACATGCAATCCAAAGTATAAGGATCATAATGGAAAAGCATCGCGATTCCTTAAAGGTTCTACATATGATTCTGGTTGAATTTGAAAAGCATTCGATAGATAACCAAGAGATATGATATGGGTAGCGCTAAGACAACAAGGAGTTCCTGAAACCTACGTACAGATGATCATGGACATGTACGAGGTAGCGAAGACAAAAGTCAGCTGTCCCGCAGGAGTCACCGATAAATTCCCAATAAAAGTCGGTGTTCACCAGGGAAGTGTCTTAAGTCCTTTGGTCTTTATTATAGTCCTATATTAAGTTGATTTCTAAAATTATTTTAAAGACCCCTAACCACTGGTGGGGGGAAGTCTAAACCATAACTCTGAATTACCTTTTACAAATGAAATAATTAATTTTATTTGCTTCTCCTAAATACTAAAATATTGCCAAATAAATATATGCAGGCTTAAATTACAAAGCTGTCGAGAGAGGGGTGCCAGCTCACTAAGGCACTTCTCCTATTTCCGGACGGCGGCGGACGAATTCTAAGGATGGATCAACGGCGGCGTCCACAGTTCCAGTTAGGTGGAACAAGTGATCTCCCTATATGAGCTGCTTCGACTTATTTGAAGCCCAGGTCTATAGGGATATCCAACACTAAGCCAGTGTGTTGGAAAAGAGTTGGTGATGGATGAGCCCTTGATGGGCCAACGGCAGCACTCACATCCGCGAAGTGCGTTACTGGCACCGGAATTACCGGCCTACTAATCTTAGGGTCAAGAACAGGGCCTGGCCCTCAGGCTGGGGGTTGTGCCATCGGGGTAATTTCCCGACCACGTCGAAATCATTTTGTTATGGGAGAGACTATGGCAGTGGACTTCAAGCCGATGAGTGATCGCCTGGCTGTGATCCGCATCAGAGCTACATTCCAAAAAATTAGCCTAATATGTGCACACGCCCCTACCGACGAGGCTGAGGACCCTATCAAGGAAGAATTCTATGACCTCTTCGACGGAGCCTACGGAGCCTGTCCGGAGTACGATGTGAAAATTGTACTCGGGGACTTCAATGCAAAGTCGGCAAGGAAAACATCTTCGGCGGATTAGTTGGTAAGCACAGCCTCCACGAAACGACAACAGATAACGGCTACCGACTAATTGACTTTGCAGCTGCTTGTAATACGGTGATAAGTAGCACTAAGTTTCCGCGACTACGGATCCTCACAGAAATCTGGCGCTCTCCAGACGGTCGAACCGCCAACAAAATCGACCATGTGCTAATCGATGTGAATGAGAAGAAGCCGCGAACTGCCCAAAAGAAGAAATTCGACGTTGGACGCCTTATCACATCTGGATTCGCCAGAGCTTACAAAGAGCGCCTGAGTGAAAAACTCCCCACCGTACATTCACCTACCACAGACGCCAACAACCGGTGGTCTCAGTATCGCGACATCATCAAGGAGGTAGCCGAAACCACCCTAGAATACCAGCTACCCCAGAGAAAAAGCCCGTGGTATGATGATGCAAGCGTATACCAGAAAAAGGTGGCAGAAGATGCACACATTAGAACGCTGCAGAGGAAAACAAGGCCGCAAGGGATGAGTACCGAGCCAGGAGACGGGAGGAGAAGAAGATCCTGTGTAGAAAGAAAAGAGAGAACGCAGTCTCCCAGCTCAAGGAGATCGAAGAGTCCCGCGACCGAAACAACATGCGGAAGTTCTATAAGAAAGCCAAGCAACTGTCTGCTGGCTTTAACTCCGGAACACTGGCTCTTCGTAACAGCGATGTAAACCTAGTCACCGACTCGCAGGGAATAGTAGATGTATTTAAGCAGCATTTGCAGCAGCTGCTTAACGGACAAAATGTAGAGAGAGTGATGGGGCAAGAAGAGAACCCGCGTCCAGTCAATGAAGAACCAGTCCCTCCGCCCAGTATAGAAGAGGTTGGTTTAGCTATAAAATAGCTAAAGAACAACAAAGCCGCCGGCTCTGATGGTCTACCTGCAGAGCTTTTCTTCATTGTCTGATTTAAGTATGACGTGTGAAATGGCTGCTCTATAAGCACATATTTATTGTTATGGGGAGTCGGAACGGGTGTGATCTTGAATAGATCAAAATCTTCTATATTAATTAAAAGAACTCTTACGTATATTACATTCCGATCAGTTATTCTCGTCCTTGCGGTGAACATTAAACTTAGTAAACTCGAATGCGTTTCGTCTTCTGCTACAGCTAGTTCTGGAGGCAACTGGCTTCTTATCAACGTTAGCTGCGATCTGAGTTGGTCTGGAGTGATCACCAGAGGGTTAATTTTGGCATGATGTAGATCTGTCAGAATGTTAAGTAGACAATTCTGTGTTTGCTGATAATTCAGCATAGCTAATGTCGCATACGCTGCCACCGCTAAAATTGTCTGTTCTGCTTCCTTCTGGTTGATCGATTTGGCTGCCATGCTCTTAAGGTTCTCAAGATCGTTTTTAAATGCTTGCAGCTGCGCAGTAACAGTTTCAGTGGTTTTCTGAAGTATATTACTCGTTGCTACTGCGAGTGAAGTCTGGTTTTTTTATCAACTCCTGTAAATGATTTTCATTAGCTCGTGTATGCTGAATTTGCTACTCATCCAACACCCCGAACAGCTTGTTTGCCACGGTACCAATGAATTCGAAAGGCGATCGTCTTGATCTGACCTTGAGTGAACTTCCACCTCCTTGTGTATGCAGCAAATAGTTATTGTTTTTTATAATTGTTAGCTGATGGTTGAATTGATAGGGTCCGCCATCTAACGTTTTTGTTTAAACTAGTGCTTATTTCGCGAATGGTAACACTTAGCTCATGTCTGATTTGACAGATAATATACCGCTGAACGAATATGGTTGTGTATACGCTTGAACAACGCTGGAAAATATTGCGGCATAATTGGGCCATTTTTCATTTTTCTTTTTAATGAGCAAGAAGTGGCCGTTACATTCAATGGCGATCGTTATCGGGACATGTTGAACGAATTTTCGTTCACAAAAATTGAAGAGGAGGATATTGGCAACATTTGGTTTCAACAGGATGGCGCTACGTGCCACACAGGCGAAGTTCCTGGAATCCTTCAAATTCACTTCAATAGTTTATCATGTCGTAGTAAACAATTATTTTCCAGTCATTGGTTATTTGATTTACTCTTCCGATCTTCTCAAAGTAAATTTCTGGGCGGTTTTTGAATGAAATAACCCTTATGGAAACGATTTGTTCGTTTGATGTTAATGAATTTCCTTCTTGAAGAACCATCATGATCAAACTTGCGAAGAATAACCACCTCATGGGCTTAGTCTATACGTCATTTTATTTTCCTTTCTCGAAGTAAAGGGTGATCCATTTCGAGGTTCCCTACTTTTTTAAAGAAAAAAAACACAGAAAATTCAAATTTAATGGAGAATGTTTATTATCATTTGAAAGAACATTCTTTGGCATTTATTTTTTGAAGATTATGTTATGATGGTCCATCCGTTGAGTCCAATTTTCGATCACTCGTTCGAGCATTTCTACTGGTAACTGGCGAATGACACGCGTGATGTTTTCCTCCAAGGCCTGAATCGAAGCGGGTTTGTCGGCATAAGCTTTTGACTTTACATATCCCCACAGGAAAAAGGCAAACGGTGTGATATCACACGATCTTGGTGGCCAATCGACCGGCCCAAAACGTGAAATTATGTGCTCACCGAAATGTTCTCTCAATAAGTCCATTGATTGATGCGATGTGTGGGAAGTGGCGCCCTCTTGCTGAAACCAAATGTCGCCGAGATCACGAGCTTCAATTTAAGGCATCAAATAGTCGGTTATCATGGCACGATAACGGTCGCCATTGACGGTTACGTTCGCACCGGCATAATTTTTAAAGAAATATGGACCGATGATTCCACCGGCCCACAAACCACACCAAACCGTTGTTTTTTCTGGATGAAGTGGTAGTTCTTCAATCTCTTCAGGTTGCTCTCCGTCCCAAATGCGGCAATTTTGTTTGTTTACAAACCCATTGAGCCAGAAATGGGCCTCATCGCTAAACAAAATTTGCCTCGAAAACGTCGGATCTTCTTGGAACTTTTCAAGAGCCCATAGAGCGAAGCGATGTCGCTTGGGAAGATCGAGCGGCTTCAGTTGTTGCACAAGCTGTATTTTGTACGCTTTCAATTTAAGATCTTGACGTAAAATGCGTCAAGTCGTTCCATACGTCAGTCCGAGTTGCTGCGAACGGCGCCGAATCGACTCTCTACGGTCTTCGTGTACACTCTCAGCTACGGCCGCTATATTTTCTTCACAGCGTGCTGGACGTGGTCTATTCGGTCGAATATTATCCAATAATGAATGCTGGGTCTCAAAATGGGTGATGGTGTTGCGAATAGTACGCTCAGTAGGCCGATTATGCTGACCATAAGTTGAGAGAAGTGCACGAAACACATTCCTCACAGAACGTGAATTTTCATAATAAAGTTGAACAATTTTTAAACGTTGTTCACGCGAAAGTTTTTCCATTATGAAATGGCAAACAATACTAAACAAATATAACATGACAGCATGACACGACTCACACGTGATCTGTTAAAAAAGGCTATTGAAAAAAGTATCTCTACTTGGATCACCCGTTATATAAGCTTTCGATACTTAGTCCAAAATATACATTACGTGATTGTTGGCTTGTTGGATCTGATTTTTCATTCGCAGTTGATAATGGGAAGAGGACATAATTTATTAATCGGTCTCTTTACAAGTTTTTTGTTACTAAAATCTGTAACAGCCCGAACTTCATTGTCTTCTCCTGGGTGAAGTTCAGCAATTTTCCCTAGTGACCACTTGGTTGGTGGCATCCGTCTTAGTTATCACTTTGAGCGTTGCTGTAGTTGTGAAAAATATTCCGTTGACCAAATTTTCCAAAAATCTTGTCACATTTTCTATACCAACAACTAACGAGAACGACAACTTCGATTTTGTTCCACGATAGGCTCAGGCATAAACGCATTAGTGCGGATCACACAAGAAAATGTCATGGAGTTAACATCACATCAGTTATATCGTTACTTAATGTAGTTAACGGTCGAGAGTTGAGGCAAGCTTCTATTTGGGATAGTAGAGGAGACAGTTCTTCAAATCTTAGACAAGAGTCGCGATAATCCGCTTTAAGTGGTGCTTCATTGATTTAACTCCTGCTTCCCACAATCCTCCGAAATGTGGAGCGACGGGCGGAATAAAGTGCCATGTAACCCCATCTGTAATTAGTTTCTCATCAGCGTCACCTTCAGCCTTTTTAATGCTTTGCTTCATCGTTGTTTGTATTTCCGTGTTAGGTTCGACGAATTTGAATAGGTCCAGCAGTGTATGTGTAAATTGTTTTGATGGAGTTACTCTTGGGGTCGGCAATATACCCATTATTTGATTTTTCGAGGCGGCGTTGAAACGGTGACATCTTACACAATTATATATTATAAGTCGTGCCACGTGCTTTGCTTGAAGTATCCAATAAGATTGACGCAATGTTCCCATTGGTAACTGTAGACTATGTAGTGTTTTCTTGTGAATATGTTCTACTAATCGTGGTCTTTTCGTGGTAAAATATATGGATGTTTTTGCTTCTGTGGTAAGTTCGAGTTCTCTAACCTCCTTCTTATCTTCGTCAAAATGTGGTGCTAAAGATAATAGTTTGCTCGACTTTCAAATATTACAGCCCCTTAGTAAGCACGAAATTATTTAAAAAAAAATAACATTATTTTCTTCGACTTTGATAGTAGGCGAAGTAGAACTGTGGTTCCTTAGCCATTCAGGACCAGTCCACCATAATGAGTGATCCTTTAATTGATGTGGTGTTATACCTCTGGATGCGCAGTTAACTGGGTTATCGATTGATCTTATGTGTCTCCAAGAACTAGGATCATTAACTTCCTGAATTTGGGAAACTCAATCTGCCACAAAGGTTTTCCATTTGGTTTCATTAATGTAATTTTGTAGGTTTCATTTGATAATTTGATTCTTAAGTAAACCACAGCTGCATAGGCGCTCTCTGATGAGTCGCAGTAACCGAGCAATTCCATTTACTGAGTATTATCTGTTCCCATCCATCGAGGAACCTTTATGTCTTCTAAGGCTGCGAGGCTGTTTTTAAATGTCTGCCATGTATCTGCTAACTCAGCTGTAAGCGGCTCATCCCAAATTGAGCTTTGATTTCCATAATTGTTGCATTAGTAGTTTTGCCTTAACAGTAAGAGGTGCTAATGAACCCAATGGATCGTATTATTTTGTGATCTCCGATAAAGTTATACGTTTAGTTGGTGTCTGCTTTTTTAACTGTTTGTCTATTGATACTTTAAACTGGAACGTGTCATCTGATAGCCTCCAGTGAATTCCCAATTTTTTTATGGTGTTTTCCTTATCTATTATAATATCGTGCTGATGTTGCACCTCTGGCGATATGCTGTTTAGTAATTGTAAACTATTTCTGGACCATTTCCTGAGACAGAATGCACCTTGCTTTAACAAAGCTATCAGTTGAGACTGCGCCTCTCTGCACTCTCTAAGCGTTCCTCGCTCAGACATCACATCATCGACATAGAAATCATTTTGTACAATATCGGCTGCGGCAGTATATATTCTGCCTTCATCGATGGGTAACTGTAGCAATGTTTTGACAGCTAAATATGGTGCTCTTGATGTTCCATATGTAATTCTCTTTAGTCTGTAATCTTTGATCTCGTCATCCGTGGAATCTCGCCAAACAATGCGCTGATAGTCCTGATGATTACTACAGATTTGTATCTGACGATACATCTTTTCAATATCTGCCGTATGCACGTATTTTTGTCAACGCCACCGCATTATAATAGTTGTCAAACCTTCTTGAAGCCTTGGTCCAACAAGCATCAATTTATTTAAACTAACCCCAGTCGATGTCGCGGCCGATGCGTCAAATACAACTCGTAGTTTAGTAGTTGTACTATCCGGTTTATGTACAGCGTGGTGACGCAAATAGTAAATGTCGTCTTAATTGCTGGGGCTTACTTGGACCATGTGGTTAAGATCTAAGTATTCCTTCATAAACCTTGTGTATTCCTTTCTAAGTGGTTCATCGAAGCTAAATCGCCTTTCCAGTTGCAGTAGTCTAGTCACTGCCCTATGGCGTGATTTTCCCAGCTTGTGAGTTGCTAATAATGTAATGAGTTTTTTCATAGATTGCCTCACATTTTTGATCATCAGGTTTTTTTTGACTTCGCTCAGATACTTCTTCCATTTCCCAAAATCGTTCAAGTTGCTTATCAATGTATGACTATTGCTGTAATTGCTATTATTGTTATTTTGTGTTGAGGTTCGGCCTATTATCAGCCAATCTAGATCAGATCTCTGTGCTATAGCGGGGCACCTTGACCCTTTCTTTATTCCATTCAGAATTATATCATCAGGCCGGGGTCGTTGAATGTTGGATCGGCAAGCGTCAGGCTTTCAAATTCATGAGCTACACATCTACCAATTTTCTCCGATGGCAAAAGTCTTATCAACTTGAGTAGTACTAAGGCTTGTACTTGGACGATGAATGCAGACTTAAACCTTAGAAGCATCATAAACTCTACTCTATTATGCGAAACGCCTGCATCCGTTGCTCCTAGTCCACTGACCTTGACGGACACCTTCTGTTTTCGTAACGGTAGCGATTGCGCTGCTTCTTCTTCTCTTAACGATCTGCTTTAACCTTGGTGGTTTCTTGCCGTTATGACTGCGGTAGCTGCTATTTAGGTGATCATTTTGTTCTGCTGGATCTTGCCGCTTTATCCGTTTGACCCTTTCGAACCCATCCACATGCAGCAATGAATGATACCTATTGTTGCAATGCTTACAGATACTTTTTCTTCCGCATTGGAGAAGAGTGCTGAATTAGTTCTAAGTGTGGGCCTTCCAAATGGGTTTTCAAGTATTCCATTTTTTCTATTTCACACAATGACGTCTTGTTGTGAATGAGTGTCGAAAATAGATTATAGGACGAGCGCCATTGTAGGTAATCGCCTTTAAATATAGGGATTTTGATTGTAGGTAGATGTGTCTCAGACGCTTGGAGTTGGTTTTTTTCCGTTTTTAACGATGAAGCTTTAGAGGCCATCTTATAGAGACATTGATTTACTCTTGTTTGCATTTGTTCGTATATTCCGTTACTAATGTAAACACCTTGCTCTTCCAATTCAGATCAATCTTCCATAAACTGCTCATGCAATTCTGCCAACCCTTCCTATTGTCCACTTTTTTTTTTACTGGAATTCATGCTCTTCCTTGTCGAAAGTATTTTTAAATTCGTCAATATTGTTATTGATTGCCTTTATTTTTATTTAAATTTTTCGTAGGCGTTGTTCTTATGCATATTGTATTTGGGTACGAACCTTTGAGATTTGCTCTCATCTTCAGGAACTGTCGTTTCAAGGAGAATTTTTGGCTTGGCACCCTTATCGGCATCCTTTGCAGCAATACTGATAGCAAGATCTCTCATACATGTCTTTCACCAACTGAAAGGTGTTTTTCTGCATGTATGGTGTATCATGCTCACCGTAATTTTTTATCTTCGTGTGGTTGTCGTCGAATTCCCTCCAGATCTAATTTAATATCGATAGACGTTCTTTTTTGTATTGTGTGGTTTTTCTGGAAGGGCTGTCCTTTGAGATGTTCGTTCGCTCTCTGTCTTGTCACGATTATAACAATGTCGTCCTGATCCATTGTTTTTACTTGTTTAGATTCCTTAGTAACGCGATTTGAGCAGTTAATCACTTTTTTTTTATTTTATGTAGGATTTACCAATGTTAGTCGCCTTGGTAACGCAATTCGAAGAACTATTTTTTTGTAAGATGTAGGTGCCAATGTTGGTAGCCTTGTTAACGCGGTTCGAAGGAACAATGTTAATATCAGAAATTAACTTAAAGCCCCTTACCTCTGGTGGGAGGAAGTCTAAATAATAACTCTAAATTACCTTTTACGAATGAAATAAATAATTTTATTTGCTTCTCTTAAATAATTAAATATTGTTTACGTAACAAATATATACAGGCTTAAATTACAAAGTATTTACTGCAAAGTCAAGAATGATGATACAATTTATTATGCTGACTTTGCTGGGAACAAAATTGAAATATAATATTCTAAGAAAATAAAAATATAAATGTAAAAATCTGTCTGGTGTTGTCACCATGACAGTGACGGACCCTTAAGTGCATCATTTGTACTTTGCTGACCATGGAGCCATCATAATCGACGATCAGACTTCCCTGCAACGAGCACTTGATATTTGGGTAAATGCATTAGAAAGGACCCAAGCCAAACAATTAAAGACCTAACATACGGTTCACAATGCTGGACAATATACAAAAAGTATGAGTGCAAGTTGCCAGCATCTGAGATGAAGATGCTTCGCATGACAGCAGGAGTAATAAAGCTTGATTTAATTAGAAGTTCCAGAATCGGAAGAAGCCCTCATAAGCCGTCAAAGAACCCATCTCGAAAAAATTGGTGTACGACTGACTCAGTTGGTATTGTCATGTTCAAAATAGGTATCTTACGAACCCCATCAAAAAGGCAACGGCAATCAATGTTCCCTTACAATCGCGTAAGAGAGACAAGCATAAAAACTCCTGGATAACACAAATGCAGAAACACCAGTATTTGATTGGCCTCAATGATGAAGTGATCCAAAATCGGGATGTCTGCACATATTTATTGAGATTGAACTGGCGAACCGCACAGTCGGAACAGTAGGAATGCAGTGAAGTGGGGGGTTATGATCCTTGTATTCCTGATCATAATCTCGTCCTTAAATGGAGAGAAATAAAGTTCGTCAATTCTTCCATTTTAACTTAGACAAATAAAAAGCTGTTGGTGTTATTAAAGCTGCCTTGATGAGTGTTTTTTTCCTTTGGTTTTTTTTGTCCTGATCAGGATAACATATTGAGGAAGTTAAGGATGTCATTAAACAGCTTTCTAAAAAAGTTTGCATAAATGCGAAAACCACTAAAAAAAAGAAGGAAAGGCTACAGTCCGCTTGAGGCGAACAGTATGATGCCCTATCCGTATACCCTATCCATTTCTAGAGGCCTGCGCCTCCCATTTTAAGGTTGCTTGATCACCCGTGCCTCCGAATCGCACAATAATTCTGTGCAGTTATTAAATACGTCATAATGATCGCTGACAGCAATAAGAAAACTGCGGCTATATTTTTTTTTTACACGACCTTAAAAACATTTTTGAAGAGCTGTTTAAAGACACAACCACCTTAAAATCCTCAATATATTATGCTGATCCCGACAGAAGAATGAAAGAAGGAAGAAACTCATATGAGTTTAACTAACAAAAATTCGGATGCATCAAGGCAGTTTTATGAACCCCTAGATTACATAAAAATAGCACTAACAGGTTTAGATTGGCCTAAATCAAAATGGGAGGACTACACGAAATTTGTAAGTAGAACCACACAGGGGGTCTGGAGAGATGCATTCAATATGAAAAGTGGAAAGGATATAATAGAAGAAGAAGTTAAGAAAATTAAAATGTCCTGAAAAATCCGTATACATAAAATATACACCACAGTGACAGCACAAGTCTCTCAACCAGTAAGAGAATTTAATTTGAATAAATTTAAAAGAAACATAAAAATGGCTAGCAGCATGAATATTGCAAAATTATTTGCATTAATACAAGCCTTATGTAACCGGGCGCAAGCTAAACCAACACCAAAAACCCAAAGCCAGGGATATACAGAATATGTATGTGTTGCTAAGTATTATCAACAGATTAATTTCTCGCTCTTTTAATGTAAAAAACAAGAGCTTAATGTTAAGATTCCACTATTTTCTCTGTAAGAACATGTTGAGGACTCAAAAACCACTCCAGTTACAATTACACAATATCAAATGTGATGAATGTAAACAAAAGACACGTCTTTTTCCTCTGTATAAAAATGTTTACAAAAGTAAAAAGTTGCTAGAGTGGCTCTATACTTATTGCATTGGGGAAGTAGACAGACCGGATTGTCTCTACCTATAGTTGATTCAGTTTCAATATATTTCCTTAAAACAGGATTATAATTTGAATAATCTGAAAATAAGATTTATTAACTTATTTTATGTGGTGTTTACCGAAGAGAAGCTGAGCAGAGAGGAAAGATGAGTGTAGACAAGACGGAAATGTGGTTTGTTTTGTTTTATTATATTGTTCTCTAAGTTTTATTATAAGCTTTGTGGTTTTATTTTCTTCTGTATTTTTTGGGTAGGCAGTGTTTAAAATCTATGATGTACCACCTTCACTGCCCCTATGTATATGCCGCTAAGAAAAAAGCGTTAAGAATATGATGGATAGCATTTCATTTCATTCTATTAAATTTACAAAATAATACGCCCCCTTAGGGAGTATATGTTCCAAATTTTAGATTTCTACTCGGATTTCTAGCTTTAATTTAAAGGCCTATAAATTGGTGACGGACGGACGGACGGACATTGCTAAATAGTCTTAGGTTTTGGTCCTGAGCATAAATATATATACTGTTGTGGGTCTACGAGGAATATTAAGGGGTGTTACAAACTATGAGTCAAAATTAATATTCCCTTAGGATAGGGTATAATTAATTTTATTTTATTTCTAAGGGGCTTGTGCTCTTTATTTGATAACCACTTACAGACTAACTTAACATACGATTTTTAATATCTTAATTCTATTCTACTTTTCCTCTATACTGCAAGCTCAGCAGCGGGCTTTTCATTCAAAATTCCCGTGGGAATGATCGGATTACTTTTACTGCACATCAGCGCATTGACAATTGCGCGTGTGCTTGTCACCTTGAAAGTGGGTGAAAAATATATGAAATACTATACTTTAATTTAGAAGGAGAAAATTGAGCGTGAATGCTCTATGGGGTATGTAACCTGTATGCAGAGGTAATATTTATTGACACCAATGTCATGACAGTTCTCACTCGGATTTTAACTTCAGCAAAAATAGAGCCTTATGATATGTATAATAAATAAACACAATTTTTTAAATATAGTACCAATATAAAACATTCATAAAAATTAGGTCCGTTTTGAAAAAGTTGACCCGAATCCCGGAACTTATCTTCCTCCACGTTGCATACAAATCAAAGTTTGTCAATAACAACACTCGTAAATTCCTTTTTTTTATACGAAAAAAAAATATAGTAGATAACGAAGTAAAGCACGTATGTATGTATGTGTATGTATGTCCAGTAAAGAATATTCATTTAAATTAAATTGTGCTATAAATTGAGTATTGTATTAGTTTACCTTCGTGAGTTAGAACACAAAATTAGAATAAAATCTGTACTTTACCAACTTAATTACGTGTTCTTAAGTCAATCTTATTATGCATTTTCATGTTCATTACAATGCTGTGGATATGCGAGGTTTCCACACTTATAAATAAAATGCATGGATTTAAGGGGGTTTTCTTTTTGGCGGTTTTTGGGAATTTTATACAACATTCAAATGCTATTCTCTAACAAAATTATCTATTTTTATTAAATTTAAAAATAGTTTCTAAGCTGGCAGTAGTGTTTTATTTATTTTATTTTTGTTTAATTATACATTAATACATCTTTTTTTTGGCAACAAGTGGATCTACGAGGTGTACATTTTTAGCCGACGATAGGTAGAACATTGTCTACACTAGAATGTTGGTGCCGCACGTCACTGATAAAAGGCCCCTGGGGTGTTATACCAGCCCGAAAAGTGCGTGTTAAGAAAAAGCTCCAGCGATTCTACGGAAGATCCTGTTCACCTTCCATCTGCTTTCCTCAAAAAGGACGGCAGATTGAAAGTTTTTGACAGAATCCTATTGAGTCTAAATGACTATTCATATAAGAGCGAATTGCGAAAAAATCAATTTAAATGTATATATGAATTGAAAATTTCTATTGGTTCTACCACAAAATCATTATATTTAGTTGATCCAACATCGTGTCTGGTGGTCAAAAGGATGGTGATTGCGATTATATGAGAACACAAGCGTTCTCACTTTAGCATAACACCATCAACTCCTACTTCTCACCTGCCCGTGGTGACTGCTGGGTGCTTAGTACCTCGACTGAAGATGGGGTAACCAACCTCTGTGAAAAGTTGTTGGTGTCAGCTGACGAGAGGGGGGGGGGGGAGGAGTGCCAGCTCACTAAGGCACTATTCCTGTTTCCGGACGGCGGTGGACGAATTGTACGGATGGATCAACGGCGGCGTCCACAGTTCCAGTTAGGTCGAACAAGTGATCTCCCTATATGAGCTGCTTCGACTTATTTGAAGCCCAGGTCTATAGGGATATCCAACACTAAGCCAGGATGTTGGAACAGAGATGGTGACGGATGAGCCCTTGATGGGCCAACGGCAGCACTCAGATCCCCGAAGTGCGTTACTGGCACCGGAATTACCGGCCTACTGTCCTAGGTTCAAGAACAGGGCCTGGCCCTCCAGGTTGGGGGTTGTGCCATCGGGGTAATTTCCCGACCACGTCGAAAACATTTAGTTATGGGAGAGACTTTGGCAGCCTCGGATATAAATGTACCTCAAAGGCAAAATAGACCCGGAACGTCGTGGGAAATCGGCTTAGATCCAAAATAATGGACTTCAAGCCGTAAGTGATCGCCTGGCTGTGATCCGCATCAGAGCTACATTCCAAAACATTAGCTTAATATGTACACACGCCCCTACCGACGAGGCTGAGGACCCTATCAAGGAGGACTTCTATGATCTCTTGGACGGAGCCTACGGAGCCTGTCCGGAGTACGATGTCAAAATTGTACTCGGGGACTTCAATGCAAAGTCGGCAAGAAAAACATCTTCGGCGGATTATTTGCTAAGCACAGCCTCCACGAAACTACAACAGATAACGGCTACCGACAAATTGACTTTACAGCTGCTTGTAATACGGTGGTAAGTAGCACCAGGTTTCCGCGACTAAGGATCCACACAGAAATCTGGCGCTCTCCAGACGGTCGAACCGCCAACCAAATCCACTATGTGCTAATCGATGTGAGGCACGCATTCAACATCTTGAACGTGCACACTTACCGAGGGGCAAACGTCGACTCTGACCATTTTCTCGTTGCAGCTATTTAGATTCAGAGCTCGACTGTCCAACGAGAAGAAGCTGCGAACTGCCCAACAGAAGAAATTCGACGTTGGACGCCTTAGCACATCTGGAGTCGCCAGAGCCTGGAGACGGGAGGAGAAGAAGATCCTGCGTAGAAAGAAAAGAGAGCACGCAGTCTCCCAGCTCAAGGAGATCGAAGAGTCCCGCGACCGAAACAACATCCGGAAGTTCTATAAGAAAGCCAAGTAACTGGCTGCTGGCTTTAAGACCGGAACACAGGCTCTTCGTAGATGAGCAGATGTATTTAAGCAGCATTTCCAGCAGCTGCTTAACGGACAAATTATGTTAAACAGTTTTTCTTTAAAAAGAAAGCCCCCAAAAAGTGGGCCTGGGTTATAATTTTGTATGGGTGGAATGACGAGAATGGTATTGTCTAAATATTTCGTTTTCTTATGAAATTTTCAAAAAAAAAAATATTGTTAAAAACGAAAAATGCCATAAACTAAAGGCTTAAAACAGTTTTTTTTTAATTGTGAGCGTGGCAGTGGGCTTATCAACTCTACCATTTTGGGACAATAGGGAGTGTGAAATTTAAAGACCTTCAAATTGGAATGGACATTCTTAAATCGTCTTATGTTTTGGCTCTGTTCATAAATATATATTCTTTACCATACGACGAATAAATATAAAATAAATTTCTTTTATAATAGATAAAATCATTCATAGCTTTTTTTTCTCTGATATAAACTAATGGTTTGCTGGATTTTATCAAACAACGATGTTTGTTATTACAGAAACTTTTCTAAATGTCATTCATTTAGTTCAGTTTCTCAAAAGCGGAAACATCTTATAAGTTGACAAATTTCTCGGTACCATTAGTGTCCGCGTATGATGTATTTATTTCTAAATATGAATGAATTTGTTTTTATATGCAAAAATAAAACAGTTTATTAAGAATTTATTACGCTTTTTCGTTTGGTGATATTTCCTATAGCTAGAATATGTACAGTTTTTGTTTCGAAACTATATACTTTTTGTAATCGATTGAGTTTGGCCCTTTGCGGCACCCATAAAAATAACAGTTGGTACTGAAATTTTTTTATAGCTGCAGCGCTGAGCACAAGCTGCAAAAACAACCCTCTTTGCAGAAATACGAACCGCGGTAAACGATAGCAAAAGAAGTATGATGGCTAATCAGTTCAGTCGTTCAGTGCCCATCCGTCTGTCGACCGATGAACATGTCATATGCTCTGTTCCAGGCTTTCCCATATTTTACTCAATTTAAGTGCCTTGCAAGAAGATGGCAAAGAAGGATGAAACGATCTATATAATTTAAGAAATATTTACTCAAAAATTGTAAAAAAATATATTAAGAGCAGTTTGCTCTCACCTTTATTTCAAAGAATCAATTACGACTAACTTATAACAACATTTTCTTCATTATCAAAGCTTGCATTTAAATTCCAAATTTCTTACAAGATTATTTTCCCATAGCTGGCATTTCCGTTTGTCAGATGAATTTCACTGGAAATTCATTTTATTGACCCAGACGCTTGGTCAGCATGTGCAATCGGTTTGACGGTGTTAAGTCTTCCCCTCTTAAGTGCGATTGTCCTCAATCGTTAGAAATAGGGTATGTCGTAAAATCTTTGCTGTGGCATTTCAAGATGTTGGGGTACGTTGGATGATGCAATTGTTCCTGTGTTCGGATGTTCTTCATTTCTGAGAAGTCTAAAGCTTCTTTTATTGTATTATGCGGTAACTGTTGTTTATTTAGAATAGTTGTAGCAAGTTCTATTTCTTTTTTTTGATAAAATAAATGAATTACTCATGCCTAATCTAGCCCAATGAATGGTATAGTTAATATTTTCTATTTCTTCTTTTACTAGTTTGATTTTGTATTGTACATTTGCTATTGCCTCGAAGCCTAATGTATTGTCTTCTTTTAATAGTTTTTGTACTCCGTTTTGGGCTTTAGTGATATTATTCATTATCTCATTGTATAACTGTTTTATGACAACCTGCTTGTTATTATTTATACCCTATCCTAAGGGTATATTAATTTTGACTCATAGTTTGTAACACCCCTTAATATTCGTCATAGACCCACAAAAGTATATATATTTATGATCAGGACCAAAACCTAAGACTATTTAGCAATGTCCATCCGTCCGTCACCAATTTATAGGCCTTTAAATTAAATCTAGAAAGCTGAAATTTGGAACATATACTCCCTAGGGTCCCGAAATGGTAGAGTGTAAAAATTTTTTTTGATACGCCTACTGCCACGCCCACAATTTAGAAAAAACAGTTTTAAAGCTAATGTAAGAGAGATAGAGTGTTGTAATCCTTACAAGATATGTAGGTACTGCCCACCTTTACAAGTTTGTCATAAGTTTTTTGCCACGCCTACATTTTGTGGGCGTTTTTCACTAAAATGCTTTTTTATTCGAAAATTTTTATAGAAACCGAAAAAAAATGTTTAAAAAGATATTTAGCCAATATTTTGTTTCCAATATTTCGCCTATACCAAGTTGATGGCCACGCCAACTTTTTGGGGGCGTTTTTTCAAATTATATGATTTTTTTTATAACATTTATAGAATGAAATAAAATTCTACCCATCATCTTCTTAACGCTTTTTTCTTTGCGGCATGTAGGGATATGGATAGGGTATCATACTGTTCGCCATACGCGGACTGTAGCCTTTCCTTATGTTTTTTAGTACTTCTGTGACTTTTTCTTTGATGGTAACAAAGTCGTCATGGTCTGGATTGCCAGCAATCCATTTCCATGTGCTACCGATACAATTTAGAGAAAGTTTTGTTATTCGCGGTTTCAAGCTATGCAAAAGATTTTTAATTTGTTGCAGCTCATGTGATAGCAAAGGGAATATGGTATGGTTTTGGGCTGATTCGAGTTTAAGGATAGGGGTTATTGGTCGTATTAGTCTAAGTCGATAACATGTATGAGTTTAAAATTTTCTTCTTGTATCTTAATCTCTCCGACGTGAAAGTTTATTATTTGTGCGTTTGTGTTAAAATGATAAACAAAAATATGTAAACCTGTTTATTACATTACTTGTACATACACTTTCTCACTCATACATATATAATGTGGAACTTGAACAATAAAGTCAGTCAGTGGTTTAAACTCAAGCAGTGTGTTTCTATTTTGCTCTTCGTCTGGTCTTTCACTTCAATATACCATTTTATCAGGTTATGGGCCCAGTCACCCTATCACAATGGCGGTAAATATAATGGTTGAAAAATTGAAGGGGAGAGAAAACTATGACGTATGGAAAATTGCCGCGAAATCCTACCTAGTTATCAAAGGACTGTGGAGCTGTATGGAACTGGAACCTGTGGCAGGTGCTGCTGCTTCTGATCTGGAAAAGGACTTAAAAGCGAAATCGGAGTTAATTCTGTTGCTGGAAACTCAAAATTACTCTTACATTGCTGACGCAACAACAGCTAAAAGTGCTTGGGACAACCTCACAAGTGCTTTCGAAGACACAGGCTTATGTAGGAAAGTTGAACTGCTAAAGCAACTGGTACAGTTGAAACTGTCTGAATGTGAGAGTATGGAAGACTATGTGAATAAAATGGTCATGACATCCATTAAAGTGAAGAAATCTGGTTTAAAAATTGACGATGAAATTGTCGCCTCCTTGATGCTGGCTGGTCTGCCTGAAGATTACAAACCACTTGAAATGGCAGTCGAAAACTCATCGTCAAAACTCACGTCAGATTCAGTTAAAACGTTGTACTTACAACAAGTCCAATACAACGGCAGTAATGCGTTTCCAAAGGCGATGGTTAGCAAAACTGTTAAACAAAAACCAAAAAAGAATAATAAATTTCGATGCCACAGCTGCGGTGAACTTGGTCACTTTGCAAGAAACTGCATGAGAAGAAAAGAGAAAGAACGAAAATCAGAATGCTTATATACAACATTGTTAGCAGATGGGAACATTTCACAAAGTATATGGTATGTAGATTCCGGTGCCTCGGCTCATATGACCATGAATAAAGCGATTCTGCAAAACCAAAAAATGCCCACACACAAGGAAATAACTGTTGCAAACAATGGCAAAATGAAAATCGAGAGTATTGGTGACGTTAACATTTCTCTTATAAACAACAAAAACAAGTTGAGTGCAACCATAAAAAATGTACAATATGTACCCGAGTTGTGTGCAAATTTGCTTTCAGTAAGTCAGCTGGTAAAAAACGGCAATAAAGTTCGCTTTGAAAAAAACTGCTGCAAAATTTTAAACAAGTGTGACAGACTAATCGGAACAGCTACTCTAGTAAATAACATGTACAGGCTGAGCTGCGAATTAGCTGATAGTGTTGGTGACAGTGAAACTGCTCTTAAAGTGGTAGTGGATGGAGAAATATGGCATCGTCGCATGGCTCATATATGTGATGACAATTTGCATAAAGTTAAGTCAGCTGTAACAGGAATGCATTTCCCTTCCCATTCCCACCATCCATCGAAATGCGTAGTGTGTGTGAAAGGAAAGCACTCACGGGCGTCGTTTAAACATGTTGGAAGCCGCGCGACGAATTTACTGGATTTAATTCACTCTGATGTGTGCGGTCCGTTACCTGTGAACTCTTGGAGTGGATGCAAATATTTTGTGACGTTTATAGACGACTATAGCCGAAAAGTTTTCCTTGTTTCAATTAAACAGAAGTCGGAAGTGTTCCAACAGTTTGTGAAATTTAAAACGTTTGTAGAAAACCAGTGTTCTAGAAAAATCAAAGTGTTTCGAACCGACAACGGCACTGAGTACTGCAACAACAAATTTGAAGAGTACTTAGAGCAGTGCGGAATTCAACATCAAAGGACCGCACCGTACACCCCCGAACAAAATGGTGTTGCGGAACGAATAAACAGAAACCTGGTGGAGAGGATACGGTGCATGTTAATGGATGCAGATATCTCGCAACGATTTTGGTCTGAAGCAGCGGACACCGCATCATATTTAATAAACCGAATTCCTTGTAGAGGAAACCATCTGAAAACACCTGAAGAATTGTGGTCAGGAGTGAAGCCGGATCTTTCAATGCTGCGAGTTTTTGGTTGTAAAGCCATGGTTCACGTTCCACGTGAAAAACGTCGCAAGCTTGATGCGAAGTCAATGGAGTGCATGCTGCTGGGATACTCCAAAGAAACCAAGGCCTACCGATTGTGTGACGAAAACAGGAATATAATTATCAGCCGAAACGTATTTTTTTTCGAGTCCGATAATTTCGCCAAACTTTCAACTGCCAATATAAATTCAGGTGGACTTAGTAGTTGTGAATTTCATATTGTTGAAGCTGATGATCTAACCAACGTTAACGTACCAGTTGTAGCCAATAGTTCAGCTGACGATCTAACAGCGGTTAATGTTCCAGCCATCTGCGACGACCTGACAATCGAAGGTACCGAAGACTTAGCCAATGAGGATGCTGAAGTAGTGAGGCATACGGCAAACAACAACCCAGATGACCTTGATGCTACTGATTTTCCCGTGGTTCCTGTGGACATCCAGATGACCAACGAAGCTAGTGATGACAACGGACTTGCAGAAGTGGAGGTGCGGCGGTCTGAGCGTATTGCTTCCCGAAAATTAAACCAGCCTGGTTTGATTGCGAACGTCGAAACGTCAGATCCTGAAAATGTGAATGAGGCTATGTCACGTTGTGATTCATATCATTGGAAGAAGGCGATGGAGAGCGAATTTAGATCATTACAAGAAAACGCTACGTGGGACTTGGTCCATCTTCCAAAAGGTAAGCGTGCAATTCAATCTAAATGGGTTTTCAAGGCTAAACGCAACGAGAATGGGGAAGTTATCAAGTACAAAGCACGGCTGGTATGCAAGGGTTATTCGCAGAAGGAAGGTGTTGACTACCATGAAACGTTTTCGCCTGTAACACGGTATGCGTCTATTAGGTTTCTGATTGCGTTGGCTGTGAGATATGATCTAAATATCTGCCAAATGGATGCAGTAACAGCGTTCCTGAATGGGGAACTCAAAGAAGAAATCTATGTTATTCAGCCCGAAAAGTTTTCTGATGGAACTGGTAGAGTGTGCAAGCTGCGAAAATCTCTGTATGGCCTTAAGCAATCCAGTCGTGTTTGGAACGAGAGGCTTAACGAGGTGCTAACGCAATTTGGCCTGGTACGGTCTGATGCAGATCAATGCGTGTACTACAACATTAATAAGAGCCGAATGATTTTTGTTGCTGTATATGTAGACGATGTACTAATACTCTCAAGCGACAAGTACATGGAGATGAATTTGAAGCAACTGCTTTGCGAAAGTTTTCAGATGAAGGACCTAGGGGAGGCTTCTTCGATCCTTGGTATTAGAATTTCTCGGGACAGGTCGGCTGAAACCATCTCTATTGATCAATCACAATACATCGTCAGCATTCTAAATCGATTTGGTATGGCAGACTGCAACCCGGTTAGCACCCCTCTCGATTCGAATCAGAAAATATCGTCGAAAATGTGTCCATCGTCGCCTGAAGACCGAACAAAAATGGACGGTGTACCATACATGGAAGCAGTGGGTTGTTTACTGTTTGCGGCACAAACGACAAGGCCGGACATAAGCTACGCCGTAAATCTTTTGAGCAGATACTGTACGAACCCTGGCCAAGCACACTGGGCTGCTTTAAAACGCGTACTTCGTTACTTAAAGGGCACAATAGATAAGAAGCTGGTGTATACAAAATCTGGCGGTGACTTGGAGGGATTTTGTGATGCCGATTGGGCTGGTGACGAAGATGAAAGAAAGTCAACATCTGGATACGTTTTTTCCATGCAAGGTGCACCAATATCTTGGTCCTCAAAACGCCAATCAACCATTGCGCTCTCATCGACAGAATCCGAGTTGCTCGCTGTTGTATCGGCGATTCAGGAATCAATGTGGCTGAAGCGGTTGGAGGCAGAAATGTTTCCGAATCATCCGAAGCAAATCATCTTGCACTGCGACAATAAGAGCGCGATACAGTATATAAAAAACAATTCGTATTCTTCTCGAACCAAACATATCGAGATAAAAACACAATTTATTAGAGAAAAAATAGAAAAGGGTATAATTATTTTGCAATACATACCTTCTAATGAAAATTTAGCTGATTGTCTTACAAAAGGCTTAGTAAAAGTAAAACTTGAAAACAATAATATGCTACTTGGTCTTAATTGAAAATTATTATGCTTTGGTTATATTTTTCCTTAAGTTAAGTGAATGAATTATTTCTAATGTTAAGTGAATTCCAAAATGAATAATAAATAAATCATTCTGGGGAAGTGTTAAAATGATAAACAAAAATATGTAAACCTGTTTATTACATTACTTGTACATACACTTTCTCACTCATACATATATAATGTGGAACTTGAACAATAAAGTCAGTCAGTGGTTTAAACTCAAGCAGTGTGTTTCTATTTTGCTCTTCGTCTGGTCTTTCACTTCAATATACCATTTTATCAGTTTGAAAAGTCCAATATTTGCATGGTTGCCTGGCAAGTGCAAAACGCACATCTGGAAAGATAATAAAGTTTAAGTTTAGATAAAATGTAATTTCTGATGTTACTTTTGTTTACTACTTTGCGGATTCGGTTATGCCAGTAGAGTTCTTATTTTCCTTAACTATTTCTTGTCGGTATCTGCCTGTTAGTTTCAAACCTAGCCGTTTATTATTATTAACATAAATAGTTTGTCCTATTTGATAATCTTTGATCGGTTTCCTTTTTTTGTTATGGTATTTAGTGTCTTTCTCTTGCTTAATTCTAAGTTTTTCAATATTAGTCAACCGTGTCTGGGTATTCGTCCATAAATTAGTTCTATTGGTTGAGTGAATGGTGAAGTTGTATTCGTTCACGGCTCGTTCCAAGAGTTCTTCAAAAGACCGTGCAGGTCCGTCTGATTTTAGACACCTCATGATTTCTGTCAATGTGGAATGAAAGCGTTCAACTTGACCGTTCACTTCACTTTTATATGAAGGTGTTTTAAAAATCTTTACTTGAAGGTCATCTTGAGGCTGAATTTAGCGCCTTCTCATTATCTATCACGACAGCTTCAGGGACGCAAAAGAAGAACATAATATCTCGTGATGGTCGTTTGATATCTTCAATTGAGCTTGATGGGATAATTTTAGTTTGAGCGAATTTTGTAAATTTATCGACGGCTGTTAAGAGAGCTTGTTTTTCGGTGGAAAAGATATCGATATGAATGGTGTGTCCCGGATAATTAGGGATGGGTGTAGGTTTCAGACGTGGCTTATTCGGGTGTCTGTCGTATTTATTTTCTTTACAGGTTATGCAACGGTTTACTAGGCCTTTAATTTTTGATGACATTTTAGGGAAATAGAAGTTTTCTAGGAAATGAACTCGGTTTTCTTCGGCGTTGCGATGGGCTCTACGATGTATCTTTAGAATTTTTTCTTCTTGCTCTACTTCGTTGGGTACATCTTCCACAATTTTCTGGGTGAATCGAATACGATAGTCTCTAAAGTGTAAAGGATAAATTTCTTGTACTCGTCCCATCGTCATTTCATCTGTTAGAAGTCCGTTAATAGTATTTGGATTAAGGTATCTCTTGAAAATGTCAATGATGTCGTTTCCTGAGTAGTCTTGCCGTATCAGAATATGTCTTGTGTAATTATCAAAGGGGTTCTGGATTTGATAACTATTTTTATCTCCTATCTTGAGTAAAAGTTGATTTCGAAAAACATTTATAGGGATCTCTACAGATGGGATTAGGTTTTGCGCTGAGCTGTCAGCACTGTGTTCTGTTGAGGTCATTGAGTGGATTTCTGTTTTTGGGGGTCTCAAAGAGAATCAGCAACCACATTTTCCTTGCCTGGTTTGTATTTTAGTTCATAATTATGGCGTAGCTAGAGGCGTCAGTTGTTAGCTGAAGCTTTTGTCGAAGTCTGGATATTGAAGAATAACTTCTTCAGAGACAAGAGAGTTTTTCAACTTGTGGACACATGTTCAGCTTTCCCTCTTAGAAGGGATGTCAGTGGTTTAGCCAACTTATTAAGCGTCGGTAATACACTGGCATTTCGAGAAAGGATCGAAGTTCTTTTAGGTTTTCAGGAATAGGTCGATCGACTATAGCTTGTACCTTTTTTGGGTTGGTTTTTATTCCGAATCTTCCTTCTGGAAAAATTCGCATTTATCCAGTTGAATTTTCATATTTGCCTTTAAGGTGTGAAAACTTTTTCCAGATTTAAAAAGTGTTCGGTTTCGTCCTTCCCAAATATGACACCAACGTAGCAACATTTTCCAATGAGATCTCTTAAAATGTCATCTAGCGTTCTCTGGAAAATTGAGGGGGCGTTCTTTAGCCCAAATGGAAGATGAGTAAATTCAAACTTGCCATTATTAACTGAAAAGGCAGTTTTTTCTATGTCTGATTCCTTAGGTTGGAAGGTTTGCAAGGATTTCATATATTTCAGAAATTGGATACTTGTCGGCAATTCTTATAGCGTTCAGCTTGTGGTAATCAATTACCATTCGGATTTTTTTTTCCTCGGAAGCATCCATTTTTTTGGGGACAACCCAAACAGGAGAATTATAAGGAGATCTTGATGGTCTTATGATTCCATCTTCTAATAATTTTCGTATTTCTTTTTCGACTTCATTTTTAAGTGCCATGGGTGGTGAATGTTAGTTTTTCATTGGGTTCCGAAAAGAGATTGGGACATTTATTAATAATTTTAATAAGTTCAGAATGTTGATTTTCAGTCATGTGGTCGGTTATAATATTTATGATATTGACAAATTGTGATTGGTGTTGTTTGAGTGGAATGGAAATTCTTGGATGAGAGAAACCGGGGTGGGTAGACATACGATTTTTACTCGTGTGGATGATTGCGTTTAATTGTTTTAGGGTGTCATGTCCTATGATCCCATCAAATGAAATGAGGCTGGGGAGGATAAAACATTTTATTTTTTACGGGGTCTGTTCTGCTAGTTCACATTTTGGGATCTGACGGAATGGTCAACGTCCATTGGCTTCGGAGGAAGTGGACGTTGATTTGCTGGTGGTCTTTGCTGTATATACTGAGGTTCCCCATAAAACTGTGGTGGTTGAGCATAGCGTTGGTTATGGAGTAAATGTGGATGAAATTCGCGTCTAGGTGCAGCAATTGGTGCTGGTCCTCAATGTACAAAATTGTTTCTTCTAGGGGGAGCTGAAGGCGGTGTTTGTTAAAATGTTTGTCGGGTGGCAGCTTGCGAATTGTTTGCATGCTGGGCCCGAAAATCGACATTTTGCAATTTTAGGCAAAAGTGTAAAGCCTGTAGTAGGTCACCAGGCTCACGGATGCTGTGTCACCTAGGCAGGTCGCCTCTCAACCCTCAGACGAAGGTATCGAGAGCTTTGTCCCGGTAACACTGAGTCATGTTGTTCATGGACTCCTGACTCATATCCATTGATCCTAACTTATTTAAGATAAGCGACAAGTGGTAGTAGACGGCCTGTTAGAACTCAGGAATTGTACTACTGCCTTGTACCAGAGTTGTCATCTGGTATTCGAGGGTTCCTAAGTCCCTCTTATCAGCGTAGTGGAGGGTAAGACATTTTGATATCTTGCCCCAGTTTAGTGGGGTATTGTACGATTCTAGGGCGACGTCTGCGTATCCCGTAATTTTGTTTCTGATGACCGATAGGATCCCATAATACTTGGGGGTATCTTTTAGATGTTCATAGATTTTGAGTATCCTATCGAGGCTTGAGTTAAATTCGTGTGCTTCGCCAGAGAATTCTCTGAAACTTTTCACTTCGTCGGGTATTTTGTCCATTTCGGACAAATTCCTATCGTTAGCCAGATTTATTGGCTGGTCTATATCATTTTTTATGTCAAACTCAGGGTTCATGATAGAATTGAAAAGTTGTCGAAGGGTTTGAGTTACTAGTTGTGAGATTATCTGAATCATGTCATCTTCATCAACTTCCAGACTAGCTGCTCGTATTAGATTGTTCGGATTTGACATATTTCGAAATATTTTTCTTTATTAAATGAAAGAATCAATTATATCACTCGTTCAAGTAATTATAAGTGATCTTTTAATCAACGTACCTACTTTCTTTCAGAGCAATAATTAAAAAAGGAATAGTTAAATTTGTAATGAACTCTCTGAATAGTATTTCGAAGTTGTAAGACTTATGCAATTATTTTGTTTTTATTAGATTAATTATGATTTGGTTTCATACAGGTGTTAAGTATTTTTGTTACTTAAGTTATTTACTATTGACTTACTTATGTTATATGTTATAATTAATTCTTGTAGCATCTGTTCTTAACGTATTTGTTTTGTGGGTTCCGGGTTGCTTTCTGCTGGTTAGGGCTGTCAGTGCTTACTGAATCCGTTTTGTTCCTTTTGGTTAGTAGAACTACGCTGGGGCCTTCGTTTTCCCTATCACTACACTGTTATCATGGTGGTTTGGTTATCCACGCTTTTGGTTACTTCACTGGGCGGTTTGGTTGTCCACTCTGTATTTGTTTCAAAAGATTTACTCAAAAATTGTAGAAAAAACATAAACGCATGGGGCGAACAGTATGATGCCTCATCCATATCCCTACATGCCGGAAAGAAAAAAGCGTTAAGAAGATGATGGGTACAATTTTATTTCATTCTATAAATTTTATAAAAAAAACAACATATTTTTTTAAAAAACACACCCAAAAAGTGGGCGTGGCCAACAACTTGGTATAGGCGATATATTGGAAAAAATATTGGCTAAATATCTTGTTAAACATTTTTTTTCGGTTGCTATAAAAATTTTCGAATAAAACAACATTTTAGTGAAAAACGCCCACAAAATGTAGGCGTGGCAAAAAACTTTATCTGACAAACTTGTAAAGGTGGGCAGTACCTACATATCTTGTAAAGATTACAACACTCTATCTCTCTAACTTTAGCTTTAAAAATGTTTTTTATAAATTGTGGGCGTGGCAGTGGCTGTATTAAAAAAAAAAATTTACACTCTACCATTTCGGGACCCTAGGGAGTATATGTTCCAAATTTCAGCTTTTTAGCTTTAATTTAAAGGCCTATAAATTGGTGACGGACGGACGGACATTGCTAAATAGTCTTAGGTTTTGGTCCTGTTCATAAATATATATACTTTTAGGGGTCTATGTCGAATATTAAAGGGTGTTACAAACTATGAGTCAAAATTAATATACCCTTAGGATAGGGTATAAATATATTAAGAGCAGATTGCTCTCACCTTTATTTCTCTCTTTAATTCCAAATTTCTTACAATATTATTTTCCCATAGCTTGCATTTCCGTTTGTCAGGTGAATTTCACTGGAAATTCATTTTATTGACCCAGACGCTTGGTCAGCATGTGCAATCGGTTTGACGGTGTTAAGTTATATAGTTATATATTTTGCATTTTGAAAATGATCTTAAACTTGCGTTGGTACTTTTCGACTGATGAGCTACATGTAATCAGGCAAATTGAAAAAGTATCTGAAAGACTGAATAAATTATTTGAGCGCTACAGCTGGTCGTGCAGTTCATCTGACAATCACTTGATTTCAAGTCTTCTATCGAATAGAAATCCTTGAGAGTGGTTCTTTATTGCATTATAACTTATTTATTTATTTATATGTATATATATTTATATATTTTTTATTTATTTATTTGTTTATTTATTTATTTATTCATTATTCATTCATTCATTATACCGGAACCCTCCGCTCCTCTCATATGTATGGAGGTTTTTCCCATCAGCTTTTCCTCCAGTATTTAAAATATATATGATATATTAGTTAAGAACAATTTACATATTCAGTAGTAAGGTAGTAATAACCACATCTCTGTAAATTGTGCAACAGTAGTTTTAAGAATGTATATTTTTACTGAAAATAAAAATATCTATATTTATATGTATTTACTTAGACAATCCGCGGCACTGATTGCTCGATTTTGTTACAGTGCAACTTAAACACTTTATTAATATTATATTTTTCTTTTACAATAATTAATACCACTGTATTTCAACTTTCGGATAGATTTAATTTTACGAATTCTACCCGCCGGAATAATATTGCCACTTTTATTTTCCCTCCGTCGTTTTAGCTGTCACTTTTTTTGTTGCTTTTTTTTCTCACTGACGTTTTCATATTTCGCGAACAACGCTATTGCAGCAATACGAACCGAGTCAAACGAGTGTGATTTGCTGATCAGTGCCCATCAGTCTGTCGACCGATGAACATGTCATATGCTTTGTACCATCCTGGTCTCATAGATTTACTCGACTGTAGAGTGATTTCGAATTTAAAACTGGAAGGATTGAGTGCCTTCCAAGAAAAAGTGCAAGAAAGGATGAAACGAACTATAGTTCAACTAACGTTACCAACCTAACGTAACTTAAACTATCTGGAAGGCAACTGGAAGTGCAGTCAATAGGCTGCTGACAAGTGTTGATTTGTCTTTGGACCCACGAAAACATATTTTTTCCCCTTTTTCCCTATCAGTGCCACCGAAATTTCCATAATTTTCCTACAATTATATATTTAAATAATTGTAAATTAAAACTGAATAAAATCATGTTTTCAATACTCGTCATCAATTTGATACAATATGTATTATTTGAAACAGTCGCTTTTTATCTATAAATGATTTTAGCGGCGTATAGTTTCAAAGGTATTTCACCCAGATCAGTGGACTGCCATACACACATATAATCCATGCGCACTTTTCTTCTCGGTTTCTTGCCGAGTATACATATGCTAACTTCAAGTAGGAATTACACAAAATCTTAACTTCGAAGACAATTACCGAATACGATAAAAAAGTTTTATTAAAACGGAACAATCAGCAAACAAACAAATACTAAGAAATATTTTAAAATTCAGTCACAATACAAAACCACAGCGGTACAACTCATATACATTATATAGGCTCATAGCTTTTTTTAGCGAGTGAACAAAAAGAATTTGATCGGAGAATCTTACAACACAAATTGCATTTAAGCAGTCGCTTCGATTTCGGAATTTCGGATTCTGCGTTGGAATGAGGTAACGATAAAGATATTTGACAACTTTTATTAAATTTTGAAAACGTGTAGACCCATCATGTTTTTTAATTTTTGAAATAACATTTTTAGGCTTTCAACAAAAATTTTTCATCACTTCAAATTGATGCAAATAATTCTCGCCAGTCATATTAAGTTCATGCTGCAATTCTTTCTTTTGAAATAAATACTCATTTACAGCAATACAATCCAAATCAAACGATAGCAAATAAAGTGTGATAAGCTAATCACTTCCCATCAGTCTGCCGACCGATGAACATGTCACATGTGCTGTATCATCCTATCCAATATTTTCCCTCGATTTTATAGACTTTTCGAATTGTAAAACTGGAAGGATTGAGAACCTTCAAAGATAATGGCAAGGAATGATGAAGCGAACTATACCACTAATCAACGTTGCCGTTTGGCCCCTTTAGAGCCCCACTTTTTCAAATATTATTGAAATGGGTCCATTTTCAGTTTATTTCAGATTTTATTCTTTGATAAACGAAAAATAAATAATTACCAATAAATATCTACAAAAATTAAAATGTACTGAGCTCTGCCGTTTTATATATATATATATATATATATATACATAACTGAGATCTATTTGAAAGACTTGGTCAATTAACATATAAATAAAAATAAGGAGTTTTGCAAAGATATTTCTAAAATTGCTAAGCTTTTATGTAGAAATATAGTGTTGGACTTGAAATATGTGTATTTCAAAGCTCTAATGACTGAAACTAATATTATTTAATTAGACGAAAAGTAAGTTCACATTTTTTGAACTATTTGATCTCTCAAAATCAAATAATTTTAAATGCACGAACCTGCTACTTGTGAATATGTAATCATAAAAATACTAAAATTCATTCATCCGTTCGTTGTGTAGGTCCAGTCAAATAAATTTATACTTTGTTTTATATTAATAAGTGATACGCTTTTGCTGCTGTTTATTGTATTTCTTACCTTTATTAATATTTATTTTTTTTTAAGTTCGGGCCCCTTTTTAATCCACTTTTTCAAATTTTTCACCGGCAACGTTATTGACAAATAAAGTTCTCCGTATACCATACTGGGTAACCATAGACTTCCCGACCATTGATATGAAGCCCAATACGTAGCAAGCTTTGCATTGCTTGCTTAATGATAGAATCTGCCTTTTCTATCTACTGGCATTGACGTCAAAGACAACTATGTATGCCAGTTTTTCAATCCCGTACCGTGTAATTCTGTAAAATATGGCGATGGCTATGTAAAAAGTCTTGACATTTTTAATGTTTACCTGTTCCAAGTTTACCCAAGGGATATATTTACAATGCATAAGTTTCTCCGCAATTTTGTTAATTTTTTTTTTACTTTCACGTATACATTAATATTCAGCGGAGAAAAAGTTATTGACGTCGATCAAAATTTCGCTGTTGAGTATGAGGGATGATTTTACGACTATAGAGAAGTCCAAAAAAATGGACCCAATGCCGTACATAAGGTTTTTGGGGCAACATCTCACAGTTTTTATTTTATTTTTTACTTCATCATTCCTAAAATTCAACTTTTTTTTTTAAAATCACGTCACTAATTTTCTTAAAGACGGCTATGGTATGTTATATAGTGCAATATAAAATTTATCTATACAAATTTAGCGTGAAAGTGAACATGTTACAACATGACATAAAAAATACTTCGGTATATCAGTTTATTTTAAATGCATATTAACATTTAATCACATGCTGACATTTATTAAATTATTTATGGTAGGTGCATTTATTATTTAAAGCTAAAAAATGCCACCAAAACCCAAAATACCACAATAAAGTTATACGAAGAAATAATGAATGAAATATTTTTTACTATTACACTAATAGTATGTACCTACTAGCAAGCACTCACTAAAAACTTAGATTGGGGTGCGTTTGTTAGTAGTTCTTCCAAAGGAATTTTTCCAAATCTAAGCAGCGAATGAAAAAACTTATTTTTACAGATACATGATAATGACAAAAATAATGCACTGGATGGACTTGAAATGATACAAGCAGCTTTGCATCAGGACGACTCATTTAAAAATCTTGACCGAGATACTTATTTGCAAAATGCATCTAATGAACTGAACCACATTGTTGGTAAATATTACCATATTTCTTGACATTAAGCTAGATTAATTAAGGGTCTTTTATTTACAGATGTAATCGATGAGTTTTTACTAATTGCCGACACTAACAAGGATGGGTTTCTTCATTATCCGGAGTACATGAAGGCAGTCTCCGAGAGCAAAGAAGCTGATCAAAATAATTTGTAATGCAATTAACGAACGTCTACATATTCTTCATGTTTAACGGACATTTCAATTATTTCTAATGTAAATTTAAGATTCAAAACACAAACAAACAAATCCAAATAAATTAAACATTTACGTACAAGCCAAAGAAAAAAAAATTGAGTCTGTTACATATTGCATTTGTACGCTAAGTCGCATGGCGTTCCCTTGAAGCCATCGTAGGCTGCCTTCTCAACCAGAACAATCAAGTTATTGTAGCGGGGTTTCTCAGGAATATTTCTGCAAGAATAAGAAATTCAAACACATATAAAAGTGTCGAAAATGAGTCACAGTCAACAAAACTAATTGATTACCTTTCGTATTTTTCAATTCCATTTAGCAGCGCCTTCGCAGCACGAGCATATTCGTGGGCTGTGATTGGAGAACGGCAAGCTGCTTGATATAAACAACCATCATTCGCAGATCCTTGTGCTTTCAAGAATCCCATAATTATGTATCCCTCCCCGTTATCTAGTTTTAATGCTAGTAAAATATTATTCCAATTTACCCTTTACCCTAAATACGAGTATGTGAGAATCATTCATACGAACATGTTGAAAATCTTCTACCCCGGCCGTAATGACTCCAGTGACCAGCACCTAAAAGGCCAGCAGCAAAAATTAACACTTTCAATAGGATTATTACAAGCAAGTTTGTGAGATTTAAACTCAAAACTTGGCTATTTCCACTGGATCGACTGAGTAACTCTTTGGCGACTTCGACTACGATATTACCAGCTGGACCGGCATGAACGGTTTCTGCACTTCTTAGCCAACCACTTTCACGCTCTGCAACTTCGTTTGCAAATATTTCAGTTGCACTTATAACACAAATAATAAAATACGTAACGATACACTTGAAGAAGTGGTACATGACGTCGATGAAGAAATTATGCGCACATACTTTAGAGAAGAGCTACCTCTTACCAACTCAAAAACTTAACTAAAATTCGAAATGTGCCCTTGCTTCTTTTATGTGTATTTGGAGTTTAAGAGTTCCAAGTGTCTCCGATGAATTTTTTTCTAATTTTCTTTTGCATTTGCAATCTAATGGTTTTATATACTTGAAGTCACACTGTAATAAGACACTGTGTTAAGGTTGGATGAGTATAAATGCGACAATAGCACTTGACGGAAATATTTGGTTTAATATTGTCGTTGTAGGCATTTTAAAATTAGTGAGTCGTGTTTCCTTTTAAGCTTTTGCTAAAGATTAGTGCGTGTTAGTCGAGCGGAATACAACTTCGGTCTAAAGTTGCTACATTTTTCGCTTCAGGCGATCAGGTAATAGCATGCGTAAAACCATTATTCGCATATTAAATTGCATTGTCAGATTCCCTGAAATTTGTTTACTACAAAATGAAAACTGATCCATCTGATGATCAATAAAAATATAAGCGGTTCTGAAAAAATTTTAAATTTGTCAACAAACAAATATTTAACAACACAAATTCGTGAGTTAAAAATCTGCTTGGAATCACAATGGACCACTGGAAAATCAGTCATTTTAATATACTGAGCAATGCGCAAACACTTTATCAAAGGTAAGAAAATAATTGCTCTGATATATTGCTTTAATATACCTTCACACAAAAATATTTATTTTTAATAAGATGTAAAACAAATTTAAGAACAATTTAACATTTAATTTTTACTTTAATCATTAAAAGTAATTATATTTTTATTATTAGGGGATCTTGTTTCCCCCAAGATCCTTGCTATTAATTTAGGAAAGGTGGCAAATCAAATACCACCCGTCGACCAAAAAAACATTTATGTAAAGGAATACAGAACAATAAACCAATTATGAACGAGAGGAGAAAACTTAATCACTTAATCAATTCCAAAACGAAACCGATGCCCCAGAAGTGGCAAGCGGAAAACGAGGTAAAAGCGGCTTAAAAAGCATGGAGACGGCCTGCGTAAAACAGAATAACATTCTTATTCGGGGAGATTTCAACGCCAGAGCTCAGGAATTGGGAATTCTGACTGCAGACTCTTGAGGAAGGCAATCACTTAAGATGGCCGCAAGTTGCGGACTTATCTATTAAATCTAGGAAGCAAAACCACATTCAGAAGATCTGGCAAAGAGGGAACTATTCCGGGTGTAACTTTTGCTACGGACTCGACCGTGGAAAATATCATCAATATCATAGAAGACTACACTCGCAGCGACCATCAGAACATCATTTTTGATCCAGTAAAAGTAGAGCGAGTCCCAAACCTACAACAATCGCGAGCTCCAAGATGAAATGTTAACCGCCTCAGCAAAGAACTACTATTATCCGAAATAGAAGAAATAAAAACTACAGGCTTACAACACAGAGGATCCGCAGAAGCAAAAGTTGAAGCCACGATGCAACTCATATGGCGAGCATGCAATGCGTCGATGCTTAGAGTTAGGGGTGCAAATAGAAATAAGAAGCACGTATACTGATAGACGGAAGAGATCGCTGAACTCCGAAAAGCTACCTACCGGGCGTAATTCTAGATATAAAATTGAATTGGAATCTTAATGTTGCGGAAAGAATTAAAAAGGAAGTGATCGCTGAACTCCGAAAAGCTACCTACCGGGCGTAATTCTAGATATAAAATTGAATTGGAATCTTAATGTTGCGGAAAGAATTAAAAAGGCTGATGATGCCTGATTGGCAAGAAACTGCAATTATCAAATCAAATGAAATTTCAATTTTTACAGTGGCTCGATAACGATAGAGAGAACAGGGCTGGGATCTTCTCAAAAGATCCAGACCTAAAAGTGTCCACCGGGCACAAGTATCGTCTTTCAATAGAGGTTCTGCTGTCCTCAAGCAAATGCAAATGAGATCAATATCCGGAAGAGATATTACTATCTACATCGAAAGCCAGCCTGATTGGAAAGAAACTGCAATTATCAAATCAAACGAAATTGCAATTTTTACAGTGGCTCGATAACGATAGAGAGAACAGGGCTGGGATCTTCTCAAAAGATCTAGACCTAAAAGTGTCCACCGGGCACAAGTATAGTCTTTCAATAGAGGTTCTGCTGTCCTCAAGCAAATGCAAATGAGATCAATATCCGGAAGAGATATTACTATCTACATCGAAAGCCAGGCTGCACTTAAGGCAATGAAAACTACAAACGAATAAATTCTGATACAGTCAAGAACTGTCGCTCAATTGTGTGAATGCGAGGCAAGCTCACGTAGTCGTAAGAAATTCTTAGGGAGACACTTCTTCGAAGCATTGGAAGAAATAGGTGGTGCAAACTTCAAAGGCGTCCTTGGCTTTTCTAGGTTAATTGGATACTTTAAGGGGTTACTTAGGTCTCACAGCTTGAAAAAATCGATTTTTTTTATTATCTTATTAATTTCCACAACATCTCGAGAATATTATCCTAAATTTTCAAGTAATTCCGAATAAAAGTAACGAGACACACCCTTGGCAGTCAGTGGTCTCGAAGACCACTCAAATGATCTTGATGAAATTGTACACAGGTCTTTGAGATACAATTCACGAGAACTTGGACGAAGGAATTTTTTTTCAATCACAACTATTTCAAAACAAAAATGTTGAACAACTTTTACCAAAATTAGCATTTTTTTGTAAAAAGGTCTGCCAAAAATTCAATTTAAATTTTTCTTCCTTCGTTTAAATTCCAGTGTATGGTCTTAACTAAAACACACATTTTTTTTCCACTTCTGATGATCCTGTCACGAGTTCTACCGTCAACGCGGATGCACCTTTTTCCCGAGGGATCACCGGAAATGTCGTCACAATAACGGAGCTTAGAATATTTTCCTTTAAAAATGTTAGAAAATCTTTCTCAAATGTATATCTTTAAGACAGTAAAAAGTTTGAATAAAATATTTTATTTTTTATATAAAAATAAAATTGTTGAAAATAGACCATTTGTTCCCCGAATAAACCCACCCTTAGAGGGAATGTGTTTAGGTATTTCGTCCACCGTTTGAGTACAAATTCACGATGGGCCCGGTAAAAAGCATTGTGTAATGACCCTTACATCACTATTTCATTATTGGGGACGCGGTTGCCTTCCATCTTCTGCGATCTCGCGCACGCTGCTTCCAGTTGTCCAGACCAAGCGCTCTGGCATCCGTGATGGCTTGGTCTTTAAAACGGGGTTTCAGTCTTCCTTTTCGTCTCGAACCTGGGAGCTGGGATTCGAAGATCCTCTTGGCCGGAGCATTGTTGTCGAATCGCTTAATGTGGCCGAGCCAGTGTAGTTGACGGTTTTTGGCTTTTCAGACTACATCCACATCTTGGCACAGCTCATAAAGTTCGGGGCTATTTCTTCTCCTCCATTTGCCCTCCTCTGACACGGGACCAAATATCCGTCGAAGAGTTTTTCTTTCGAGGGACCCCAGTATTAGCTCTCCTTTCCTGCTTATCACCCAGCACTCGGCTTCGTATAGCAGAACTGGCAGAATAAGAGTTCTGTAGAGCATGCACATTGTCCTTCGAGTAAAATAGAGTTTTTTATACCGTTTAAAACAATACAACACAAGAAGTTAATGTTTTATTTGGTCAAGAATTTTTACAAGTGGTAAAAAGGCAGGGCAACACACGTTTTTTGGTCCAATCGATCCGTGAAAGGAAAGACAATTACCAACAATAATTTACGAAATTAAATTATATAAGTAGATATATCCTCAGAAGAACATCACATCTGCACATCGTCGGTGGATAAATACTGATAAACACATCAAGAAACTCGAAGTCCATGGCTTCTGTGACACTTCGGAGAAGGCATACGCAGCCGTAATTTATTTGCGTGTTCTAGATCGAGATGATCAGATCTACATGCACCTGTTGACGTCAAAGACGAAGGTTACTCCTTTGGAAACAATCACCCTTCCAAGGTAAGAACTGTGCTGTGCTTTTGGCAAAGCTGCTGCCCGAAATTACTAAGATTCTGAAGTTGGAAGCAGCAGTTGTTTACGCGTGGACCGAAAATCTCCGGAGCAACCAGCTTGTTTGGAGACTCATCAAGAAGCCAAATCAACGAATGTCCATCACTGTAGGGAGAATCAAGAAACCAGTTTCATCAACACAATTTTAAGCAACTGCTCCTCCTTCAAAAAGACGTTGCGAGTTATTGCGTACAGTTTGCGTATTAAACTCAAAACGAGGCATTCTGAACTGTACACGAATATACTTACGCCGCAAGAACTTGAGAGGGCACTTACGCGAATAGTACGCCTTGCTCAAGAAGAGATGTTTTCAACGGCAGAAGAACGAGACAATACAAAAGCATACAAGTGTTATGTTATTAATACTTTTATTAGAATTTTAGAGATTTAATAATAGTATGTAAGTAAGAATATCTGTTTTACAGTAACGGGTGATCCAATTAGAGATACTTTTTTCAATAGCCTTTTTGACAGATTACGTGAGAGTCGTGTCATGCTGTCATGTTATTTTTTTATACACTATCCTAAGGGTATATTAATTTTGACACATAGTTTGTAACACCCCTTAATATTCGTCGTAGACGCATAAAAGTATATATATTTATGATCAGGACCAAATCCTAAGACTATTTAGCAATGTCCGTCCGTCCGTCCGTCCGTATCAACTTTTGAGGCCTTTAAAGTTATGCTAGGAGACTGAAATTTGGAGCACATACTCCCTAGGGTCCCCCCGAAATGGTAAAGTGTTAAAAGTTTTTAAATCCGCCCACTGCCACGCCCACAATTTAGAAAAAACCGTTTTAAGGCTTAAGTTAGAGAGATAAAGTTGTAAAACCTTCACAAGATATGTAGGTACTGCCTACCTTTATAAATTTGTCATATAAAGTTTTTTGCCACGCCTACTTTTTGTGGGCGTTTTTCACTAAAATGCTGTTTAAATGTTTAACAATATATTTAGCCAATATTTTTTCCAATACCCATACAAAGTTTTTGGACACGCCCACTTTTTGGGGCGTTTTTTCAAAAAAATATTTTTTTTTCTATTAAATTCATAGAATGAAATAAAATGCTATTTTTCATCTTCCTTATGATTTTTTTCTTTGGGGTACATAGGGATAAGGATAGGGTATCATACTGTTCGCCCCAAGCGGACTGTAGCCTTTCCTTATGTTTTTAGTAATGTTTGGCATTTCATAATGGAAAAACTTACGCGTGAACGACGTTTACAAATTGTTCAACTTTATTATGAAAATTCACGTTCTGTGAGGAATGTGTTTCGTGCACTTCGCTCAACTTATGGTCAACATAATCGGCCTACTGAGCGTACTATTCGCAACACCATCACCCATTTTGAGACCCAGCATTCATTATTGGATAATATTCGACCGAATAGACCACGTCCAGCACGCTGTGAAGAAAATATAGCGGCCGTAGCTGAGAGTGTACACGAAGACCGTAGAGAGTCGATTCGGCGCCGTTCGCAGCAACTCGGACTTACGTATGCAACGACTTGGCGCATTTTACGTCAAGATCTTAAATTGAAAGCGTACAAAATAAAGCTTGTGCAACAACTGAAGCCGCTCGACCTTCCCAAGTGACATCGCTTCGCTCGGAAGTTCCAAGAAGATCCGACGTTTTCGAGGCAAATTTTGTTTAGCGATGAGGCCCATTTCTGGCTCAATGGGTACGTAAACAAACAAAATTGCCGCATTTGGGACGAAGAGCAACCTGAAGAGATTGAAGAACTACCACTTCATCCAAAAAAAACAATGGTTTGGTGTGGTTTGTGGGCCGGTGGAATCATCGGTCCATATTTCTTTAAAAATTATGCCGGTGCGAACGTAACCGTCAATGGCGACCGTTATCGTGCCATGATAACCGACTATTTGATGCCTGAAATTGAAGCCCGTGATCTCGGCGACATTTGGTTTCAGCAAGACGGCGCCACTTCCCACACATCGCATCAATCAATGGACTTATTGAGAGAACATTTCGGTGAGCACATAATTTCACGTTTTGGGCCGGTCGATTGGCCACCAAGATCGTGTGATATCACACCGTTAGACTTTTTCCTGTGGGGATATGTAAAGTCAAAAGCTTATGCCGACAAACCCGCTTCGATTCAGGCCTTGGAGGAAAACATCACGCGTGTCATTCGCCAGTTACCAGTCGAAATGCTCGAACGAGTGATCGAAAATTGGACTCATCGGATGGACCATCTGCGACGTAGCAACGCCCAACATTTGATAGACATAATCTTCAAAAAATTAATGCCAAAGAATGTTCTTTCAAATGATAATAAACATTCTCCATTAAATTTGAATTTTCTGTGTTTTTTTCTTTAAAAAAGTAGGGAACCTCGAAATGGATCACCCTTTAGTTTGCAGTTTATTGTTTCACTTTTATTAAAACTTTAACTATTTATTTCAATACTAATAATATGTTACTAGAAACTCTGTTTTACAGTGGTTTGCAGTATATTGTTTCACTTTGTTTATATCAATACTAATAATATGTTATTAAGAATCTCTGTTTTACAGTGGTTTGCAGTTGATTTTTTCACTTTTATCAAAATCTTAACTATTTATTTCAATACTAATAATATGCTGTTAAGAAATACTGTTTTACAGTGGTTTGCATTTGATTGTTTCACTTTAATTAAATCTTTAACTTGGAGGCAGAGCAAAACACTTTAGTAATTTTTTTTTATATATCTAGTTTCTATTTTTCATTTTAATTTTTTTTTGTTACAATTACAATTTAGCAAGAATATTTTAAGTACGTATTATAATAATATATTTCGTACTTTCTTAAATTTTAAGTTACATTCGTTTTCAATTTAAGATATTATTTTCTTATTATAATATTTTTTTTTTAATATGTTTACTATACTATAGTTTTAATATTTATACCAGCTGTATGTTTTTTGGTAGTGTAAGTGATCGCGTTAAGTGTTTCCTGGAAGTTAGCTACATGACGGTTTATTATATGGTGGGTCCGTAGCGGGATCTATTACTTCCCTTTCTACATCCTTTAGATGTGTAGATTTTCTACTATGGCAATTTTCTAAAATAATGGGTAATGTTTTAAAAACTATAAAGACAATCAATGCAATTATTAGTAGACTAGAGATTTAGAGGGAGGTTTTGGATAGAGTGCGGTGATTAGTAGCTTTGGTATTTGCTTCTAGATTAAGATTTTCAACTCTTGGGTTGAGGGAAGTAAGGTTTAGGTTGAGGAATTCTTCACTTGCTGCGATTGTACAAGGAACAAAGTGGGCATTGTGTCACTTTCGTAATGGATCGTTTTATCTAGAACTTGCACTTGACAAGGTTATTTATTGATAGTATGCCGTCCTGTTAGTATTGGCGTAAATTAAATCGTTGAGCAGGTTACGTGGAGTGCGGTTGGTTTGGTAACTTAATACAACCAGCTATTGGGCCTTTTTATTTTAATTTATGTGTCTTGTGAGGGGCATTGTACTTGATAATGACATTGAGTACTATTATTTAGAGGATTAAACTAAATTGGCAATGCATTTAATTGTTACTGTTGCTCGTGCTATGGGGAGTTTCCCCACATAAGTATTTATTTATACTCCGCGAGTGATTGTCACAAGTGATATGGTTTCCTCGTTTTCGAATAGGATAAATATCTTGTTAAATATTTTTTTTCGGTTTCTATGAACATTTTCGAATAAAACAGCATGTTAGTGAAAACCGACCACAAAAAGTAGGCGTGGCAAAAAAATAATAAAAATATTTGACAAATTTATGAAGGAGGGCAGTACCTACATATTTTGAGAAGATTGTAAGACTCTATCTCTCTAACTTAAGTTTTAAAACGGTTTTTTATAAATTGTGGGCGTATCAACATTTTACACTCCATCATTTCGGATCCTTAGGGAGTATATATTCCAAACTTCAGCTTGCTAGCTTTAATTTAATTACAATTAACAATAACAACCACCCCAAAGAAATGGTGAATGAATTAAAATAAAAAAAAAATCCATAAGTTATTGCAAACAACAACAAAAGTCAGAACAGAAATCGATATAAATATAACTAAGACAAATCACTTACCTGCACTTAGTTTTACACACTATAATTAATACAATCCGAACTCACAATAAACCGAAATAAAATTAACTTCCAAGGCATAAAAAACAATACACGATCGCCATTGAAAAGAAAAACCTACAACTTTACATGGATTTGCGCTTCAATCGTATATATATGCTTTTTTGAAATTCATTTCTTGTCTGTCTTTATTTTTCTTATATAGAAAATAAGTTTTAATTATCGGTTTATTAATCATCTCTCTCGGCGAGTAAAAGAAGGATGTTAATGGCAGGTTTACATGGCCACGTATGCAATTTTTACACGAGATTGGAGCGAGAGATCCGTTTCTTGGCCACTAATTGTATCAAAGGTGTAAGAGCGTGATCAAAGATCTAACGGGCTAAATAAGGCTGCTATAGCTTATATATAGATATTTTGACAGCTCACAGGTAAACAAAGAAACTTTTTCATACGCATTTATTTTAATTTTATTTTATTTAAATAAAGGTGTAATAAGAAACTAAAAATGGATCTTGTTGATGCTACTATATTAGTAGACATTATCTTCGGTAGTAGCGATGATGAAATGGGCAGCAAAAAAATGGTGAAGCAACGGAAATAATCGAAAATGAGATTTTGGGTGCATCCTTTCCTCAAGAATAGAATGATCGATGGGGCGTTTGTTTCAATTTTTGGATCAATGTGCGAAGTAAATGATCCTAAACTTTTCGTGAAGTATTTAAGGATAGCTGCTTCTCAATTTGAAGAGTTGGTGCCTAAAATTGAACCTCAAATTAAAAAAAAAATATCGTACGGGAAGCAATATCGGCTAAAATACAACTTCTAATAACTATTAGGTAGGTTTTTTTAAAAATTAATTACGAGTTTTTTCTATATAACTCTAAACTATATTTTAAATATTATATATTGTGTATTTTCAATAGATATCTGGCTACTGGGGAATCGCAGCGAAGTTTGGCAATAACGTATAAGTGTTCGGCATCTGTTGTGCATAACATTTTGGTGAAAACAACAAAAAGGAAGTTTACCCAAAAATTACAGGCGCAACATTTTTTGGAAATTGCACATGGCTTTGAACAGCGGTGGGACTTTCCTAACTGCATTGAAGATATTGACGAGAAACACGTCATGTTCACATCGCCTCGACACTCTGGATCAGAGTTCTTTAACTATACAAATTTTTTTTCAATTGTGTTGATGGCAATATTTGACCATGATTACAATTTTATGTGTGCTATTGGAGCTATTGGAGCTGCCGGGCGTCAAAGTGATGGAGGAATATTTAAAAACAGCGAATTTGGAAAACTTTTTTATCAAAATAAACTTCCGTAAGCAACTTAACACTGTAAAGTTTCCATTTGTATGTATTAAATTAATTAATTATATGTATACTTATTGCATTCCGAAACCCAGATATATTGCAGCGGAATTGTTAGAAGTGCCATACGTATATACATAAGAGTAAGCGGAAACTGTTCAACAAAAGCCAAAATCGTAAGGAACAAATTCACTACATATTTTTCTCCAACTGGTGCCGAAGATTGAAACATGTACTTCATTGAGTTTTTTTAAATTAAATAAACTAAAAGTAAAATAAATTGAATTAAAATAAACATAAACAGGTAATTCATTGTATGTACTTCATTGTAAATTAACTAAAAGTAAATAAATTAAATAAATGTAAATTAACTAAAATTAAAATAAACTTAAACAGGTACTTCATTGAATTTTTTTTAAATTAAATTAACTAAAAGTAAAATAAATTAAATTAAAATAAACTTAAACAGGTTCTTCATTGATTATTAAGAAAAAAAATTGGTTAAATTTTGCTATTATTGTAGTCTGTCATCATTTCATTGACTACCATAAATAAACGCATGCACATCTCACTTTGAAGATCCCGTGGTAGTTCCTCCATGTGACCCAAAATCATTTCGAATGTTAAGGCGGCAAAACTTTTTTTTTTTGGAAGCTCTTCTTTTTTTTGTAGTGCTTGTCCTCCAGCAAGTGAAAGGCTTTCAGCCGCAACTCTTTCGTCGTTGTTTTATCACATTTAGTGTTATAATTAATACTTCGGCTATGCGAAGTCCCAGGACCACTCGACAAATCAGAAACCTCATACTCCGTTTTTTCAAATACCGATGTTGTTCTAATAAAAATAAAAGATGATAACGATGTATGGGCTGTTGCATTATTATCATAATCGTTAAATTACTTGCGAGGCTTGTTTGTATCATTTAAAAACAATAATAGTCTTGAATATTTATATTGCTTCGCATAGTATTGGACTTGAACGTGAACGGTCGTCTCAATTAAAATTATTATTATAACATAATTTTGTTGATTCTCTAAAACCGGACGTGTGGACCAAACCTAGGTTGGAGTTCGTATTTTTTAAACGAATTCTAGTGAGGATTTTGTAACTTATATTCTAAAAGAAACCATAGCCATGTTTTTTTGTCAATCGTTTATACGCTATTTTCACAATATTTTAAATGCAACAATAACATGGCCTGTATACGCTAACTTGAATTAAAACCCGTGCCATTTATAAACCAGACGTCTAAAACAGGTGAATCTATAGATAAATGTAATACTCTTGAGTTGCTCTTTTCTTGCCCTACATGATAGAATAATTAGATTTGTAATCGAAGAAATATTTTGGAAATTGGTCATTAGGTTTAATATACACCAGTTTGATTTTCAGTCAAAGTAGTGTGTATTGAACCTAGGAACTAATTTCCAAAATATTTCTTCGATTACAAATATAATTATCCTTTCATGTAGGGCAAAACGATTGCAAGTCAAAAGTTTAAAATATTAATGTTTCGGAAATCTGGTTTAGAAATGACACGGCTTGCAAATTATTGTGAAAGTTAATTAAAAAAAAACGGCTATTATATAATCCTATGGCACTCAAATATGAATATTGCTTAAAACTTGCCTACTGCTTCTTCACGGAACCGCTTTTCTGAATTTTTTTTGAAGCCAGCTCTAAGTCCAGAAAATCTATGCCGTCGAAAGAATAAACGTATAATAAAATTTTGTGATTTGTTATGAATATTCAAAAGTAAATACCTGTAGCACCAGTGCAAGTAAATTCATTCAAATTGAAATCATATTCATCCAAATATTCAATATTTGGAGACCAATTTTCATTATTAATTTTCATTATATATTATTCACCATTAATTGTGCGATCCATTTTTTTCAGGAATATAAACAATGACGACGCCGGGCAAAACAATAGATAACAATAGGTCTGTTCCTTTACTTTTTCAAGTAACTTCATAAGGAGTGGGGATCAATTCTCTCAAATTCTTTCAGCAAATGCTCAAGTTACGAAAAAGTAAAGGAACGCTTTGTAGTAATTTGAAGCAATTGACATGAAAACAATTATTTGCATCTTTAGGCTTTTTATATATCGCAGATATCTGCGTCGATAAGCTCTGTCTACTGGTGTTGCACTATCAAGCATTACAAGTGCAACGGCAGCACCAACAATTCCTGCGCTTTCTAGGCTACTCGTGTGTGAGTCAACGACTTCCAATTTCCGTCCGTCAGTACTACTATCCTTGCTGATAGAAGCACCGCCTTAATTTGGTGGTAGGGCGCATGCAGACAAAAGAGCTTGAGGGGAGGATATAACTCCCTTATAACTCCCTTAAACAGTTTTGATCACTTCTTGCTTTTCGTATCAGAAGAAGAGCAGACATTGCCCGATGAAAGGGCCAGGTTTGCTATCTTTGGTTAAACGTATCCACCGACCTATCCCGTTTCATGGACGCTACCGAAGAGCCGAGCGAAGTAATAGAGCCATCAGCCTGTGATCACTCAGTTGCTTTCTTTTCGTCTCCCGCTGGCCCTTAGTAAGGTTCAAAATAAAGCCAACCGCTTTACGAGCCCTAGAGATTTCTTGGGTCTTACAGTCAGCAGTGGTGAAGTGAGTGGCAACCTTACTCTTGCTCAGTTTGCCGAGTGAGTCGGACCCATAGACCCACAAGAGTTGCATGTGGGTTAATTTCAAATGTGAAATGGCTTAGCGGAACATTCGACATTTAAATAAAGGAACATTTTGTTATTTTATTATTTTTATTACAAAAAAAAAATATTGGCGTCAAAAAGCTGTTATAAAAAATTTCCCAAAGAAATTTCTTGAGGACAATTTAGTGAGTTTCTCATTTGAGGGGAAGTTATTTATTCTCTCGTTGCATCTCCTTTTTTTCATATTTATGAGTTGTGGAATAGCTTTAAGCCGGTTTTATTAACTTTGAGTAGCTTGAAGTTACTTTCAAAATAGAGGAACAGACCTAATGTTAGAATTATAGCAGCATTGAACATATGGTAGGAGTTTCAGTTTACTTTTATAGTAACACAAAATTGCGGGGATCACCGCTATAAAAATATGAAAATGCTCATATTTCCCATAATTGCTTCCGCAATTAACATTGCCGACCAAAATACGTGTCACGAATTTTTGCATGTTTGGTAGTACTGTCCCTTACTGGCATTATATTTTTTGATATTGTGCATCCCACTCATCTTGCGAGTTAGCCCTGCGTGGTCATGTAAGCCAACAATAATAGCAAGCCATATGCACATTTAAAATCAAAATGATTGCGAACTACGTTCACGGGCGGGAGAATGTTGCGAGTTGAATTAAATACTTTCTGAGTCTACATGGTGACAACACTTAAGATTTGACATTTTTACAAATACATCATATGTACAAATATATAAAGTAAATATTAACTTTAACGTAACTTTTATATATATATACTAAAAATTGATTATTGAGTGTACCAAAACGGTTGTAGATATTATATTTTTTCTTTGTTCCAATAAAAGAGAGTTTTTTATAAAGTTTAAAACAATGCAATACAAGAAGTTGATTTTTTATTTGGTCAAGAATTTTTACAATTGGTAACAAGGTCTGTATGCATATTTTTGATCATTTATTTATTAAATAGATAACTATTTAACATCATCAAAGTACAAGAACTTTCTTAGAGTTAGGAAAATTGTAAAATAATAAATATTAATTGATATGAAATTAATTATACATAATTTTTTTTTTTAACAAAAAAAAAATAGTAGGAATTAAGAAAAACAAAACTGGACTATAAAAGAATTATGACTGAGAAAGAGTATTTACCAGTTTCCTTTTAATAACGATAGCTGATGATGCAATCAATTAAATGAGCATAATACATTATAAAATTTCAGCATTGTTCGCGAATAAGCAATTTTAAAAAATCGTTGGTTTCTTAAGCTAGTAGTTAGGATATTGATAGTTAGTAGTCTTAAAATATCAGGAGAATCAATCTCGCCAATAATAATTCTATGAATAAAAGTAGTTTTACCACTTTTCTTCGAAACTGGATTAATCAGAATTTGTTGTTGAGGTTTTTATTTGTCTGAAATCGTATTTTATTTTTTTTTGTTGGAGGTTGCTGCTATCCAATGGAATGCTCAGACACAACTACAGGTCCATTGTACTACCATTCAGACACCTTACGTGAATGTACTTAGTTCTCCCATCTTTCGAAGAAAAACGAGCAGGAGTGATGAAGTGCTTAGTGGTGAAGTGCCTAGTGGTGAAGTGCTTAGTGGTGTCGCTTAAGCCATTTAAGTGTTTCGCAAAATCTTGGTTGCCCGAAAGGACTCATACAAGCAACCTAAAGCCGATTCTCCTCGGAGATGTAAGAAAAGATGCTGACCTCTTGCAAATGTCCGGGCGACATTAGTTTGGTCTGTCTACATCCACCGCAATCACGCCACCTAATCTTGTGTTCACGAGATACCGAAGAATCAATGGAAGACATGACTAAAGATGTAGGCAGACCCAGAACAGGTTTGGGTGCTGATAAAACTTCTTCTGAACCTTGCCTAGCAAGCTCATCCGAGATCTCATTTCCCTGGATGCCAGTGTGGCCTGGTACCCATACAAGATTTACTGTGTTTAGTCTTCCGACCAAATTCAGAGAAAGCTTGAGTTCTAGCACTAACTTGGACGAGGTAAGAGGGTTTAGAAGCGGTTTTAATGCAGCTTGGCTATCACTGTAAATGCAAATGCCTTTGGTCCTCCACCTGTTGTTCACAATATAGCGCATAACCATTAGGATGGCAAAAATCTCCGCTTGGAAAACAGATGCATGTTTACCCAAGGGGTAGTAAAGTCGTAAATCATCGCATTCCACAAAGACACCAGCACCAGACCCCTGCCCGGTTTTGGAGCCATCCGTGAAAATACGATGGCATTCAATCCATGGTTCAGAGTCTGACCGAAGCCATTCCGTTACCTGTGGAAAGCTGATGTGGTAGTTTTTTCGCAGCAGGATTTCTGCTGTCATTGCATCAGATGGCATATCCATAAGACTGGGGCAAACGATAATTTTTGAGCAAGTTCTCCAAATTCCAAATCCACCTCTCTTTAAGCGAAAGATGGTTTTTAGCGTACACCCCATGATATATGCATTTAAAGCGCTTTCATTAAAGCATCTAGAGCAGAGGGTGATAGGAAAGGCCTCTCTGCAGCCAAAACATGCCGTTGTTTGGAGTTTGGAAAAAGAAGCAGTAACACGTTTCCACGAAAGCCTGTTCCATCAAACAACTGATGCGAATGAGTGTAGCGGTCTAATCATGGCCGTATAGATCCAAAGGACCCGTTTCTGAGACAAGCCCCATGTCTTACCAAAGCGCGTTTGCACTGCCAGAAAGTCGACAGTGCTTTATCGGTTTTCAATTCGACATGTTTGGACCATAGAAGTTTTTCAACGAGGATTCCTCCCACATATTTGACTTCATCGGATATAGGGATGGTGACACCTTTAAGCACGAGATGGGACATACCAGTATAGATTCTTCTTCTCATGAGAACAGCCGTGGTTTTAAGAGGATTCACTGAAAGCCCATTTCTAGTGCACCAGACATGGATTTAATCCAGAGATCTCTGCGCTTGAGGGCAGACAGCCCCTAGATTTGAACCGACAGAAAGAAGGGCGACATCATCCGCATAAGCTTGAGTATAGTTTCCAGGAAAATTGAGAGCCATAAGCAAAGAGTCTACCACCATACACCATAAGAGCAGAGACAGAACAGCACCTTGAGGGCCACAATCTGCATCGGCTACCAACATTCTGTACATTGCTTTAATCCACAACACAAAAGTTTGATCTACGCCATGCTGTCTGGTAGAGTTACACATATTACAACGTTGGCAAAACCTGACTAAAATCCCGATGCAATATAGCAGCCGTGTGTGAAACAGGGCACGAAAGTTCAAAGCAGCGGGCGAGGACGTTGTTCAGATACTGAGCTGACCTCTTCACTCCCTGTCTCGATCTAAGTTAGAGTGGAACTTTGACAGAGTTGGCAAGCTCCACTCTAAACCGTGGCCAGTTCGTTTTTCTCTGATTTCTCTCTCTCTTGCGAAGTTGAAATTTCGCAGTAGATTTGAAATTCGATGTATCAGTAATCTGATAAGGTGCTATCTGGCGATACCATCGAATTTATGATAGACTTCAAATGCCTGTTAGACAGTGTAACGTCAATTACTTGCTGACTTCTGGCTGTAACAAAGGAAGGTTGTTGACCTTACTTTGTTTGACATATTATATGAAGCAGTAATTTTGATGTTTCAATAGAGGCTCAATTATTTGATCCTGCTGTGCCAATATGGGTTGTTTGTTGTTTGTCAGAAACTGTGATGAACCTAAATCCTCAAATGAGGATATAATGGTTCTATTATTCAGGTTGTTGAATGCACCTTCTATGTCCAGAAAGGCCGGCAACGTAAATTCTTGTTTACCAAGGGATTTCTCGATCTTTCTCATTACTTCATGTAGCGCTGTTTCTACGGATCTGCCTTTGACATGGGCGTGTTGTGCACTACACAGAGCACCGGTTGTTTCAAAAATGTTCCTTAGTTGCAGGTCATATAACCTTTCTAGTGTTTTCAAAATAAAGGATGAAAGGCTATTTGGCCTGTAATTCTTGGGTGTGGAGTATAATAGGTATAATACCGTCCGGTCCCGCCGACTTGTACGGTTGGAAGGATCGAAGAGCCCATGTTATTCCCTGATGACACCCGGTTCTTCATCCGGAAATGAGGGGGGGCTACCGTCAAATGTCTATAGTAGACTTCCTGGGTTATGCATCCTGGAAAGTGTTTTACAAATAGCAGATAAAGAGTCTTCTGGTTACTAGCTGTCCAGCTTTTGTCTTCCTTACACAGGTACCCTGCAGGGTAGGGGTTTTGGCAATAACTTCCGGAGCTCTGCTGCCTCTGTGGTGGATTTAATGCCGGAGCAGTAGTTCGCCCAGGATATTCGCTTTAAACTCGCTGAAGCTGTTGCGATATTCACTCCAGTCTTCATCGGTTTTTGCCAGTTTGGCTCTATTTTAAAGTTTTCTGGTTTTGGTCCTAAGAAGTGGTAGTTCCCTAGTCCAATAAGCCTCGTCTGTTCTTTTGGGAGGACAACTAATAGGACAGGATTTTTCAGCGGATTCAGTTAGGGCCGTAGTGAGAAGATTGACTGTTTCTTTGACGAGTGTCGCCTTCGACAATGTTCCTATGGGGTTAGGTGGAAGTCGACGTTCGACCAGCTCAGAGAATTTACTCCAGTCGGTTTTGACGGGATACCTAAAGGGGGGTTCTTTGTGTAACTCAAAGTTAACTATGAATGTTATCCTGAAATGATGAGAGAAAGAGCACTTCGAGGAATTCCAGTCATTAACCCTAAATCTGTGTACTGGAAGCGCTAAAGTTAGATCGATTACCTCTTCCCTAATTTTGTTGTGAAAAGTAGGATGACTACCCCTGTTACAAATATGTAGGTTGGAGAGTAATATAAAATCAAGTATGGACTCACCTCTTTTATTAATATCTTTACTACCCCTATGCGTGTGATGAGCATTGGCGTCGATACTTACTACTAAGTAGTGGTGATGGGGGGTCTTCTTTCTCATAGTGGCGCATATCGCCACTCTCAGATTGCTGTTACTGAAACGATAAAACAAAAGAAAGTTAATTGATTTCCTTATCCGAATGCATCTCCTGAGTTTACAGTCACAATTAGAGTGTGTAATTTTTGGAACTCAGTCCCTCAGATTTTGGGTTTTCCGTATGAATAGCAGCATTTGTATATTAACCGTTTCGCGATTCGTTGCAACGTACGATTAATGCAAATGAGAGAGACATTAAGATAGAGGTGGGAGTATACCCCAAATCAAAATCCAGATAAAGCAGCAAACGCTGAGGGATGAGTGGCTATACGTACTCTTTAGTTTGCGAACTTCAGATACCAGGCGACCTCTGATTTTAATCCATCCTTCCTGTGGTTATACGGGTAGGGCACGGGCGATCAATATATCCCGATTACTCGTGGGTCCAAAATAGAAAACCTAAATACAGAAAACATAGCGAATGATGCCTCTACAATAGCATCATCAACTAGGGATGTCAACGACGGACACCCTGTTGGCAATGACTTTTAACTTATCCAAAAGAGCGATAAACCACCAAGCCAGGGAAAGAAAGACGTCTGCTCTGACCCTAAAACGTCGGGAACAAAGACTAGCGCTCGGGAGCAAAATCAAACGGTGCCTAGCACAAGGTAGCACATCAGCTACAGGTGTAGAGATGCCGGCCTCGACTTCCAAGGAAGGCAGAGACAAGCATCGCTATTGACTTAGGTTGTCCCATGAGGACTGGGGGGTCATGTCGTAAGAGGGGGAGGGGTATGCGCATCGACGTACTTTACTGGAGACGATGAGAAAATACGTCCTCAGCTAGTACAGGAACTCGTTCAGTACTGTCAAGCCCAGAACAAATATCATCGGATGCGATGCCAACGCACACCATGCAGTTTGTGACAGCAGAGATACCAATAACAGAGGTGAGTTTTTAGAAGAAGAGCTGTACAGCAATAATTTAGGAGTACTCAACAAAAGCAATAAGGCCAAATTCAGAAATGCGATCAGAGAAGAGGTCTTTGATCTCACCTTCTCATCTCCGTTTGTGCAAAATATTGTTGAAGACTGGCATGTGTCAGATGAAGCATCTCTATCGGATCATGTGCACATAAGATCCATATTAAGGTGCAACACCGAACATGCGCCGGTTCGCTACAATAATAAACTCACAAACTGGATAGGGAAAATCCAGCGATCAAATGTGACATGCTTCCAGTAAACCCATCACAAATAAACGATTTGGAAGATATACAATGTCAGCTAAATGACATTATCATTTTCTTAATGTTAATATAATGTCTTAAACTCCGCCTTGTTATGCCAGTAGCATGCTAGTCCCAAGCCCGGATAAAGGAGGAGCTGTTGGAGGCAACGGTTTTTAACCTATCCTCTGAAAATAATCCGTTCGTGTACTCTAACCTACAGGAGTAGTAGTTATAACTCAAAATATTGATGAATGAACAACCTTAAGGATGTTAATACTCCAGGTGGTACTGCCAATAGTCAAAATCCATCCGTGGTCTTCTCGACTGCGGTTGGGTCTCGGATTCTGGAGGCCCCAACATTCAATGAACCCACAAGCGACTCTTGTGGCTCTATGTCCGCCTCTTGGGGCAAACTGAGCATGAGTAAGGTTGCTACCCACTGCACTGCCGCTGACAGCTTGTCTCTTGATATCTCTACGGTTGAACGGGCTCCTGAAGTGGCTGGCTTTGAGGTGCACCTCACTAAGGGGCAGCGATAGAGGAAAGGGAAGCAGCTGAGCGATCAGCGGCGCAAAGAAGCTCCACAGGCTGAAGGCGCAAGCACTCCGGTCGGCTATTCGGTTGCGTCTATGAAACGGGATAGGTCGGTGGAAATATCACAAATGGAAGCTGATCCGACCCCTTCATCAATCCGAGGCAATGCCTCCTCTTCTGCTGAACCGAAAAGCAAGAAGAAGTGACCCAAGCTCGTTAAGAGATACAACCCTCCTCAAGCTCCTGTGTCTGCCCACGCCCTGTCTCCAAATGAAGTCGGTGCTTCTACCAGCAATGGTTGTAGCATTGATGGACGGAAATTGGTTGTAGTGGACTCACCCTTGAGTATGAGTAGAGGAAGTGCACCTATTGTTGGTACTGCCCGTGCACTGGTAATGGATGATGCTGGTGTTGTGACCAATACTGGGTGCAGCACTAGTGGACAGAACTTTGTCGACGCTGACGGTTCTGATGGTAGGTGTGCGTCTAAAATACCATGTGTTGAACGCAAAACAGCTAGAGTGCGAGTTAAGAAGCATTCCTACAAGGATGCTGCTGTCTCCTCTTTAGCAGTACGCATTGGGAAAGCGGGCAATGATAATAACATTCATCTTTTGGAGCTGGCTGCTGCAACAAATGCTTGCATTCAGGTGGAGGGCTGTGTGTTAAAGGACGGAACCCTCATGGTGAAGACCTCATCACAGAAAACCTCTGAATGGATTAGCAGTATGGTGCCGAAAATCCCTTCGTTTATGACTTCATCTTTTGAGGTCTACAAACCACCCAAGCTTACGCGGGCCGTGTGCTGGATCCCTGGGAATCTAGGGAAGTCGGCGGATGTGCTAAAGCGTTTGCAAACCCAGAATCCTGGTCTCGACACAAAAGCCTGGGTTGTCCGTTCATACAAGAAGAGTAAAAACCGCCATAATGAAGATGGTAGTTCTCTTGTTGTGAGTATAGATATGGCTGCTGCCGAGATCATCAAATCTAGGTACAACATGCGTCCCTATCTGCATCTTGGCAGGATCCTAGAGTATTCATCCATCTTGTTTACTCAAATTAACCTACAGCACTGCAAGGTGCTACCGCCCTTTTAAGTAGCAGGCTTGTGGCTTGTAGAACAAAATCACACATAATATCTATCCAGGAACCAGGGGTGTTAAAAAATCGCATCTGTGGTCTTGGTTGCTTGAGTTATTTCTACCACGTTCTTTATGATGTGCAATCCGAAAGACCTAGGAATTGTCTTATTGTATCGAAATCTTTTACAGCTACTATGATCAAAAGCTTTTGTAGCCAAGATTTGGTAGCTGTTTCTATAACTTACCATGCAAATGATAATCGGGAAACCTTTGTCGCTGCATCGGCTTATTTCCCCTATGAAATAATGCTCAGAACACTGTTTGTTCAGAGAAAAACGAACTGGCGACGGTTTAGAGAGGAGATTGCCAACTCTGTCAAAGTTCCACTCAAACTAAGATCAAGACAGGGAGTGGAGAGGTCTGCTCAGGATCTGAACAACGTCCTCACCCGCTTCTTTGAACTTTCGTGCCCTGTTTGGTTAAAGTCGTTTTCATACCAAAAATTGGTAAGTCTGACTACACTCAGGCCAAAAGCTTTAGACCCATAAGTCTGTCCTTCTTACTGAAAAGTTTGGAAAGACTGGTTGAGCTGCATGTATGCAAAGTTGCTTTTCGATCACATCGTCTCTCTGAGATGCAACATACCTATCAGCGCGGAAAATCCTGCGAGACTGCGCTTTAAAACCTTGTTGGTAGGATTGATAGTACTCTTGACCGGAAGAAGTACGCGATGGGCATTTTCGTCAATACTGAGGGTGCTTTTGATAATGCGACCTTCGACAGTATGTGTAACTTAGCCAGACAGCATGGTGTAGATTAAACTTGGGTGTTGTGGAGAAAGTACTCTTGACCGCAGAAACACTTTCTCTGCAGTTGTCCGGGCTATGCTCGCATCAGGGGGCGAATCATCGGGGCTGACGTGGTAAGTGCCGAGCATCTAAGCTCTTTATCACTGAAGCCACTTCTCGTTTTTCTTCGAAATGGACCTGTAGTTGTGTCTGAGCGCTCCATCGGATAGAAGCAACCTCCGACAAAAAAAAATGTATAGTTTACTTAAAAAAGTGGGTGTGACCGTCTGGTGTATGAAATTCGACGAGACCAACCTGGAACTTCGCTTGAGGAAATGCATTGCTAAGCATGACCTCAGCCTTTGCATATTCTTATTAGCACTTGGCCCAATGAACCATTGCGTCACTATGAGTGTATCGCCTTTGTGCTGTCGCTGCAGTGATGTTTTAATAACTATGTCACTGGCGCAGGTGTTGGTTCAGTTGACCATGACGCAACTATATTAATATTTGGGGCATAACATTCCCCCCCCCCCCCCCCCTTTGAAAGTTTCAGTAGGTCTTGAAAACTGGTTTCTCTGCTTTTATTGGAACAATGTATGTATAATTATCTACCTTATTAGATATAATCTTACATTTAAATTTAAGCTCTGTTTTAAAAATTCACATATGCTTACAATTTATTGCACTTTTAGACTTATATTATAATTAAATGGTTTAACTTAAGATTTTATTCAACACAAATTTCAATTGTGCACCGCATATAAAAATACTAAAACATTAGTTACTTATTTGGTACTTGTAAGTTTTTACCTATATTTAAAATTAAATAATACAATATATATATATAACTTATAAAGTATCTTATAGTACAGCATTTATATATATGTATATGTATATATATTTTTTATATTTAACCCCTGGCAAATCTTACGTTCCCTCCTGAGGCTATGGTTATCTCTAGTTTTCTCTGCGGCTGCTGTTTTCTCCTTGGAGGGGCTGGGGCCTCTCGAAGCTCCGTCACTCCTATCCTATCTCCTGTATACGTCTGTTTTGGATTTTTATTTTGGCGTGCTCTATATATCTTCCTCAACGCCACGAAAATTGTACCCAGGATAAATATTAAACTCACCGACAGTAGTGAGTATTGATAAATTTTTATCGTACATTGCTGGCTTCGATGAATTTCTTCCGCTTTGGCCTGCTCGATTTGGCTCTGCAGATCTTCCAGAGACTTCTTTCCCTCAGTGAGGATTGCATTGACGTCTGCATGGCTTCCCAGACTTATTGATAGGATCTTCCTATTTGTAGAAGAGTTGTCTGGTCTTTTCGGTTCTTCGAACTGTGCTCGAATTTTCTCCCACGTTTCAGCGAAGTCAACTTCTGGCCACTTAAACATGACACTGCTGCTGACTTCTTGCTCGTATGGTAATTTCATTTCTCGCGTTCCGACGTCACATGGTCTAAGTATTCGTATGACTCTAGTTCTATTGGGTGAAGGGTTGTACTGTAACCCAGAACACTTGATATTCAGTACCATGTCATTTGGGTGGTTATACAACCATAAATTACTGGCGGCCATTTTTACAAACGTGGCTTCTAATGCTGGAAGGGCATCGAGAAAGGCATCAGTGTTCTTGGGCTGTCGGTGTATGCTGCAGGAGCTCAATAAGACATTCGTGACTGCTGCTTGTGAACATCTGTCTCTTTGGTGCTTACAGATTGCAATGGTTACTCGCTGTATTGTTGTTACTTTGTTGCATTTCGCCAAATCTTCCCCTGTTATTGCATTTTCGCTGTTAGTGCCAGTTTCTTTACACTTTCGGATATATTCCCGAGGTTTAAGATAAATGAATGTAGCTTGCCTTGGTATAAATCATCCAGGATTGCCATATCACCCGCTTGTCGATTTTGCGCTTCCACGAGCTTAGCTGTGGGTATAGCCCCAAGCTCGTTTATCGAGGTCTTCAGCTGGAGTGTTGCTATGGTGGTGTTTTTTTCGTCTGCTAACTTTTGGTATGTTGAACCGAGGTCGTTAAGGTGTGCAGTTATTGCGTTGACATATGCAATAACCTGGTTAGGGGTTTACCTATGCCCTCGTAGTTTAATTTCATCACCGTCTGTTGCTTGTTCATTAGTGTGAATGTATCCTCACTATTTTTATGCAGAATTTGCAATTTGTTGTACACCTTTTCCGAGTCTTCGCTGTCCATAGTGCCGAAAGCCCATTTTGTAAAACTTCCTACCACGTTAAGGGCCCTTCTGCTGCGTTTGTGTGCCTACATGTGCTGGAGATAACCGCTGTTCGTTTAACTTTTTCCGATATCACTGAAGTGCTTTTATCCATGGTTTTACAAGCATCCTTGAATTTATTTGACTGTCGGTCGTCTTGCAGGAACGAACACATTTGATTTATCTTGCTTTCGCATGCGTTAGTAAAGTCTACAATGCGAGAGAAATCCATTGGCGTTAACTTAGTGAAGATAATTCAGGCATCTTTGTAGAATAAGGCATTTCCCACCTTTTCGATTACAACAGGGGTTTCGGAGAGGTCAATTATTTGGAATGGTTCTGCATCCAGTGCGGTGAGTCTGATACAAATACATAATGGCTATAATTTTAATTATATTTTAAATGTATCTTAATTAATAGTTAAAGTAAATATTACACATATATTGTAAAATATTTGTTCTTAATTAATTTATATATAGGGTTTATATCGTATTAAAAGAGTTCTGAGCCTTGTTCTACTGCAAAGAGAAAATTTTTGTTAATTTACCAAAAATTAAAGTAAAAATAAAAATGTGTGTCCAATGTGGAATCAGTTAGGAGTTTGCTGATTTGATTTCATGCTAAGATTTTCTTTATGTTGTTATTAAACTGAGCAGCAGAAATGAGTGAGTTATTTTTATACTCTATCCAAAGGGTATAATAATTTGGCTCATAGTTTGTACCACCCCTTAATATTCGTCATAGACCCACAAAAGTATATATATTTATGATCAGGACCAAAACCTTAGACTATTTAGCAATGTCCGTCCGTCCGTCACCAATTTATAGCCCTTTAAAGTAAAGCTAGAAAGCTAAAATTTGGAACATATACTCCCTAGGGTCCCGAAATGGTAGAGCGTACATTTTTGTTTTGATACGACCACTGCCACGCCCACAATTTAGAATAAACAGTTTTAAAGCTAAAGTTAGAGAGATAGAGTGTTGTAATCTTTACAAGATATGTAGGTACTGCCCACCTTTGCAAGTTTGTCATAAAAAGTTTTTTGCCGCGCCTACATTTTGTGGGCGTTTTTCACTAAAATTCTGATTTATTCGAAAATTTTAATAGAAACCGAAAAAAATGTTTAACAAGATATTTTGCCAATATTTTTTCGAACATATCGCCTATACCATGTTGTTGGCCACGCCCACTTTTTGGAGGCTTTTTTCAAAAAATATTTTTTTTTTTAAATTTATAGAATTATGGATATGGATAGGGTATCATACTGTTCGCCCCACGCGGACTGTAGCCTTTCCTTATGTTTTTTTTTGTTTCATTGAAAAAATGGTTTAAGTTGATTGTTATGCGCCCTTTTAATTCTTTTTCCAATTCTGATATATGTATTTACTTTACTGTTGGACGACACAACCTCGACCAGATAGGTGAAAATTTATTTTTCCTGGCGGGGTTCCTTAGCAAAACCATTTGCCCAATCTTGAACGTAATGCTCTTAGAACCTCTGTCGTAGGCGTCTTTTGATCTTAACTTAGCTATTTTAAGATGCTGATTGGCTAGCTTGTGGCGACTCCAAGTTGGTACTTGAGTTGGGAAGGGTTAGGCTTCCGTGTTATATAATGGGGTGGGTTTCTTTTTAAATTAGTTGGCATTTCGAATTTAAACCCAAATAACGCATTCAAAGGGGTTAGATGTGTGGCGGTATGGATGGAGTTGTTGTGAACATGCATGGCTTGCCGGAGCCACTGGTCCCAATTTTGTTCATCGTTTGCCACAAAGGATCAGAGATATTCGGCTAAGGGCCCAAGACTTTTCTCTAACGAACCGTTTGATTGAGGATGGTATGATGTCGTATGTAGCTTTTTCACCCAAAGTAACTTGGAAGTCTCTGAAAATACTTTCGACGTAAAGTTGGCGCCATTGTCCGTGACAAGAATCTTCGGATCTGGTCATAAAATAACCTTGCCACTGTCGAAGCTTCCATATCGGGAAGGGCTGCACAGTTCGTGAACTTAGTCAAATCATCCTGAAAAGTAAATATATATCTGTTTCCTGAGTGGGATAACGGAAATCCACAGGCAATATCCATGTATACTTTATCGAAAGGCAATGGGGGGTATCTGTAATGACAATGGGCATTTTAATGGCAGGAGAACATTTATTCTTTTGACACAGTGGATATTTTTTTTACAAAATTCCTGACATCCTTTGCCATCCCCCTCCATCTATATTGTTGTCTGATACGCTTTAACGTTTTTTTTTGTTTCCCTGGTGACCGAGTGCTGAATTGTGAAAATCTCTTAAAATGGTTTGGATTTCTGATCGGTCTGTTATAAATTCTGTAGTTATAGTTGTTTTCCTTGGTGCATTTAGTGTGCTTCTAGAATCACTTACCTTGTCTTTAGCACTGAAAGTTAGAGATGGTGCTTCAGGAAAAGCATCGTCCTTATTCCTTAAAGAGGTTTGTGCCCGGGTGACAGCCAGACATTGCTTTGCTGAATTTTCTTGTGGTTTACGTGGTATACGACTAAGTGCATCAGCGTTTTTGTTCACCTTCCCTTTTATAGTCGTATTCCGAAACTTAATGATGAAACCTGACTAGACGGGAGGTAGGATCTTTAATACTCCCTTAAGTGACTGATATTCTGTGTACACTGTAAAAGAACGCCCTAAAAGATAAGTACGGAAGCTGTTGGTAGGCCATACAATAGCCAAGGGTTCCTTTTCTATTGTAGAATACCCTTTTTCAGCTGGAATTAAGGACCGGCTTGCGTAAGCTATAGGTTTATCCTTGCCAACCTCACCCTGTGACAGAACTGCTCCCAATGCTTCATTACTAGCATCTGTAGTCAAGATGAATGGCTTTGAGAAATCTAGATAGATCATGACTGGAGGTGTTGTTATTGCTCTTTTCAAGTTTTCAAAGGAGCTTTGGTGCTCCGGCGTCCATTTGAATTCGGTTTCTTTTCTTAGCAATAAATTAATTGGGCGGATATTCTCGCAAAATTAGGAATAAACTTCCTGTAGTAGCTAGCAAAACCTAAAAAGGATTGTACTTCCTTGACATGGGACTGGGAAGTTCGTGACGCAAATTGTTTTTGAAGGATCAGGAATTGTGTCGTTTTCTGAACACTTGTGACCCACATAAACCACTTCTTTCGACAAAAATTTGCATTTTTCGGTATTTAGTTTGAGTTTGTAGTTTCTCAACTTCGAAAATGTACAATGGTCCTTCAAATTTTTACTGTATGTAACAATATCATCCTGGTAAACAAAACAGTCTATTCCTTGCAGACCCGTTAAAATATAGTTCCCTCTGGAAGGTAGCTGGTGCGCCCATTAATTCGAAAGGCATTCGGTTGAATTCATAGTGACCCCACCCCGTGCTGAATGCAGTCTTCTCTCTATCCTGCTTATCAATGAGCACTTGATGGCAACCACTAGCTAGATCGAGGGTTGTGAAATACCGGCAGTTTCCTAGCTGGTCGAGAATATCTTCTATTCTTGGCAGAGGAAACGCATCTTTAATCGTCACGACATTAAGTTTTCGAAAGTTCACTACAACTTTTGTCCGTCGGCCCCTGGTTTTTCGGGACGACCAAAAGCGGGGAGTTCCACGGTGATTTACTAGGTGATATCACATTGTGGTTTAGCATTTGCTTCACCTGATTGTGAATCTCATCCCTAGCGACTTGTGGGAGACGATACTGTTTCTGATTTATGGGTCCTTGATCTGCTTTGATTTGAATTTTATGCGCCAAGATGTCGGTATTCGTAAACGGATCTCCTTCCAGGTGAAAAATGTTGTTGAATTGGATGCAAATGTTTTCTATTGAACATTTTTCCTCCTTGTTTAAATTGGCGTCTATGTTTAATGATGCAAGTAATTTTGTTAATCTTTCACTTGATTCCAGTTTCCTTACACTTAAAATTGAATTTTTGATTTTCTCACTTTTTATACTTCGAAACTTGTTAAAATTTTCGAATTTCGGGATGAAGTCTTTGCTTAGGAAGAATGGATCATTAGTGAAATTTAGTATTAAAACAGGAATATGACCGTCCTTAACTCTAGATTTTGTGTTTGCTAAATAAATTCCGGGTTTTAGTTCTTGACTATGGACAAGGACTTCACGAACAGCTGTGTTTACTTTAAGCTCGACGATTTTTTGAGTTCTGGGCTTTATTTCCCGGTTTGATACTTTTATTACATTGCTTGGTTCGGATGGGCGTTTAAGATGACACTGCGAAACAAAGTTCTTGTTTTTTTCAACGAACTGTAACGTTTTACCCACAGTATCAATTATTGTTCGGTTCCATAGGATATCTCGACCAATTATACCATCTGCGGGTATATCGTTCAGACCGTTTACTACATGCCACTTTGCCTTGAAACCATTCCTTAACATTTTGTTAATAGTGATGTTACCTACGGTAACACTATTTCCACCGAGTGCTCCACTTAATTGTCTAATTTCCTTCCTGTATATGTGTGTTTTGTGCTTTAATGAACCTTCTTTTAGAAGACTTGTCTCTGCACCTGTATCCACTAAAACAGTTACTTTACCTCCTTTTGCCTCGGACATAGGGAGTTCAACAATCTTTCTATTAAGCAGAGCCTAGTGCGTTTGATGTTGTTATCCGGCTGATAACCTGTGCGCATCGTGATGTCAAATTGGTCACCAGCATAAATACATTTAACAACTGCAACATTAGGCTGACGAGCTTGTTTCGAAAAAATATAGATTTTTCATGGAAAGGTGTTTTATGCAAGTACTTTATTTGTTTCTGCCTTTGTCTGTGCTCGTAAATGCTTCTTTTATTTTTTTTGCTGTTGGGTTTTTGGATGGGTGGTTTGCCAATCGTAAAATCTGAAACGGTGTTTTGGGTTTGAGGTGACTTTCGTTTTAGGTCTAAACTTTGATTTTCTTAAATAGGTTTTCCAGGTTTGGGCCTACTATTGCTATACCCTTTCCTAAGGGTATATTAATTTTGACTCATAGTTTGTAACACCCCTTAATATTCGTCATAGACCCCTAAAAGTATATATATTTATGATCAGGACCAAAACCTAAGACTATTTAGCAATGTCCGTCCGTCCGTCACCAATTTTTAGGCCTTTAAATTAAAGCTAAAAAGCTGAAATTTGGAACATATATACCCTGGGGTCCCAATATGGTAGAGTGTAAAATTTTGTTTGATACGCCCACTGCCACGCCCACAATTTAGAATGAACAGTTTTAAAGCTTAAGTTGGAGAGATAGAGTGTTGTAATCTTTACAAGATATGTAGGTACTGCCCACCTTTACAAGTTTGTCATATGAAGTTTTTTGTCACGCCTACATTTTGTGGGCGTTTTTCACTAAAATGCTGTTTTATTCGAAAATTTTTATGGAAACCCGAAAAAAAATGTTTAACAAGATATTTAGCCAATATTCTTTGGAATATATCGCCTATAGGAAGTTGTTGGCCACGCCCACTTTTTAGGGGCTTTTTTTTCAAAAAATATGTTTTTTTTTATAAAGGTTATGGAATGAAATAAAATTCTACCCATCATCTTCTTAACGCTTTTTTCTTTGCGGCATATATGGATATGGTTAGGGTATCATACTGTTCGCCCCACGCGGACTGTAGCCTCTCCTTATGTTTTTTTATTAAGTTTAATTTTGGGGCGCAGCTTAGTTGGTCTGGCTGGCCCCCGGTCGTTTCCCTGGCCTTTCTTTGCCAAGTAGTTCCTTTTGCTATAACATTCTTTTTCAGATTGACCCAACCTTGAGCACCAGTCACATTTATGCTTCGGCTTGTTATGTTTTGCCGCTGTCATACAAACTTGTGCTTTCGGGCAAGTCCCCGGACCATGGCCGTATGTATTGCAGGAATCGCAATACGGAGTTTTACGACGTATTCTGCATTCTGCGTAAGTGTGATTTGTGGCGCAGCAGCCATCCTGCTTCTGTTTATCTTCTGTTGACAGCTGGTGAGACTGCTTTATTTCAGTCGTCACAGTATCTAGTGTCCGAACAGTGAGATATGTGATCAGAGTCTCTAACTCTTTCAATGTATTTGGTTTTTTAATTTTACCAAAGGCATCACCAATAAGCCTAGTTGGCAGCATTGCCACATAAATTCCTTCACTCCCTGGGTCAATGCATTTGAAACCTCATCATATACCTTTCCAGAGAGCTCTGGTGTTCTTGCACCACAAAATTGTGAGATAATTTGGGCAATTATTTTTGCAATGCTATCGTAGCTCATGACGGTGGGTTTTTTGGATGGCTCCTTGCAAGGCACAACGTCGAATGTAAAGCAAAAGTTTTCGGATTGTAGGGCTATCATTTATTCCCTTTGCTTCCTGTTCTCTTCTTTAAGCGAATTTATATTCTCGGTATATTGCAGTTCTTACTCACGGATTCTTTCCGTTTCACGTGGTCAGGGATGTTTTAAGTGCGCTTTTCACTTTAGAAAGTTTGGACTGGAGTGCCACAATTTCTAAATTTAATTTTGAAATTGTTTCCTCGGCTTCCGTATTTACTTCTTTGGCTTCAACCTGGCTGAGTGCTTGGACTTCACCTTGGTGACTAGCCTTGAGCCTTTTTATTGCTTCTAAATACTCAGTGAGTATAGCATCGGTTGTTTCAAGCCTTGCAAATTGTCCCCAATGTGCACTAAATTGTGAATAAATAAGCGCATAAACTTCCCTGCTTGTTATGGTTTTGAGTTCTGCCAAAAGAGTTTCGTTAAACTCTCTTATTTCTTGCCCTTGATCTTTCAATTTTTTTTTTTTTGAGTTGAAGGATTTCTTCGATCAACTGGGCTTTCGTTCCATAAACTCAAAACCAAGACAATTAAACGATTGACCACTTTGTAGTCGAAAATCAAACAGAAAATAAAAAAAACAAAAATAAACTAACCTACCCCAACGAGGTTAATGGCTTATGGCAAAAGCAACACAATAAAAACAAAAAAAATTAAAAAAAATGGAATTGTTTATAGACTGTTTCATAAACTGCCAAATTTTAATGTTCATACTGCTCCTTTTCCAGGTTTATGCCGTCTTTTGTTTTGTGTTCTTTTTTTTTCACTTATGTTTTTTTTTCTCTGTGTTTTTTTTTATCTATATATTCTGTTTATACTAATCGCAATCACTAATAGTCTGCGAACCGGCTGCGCCAATGTTAATGTTAATATAGGTTACTTAAAAAAGTATGACCGCGTCGTCTGGTGTATGAAATTCGACTCCCCGAATTCGACGAGACCAACCTGAAACTTCGCTTCAGGAAATGCATTGCTAAGCACGACCTCAGCCTTTGCATATTCTTATTAGCACTTGGCCCACTGAACCATTGCGTCACTATAAGTGTATCGCTTTTGTGCTGTCGCTGCATTGATGTTTCAATAACTATGTCACTGCGCAGGTGTTGGTTCAGTTGACCATGACGCAACTGTATTAATACAAGACCAAGAAGAAACCTTGACATTCCTTCTAAAGGTTCATTTCCCTGGTTCCCAAAGGTCACCCATGAACATGTCACCAAAATCTCAACCCAAAAGATCTTAGCACAATCAAAAGTTTATCCGGCAAACTCTTCAATCCGGATAAGGTTAAATGGGTAAGTGGATAAATTCGTTCAAACCATACAAGGCAGTAGGTACAGATGGAATTTTTCCGGCCCATATTCAAAAAGGCGTGGATCTCCTTCTGCCTACCATTATTGCCTTAATTAGGTCCAGTTTTAACTGGGGATATATACCACAAGCCTGGAGGGAAGTAAACGTGGTGTTTATCCCCAAACCAGATAAACTTAGTGAACTACCTAATAATACCGTCCAATGCTTGATGTAGTTTTCCCTAAAAACGATGAAAAGAATAATAGACGTTCATATCAGAGAACGCTTCAGAAATGGCATACTCTGCACCCTTTCCAATATGCATCCCAAAAGCAAGTCTACAGAAGGAACACTGTTGAATCTAATACAGAAAATCCAAAGTGCCTTCAGCTGCCAAGAGGTTGCACTGTGCGCCTTCCTGGACATAGAGGGTGCCTTCGCGCCTTGGTCCATTGACGAATAGACGAACCTGCGATCAGATGAATCAAAGCGATGCTAGAGAGTCGGAAAATAACTGCAACATCAGCAACGACCTCAGTATCAGTAATAGCAGCTAAAGGCTGCCATCAGGGAGGAGTTCTCTCACCCCTACCATGGTCGCTGGTTATTGACAACCTACGCCAAGGCCTTAGTAATTAAGGCTTCCACGTAATTGGATGCGCCGGTGACCACAACACGTATGCAAAATGCTCTTAAGATAGTCTTGGATTGGTGTTTCAAAGAGGGACGCTCTATTAATCCAAATAATAAAAAGTGGCAATATGCAACGCTGCAAATTTGAAACAAACTAAGGAGCAAACCGTTGGTAAAAACATAAGGAAAGGCTACAGTCCGCTTGGGGCGAACAGTATGATACCCTATCCTTATCCCTATGTACCCAAAGGAAAAAAGCATTAGGAAGATGATAGATGGCATTTTATTTCATTCTATGAAATTTATAGAAAAAAAATTATTATTTTTTCAAAAAACGCCCCTAAAAAGTGGGCGTGGCCAAAAACTTCGTATGGGCGGTATATTGACAAAAATATTGGCATAATATATTGTTAAACATTTTTTTTACATTTCTATGAAAATTTTCGAAGAAAACAGCATTTTAGTGAAAAACGCCCACAAAAAGTAGGCGTGGCAAAAAACTTCATATAACAAATTAATAAAGGTGGGCAGTATCTACATATCTTGTGAAGGTTCTACAACTTTATCTCTCTAACTTAAGCCTTAAAACGGTTTTTTCTAAATTGTGGGCGTGGCAGTGGGCGTATTTTGAAAATTTTAACACTTTACCATTTCGGAACCCTAGGGAGTATATGTTCCAAATTTCAACTTCCTAGCATAATTTTAAAGGCCTCAAAAGTTGATACGGACGGACGGACGGACATTGCTAAATAGTCTTAGATTTTGGTCCTGATCATAAATATATATACTTTTAGGGGTCTGCGACGAATATTAAGGGGTGTTACAAACTATGTGTCAAAATTAATATACCCTTAGGATAGGGTATAAACATAGAACTAATGCAACTGCTACCGGAAATCCCCGAACTAGGCATGATATGCATGGTAACAGATCGAACAACAAAACCACTATGCTTCAATAAAGGTTTCTCTACTGAAATCACAAACAGAAAAGCATGGGTTGGCAAGAACCCACCTAATTGCGCAATGGCCTTATGTGTTCTGTGCCACAATAGCCACGTACTCTGGGGTGGGAACAGGCATCTACGGTCCAAACAAAAATGTCTCAATACCCATGGGAAAAAGTATATTATTATACAATATATAATATATATTTACATTGCGCAAACCACACCTCAGGTATGAAAAGCGCCAACTTCCATATATTCACTGATAGTTAAGCAGCTATAAAAGCCCTTTGCTCACCAATTATTGACTCCAAATTAATACTACACTGCTTTCAAAACCCTTCAGTCACGAAGTATCAGGAACAAGACCAAAATCTGGTGGGTTCCTGGACACCAGGGAATTGAGGAAATGAGAAAGCTTACGAATTGGCTAGGAAGGGCTCCTTTACCTTTTTTTCCAAGAAACAAATCAGTAATCAATAAATCTAGAACTTATAAAAGCTGGGAACACATCATGTGCGTCTCCTATTGGGAAAGCATCCCAATTCTTAGACGGGCCAAAAACGTTATACAGCCCTTCAGAAACGATGCCAGAAAGATACTTAAAATATTTAGGCAAGATATAAAAAATCTTATTGGTTACCTAACCGGCCACCACAGATTAAGATATCACCTTCGCAAACTAAAAATAGCCGACTTATCGGAGTGCCGACGACGACGTCGCCAAGAACGCTGTGAAATTTCGAGGCTTCGAAAGTGTTCGAACGAAATAGCCAGTTGCATTCCTCCCCTTCAACACTTCAACCGTAATAGCCACCATGCCAGGAATGCTCATCAGTTCACCCTATAGCCTAAATTCGGACGAACTGTGATATATAAGGATTCATTCATATGCCGCACAACACGAATGTGGAATGCTCTGGTTTTCCTGACCATTGCAATTTACAAACATTTAAAATCAATGTGCATCGGTTTCTCATCCTTTCTTCTAATCCCTCATTTCCTTAACGCCCATGCTGTGTTACTATAACATTATAAGGGTGCTTACAATCCTTTTTGCATGTGCAAAAAAAAACAAAAAAAAAATTTTGTGAAAATGAACGATGCAACATATATTCCCCTAGATGATGTAGACCATACAAAGGCGAAGAACTTATCCAAAGCCTTTGGCGGAAACAAGAAGGTGCTGCGCTAAAGAAACCACGATAATTTTTTTCCAATAATGCAGCAAAAACGCATTAAAGTAGCGTGACCACCTTAAAGATTACCTTTTCATTAATACCTAAAACTGTTCAAAAAAGCAAAAAATAAATAAAACATTAAATGCGTTCTCATTCATCACACTCCACCAAGCTTACTAATATAATAAATTTAGATTAAATTTAGATTTTAGTTGGTCTTGCCTTTTTTCCGGCAGTTTTCCAAGGAACGATTCCAAGACTTTGTAGAAGTTTTCCGTTTTTCGATATGTGTTAGCAGCAGCCCCTAACAACTTTTCTAAGTCAGTGTCCTTTCGTTTTCTGGTGTTACTAGGGTATCTATTGATGATGACATACTTGTGTCTAAAGAAAATAACAATGTATTCCTAGCTAAGTCGATATTAATATACCCCAATAGTACTTCATAGCGGTTCTTTGCTCCCGTGGATATCGACGGTCCCTTCTCATCGCCAAGAAACCCGAAGTCGGTTACAGGACTAATCGGATTAGGCCGTGTCGGTTCAGGTAGGTTGGCAGGTTGTAAATTTTCCCAATCAAAATTCGAGAAAGTGCTGTAAAAAAAAGAAAAAAAAATATTTTATCTATACTATATATAAAACACAACATCAATTTTACCTTCGTGGGGCCATGTGAACCTTAAGGAAATGCATTAATGGAATAAATTTCCATTTGCCTTCTTCCACGGCAGCACTTCCCGCTTTCGGTTTCCGGTTTGTTTGTTTAAAAAACCTATCCCACGGCCTCCACCGACACTGGCAATGGTCAACTAGAATACAAAATTTATAATTACAATAGTGTATGTCATATAAATAAGAAACAGTCGTTTCCAGTAAACACAAAAGCTTTACTGTATAATAATTTCTTGTAAATTAGGTCTATAAAATATATTACCTTCCACTCCAACCGCAGCAGCCACCTCCAAGCAGGCCTTCTCCTTCTTGAGTTTGTCCCTATATAGCTTCAATGATTTGACGTAGAGGCAGGGTCGCGCTGTTACTGGCTTGATTAATTTTAATTCGAAACTGTATATGAAGATTGTTAGTATTTATTTCCATTTGCATTTACTTACATTTTTTGATACAGATTATATTCTTTGATGTGTACTGCAGAAACCACTTGATGAAATAAATTCTGTAAATGAAGATTGTTGGTTATTAGTTAAACATTTTTTGCAATTTATAATATATTTTTATTCAAATATAGTTTATTACAAAATATACCCACATTATACCAGAAGCCGCTGATGAAATCCTTTGATTTATAATGTCGTCGGTGATTGCAGCTGTCGATTGTCATCTCTGTCAATACTGCCATATCAAAAAAATAAATAATACATATACCCATAATAATAAAAAATACTAATATAGCTCTGTTTTAGTGGAAAAATGAATTAAAATTTGAAACAAACTAAATTTATCACAGAATTAGCTACGATAAATATGCCAATATGGTAATGCTGAGTGCAATGACAAATGCTTTCGTTCACTCAATTTTAAACCAATCAGTGAACATGCCTGAAAAAGGCGAAAAGCATGCCTGACTGTCAAAGTACGAAAAAGTTGAATGTTGGGCTAAACTTTCCTGCGTCACCGTCAATGCTTTGTTTATAGATCACCTTCTATAAGTTTACGTGCAATCTATCTTGCTGTCAGACAAAGTAAAAAGGACGCACGTAGTAACGGATTCTATGGGTTGGGGCCTTTATACAGTGCTTGTGGCAGATAAAGTACCAAAAAGGAGAAATCTATTACAATTAGTTGTCCAATTTAATAAACAGAACTCAGCTGTTTGTAGAAAAACAAATGAAATGTATTTAGTTGAGACTTTCGTATTAAGCACAAAATGCACACGAGATAAATGTTTTTTTAATAAATACAATGTAAGTAGTTGCACATTTTTTTTAACAACACATAATTCAATGCGTCCCCAAATCCCTTCCGGTAGTTTAACTTTGAACTGCACACGAATGATTCCTACACTGTCGTATCTCTGCTACATAAATTATTTTTCTTACTATGCATTATCGGTTGCACATTCACTTTAAAATCCTCATTTCAAATAATTTTTACATTGCAAAAAATTTCGTCGAAAACAAATTAGATCAAGTGCGTAGTAAGAGAAGGAGAAAAAATAATATGACATTTCCATACAAAACACATATAAGCGGGCACTAAACAACCTCCAACCGCGCTTAAGTTACACTTTTTAAAATTCGTTTATAAAAAAGGCTGTTAATATATGCATGCTGATTTGTTAAAAAGGCACCACTCACATTTTTTTCGATTTTAATGTTTTGATCAATTATTTATGTATATTAGTAGAGCTATAATTTGATGCTGAAACGACATCAGTAACATATATTTTTTACCGTTTATTAGGCGCTCAAATGTTACGAAATTTGTTATTCAACATTTCATAACGGTGCAACATTTCATTGTTAAGGAGGCAAAGCCATCCGATTATTTTAGATTTTAAAGTCTCAGAAGAGTCCAAGATTAGGCCAAGGAAACATATAAAGTTATATATCCATATCTTTAAACTGCAATTAAATAATTATGTTCTTTAACATTGTTGTTTTTTTTTAAATAAAAATAAAAAAATAATATATTTTAATTCTTAATTTTTGTTTGTATGTATAAAAATATATATTTTTCCGTTATGCGTAAGCAGGAAAACTTGGTCATGGCGACTCATGCCCTTTTAACAAATCACCATTCATATATTTTTTTAATAAATTCGTAGGTGAAAACAAAATAACGTGCATATGGGCGATTTATTTGCTGACATACTGTTCACCCACATGTAATAATAAATGAAATTACTTAAATTTTTTCCTGCATATGTTGTACTGCCTTTTGGATAAAACTATTCTAGATACTGTTGCAATATACAGCTCGAAGGACATTGTAAATTAGTTTATTATGTTAACTGTCCTATTTAAGTATATTTTTATTCGGGGCTAGTGTATAAATCAACGTCCGAAAGCTACTCCCCTTTTTTTCGGGTAAAAAAATAGTGTAAAATGGATTCTGGATGTGCCACAGCGCTCCTGCATGCACACACACAGAACGAAAATGTGATGCAAGAGGATGGTCGATTCGTTCACTCCTGTAGTGTTGTTTGTGTATATGAGTCTTTTTATCGGATATTTAGACAATAACGAACATGAGATGTTCAAACGACAACACTCAACAGCGGAATATCGTAGACTACATTCAATGAGCAAACAGAACTAAAACCTCATTCTCTAATGCGCCAGCCGACTTTTCAGCTCCTCATGCACAACGTCCTTAAAACTCTGTTGTCTACTTAGACAGCATACTAACTCCGCTGTACATTTATTATCAGATCGAAGTAGGGATCAGGATCTCAATTTTAAAAGCACAACAAATTCAATTTATCTTTCATAATTTAGTAGAATTATTATTAATAGCAAGTGCAATAGAATCACATATGTATTTATTGCAACACCAGGAAACAAAACTGGTAACACTGATATAAATGTAGACAGACAGTAACCATCACATCGATACAAATATTTTTAAAATAATTTCTTGTAATAACAATATCATTCATAATACATCAAAATTACGTGCAAAAGATTTTATAAACAAAAATTATGATCGAAATGAAATTGAAGCTTTAGCGACAATGTTGGAAGCGGAAAGGTAGATTAAATAACAACAAACTTAACAAGAATCGGCCATTCGAGTACAAATTAAATGCAAACAAAGTATCCAAGCAAGAAGAGGAACATTAAATACAACATAACGCAGCAACAGAGAAAATTAAAATATACCAATAAACAAAAAAATATAAACAAAAAATTTCTTTCCAGATAAATTCATTAATATTCCTACTACAATTTCTGAGACAATCAATAGAACTGCTCTTCAGAATGGACAAACAAAACATAGTGGAACAAATATTAGGCGTAAATGTCCCATACAGCATCTAAAGCCAAGCTTTTCCAAGTATTGTGGGTGCAAAGATATATTTTTTGACACGAATGGACCTCCTGTTTAATGGTGAATTGCAATTTATTTCTGAGAAACTTCTGATGACAGTTATTACTCTTGGATGTTTGTCAGACGTTAGCATGAGGTGGGGCAGCGAATAAGTGATATGCGAATGTTGCGTTATAAGACGCCACAAAGATTTCTTTCCTCTGCAACCCTTCCAACCCCCTACCAATCCTCTTTTTGCACCCTGTCTTCTTGTTTTTATTTCCTTCTTCCTGCTTGGAGATTGGTTCACTGGCCGCCTCTGATTGACCTCTAATCCCAATCAATGTAGCTCGTTTTAATAAGCCCAGGAGGATGACAAAAGCAGGTATCGAGTCCAACGGCATGGTGGCGTTTCGACAACGATTGGCAACGATGAATCGATGGGTAGTGAGAGGATGATCTCATACAATACCCCAACGAAACAAATAGGTCGGGCAGATGGCCCACACATTAACCCAAGAATATAAATCAAAAAAGTAGCAAAACGTTAAACACAAAACAATACAACTAAGCGCAGGTACCCAAAGGAGCATACAAGAGCGGTGGCGAGTGGCCTTAAGAGATCAACCATCTGATGTTAAATTGAAAGACCGTATGGGCAGGCGACCCAGGTCTACGAACACAAAAACAACAACAACAGTTCATATAGCAACAGCGATGATCACAACTCCAACAACAATGCATCAATAACAACTCCAACAACATTAACCAAATATTCACTTAAACGAAGACTTCCGTGGCCAAAAGCGCAACAATTAAAACATGTATTTAAAAAACAGCATGCTGTACAGATTTCCCATATCCCAAAACTGCGCGAAAGCCCATCGGGTTAGAATAGTTATTCGGTCATTAATTCCTTCTCCTTAAAGACTCCTGGGGATGTACTTAGTTGGAACACCAGCAAATATTGTCCCAAAATTTAAATCCATATTCTTTAAATTCTTCTTTATTTATTTTGTATAGTTTTGCTATTAACTTTTATTCGTTGGGGACATTTTCGCTTTCCAACCATTTCTCGATTCTTTCAAGGCTTTATCTTGTCGAGTTGTTTAAGTGTTTGTGCCTCGGAATTGCAGCGAATTCGAATGAGAGGATCAGTAAGAGGCGGTCTACACTCCACTCCAGTAAAGTAATACAGTGCATGCTAGAAAAATCCGCAGTGGATTTCATAATGGCTGAATGTGGGGGAACGAAGGAGAGAGTGAATTACGGACAAAGATACCTTGAAGTAGACAAACCAACACTTCTTGGTTGACCATTAAGGGTATAGAGGTTTGTTTTGAGAGAAAATCGAGGAAGTTTTTTTTAAAGTTCAAAAATAGTTTTGTACCGGATTGCGCTTTTTCTATTATATTTTCGTTGGGAATTTTGATTGGAATAAAATCGAAATAAAAAAAGAGAGAAGACAGAAACACGAGGGATTTTGCGGCAGGATAGGCAGCTGAATCCCCTTATACACTTCATAGGAGTTTTTTTTGGAGGAGCAGGAATATTTTTTTAAAAGCTAAGTATAGTGTTTTTGAATTAGAAATTTGCGTTTGGTTAGGAGTTGTATTGGAAAAACCCGGTAGGCCTTTGTTACGGAAATATTACGGGAAATAGCGATAGCGGGCTATTTTAACGGCGATGTTTTCTGTTTATTCCGCAAGTTAATGTAATAGCATTAAATCGACCGTTGCTCCTTTGAGATATATAACTTTTTAAAAATCTTCATTCTTTTATTTCTTTTTTTATTACATCAATCAACCGTCGTTTTACTCTACAAAAGGTTTTAGAATTCCTGTTTTTAAAAGATTGTGTGACGCTCATTACCATACCCTTTTTAAAAAATTTCCGTTACACAATTCTCCTCTTTCTCAAAATTTTCATTTCATATAAATAACCATTATTTATTGTCACTTATTGCAATCTATCGACCCTTTTAAAAATAGCAAAAAGGTCTCCAGATCACCACCATCCGGATCTGTAATTAAAGATAACCCTATAGGAAACCTAACGACGCCGAATGTATTAGCGCGCGTTACTCGGGATTCAGCGCAACCTAAAAGCTTTGAGGACGAAAATATTGTACTTCGTGCATAGCTTAATAAAATAGAACAGCTCTATGAAGAATTAAAGAAAGAGCTAGATCTAATTAAAACAGAAAATAAATCTCTTAGAGAGTCTCAACTCCAAAAAACAGTCGAAGAGAAATCGTGCCACCCAGTCATCCGCGATTATTGTACTGACGAGAAAGAGCTCGCGCATGAACTTGACTGGGTCACGAAGAGGCGACCAAGCAAAGAACGAAAAGCCGGTTCTTTACCAGAAATTGAGGTTCCAAAAAAAGGAAATTCTAAAACGGTGCTTTCGGCTAACGATGAAAATGAACCGAGGTCGAACAAAAGTCAAAACAAGACACACCTTCCGCCTCCAATAACGGTTGTTGGAATTTCAGATTATACAAAAATTTGTGATATTCTAAAGGCTATCCTAAAAACAACATTTAAAGTAATATCTCTAAATAACAATATTTGGAAAATTAATGTTAGCGATCCGGAAAGCTATCGCGCAGTTTCAGAAAGACTAAATTCAGAAGGAATCCAATGGTTCACTTATGAAAATAGGTCTGAGAGACCACACCGAGTTGTGGCCAGAGGACTTCATTCTTCGTGCCGCCAAGTCGATCAAAAGATAAATTTAAAAAAGAAAACGAAAAACCTTCTAAAGAAAGAAAAACAAGGACTAAGGAATTGTCTAAACCACCGCAGACGACAGTACGGAAAATTGATGTACAAAAGTCGACGAATAGCGGCCCGCAAACGTACGCTGAAGCCGCGATACAAGCAAACAATCGAGTTGTTAATACGGCGCCTGATACAGCCCATCAAGTTTTTTCCGAAGTACTTGCGAGACTTGAAAAGCAAAGTCAAATTAACAAACGTATGTTCGCGGAACTGGACAAGCTCGAAAATAAACTTCGAGGCTCACCAACTCCCGTTTAAATTATGAAAAGCTTTATAAAAGCAGTAACATGGAGCGCGAATGGCCTTCTGCATAAAATCGACGAGTTAGAAGCATTCCTTCACAAAAATGATATTGATATATGCCTGGTATCGGAAACGCATTTAAGGAAAGAATCAGGTATAAAAATTAGAGGTTACAGCGGTTATCAGGCATATCACCCATCAGAAAGGGCTAGAGGCGGAGCGTCCTCTTTTATAAAATCCACCACTGATCACTCCCCGGTGAAAAAATTGAGCTTGATGAAATGCAAATAAGCTCGGTTAGCGTAAGCATTAAACGCATTACATATAACTTTGCTTCTCTTTATTGTCCTCCACGAGCGACGTTAGGAAGGAATATATTTGATACACTTGGACAGAACTTTGTAGTTGGCGGGGGTTTCACCGCAAAACACACCTTCTGCGGCTCCAGATGTATCTCACGAAGAGGTCGAATTCTATTCGAAGCCGGTATGGAGTCTGGGGTCGACTTTTACTCGTCTGGCAAACCCACGTATTGGCCTTCGGATATGGCAAATACACCAGACCTGATAGACTTTTTTATCTCAAAAGGAGTATCTGAAAACTCAGTCAAAATTCCAGAAAGTATTGATCTCTCTTCTGACCATTCGCCGGTCATTCTGATAACTACTAGCGGAGGATTAAGCGAAAAGGACGATCCACCAAAACTTACTAGCAAAAGAATTAATTGGGACTCCTTTAGAAAGGACTGCATAAATAAAATCGATCTTCGAACACCATATGAACTCGAAGAAGAAGTGAATCAATTCATCGATGCCTTGCAAAGTTCAGCGTGGAACAATACTCCTCATAAAAAGAGAGTAACTACAAGTAACGAATTAAAATATGCCCGAGAAATTACTGATTAAGTAAAGGAAAAACGAAGACCGCGTAAAAGATGGCAACAATCTCGCGCTCTTAAAACAATTTCAAATAATCTTTCCAGCAAACTCAAACGAGACTTTAAAAACCGTGAAATCTCAATGTATCTCGAAAGTCTAACGGCGGCAAAAACTTCTAACAATTCGCTTTGGAAAGCTATGAAAGGCATGAAAAAACCAAAGATGCAAGCGCCACCCATACGGAAAAATAACGGGGAATGGGCAAAAGGAGACAAGGAATAGGCCGAAATATTTGCCGAACACCTGGAAGAGACGTTTAAACAATTTGACGATGAAGCGTTGGTTGAAGATGCTGTTCCTATTACGGTATCTGACAATTTTCAAAGTAGACGAGTATCGCTGGTCGAACTCTGTTTTGTTTTGAAATACAAAAACTTAAATTAAACAAGGCTCCTGGATAAGATCTAATTACGGGACAGGTTCTTAAAGAGCTGCCCAGAAAAGCATTACTTAAATTTGTTTATCTCATGAACGCTTCTATTAGACTTTTGTATGTTCCCCGGCAATGGAAGATAGCTGAGGTGATAATGGTTCCTAAGCCAGGTAAACCTCCAAATGGCAAAAAATCCTATAGACCTATATCGCTTCCACCAATAATGTCGAAGATATTTGAACAACTCATATTGAAGCGATTACATCCGATTATCGAAGAACGCCGATTAATACCGGATCACCTATTCGGATTCAGAACTAAGCACTCTACAATTGACCAGGCTTACAAAATTACCAACGAAATTGAAAAAGCGCTAGATTAGAAAAAAAATGTGTTCTAGTGTTTTCCTTGACATCTCTCAAGCCTTCGGCAAAGTATGGAATACGGGATTAAAATATAAACTAAACAAAGCTCTCTCAAATCAATTATATGAGATCCTAAGCTCTTATTTAGATGACAGACTCTTTCGTGTGAAACACGGGAACGAGTACTTCGAATTCAAAGAAATCGCGGCGGGAGCGGGAATCCGCGACAAATAAGCTTCAACGATCTATCGACAGAATATGCTTGTGGACAAAAACTTGGCGTATTGTCCTCAACGAGACAAAATCCACGCACGTTAATTTTACTTACAGAAATGTAAGCAATCTACCCATTTATATTGACTCGATACAAATTCCGTACGCAAACGAGGCTAAATACTTGGGAATGACGTTGGATGCTAAATTAAAATGGAAATCGCATGTTTAGAAGAAACGTGAGGAGCTCATTATCAGATTAAATCAAATGCATTGGCTGATTGGCAGATTTTCTAAACTCAGCATGCAAAACAAGCTGCTTTTATAAAAGCAAGTTCTAAAACCGGTTTGGACGTACGGTATACAACTTTGGGGCTGTACCAATCCAAGTAGTATTAACATTTTGCAAACTTTCCAAAATAAAGTCCTAAGACAAATCGTAAATGCTCCGTGGTATGTCAGAAACGCCGATATCCACAGAGATCTAAGTATAACTACCGTTGAAGACGAAATACGAAATTTCGCGCGTAAACAACACACTCGCCTTATTGGCCATTGCAACGACGCTGTACTACAGATTCTAGATCAGAGAAATCTTGTGCGCCGATTACAAAGAATAAAACCTTTTAAATTAGTGCAATAAAATGTTACCGCATGTTATTGTCGGTATAAGTAGGTGCTTTCGCTTGGAGGTTTTCCTGCCAAACGTAATTAAATATTTAAATTAAAACTGCTTGACAGGCATTAGCCTAGTTGCAGTAGTTATAAAAGTATTTTGTAGGGAGGTGTTTTTAGTGAGTAGGAATCTCACACTATTATGAGCACGCGCAGCCGGTCCTCATAATGTCTCATGGAAAATTTTCCACCTACCCTCGGTGAAAAAAAAAAATATATAAATAACCATCGGCGCAGCGGCTGCTGCAATTTTTCGCGTGTTTTGTTTTTTTCTGTTTTTTATGCATTTAAATAATAATGGATACTGAAGAAGCTAAACACATTTACGTTCATTAAAAAAAAATAGAAAGTGATACTGAGCAAATAACCAAATAAATATATAAGCAGGTAATAATCTCTTAATTTAAAATTAATAATATTAAACAAATTAATTAAATGCATTTAATCTAATCTTAATAACAAAACACTTTTGACTTTGACAAATTAAGATCGATATTTATAATCTCTGTAGATATATACGAATTCCAATTATGAGTATATTTAACGTCTTAGCCCACAACATATATTCAAATCAAGTGATTTCGCAATACAAAATATCCGGTGATATTTTTTTACTCAAGACAAATCGCTTATTTTCGTCATAAGCCTACATAACTTCTCAGAAGATTCATTTTTAAAGCTCCTAAAATATCATAAGTATTCCGAACAACAAGTTCGAAGAATTAAGAACTCACACTAACATATGTGCTTATTCAGTTTTAAAAGAAAATACTACATGTAAATTAATAATGATATAGTAGAACTTTAAGTGGTAATTTATTGTGAGGAATGTGTTTCGTGCACTTCGCTCAACTTATGGTCAACTACTGAGCGTACTATTCGCAACACCATCACCCATTTTGAGACCCAGCATTCATTATTGGATAATATTCGACCGAATAGACCACGTCCAGCACGCTGTGAAGAAAATATAGCGGCCGTAGCTGAGAATGTGCACGAAGACCGTAGAGAGACGATTCGGCGCCGTTCGCAGCAACTCGGACTGACGTATGGAACGACTTGGCGCATTTTACGTCAAGATCTTAAATTGAAAGGGTACAAAATACAGCTTGTGCAACAACTGAAGCCGCTCGACCTTCCCAAGCGACATCGCTCCGTTCTATGGGCTCTTGAAAAGTTCCAAGAAGATCCGACGTTTTCGAGGCAAATTTTGAATAGCGATGAGGCCCATTTCTGGCTCAATGGGTATGTAAACAAACAAAATGGCCGCATTTGGGACGAAGAGCAACCTGAAGAGATTGAAGAACTGCCACTTCATCCAGAAAAAACCACGGTTTGGTGTGGTTTGTGGGCCGGTGGAATCATCGGTGCATATTTCTTTAAAAATTATGCCGGTGCGAACGTAACCGTCAATGGCGACCGTTATCGTGCCATGATAACCGACTATTTGATGCCTAAAATTGAAGCTCGTGATCTCGGCGACATTTGGTTTCAGCAAGACGGCGCCACTTCCCACACATCGCATCAATCAATGGACTTATTGAGAGAACATTTCGGTGAGCACATAATTTCACGTTTTGGGCCGGTCGATTGGCCACCAAGATCGTGTGATATCACACCGTTAGACTTTTTCCTGTGGGGATATGTAAAGTCAAAAGCTTATGCCGACAAACCCGCTTCGATTCAGGCCTTGGAGGAAAACATCACGCGTGTCATTCGCCAGTTACCAGCCGAAATGCTCGAACAAGTGATCGAAAATTGTACTCAACGGATGGACCATCTGCGACGTAGCAACGGCCAACATTTGATAGACATAATCTTCAAAAAATAAATGCCAAAGAATGTTCTTTCAAATGATAATAAACATTCTCCATTAAATTTGAATTTTCTGTGTTTTTTTCTTTAAAAAAGTAGGGAACCTCAAAATTATTATACATAAATATATGATATTTATTATTATAAATAAATATATGATATTTTTGCTTCGGAAAGGCTATTTTAGCTTATGATTCAATCCCGTATGCCATACTTTGTCAAAGGCCTTCGAGACGTCGAGAAAAAAGGCCAAAGAAAATATTTTTCCCCTTTAGGGCTTTTTCTATTCATTAGTTATTCTACTATCAGTCACACGCTTTGCAATATAAAAATATATAAAGCCTGGTGTTTTCGACGATTCCGAGGGCCAATACGTCGGCTTACTTTTCGAGATCAGATGCATTTGTGTGATCCAAGAGTTAGACCTGCCTCTTTTACGCGGTTGTAAGGGAACGTTGATTGCCATTTTCTTTTTGACGGAGTTGGTTGGAACCGTCCTTTTAACACGACGATACCAACTGAGCCACTGAGAATGAAACAAAATGCTACCATCACATTCTTAACGCTTTATCTTGGCGACCGATAGGAATATGGATAGAGTATCACACTGTTCGCTCCTGTAGCCTTTGCATAGGGTATAAACTATCCTAAGGGTATATTAATTTTGACTCATAGTTTGTAACACCCCTTAATATTCGTCATAGACCCCTAAACGTATATATATTTATGATCAGGACCAAATCCTAAGACATTTTAGCAATGTCCGTCCGTCCGTCCGTCCGTCACCAATTTATATGCCTTTAAATTAAAGCTAAAAAGCTGAAATTTGGAGCATATACTCCCTAGGGTCCCGAAATGGTAGAGTGTAAAATTTTTTGATACGCCCCCTGCCACGCCCACAATTTAGAAAAAACAGTTTTAAAGCTAAAGTTAGAGAGATAGAGTTTTGTAATCTTTACAAGATATGTAGGTGCTGCCCACCTTTACAAGTTTGTCATATAAAGTTTTTTGCCACGCCTACATTTTGTGGGCGTTTTTCACTAAAATGCTGTTTTATTCGAAAATTTTTATAAAAACCGAAAAAAAATGTTTAACAAGATATTTAGCCAAAATTTTTTCCAATATATCGCCTATACCAAGTTGTTGAGCACGCCCACTTTTTGGCGGCGTTTTTTAAAAAAATATGTTTTTTTTTATAAAATATATAGAATGAAATAAAATTGTACCCATCATCTTCTTAACGCTTTTTTCTTTGCGGCATATAGGGATATGGATAGGGTATCATACTGTTCGCCCCACGCGGACTGTAGCCTTTTCCTTATGTTTTTTTCATTTATTTAATACCCGAAATTTTTAGTTTCCTAGGACAACCATCGAAATGGTTATGTAAACTGCACCTAAACTTAACATTAAAAGTGGTTTTGATTCACTCGTATTCATGGATAATGATTTAAAAGGAGTATTTAAGGGCCATGCTGACAGTGGACCAGGAAGTTGACATCTCAGTCTACCTCATCTGTAGTACCAACGTACAAACAATATAGTACCTAATACCACGGGAGCAAAGCACAAAAATTCGGCAAGTAATTTTAAAAATTCTTTCTTTATTTAACTCAGTACATATTTTTGGTTACACAACATTTAATATTTATTTATATGATGCCAATAGCAATTATTTTTTAAAACATTTTGCACTGTTGAGTCATCATTTATTTTTCAGAATTGTATGCTTCACCCAAGCAATTTCTTTGACTTAATTAAAATGCATGTTGGTATGTATTATTCTAATTCTGGATAGTAGAACGTATTAATTACATATTCAATATATTTATTAAATACATTTTTAACGTGAACTTTATAGTAACATGTGATAAATATTTGCATATATTTTTTTAAAGACTTTAGGGAATGATAGTTATAGAAGCTAATTTGCCCTTCATGTATTTTTTGGAATCATGAAATATTACGGACTTACAATGGCCTTATAAATAGTTTGTCGTATAGATTAGTAAAATCACATGTAAGCCAAAACATGAAATGCAACTTTTTAAAAGATAAATAAAAACCAAATAAGACAAATATTAAAATTTAAGAGTGTACGAACGATTGAATAAGAGAAGGTAGATGTACATACTATTTAACTTTGTATTATTGGTGTGTATGGTTTAGTAATGTGTATACAACTGGTAGTTATTACGCCATATGTATTTAATGAAAATGTGCGTAACGTCAACTAAGATGTTTACATGTACATACATATGTGGTTTCTACATGCCTTGATGAAACATATACCCTTCAGCAGTCCTTCTGAGATTTGTGAATGTACATATGTATGATTAATACTGGCCATGTTTCGAAAAATTGTTCATAAAATAACCTTCGTTGTAAATGGCCATTCAAAAATTATTATTCGCTACTCTAAAGTAATAACTCTATATCTTTTTAATACAATAATATGTATGGTATATATTCGCACAAAAAATGTTCTAATTTTTTTTTTGTTAATATTGTCATGTATGATATATTGGTGTGTTTCATCATATTTAAATTCTTGCATATATGTATACAATGGATTAAAATTAGTATGTATCTTCTAATGAATATAATATAGAATATATTTATTTTTCTTTATAACATAACATTTAAATATTTATTATTATTACTATCATATATGTATTATAATGTAGGTACTCCTTTTTATTTAAATGGAATTTTGTTTGCTTTTGTTATGGTGCGCTTTAAACGTATATTTGAATTAACACTTCTGTGTAACAATAAATTTAACGATGTATTGACATAATGTTATAGCTACATATATGTATGTATTAGTAATTGTTCTAATATGTAACATGAATTTAGGTACCGAATATTCTTGGAATAATTTATTATTATTTTTTTCATCAATCTCCCATTCTCAATTATTTGTTAAAACTTGTATTAAGTTAAATCCAGAAAACTTTTCTACTTCTATGTTTAGTCATTGTTTGTATGTTTGAATGTATATATGTATGTTCTGATTACAAATTTTTATGTGAAACCAGGAAACTATGGAGGCGAAAACATATTTTTTTAATTTTGAGTTGATTTTTTTCCATCATGGGTTCTGAAATTATGTTAATGCTTGGTTTGTATAGACATAAAAAGTACAATGAAATTTTAAATTCATTTCAAGTCAATGTCGCCATCATCGTCAACTGCCTCACTCCAGTAATCAGTTACTATTGAGCTGGTAGAGTTTGCTGAATCAAAGTCCTGAAAGGCAACATTTTGAATGCCTTCGTAGATTTTGTATGAATTACTACCAGTACCTAGGCTGTTGGATGTAACACTCATACTTTTTGAAGAACCAAAGCGATCTGAACGAGTTGGAGGTTCTCCAAATATTATATCGGCATCGGATAGAGAGCCTCCGGAACGAGTTAGTTTTCCGCCGTCAGTTATTGTTTTATTTTCTCCGAATATTATATCTAAATCGGAACGCTTTTCAATACCTGCAAAGAAATTTAAAGTAATAACAATATTATAAAATTGTAATAATTTATATATTAGTCGTTTAAAAAAAACCTTATAGTTATAAGAAAGACACATTTATCACATTTATTTAGTAATCTTCGGGTCTAGTTAAAAAATAATATAGAATAATCACCGAAAATGTTTAGAAAATAATGGACAGCATTTTATTTCATTCTATATATTTTTCTTTCTGTATATGTTTTGAACGACCGCCTCCAAAAAGTGGGCGTGCCTAAGAGCTCTAAAAGCTCTAGACGGTTGTATTGTCTAAATATTTTGTTGTAATTTTTTTTTGTTTTCTAAAAAAAATTTCGTAGAAAACAACATTTTGTTAAAAATACGCCACGTGGCAAAAAACTTAGCATGTCGAATTTGTTAAGGAGGTCACGGTCTATATATTTTGTGAAGGCCTCAGTGCTTTATTCTATCAACTTTAGGCTTACAACAGTTATTTCTTAATTGTGGGCTTATAAAATAATTTTACACTCTACTCAAGAGAGTATTTATTCAAAATTTTAGCTTCCTAGCTTTAATTTAAAGGCCTAAGATTTGGTGACGGACGTACGGGCTAACAATGCCAAATAGTTTTAGATTTTGATGATCATAAATATAAATGTATACTTTAACGGGTCAAAATTAATATACCCTTTGTATAGGGTATACAAATATTTTTGGAAAAAACGCCTCCAAAATTGGGCGTGCCGAAAAACTTTATATGGGTTATATAAACATTAATCATCATCACCATGTTCTTTAGGGCATATATGGAAACGGATAGGGTATCGTACAGTTCGCCCCAAACGAGATAAACTTACCTTATGTTTTTTCATTAAACTCTTATGTAGATAATGATAGATAAAACTATACAGAATTTTAATTCAACTTTTAAACAAAAACCAACTTTGTTATTTAATATTACTGCTTATCATTAACAAATTGGTCTAGCATTCTTAATACCTCTGATATTGACATTAAAGTATTTAAATTTTATAATATTTTATTTTATTGTTTTCCAAGGTCTGTTCATATTATTTCAAAACATATAGAAAGGCTACAGTCCGCTTGGGGCGAACGGTATGATCCATATCCCTCCTCATGAAGAAGGCACAGAAAACACGATGGATGTAATTTTATTTGGAGTTTGATAACAAAATGATAAAAACAGGTTCTTTTTGGATAAAATGCCCCCAAAAAGTGGGCATGGCCAAAACGTTGTAAAGGTTTAAAATTTTTCGTTTAAAAAAATGCCTCAAAGAGTGGGCGTGGCTAAAAACTGGAAAAGGTAGAATGTTGCGAATTATATTGTCTAAATATTTTGTTATACTTTTTTTGTGTTTTCTAAGAAAATGTACAAAGAAACCAACCTATTGTTAAAAACGCCTCCAAAAAGTAGTTCACTATCTACATATTTTGTAAATTTTTTTAACCCTTTATCTCTTCAACTGTTGTGTGCATGGTAGCGGGCTTTTTAACACTTTACCATATCGGGTCCTAAGGAAGTATATATTCCAAATTTCAGCTTCCTACCATAAATTTGGAGGCCCCAAAAGTTGATACGGACGGACGGACATTGCTAAATAGTCTTATGTTTTGGTATTGATCATAAGTATATATACTTTCGGGGGTCTACGACGACTATAAAGGGGTGTTGCAAGCTAAGTATCAAAAATAATATGCCGTTAGGATAGGGTGTAAAAAATTCAAATGTTCCTATCCAGTATGGCATGACCGTGAGTTGAGGAGTTTAAAGAACCAAAGAAATAAATTATGGTTGATCTATGGGAAAACACGATCAGAATCGGATTGATATGATTATGTTCATAAAAGAAATGATTTTAAAAGATCTTCGGGTTTAAAGTACTGTTGACAACTGTCAACATTGCATTAACATTTAAGTGTCTGCCGCCACACATTTAAATTTTTCACCGAATAATTCATAATAATTCATGCTCGTCATTGAACTGAGTTCACCGTAGTTTATCGTAAGGTAACACCTCAATTTTGTATTCTATTGTTTGTTGTATGCACTTTTCATAATTTTGCAAAATAAACAAATTGCACTGTATTTTGTAATAAATTTCTAATAACCATTATGTTAGATTAAGCATAATTTTGTATGAATATCACCCAATAAAGACTGGTCAGCCAGATATAATTTGACAGCTATCTAAAACTTTTATTTTTTATCCAAGTGATTCTGCGTGAAAGGCTGCAATATTTCTCAAAATACTGGTGACTTTAATAAAACATTTAATTTAGGGCCTACACTAATAAAACCTATCAAGTAGCATAGAAGAACCGCTTCTTCACACAAACAACTGACCTTGGTGATCGAACTGGATGAATTGGTTTGCCGAAAAGGGGAAACAAGAACCGAAATACAACTTCTCAGTTTGAATCAGGAGTTCTCAGCTTGAAGGAGAACCCATTCACCGAAGAAGGAGAGAGCTTTTCACTACGCGTCTAAGGGAGTTCGATCATCCATGATACTTTTGAGGCAACTGATAACATAATTCATAATAATACATGCTTACTTCACCAATGGATATTACGATATGATACTACAGGCCTATCAATCAATACGGGAAAACATTCTGACCAATTAACAGCAAACCCGAGACACTGAACTACCAACTAACGTAGGATCTCGGCAATGGAATCAGATGTCAGCAAGCCACCTACTGTTTTCCGCCAATCCAAGCAGAATAGAAACATGTCAGGCTTAATTTGGAGGCAAGAAGCGCCAAGGCAATTGCTACATAGAACAATATTTCACTTGCAGATTCATCATTTAATAAACCTGATTTAATCCATGTCCTCATTGGAGCTGAGGTTTGCCATTCGCTTCTCTCAGTGGGCAAATCAAATTGGGAACATCTATGCTCACGTTGCAAATACAATTTTTGGATGGACAGTTCCTGGAAAGATAGAAGACAATAACAACTTAAAAGCATAAGAAAAGGCTACAGTCCGCTTGGGGCGAACAGTATGATACCCTATCCATATCCCTATATGCCCCAAAGAAAAAAGCATTAAGAAGTTGATCGATAGCATTTTACTTTATTCTATTAAATTTACAAAAAAAAAAATATTTTTTTGAAAAAAAAAGCCCCCAAAAAGTGGGCGTGGCCAAAAACTTTGTATGGACGATATATTGGAAAAAATATTGGCTAAATATCTTGTTAAACATTTTTTTTCGCTTTCTATGAAAATTTTCGAAGAAAACAGCAAGAAAAACGCCCACAAAAAGTAGGTGTGGGAAAAAACTTTACATGACAGACTTACAAAGAGTGGCAGTGCCTACATATCTTCTGAAGGTTATAATGCTCTATCTCTCTAAGTTTAACTTTAAAACGGTTTTTTCTAAATTGTGGGCGTGGCAGTGGGCGTATTCAAAAACATTTTACACTTAACCATTTCGGAGCCCTAGGGAGTATGTGGTCGAAATTTAAGCTTCCTAGCTTAATTTTAAAGGCCTAAAAATTGCGTACGGACGGACGGATGGACATTGCTAAATAGTCTTAGGATTTGGTCCTGATCATAAATATATATACTTCTATGGGTCTACGATAAATATTAAGGGGTATTACAAACTATGTGTCAAAATTAATCTACTCTTAGGATAGAGTATACAAATTGATTTCATGTAGGAATACCAAGGTTATAAGGAAGGCTGCTTGACTTAGCAAAATCCTATCCAAATCACACTCCAGAAGAAGAAGAATCGTTAGAGCTCCTTCTCAACACCCACTTCCCTGGATGCAAAAAGTAATGCGGTAGTCCAACTGCACTGCACGTGTCGCAAAATGTACAGGATGAGGTTAAAGCAGTAAGTAGCGAGGATAAGATTTCCTGGGCTTTGAACAGTTTTTCCCGTACAAGTCACCAGGCCCGGACGGTATCCTGCCCATTATATTGCAAAAACTAAAAGCAAAGTGATACCCTGGCTTCTTGCCATGTACAGTAACTGCATCCTGCTTAGCCATGTCCCCCAGTCGTGGAGACATGTAAGAGTGTTATTTTTTACACAAGGTAGGAAAGAGCCGACACGAGTCTGCGAAGGACATTTGACTGATTAGCTTGTCATTTTTCGTACTAAAGGCACTTGAACGGATCCTAGACCTTCACATCAGGGTGGACGTGATTAGGTCGCCTTTATGCAACTCTCAACACGCATACCTCAGAAGTAGGTCCACCGAGACGGCACTGCACGAAGTAGTGCGCACTATTGAGAGATCCATAAAATACAACCAATACACGCTATCCACCTTTCTAGATATAGAAGGTGCTTTCAATAACGTCCATACTGAAGCTATCCAAACATCTCTCATCGAGACAGGTGAGAGGAGTTCGTTGGCAAATGGCTAGTCTCCATGCTCAGAAAAAGGATTATTCAGCCCAAACTAGGTAACAGCATCTCAACCAAATCGGTCAGCAGGGGCTATATCACCTTTGCTGTGGATTATTTTTGCATACGCATAATGCGACGGCATTAAAGTAGTTGCATACGCGAATGAGGTGGTCGTACTTGTATCAAATCAAAATACCAAAATACCAACTTTTAAATTACCCCGTCTAAACAAACATGTTCTCTCGCTCTCCCCCAGTACTCAATACTTAGGTGTCATTCTAGACCCCAACCTCAGCTGGAAGCGAATATTGAACACCGGATTTGGAAAGGGGATGTCGCTAGACTAGTAGCCGTAATTACATGCCACTGGGCAGTAGGCACCCACGCTGCCGGGCTAGGCATATTCCATAATACCCACTGCCGCAGCTGCATCGACGCCAATGAGAAAGAAACGGTCTTTCACATTCTTTGCGCAGGGCGTCTAGAAAACCACCGACGTACTTTCAGATATCTCAGACATGGGTCTAAATGATATCATAGCCTTTATCAAATCCACCGGGTGGATTTGAGTATATACAACAAATGCCCCTCCCGTAAGGTCATCATGAGTGGTGGCATCAAAATGGCGCTATAGCGCTACTTGCGTTTTTCATGTTTGCCATGAAATCAGCCACTTCACCTACCTACCATGGGAACTAAAATACGTTTGGGATACAGAGAAGGTCTAAAGGGTCTTAACAACATTAAAATATCCAGGCACATTTTTTCCCACAAGGATTTTTTCTCCTAAGGATGTGCAATTTTACGTATTCGCTGATGCCTCGGATAAGGCTTATGGGGCAGTAACATACATTCGATCACGGGACAAGAGTAATACAGTTGAAGTACGTCTACTATGAGCCAAAACCAGAATAGCTCCTGCCAAGAAAACCAATATGTCGAATCATTGCACCATTCCACGATTAGAACCTTGCGGAGCCAAGCTTGCAGCTTCAAACCGAAGAAGATACAATTTATTTATCGGCCAACTCAGAGCTAGTCCTCAATTGGATTAATGCATCATCATCAGCCACACTTCCAACGTTCATTGCTAATAGAGTATCTGCAATACAGAAACACACACTTCCACAGCAATGGAGACATGTGGGCTCTAAAAAAAATAAAGGTAAAGAACCCAGATATCCAACAAGAAGATATTGCACTGCCATCAGCCATCAGACAATGAAGAACAAAGAAGACAGTACTCATAAGGACAATAACCAAGATGTTTTCCTAAAAAGTAGCGAACTCAACCAAGCTCGGAAAATTGTGGTTCGATTGATGCAGGCTGTCGAAGTCAAGGATGACATAATTCATCTCCAAAAATACAACGAAGTATACAAGAAGAGTCCAGAAGTGACACCATTTGTCAATCAGGAAAGAATTATTTGCGTTGGGTGACGATTGGAATCATCGGTATTATAGTATGACGCCAAGCACCCAATACTGTCAACCTACTCCCATCCATTCACGAAGCTCTTGCTAATGTAACTTCATCAGGATAAACAGCATACTGGACCCCAAACACTTGCTCGGCAAAGATACTGGCCTATCAAGGGCAAAACGATCGCTCGATCTATCGTCCACAGTTGTGTGTTTTGCTCAAGATGAAGATCGAAACTGTTATCACAAATGATGGGAAACCATCAACCAGCACGACCATTTGTAAACAAAGGTGTCGATTTTTGTGGACCAATCTACACAAATTATAAGGTAAGGGGAAAACGTCCTCTAAAAACATCGTCTTCGTCATCTTGAACTAGTAACAGATTTAACAACAGAAGAATTTATTGGCGCATTTACTGCGATAACGCTACCAACTTCGTGCGAGCCAAAAATCAATTATCAGAGCTAAGGCAAATATTTGATTCAGCAAAAGATAGGGAGCAAATAACAGCATCATGCACAAGGAATGGTTGCGATTTTAATTTCATTCCCCCAAGATCACCACATCTTTTATAACACACATTGGAATCGGCATCGCTGACTTAAGACGAATTGGAAACAGCTGTAATTGAAGTCGAGACTATACTAAATTCTCGGCCTATAGCACCTATGTCGTTATCTCCGAATGCTTTTGCAGCTCTTACCCCAGGAAACTTAATCATTGGAAAGCCAATCACCCGCAATATTAAGCGTAGTGCAACACCTCAAAAATCTTTAATTTTCACTCGATGGAAGCTCGTCACGCATGTCAAAAATTAGTTCTGGCATCGTTGCTCAAGGAAGGAAAGATGTCACAAGGTAAACCAGGAATGGTTGTCGTAATGAAAGCCTGATTAACCATTCAAGCCTGAATTGGCCGATAGGCAGAATAATTAACGTCATCAAGGGACAAGATGGTTTGGTAAGTGTGGCAGATGTAGAAACAGCATCTGGCGTGTTCCCGTGGGGCATATATCAGTTAGCACCGCTCCCAATACAGCAGCAATTGGACACAACTAATGAAACTTCATCTGACCATTAGAAACGTCATAACGACGGCGAGGGCGAATCAGACTCACGAGGACTCTCCCACACCACTTAAATGGAAAAAGACTCTATCCCTTAGTATTGCATTAGTCACTTTGCTTATCGCTTGCACAACGGCAACTACAATCAATGCAAGCGAAATTTATATCACCACATTCGATTCTCAAACAGGAATTTAGACAATATTGGAACATCAAATTTAGTAACTCATGCATGGAAGTAGGTGATATACAATGATCTAACTCCATACTGGAGCGAACTTAAGGCAATTGAGAATAGCACCACAGTATTGCAACACTTCTGTAAAATATTACGGCAAAAAACTTTGTGAACTCAACTAATCAATTGCATTAAACGAACACATGATGAGCTATATGAAGATAGCATTATCTCTATGAATACGAAATCACGTCGTCCAAAAAGAGGAGCATTCAACTTAATTGGCAACATGGCAAATACATTGTTTGGAAATCTTGATTCTCAGTCTGAAACCATTGAAAAGATACAAATCAATGAAGACTACTTGCTGGCACTCTCCAAGTATCACTCATCAAATGTAAAGTCAACAATAAAAATTATTCAGCAGAATCAAAAACTTTGAATCAACGGCTGCGATACTGCAAACCCATCTGAATGAAGTGATCAAGCGAACTAACAATAACACGGAGGAATCTTATCAACTCAAGATTCAACAATTCTTTTTCTCATGGTTCTTACATACCACTCTATTTATATCGAATGTTCAACGCACTTAAACAGCAATAACAAACACCCTGTCAGATATTCGACAAGGAAAAATAAGTCATTCGATATTTTATCCACAGCAGATGAAACAACAAGCTATTCTAATAAAGATCACCTACATACCGCCTGTCAATAAGCATTGACAACATACTGCAACTTCAAAGAGTTATGATGACTGCTGGACAAATAACCATGTGATATCTCAAATAAAAATACCACTGTGAAATTCTAAAGCTCTTGACTTATACATATTAATTCCAATTCCGGTAGTGATAAATGCGACAATTGTATATATTATGACATCATCCACATTTACAGCGGTCAACCGTCATCATGTTCAGTATTTCTCACTATCGGAATCTGAAATAGCAAATTGCATTGTTGTAGAAAAAACAAGGCATCTTTGCAACCAAATTCAGCCGATTTATCATTAAAGAGCTACAATAAGTAAATGCAAAATGCAGATTCTCAATAAGATGGAGGACCTATCATCTTGTCAAATAATTCACAACATTTCAATTTGGACCAAATTCTTACATGCGATTACTTTAAAAACATCATTAAACGTAGCATGCAAGAACACGGCTACATTAGTCACTATTGAGGGATCTGGTATATTAAAACTGCAACCCAACGAGCGACTTCATCACTCTCCGAGCTCACGGAAAACATTCCAACACTGTACGTTCGTCGATGACGAGACTCAGTGAGTTCATCTTGAGCAAAACACACAAAATACAATATCCGAGTCCATACATAATCATCACGCCATTACTTCAATAAAATCATTAAACGCAGAATGCAAGGACACGGCTACATTAGTCACTATTGTGGGATCTGTTATTGAAACTGCAACCCATTTGCATCGCAACGAGCGACTTCATTCTCCGAGCTCACGGCAAACATTCCAACACTGTATGTTCGTCGATGACGAGATGACGAGACGAGACAAAACAAACTCCTTTCTTAATATTACTAGCTGGCGAAAAGTAAAAGTTAATTCAGGATTTGTTTCAATATATAAAGTGTTCAATTCTGAATCCACCGCGGATTATATTGATAATTTATTTAAACTAGGCTCGTGTTCAGTTACCAGTACTAAGACTAATTTTGTTGACAAAAATTTTTCTTGTTTGAATAACGATTTAAATAATAACTTCCTAAAAATGAATATTAATCATCCTTTAGTTGCCTTGGATGCCTTTAACTGCCTCAGAATTCCTGACGCAGTAAAAGATGTTCCAAATTTTGATGGTAACCCTCGGTGCTTATACGATTTCATTAGTAATGTCGAAAAAATCTTAAACCTAATGCCTCAAATCGGAGGAACTACGTACGAAAAAATTATTATTAGAGCAATCAGAAACAAAGTTTTAGGACCAGCTAACGAAGTGTTAAATATGTATGGCACAGCTATCAATTGGCAGGAAATGAAAGCAAATTTAATAGTTCATTACTCAGATAAACGTAATGAAACTAGTCTTATTCGTGATTTACATCCGCTTAGGCAGAACCAATCGACAGTAGGGAGTTTTTACGGTAAGGTAATAGTACTATCAGCGATGACTAATCATGTAAAAGTTCATGAGACTGATGATAATGTAATAAGGTCAAAACAAACGCTTTATGAGGAAATGTGCTTAAACACCTTTTTGTCTGGTCTAAAAGAACTATTAGGGTCCACTATTAGATCCATGAGGCCAAGCAAATTGGCAGACGCACTAAATTTCTGCCTTCAAGAACAAAACTTCCACTATTTTCAAAATCCTCAACAACAGCATGTACCGCACAATAAGGGAAATCAATACAGACCAGTTCAATCAAACCAATCTATTGGTTTGCAACGACCTTCGTTCAGACATCCTCAACAATCTCATAGACAACGTTACGCTAACCCCCAGTACCCCCCAATTCCAATAATACAATCAGATAGTCCCCAATACCCACTAGTAAGACATCCTTATATTAACCAGCAATATTTACCAAGACCTAATAATAGCAATTTGGATCCTGGGCTTAGATCTTTTCCTCCACCCGAACCTATGGACACTTATAGTGGTAATACCAATAGAGGTTCTAATAGAGGTAATATAATACATATAGGCAAAGTAATAGTTCACAAAATCAATTCCATAACATAGAAGGAACTCCAAATATGAATTATTATACCCCTTGGCTTAGGGACCCTAACTACCCAGACTATCAAAATTACTATGCACCACAAAACTATGTTCAAAATTTCAATAGACCTGGTCCCGCAAATCAAATAATTCACGGTGAAATTGACGATGGAAATTTTCCTTTACAAGCCTCGGAAAACCAATTGGTTACTTAGAAATAAATAGTTATAATTCGTACGTATTACCATATATTATTATTGATAGTATTAATAACAAAAAACTCAAGTTCCTCATAGATACAGGGAGTAACAAATCATTTATTAGTCCAGGCATAGTTGATACCAAGCAAATGCAAACTATAGAACCTGTTGAAATAAAAACGATTTTTAATAAGGAATTTATAAATAAAAAAGTAGATATAAATGGTTTAAGAGAATTTAATACAAATAAAGTATTGTCGTTCTTAATATATAAGTTCCATAACTACTTCGATGGCTTAATCGGTACTGAAATGATGAAAGATCTCTGTACCAAAATAGATCTCCAGTATTCAGTTTTAGAAACCGAAAATGCCAAAATTCCAATAATGTACAAACCAAATCTTATGTCTAAAAAATACACGGTTCCAGGTTTGTGCAAAGTAGTTTGTAATTTACCCGTTGACATTGAATCTGGCAGTATTTTTATTAAACCAACTATTATACGAAACGATTTAATAGTGCCAGAAGGGATTTACAAGGCCCAGCATTGGTACTCTTTCGTGGAAGTTGTCAATATTTCAGAATTTCCCCAAACATTCGTAATTGAACAACCACTCAAAGTTAAGTCTCTCGATCATAATACATGTATGGAAATTCACAGCCTTTCAATAAATAACGTCGAAACCTTAAAAAATTTCAATATTCATGAACTAATTCGCACAAATCATTTAAACACCGAAGAAAGGTATGCTCTAAAAAGGTTATGCAAAAGATACGAGGATATTTTCTTCAAAGACGGAAACAACTTAACGTTCACAAATGCTATTAAGCACGAGATTAACATTAAGGATAATATACCAAAATCCTATCGTTACCCATACGTGCATAAAACTGAAATTCAAAAACAAATTAACGATATGCTTAACCAGGGTATTATTCGTCACAGTTTTTCACCGTGGTCTGCTCCAATTTGGTTAGTGCCAAAAAAGAGAGACGCAAGTGGTAAAGAAAAATGGCGTTTAGTCGTAGATTACCGAAAATTAAATGAGAAGACGATAGATGATAAATATCCGATACCAAATATAAATGACATACTTGACAAATTAGGAAGATCCATATACTTCAGCACACTAGAACTAGCATCTGGGTTTCATCAAATTGAAGTTAAGGCTGAAGATATACCAAAAACAGCATTCTCCGTTGATAATGGTCATTATGAGTTCGCTCGTATGCCGTTCGGACTTAAGAACGGCCCATCGACATTTCAACGCGTAATGGATAACGTTTTGCGAGAGCTTCAAGGTAAAGTATGTCTGGTGTATATGGATGATATAATAGTGTTCTCATCATCTCTCCAAGAGCATCTTGAAAACTTGGATGCAGTTTTTAAAAAGCTAAGAGAATCAAATTTTAAAATTCCACTGGAAAAGTCAGAATTTCTTCACAAAGAGGTATCATTTCTAGGACATTTAGTGACAGCGCAAGGGGTGAAACCAAATCCTGACAAAATTAGCGCTATAAAAAAGTTCCCTATACCAAAAACCCGGAAGCAAATAAAATCATTTCTTGGACTTCTTGGCTATTACAGGAAATTTATTAAGGATTTCGCTAAGCTAACCAAGCCAATGACGGAGTGTCTCCGCAAGGGAAAAGCATAAGTCTTGATTCCAAATACATTACTTGTTTTGAAACCTGCAAAACCCTACTATGCAATGATCCTATTTTAAAATATCCAGACTTTTCAAAACCTTTCAACCTTACTACGGATGCGAGTAATGTTGCTATAGGTGCTGTTTTGTCTCAAGGGCTCATTGGATCCGATAAACCGATTTGTTATGCAAGTCGTACTTTAACTAATTCTGAATAGAATTACAGTACAATTGAAAAAGAGCTACTTGCTGTTGTTTGGTCCACAAAAGTTTTCCGGCCTTACCTATTTGGACGAAGATTTCAGATCATCACCGATCACAAGCCCTTAACATGGCTTTTTTCATTAAAAGAGCCAAACTCAAAGCTTGTGCGTTGGCGACTTAGGTTGGAGGAGTATGATTATTATATAACGTACAAAAAGGGAAAAATATTGACTGTCAGGACAATCTTTCCACAATCCATTCAGCTGTTGAAAATATAGATGATGGTATTCCCATATCGGAGCGTCCAATAAATGAGTTTTCAAATCAGATCATTCTCAAAGAGAATAGTATTAGAACAAAAGCGGACATTAAATTAAAAATCTTATTTAAAAGAAAAAAGCGATTTATAATAGAATATAATCAAATTTGTGCAGAAAATTTTATAATAAGCATTTTTAAGGATTACATGGCCACTAAAAGACTTACAGCGGTATTAACTGATGACATAACGTTTAGAGTAGTTCAATCCGTTTATACTAAATATTTCAGTAATAGTAATTTGAAAATAGTGCGATGTAATACCATGTTAGAAGATGTGATAGATTCTGATGAGCAGGAAAAAATAATTCGGAATTATCATAACAATTCAACACATAGAGGTATTAACGAAAGCTTTGAGCATTTAAAAAGAAAGTTCTATTTTCCAAATATGAAACATCTGATTACACGTATAATCAATAATTGCGAGATATGTCAGAAATATAAATATGATCGCAAAAGAGAACGCTTGAAGTACGAGATGACAGAAACACCATCTAAGCCATTACAAATCCTTCATTTAGATGTATATTCAATCCACAAAGAAAACTTTCTGACAATTATTGACAAATTTAGTCGTTTCGCCAGTGTCTATTTACTAACGGCCAGAAATAGTGTAAATTTAATTAAATCCCTGAAACACTTCTTTTCCCATCATGGAATCCCACAACAAGTTGTTCCGGATAATGGCAGTGAATTTATATCTACTTTGTTTAGGGACTTCTTAGAAATGTACGGTATAAGTTTGCATACAATCTGTGCCAAAACTTCAACAGGAAACTCGCCTGTTGAAAGATTCCATTCGACTCTTACAGAACTTATACGAATCATAAAATCTCAGCATAAGGAAAAGTCCATCGGTGAGATTGTTGACGAAGCTGTTATTACCTACAACAACTCAATCCACTCTGCAACAAAACTGTCCCCTTTTGAGCTATTGACTGGTCATATAACAAAAAATAATCTCTTTTCTATCAACAATAAGGTTAAAACTGAGCAAGAGTATCTTAAGCAACACATCAAAGAGTATGAATCACTGGCTAAACTAATGCATAAACGAAGTTTAACTAACAAACAGCATCTTATAAATAAACTTAATAAAAAACGCAAAGAACCCCCTGATTTTTCACAAAATGATAAAGTATTTGAATTAGATGACAGTGTAATATCACTTCGATTTCCCTTTGATATTACACTGATGAATTAATGAGCCTCAAATATGGATAAATTACATCTAAGTCAACGTTGCCATGGAGAAAGTTTGCTACCCACAACAATCATCAAGGAACATGAAGTAGATACCTAAGCAATTATCTGATACATTTGTACATACAATGTTTATATAAATGGAAAAATTTACCGCTGCAACATCACATCATTCATGGACGTCACTCAAGATTCGTATAGTCCATACTAGGGCGGGAGGAGTTACATACGCTTTGCCCAACAAGCATATAACGCCATCTCAGCAAACCAAGCCAATGAAGAACATGACAACGCAACTGTACGAAATCATGCAATAATTTGATTATACAAATCATTGTCAACAACAGCATCAAATGTTCTGCTAGATCAGATAACCAGTACATTAGTTACATGTGCTTGGCGACAAGAGACCTTGAGGCGACCATCCAGCATCCCGTGCAACAACAGCAGCCTAGCGGTCGGAATCTTCGCACGAATACATGTTGACTATGTGTTTGGTCATCACGGTGCATATATACACGCCAATCCTATGATTGACATGTTATCTATATAAGCGTTGTTTGTTCATGTCTTCATGCTAAGTTAGGATATAATTAGTAGGCAGTCTGGTGTTAGATTTGAATAAAGAAGGAACAAAATTGAGCCACGTCTTTTATTTAAAACACGCGGATCTTTAACTCGCGCACTACTTGACTTTGGATACCCTTATAATGAAGTGACACAGTGCGGGCATTAGGGAAAGGAAGGATTAGAGAAAGGGAGAAACCGATTCACGTTAGTTTTAAATGTTTGTAAGCTATTTATAATGCAGCGGAAAAACAGAGCGTGGAAGAGCATTCCACATTCGTATTGTACGGTTGAGAAAGGAATCTTTATATTTCACAGTACGGCCGAAAACAGGCTTAAGGGTAAACTGATGTGCATTCCTAGCATGGCGAGTATTGCGGTTGAAATGCTGTAGGGGTGGAATGCAACTGGCTACTTCAATTGCGCACTTGTGGTGGAAATACCGATAAAACAATGACAGACAGGAGACATTACGACGATGACTAAGAGAGTCAAATGATTTCGCGATGTCTCGATCGTCAATAAGTTTTAACGCGCGTTTTTGAATCCTGTCAAGTAGCTCCAAATATGTTATTGGTGCACCAGTCCAGATATGAGCGTTGTACTCCAGTTTTGGGCGAATAAACGCCTTGTAGATTCTAGCCAGATCAGAAGGGGTGAAATATTTCTTGCATCGCTTAAGGAAGCCCAGAAATTTCGCAGCGTTCTTGGCGACATCGAATATGTGGTCATTCCAACGAAGGTTGTCATTAACACGCATACCGAGAATGTAAAGTCGTTCGGTTTCAGCGATGCAAATGCCATTCATAGAAAATGGCAGAGAATTAGGGGTTCGCTTCAATGGAAGCATTAAATTCCACTCTGTTGGTTTTACCCCATTTAAGAATGCTATCAAGATCGGATTTCAATGAGCTTAACATACGTTGCCATTCCAGTTCAACGCCCGAAGATGAGGGGCGTTTCCCAGGAAACAAATGTGTAAAGCTGAGGGTACTGTCATCAGCAAAGGAATGGATTGGATTAGAAGTGACAGACAGGAGGTCATTGACAAAAATGAGAAAGAGAGTCGGAGACAAAACAGAGCCTTGAGGGACACCAGCATTTATTTGGTGAGTTGCAGACTTGAAACCGTCCAAAACAACTTGTATTGAACGGTCCGAAAGGTAATTTCTAATCCATTGAAGAAGGGTTACATCCATCCCAAATGCACGCATTTTCGACAAGAGAGCTTGATGCCAAACTCTGTCAAATGCCTTTGAAATATCAAGCGCAACGACCTTGCTTTCACCACCATGGTGAATAGATTGGTTCCACTTTTCGGTTAGATATGTCATCAAATCACCAGTGGGCCTATTGCTACGAAAACCGTACTGCCGGTCATTAAGAAGTTTTCGGGATTCGAGATATTTCATAAGCTGACGGTTTGTTAGCGTTTCCATGACCTTGGAAAAAAGGGACGTAAGTGCAATTGGTCGGTAGGAGGAGGGAGAGGAAGATTCGCCTTTTTTGGGGACGGGCTGGACAAATGCTGTTTTTCATCTTCTTGGAAAGAGCCCTGAAGAATAGGACAGATAGAAAAGCTTACGCAGTGGTTTTGCCAGCGTGGAAGAACACCTCTTCAGAACTACAGGGGAAGTACCATCTGGGCCAGCGGATTTGTGAATGTTGAGATCTTGTAGTACTCTTGCCACAGTACGGGTGCGGAAGTGGAGTTTTCCCATGGAGTGTTCTACGCGCTCGAGTACTGGGGGAGATAAAGCACAATCTGGGAGCGTTGAGCTAGCTGCAAAATGAGCAGCAAGCAGATTGGCTTTATCCGAAGAGCTGAAAGCTGGAGTGTCATTGCAAATGAGTGTCGGGATAGATAACGAGGCCGACTTTTTAATATTCTTAACAAACGACCAAACGTTTTTACTACCGGAGGGACTTTGTAGTATTTTTTGCCTCAACTTTTGGTCGTAGGAGAATTTGACACGATTAATATGGGCATTGCAGTCATTTCTGGCTCGTTTGAACTTTTTCCGGTTTTCCTCAGTTCGGTTGGCCTTAAATGACCGAAAAGTTACCTCTTTAGCCCTGATAGGCTCAAGTAACACCACGCGTTTTCCTTAGGTCTGATACACTTTATCCTGTTAGGGATAAAGCATTTCATACCCAGGTGAATTAAATTTGTAATCATATCGGCATCGGCATCCATGTCGTTGTTGAGGAAGCACAACGACCAGTTAAAACACCTAAGGAAGCCGTTTAAAGCTTCCCAATCGGCTTTCTCGTATTGCCATACGGTTCTTTTACGAGCTTGTTCGTTAACTGTGTGGCTGGAGTATGAGAAATTCGCTGATATGATACAATGGTCTGACGAACCTAGAGGCGATAATACATCTAAAGTGTATTTATCAGGGTGAGAGGTAAAACAAGTCCAGAGTGTTGGCGTTTTGACCGCTAACGTCCGGTATCCGTGTCGGCTCACTTACAATCTGGGTTAAATTATTAAGCTCAGCAAAGATCTCATTGACAAAAATGAGAAAGAGAGTCGGAGACAAAACAGAGCCTTGAGGGACACCAGCATTTATTTGGTGAGTTGCAGACTTGAAACCGTCCAAAACAACTTGTATTGAACGGTCCGAAAGGTAATTTCTAATCCATTGAAGAAGGGTTACATCCATCCCAAATGCACGCATTTTCGACAAGAGAGCTTGATGCCAAACTCTGTCAAATGCCTTTGAAATATCAAGCGCAACGACCTTGCTTTCACCACCATGGTGAATAGATTGGTTCCACTTTTCGGTTAGATATGTCATCAAATCACCAGTGGGCCTATTGCTACGAAAACCGTACTGCCGGTCATTAAGAAGTTTTCGGGATTCGAGATATTTCATAAGCTGACGGTTTGTTAGCGTTTCCATGACCTTGGAAAAAAGGGACGTAAGTGCAATTGGTCGGTAGGAGGAGGGAGAGGAAGATTCGCCTTTTTTGGGGACGGGCTGGACAAATGCTGTTTTTCATCTTCTTGGAAAGAGCCCTGAAGAATAGGACAGATAGAAAAGCTTACGCAGTGGTTTTGCCAGCGTGGAAGAACACCTCTTCAGAACTACAGGGGAAGTACCATCTGGGCCAGCGGATTTGTGAATGTTGAGATCTTGTAGTACTCTTGCCACAGTACGGGTGCGGAAGTGGAGTTTTCCCATGGAGTGTTCTACGCGCTCGAGTACTGGGGGAGATAAAGCACAATCTGGGAGCGTTGAGCTAGCTGCAAAATGAGCAGCAAGCAGATTGGCTTTATCCGAAGAGCTGAAAGCTGGAGTGTCATTGCAAATGAGTGTCGGGATAGATAACGAGGCCGACTTTTTAATATTCTTAACAAACGACCAAACGTTTTTACTACCGGAGGGACTTTGTAGTATTTTTTGCCTCAACTTTTGGTCGTAGGAGAATTTGACACGATTAATATGGGCATTGCAGTCATTTCTGGCTCGTTTGAACTTTTTCCGGTTTTCCTCAGTTCGGTTGGCCTTAAATGACCGAAAAGTTACCTCTTTAGCCCTGATAGGCTCAAGTAACACCACGCGTTTTCCTTAGGTCTGATACACTTTATCCTGTTAGGGATAAAGCATTTCATACCCAGGTGAATTAAATTTGTAATCATATCGGCATCGGCATCCATGTCGTTGTTGAGGAAGCACAACGACCAGTTAAAACACCTAAGGAAGCCGTTTAAAGCTTCCCAATCGGCTTTCTCGTATTGCCATACGGTTCTTTTACGAGCTTGTTCGTTAACTGTGTGGCTGGAGTATGAGAAATTCGCTGATATGATACAATGGTCTGACGAACCTAGAGGCGATAATACATCTAAAGTGTATTTATCAGGGTGAGAGGTAAAACAAGTCCAGAGTGTTGGCGTTTTGACCGCTAACGTCCGGTATCCGTGTCGGCTCACTTACAATCTGGGTTAAATTATTAAGCTCAGCAAAGATCTCGACATACTTTCCCTTGGGTGTTGTCTGTCCAGAATGTCGAAGCCAACTTGAATTGTGTATATTGAAATCGCCCGCAACGACGATTTCAGTACAAGGATAATGGGTTACAATTCTGGTGATGGAATCAGACAGTGCATCAAACTTATTATAGGTTGAATGCCTGTCCTCGTTAGGGCTTCTGTAAATAAAACAGTAGTGAATTAATTGCCATCGGACATGAAATTTTAGCCAAATAAAATTAAATTCCGGATTGTAACATTGGGCAAATTGAGGTAGAAGTTGGTAGGCTACATCACTTCGTATATAAACGGCGATACCACGATGGGAAAAGAATAATGGCAACCAAGCTATCAGGCAGACTATACTCCGTTAAATCGGAATCAATGCTGACCTGTAATTCACTTAGTGCCAAAACATTGTGAATCGCATGGGCGTACAGTAAAAAAAATATTGGATCTCCACCCACGACTATTACTCACGTCCACTCTAAAATTCCTACGCATAACAAAAAACAAACACAAAAAACTCAACTCCGACGCTGACTAAGCTGAGCCGTACCATGAAGATCCTGACGTCAGCTTTCCAAAACAAATCACTGCAGGTGTTATGTCCATACAATGAATTGCTTTGGTCTGCCAACAAAATCTATACAACGCGACTAGCTACTCGCCAAATGATACCCTACCCAGCCATAGCAAGTGCACGCATAAACGATAGGGAGTAGGACCAGATGGAGTGCCCAAACACAATACACTTTTCTTTTCTTTTTTTTTCACTGCACTGTACACTGATGCTGTTTTTCGTTTTGCACAGCGCGCACGCGATTAGGGTTTTTTGTTTTTGTGGTTCTGCACACTAATTTGTTTTTTTTATACCCTATCCTAAGGGTATATTAATTTTGACTCATAGTTTGTAACACCCCTTAATATTCATCATAGACCCTCAAAAGGATATAAATATAAGGAAGTGTAAAATAATACAGTATTTTACACGAAATTATTCAATAGTGCCCTATGGTTACAACATAATTTGGGACTTGCTATCTAATGTTATGACGAATGTGTCCTTTCTGTGTGTTTTATTAGAGCTTAAGCTCGAGTTTAGAATGCATATAAACTCATTTTGTAGCAATGCTAATTCCATACTCGGTTGGATTAAAAGAGAATCCTTGCAATTTAACGACCCTTATGATTTGAAACAATTATTTACTACATTTGTAAGGCCAATAAATACAAATGCCGAATTGGTAGTCATCGAACAAGTTCAAAAAAGATTTTTAATATTTCCATTAAGAGGATTAAGTTGGCAATACCCCTATACCCTTCTCCTTAATATGATTCGACTTAGTTTAGAGTTCTCAGTTCTCAGTTTCTTTTTAGTATTTAAGTATTTATTAATTGAAGGGCAAATTCAATCGATCTACCTTTTGTCTCGTCTCTTTTTTCAATGTTCCACAAACATCGTTCAGAAATATTTTAAATACTTTTTATATATCTCACTCTCGTATAAACTATTAACGGTTTTCTTCGTCTCATAATTTGTTGATTATCCTCCATATTGTAATAGCCAAGGCAATATTAAGTTTTAGTCAGACCCAAAATTTCTCGTTAACTGGAAGGCCTACGCAGCTGAAATTTCGAATATAGATAGATCATGGCGTAAAAAGGTGCAGGAATATACTTTTTTTCTAATTTTAAGGACGGGGCCACTTATAAACACTTGTAGCGCACATCAGCAGCACACGCGCACTCTAGTATTCCAGTTCTAATACTCGCCCTTCTGTCAAACATGATATTCAAAAAAGACCTTTCTTCGCCAGCTGCGGTAACGACGCAATTCTTGCACTGAATTCCTTTTTTCTACTTGATATTCATTTTTAAGTTAAATAAAGTAAATTTGATAAACGTTTTAATAGTAGCACGAGTTTCATTGGTTTACCGAAACCTTATTCGCTACAATTGGTGACCCCGATATATAAAAAAAAAAACAACAAAATGATAAACGAGACACCTGCCACGAGTTCGCAGGTTGAGCAGGAGGCCTGCAACGAGGCGCAGATACCAGAAGACCACATGGACGGTGGACAGCCACACCAAAATATGAATACAAATCAAGTGAGTTCCATCGCAACCATGAAGTTGCCAACCCCCTTTTGGCGAAACAATCCGGCACGGTATTTCACAATGGCCGAAATGCGATTCGATCTACACCGTATTTCAGCAGACGAAACAAAATATCGGCTAATCGCAACACATCTTGACGCAGACACATTGGATTTGGTCGGGGATTTGATTGAAAATTCTTAAAAAAACGAATAATCAATTCGCTCTCCGATTCTCAGGAAACACGATTACGCAGACTACTCCGAGGCCAGCATCAGGGTGATGAAAAGCCCACTGTGTTTTTACAGCGACTGCGAAACCTCGCTGGGGGACACTGCAACGAAACAGTTCTTCGTTCACTTTTCTCGGAGCAGCTTCCTGAAAGCGTTCGAGGCATCCTTGCGGGCAGCAAAATCGACCACTTGTCTGAACTTGCCGAGCAGGCGGACCGCATTTTCGACGCCCTTCGTCTAACAATCGCCATGGCGAACACCTCAGCAGAGCAATATCCTTTGCACGTCAATGCAGTTTCGCATTCCACCACTTCAGACAGAGTACACTCCAACGCGGTAGAGGCCCTCAGAACTGCAATCGAAAAGCTCACGTCAAAAGTCGAAAGGTTGTCTCGAGATCGCAACAGGAGTCAAAACCGCGTTCCCAGATCAGTTTCTAATAAATCGCTATCGAACGCTGATGAAAAAAACAGTTTTTGTTATTATGACCAAAAATTCGGCACGGAGGCTCGAAAATGCCGCTTGCCCTGTGGCTGGAACAAAATGCCGGAAAACTAAGTGTGCCGGCGCGCATTGAGGCGACCGCCGGCAATCGCATTACTTCAAAACGCCTCCAAATTAAAGACCGCAGGTCCGGCACTTGGTTTCTCGTCGACACAGGAGCCGATGTGTCCATTCTGCCCAAAACGACCAACATACGCTGCAGAAAAACCTCCGAGAAACTTTTCGCTGCGAACGATTTTCCCATCAGTACTTATGGCACTCAACATTTAACACTCGACATAGGACTCCGACGAGACTATCCATGGAATTTTGTTATCGCTGAAGTCACGCAAGCTATACTCGGAGCCGACTTCCTCTGCCACTATGGGCTCTTAGTTAGCCTTAAAAAACGAATGTTGGAAGACACAACGACCACCCTCAATGCTGCTCTCACACCAGGCCGATCAACGCAAATGCTAGTTTTTGTGATCGACCGAAACAATATCTACGCGGATATTCTACGGGAGTTTCCTAGCGTCACAAGAGAACCGCAAGGACCTACACCTAACCATCCAGTCAGTCAGAATTACGGCTTATGCGTTAACTTATCTAAGTGTGTCTTTGGTCTACCAGAGGTGCGCTACCTAGGCTACACAGTCAACAGCGAGGGAATTACACCGCCTAAAGATAGAGTAGAGGCAGTAGTCAACTTCAAGCGACCCGAAACCGTCGCCCAACTACGAAAGTTTCTCGGAGCTTGGAATTTTTACCGAAGTTGCATTCCAAACGCATCCCAAATCCAAGCACCCCTTGTGGAGCTGACAGTAGGAGCAACGAAAAGAGACAAACGAGCAGTACAGTGGACTTTGGTGGGGCAGCATGCATTCGAAAAATGCAAATCTAAACTCAACGATGCCGTTCTGCTCGCACATCCGAGGACTGATATACCTTTAGTTCTTCGGTGCGACGCTTCCGACCAGAAAACTAAAACTGGACTTCAGCCATTAGGATTCTTTTCCAGGAAACTTTCTGAACGAGAGGCCAAGTATAAGGTTTACGATCGTGAACTGCTGGCTATTTTTCGAGCGATACGACACTTTCGGCACATCATCGAAGGCCGAGAAACAGTCATTCTAACTGACCACAAACCTCTGGTTTACGCCTTTTCACAAATGGCAAACCATGCCAGCGATCAAGTGGAGACGCAAAGCCTTCCCATACGAAACGCTGTATTCCTGCACCCATGTATTTGTCAGAGTTGACTCGGTAAAACAGCCTTGCGAACCGCCTTACGACGGACCGTTCGACGTCATCAACCGCATCTCAGACTATGTCTTTAAATTCAACGTAAGGGGTGGTGTGGAAACATCTATATCGACGGGGCGACTTAAACCGGCGTTTTCGAGAAACCTGAGCCGCCTTCAATGCCAGACAGTCTTCCTGTGTCAGTTGGGATTAGAACTTATTCATGACCGAAAATTCGTTTCTCAACCAGGTTTGATGCACTCGGAGGGGAGTAGTGTAGCGCACGTCAGCAGCACACGAGCACTCTAGTATTCGAGTTCTAATACTCGCCATTCTGTCAAACATGATATTCAAAAAAGAATCTTCGCCAGTCGCGGTTACGACGCAATTCTTGCACTGAATTCCTTTTTTCTACTTGATATTCATTTTTAGGTTAAATAAAGTAAATTTGATAAACGTTTAAATAGTAGCACGAGTTTCATTGGTTTACCGAAACCTTATTCGCTACACACTTTAAGCTCACAGTGCCATCTATATTGGAGAATGGATTACTCAAGAATCATAATGGTTGTGACATAAATGGAACTTACACATAAAATCGAGGCTGAATGCAGCGCGAGTAAAGGCGCCTGAAAAGCAGCACGAAATTATTAATTTTTAAACAGCCATAAAGATATTGCGACATTTTGTAATATGTTGGAGATATATTAAAGATTGATATCGGAGATTAGTGGGAAATATCTTTTAATAAATAAGAGTTTCAAATCGCTTTTGAATTATTCTGCATAATAAATGAGAAAAGGATTTTTGTTAAGTTACAAGTAAATAGTTACAATATTCGAGAGGAAAATTAAAACAAATGCCTAAATAAAGATAAGTTAACTTCAATAGCCGTGAAGGCCTCTATCACGGCACGCTAGAATCGACCGATGATGTCTATATCGTTCGCATATCCCAGCAGTTGGACTGATCTGTTGAAGATAGTGCCTTCCGTGTTAACACCTGGTCAGCGCACTATTGCTAAAGAACAAGATTGAAGAAATCACACGACAGCGCATCTCCTTGTCTAAATCCGGTGAATGTTTGAAAGAGTTCAGATGAGCTGCTGCCAAACTGCACATTGCACCGCGCGTTATCTAGTGTTACGCGACACATCTGGATCATTTTTAAGGGGTCCCCGAATTCGGCCATCGCCACAAAAAGCTCCTGACGATAAATGCTTTCATATGCGGCTTTAAAGTCGATGAACAGATGGTGTGTCTCGACTTGAAACTCGTTGGTCTTTTCCAGGATTTGCCTTAGTGTGAAGATTTGGTCTACCGTTGGTCTGCCGGTCCGGAAGCCACACTGGTACGTGCCGATTAGTGTATAGCAGAAAGGTCGGAGAGGTTCACACATTACGTTGAATACGATCTCATATGAGATATTAAGAAGGGATATTCCTCAATAGTTAAATAGCTAAATAGTTCTTGCAAGACATATGATCGCCTTTCCTGTAGATGGATTATATGGAGCTGATGGTCCAGTCAAAGGGCATGCACCTAAACTTGGTTGATGATTTGGTGCATGAGCCCTTATAGTTATAGTTAAGCGCGGACTTCCTATATTCATGCTAAGCTTCGATAAATCCGAGAACTTAGATAAAATATTTAAAACTAAATCTATACTTAATATAATCGTAAGAATTGAACCTACGTGCATAAGTAGAACGCTTGTCCCTCAGTTTAAACGTTGCCAAGGCTATAAGGCAAGGCCATAACAAACCGCGTTGCGTTAAATGCGTAGGAAACACTTGTCGGAAGAGTGCGCTCTAAAAAGACATGATTCTCCGACTTGCAATCATTGCAAATTATCGCGGCTGTGAAGCAGCAAAAGAGCTTCAGAAAAACGAGTATTAGTAAAGAAAACGTTTTTACAGTAAAGAAATTATCTGTTCGATCCAAAGATAAATTTAACATTAGGATACCTTTAGCAAAGACTGCATAAATATCTGACGAAGTGAATCAATTCATCTAAGCCTTGCAAAGTTCAACGTGGCACAATACTCCACATAGAATGAGAGTAGCCACAAATTCCACGACTACATCAAATTATCGAAGAATGCCGACAAATAACGGACCAATTCTGATTCAGAACAGGACACTTTACAGTTTATCAGATATACAGATTTGTCGCGTGAAAATTTAAAGCGACCGAGAACGCATACATATTCCTTAACCCTCCCATCCATATCGCTCTTTTATTGAGTTGCGCACCCACTGCAAGATCTGCAATTCCCCTCACTCCCTCAAATTTGTGCACGACTCTACTGCGATAGAACGCGATAATGATGACAAATTAGACTACTTACACTTTTCCTCTTGGCTTCCTGCCTTTAAATGTTTGGGCCTGGTCCCATATTTATTTTAATTTTATAATTTAAAACAAAACTGAAAGGTATTTCATATCACCATCACTCAGTATTCTTTTCGAATTTTGTTAGTATTTTTGTTTTGTTTCCCCGAACTGTCAGATGGGAAATGTTGACGGAGGTTCAACGTCGGCCGGAGGTTTCGGCTCTGATTGGACACTTCCAATAAGAAGCAAAGTCAAGGATTGGAATATGAGAGATTAACTGAGAAAGGCATGACCCAACTAGATGCGTGAATGTGTGGAGCGTAGGATACAGTTGATAATATCAGAGCGACAGATGAGTTATCGAGTTGGAGGTGTTATTCCTATCGCCCATGTATGAGTGAGTTTTTTGTTTTTTTTTTCCAAGGGAAAGTGGAAAATATTCCATAAGACACTATGAGGACCGACCGCACATGCTCATAATAGTGTGAGATTCTTACTCACTAAAAACACCTCCCTTCAAATTACTTTATACTACAACTACGCTAGTTTTGATATAAACATTTATATTCGCGTTTACCAGGCAGCTTCCCAACGAAGGCACCTGCTTGTAGCGCCAAATACACGCGATTAAATTTTACTGCGCTAATTCAAATGGTTTTATCCGTTAAAGCTGGCAGACTAAATTTGTATCGTTCAGAATATATATCATTTCGTTATTGCAGTGACCGCAAAGGCGAGTCTGTTGCTTAAGGGCAAATAATTTTATTTCATCTTCGACGGTTGCCACATCGAAATCTCTGTGGATATCACTGTTTTGGATATACCAGGAGGCCTTTTAGCACTTTTTTTGAAAAGTTGGTAAAATATGGATGTTATTTGCTTTGATACAACCCAAAGTTTTATACCATACGTCCAAACCGGTTTCGGAACTTGCTTATATAAAAGCAGTTTGTTTTGCATGCTGAGTTTGGCTAATCGACAAAGCATCCAATGCATTTGATAATATTTATTTAAAAACGAGCTCTTCCCGTTTGTTATTTACGTGCAATTTCCATTTAAGTTTCGCAACTAATGTCATTCCCAAATATTTAGCTTCATTTGCGTACGGAATTTGAGCGTCTGAGTCTATAAGTATGGGTAGCGTACTTACATTTCTGTAAGTAAAATTACCGTGCGTGGATCTGGTTTCATTAAGCGCCAAGTTGTTGTCCTCTCAAGAACGCTGTCAATAGCCCGTTAGAGCTTGTTCGTTGCTGATTAAACCGTATTACTCACGGCTAATATAGCTGTATCATCCACAAAAGTAGCTACAGTTGTAGTATAGATAGATTGGAAATCAAATCGGTCCCAGCACGCTTTCTTGGGGAACTACTGCGCTGATTTCTTTAAATTCGCAATATTCTTTGCCGTGCTTAACACGGAAGAGTCTGTCCTCTAAATAAGAACTTAATATTTCATATATTGGTTTGCGAAAGGCTAATTTTAGCTTATATTTTAACCCCGTCTGCCAAAATTTATCAAAAGGCTGGGAGACGTTAAGAAAAACGCCAAAGGATTTTTTTTTTCTCCAAGATTTTTAATATTTCATTAGTTATTCTATAAAGCTTGTCGATTATGGAGTGCTTGATTCTAAGCCCGAATTTGTGGTCAGGTATTAATCGGCGCTCTTCGATAATCGGATGTTATCGCTTCAATAAAATTTTTTGGAATACCTTCGGTATTATTGGTAAAAGCGAAATTGGTCTATACGATTTCTTGTCATATTTTGGCTTTCGGGGCTTTGGAACCATAATGACCTCAGCTACCTTCCATTGTCGTGGAACGTACACTAGTCTAAACGAAGCATTTATTAAGTAAACAAGCATGATTAGTGCTTTCATAGGCAACTCTTTAAAGACTTGCCCCGTAATCAAATCGTATCCAGGAGCCTGGTTTAGTTTCAGTTCTTGTATTTAATACTGCAGTTCAGCCAACAATACAGTTTTTATTTTAAAATTGTCTGTTATCCCTGCTAAGACCGTATGTTCAATTAGATCTTGACCGTCAAAGGGCTTAAATATTTCCTCTTAACGCTCGGCAAATTTGTCGGCTTTTACTCTGTTTCCTTCCGCCCATTCGCCATTATCTTTTCTGAAAGGAGGCGCTTGCGTTTTTGGCTTTTTAATGCTTTTCAAAGCTGTCCAGGTTGAGTAGTTCGAACTCTTATCCGCAGTGAGACCTTCAAGATATAAAGAGACTTCGCTTTGTTTTTAAAGTCCTGAATTGTTTTCTTTAGAGTGCTACATAGATTATTTAATATCGTTTTATGCTGCGGAGGGCAAGATTGCTGCCAATTTTTTTCTAATTCGGTTATTTCCCGAGAATGTTTTATTGCCCTTTTAATTTTGTTATCCTTTTGTGAGGAGTTTAATCCAGGCAGAGCTTTGTATGACCCCGATTTATTTATCGACTTCGTCTTAAAGTTCATATGGCATTTGAAGAGATACATTAAGATTGATTTTATTTGTGCAGTCTTTTCAGAGTCAGAATGACTGGCGAACGGTCAGAGGAGAGATCGCAATTTTCCTCAACTTTAACAGAGGTGTCAGACACACCCTTTGCGATATAAAAACTATAATGTGTGGATTTTTCGACGAATCCGACGGCTAATACGTTGGTTTACCTGTCGAGAAAAAGTCTTGCCCGAATTCTATACCGGCTTCTTATAGGAATCTACAATTTGATGTAATACATCTGGAACCCCAGAAGGTGTGTTTTGCATTAAAGTCGCCGCCTATAACGAAATTTTTAACAAATCAGTCACAGATACTTCTAAAATAATTTTTCACTAGCTTTTCCCTTGGAGGGATATCAATAGACGCAGTATCATACGTTTTGCGCTTCTTTTCAACGCGAACCGTAATTATTTGCATATTATCTCGGTCAATTTTTGCTCGTCCATATTTTGCAGAAGGCTGTTCGCATTCCATGTTGGTATTTTTAATTTGGTTGCTTCTATCAGATTTAAGTTAAATGAGTTCCTCGAAATTTGTGTTCGAGTTCGTCTAACTTTTCAAACATACGCTGATTTAACCGACTCTGTTCTTCCAGTCTGGCAAGAATCGATTGTAACCTTGGCAACGCTTATACTGAGGGACGAGTCGAGTCCTTTGTCGCACCGGTTCAATTTTGACCACAATATTAAGGATATTCTTAATATTGTAAATTTTTTCAATTTATTTCGACTTTTGAAAGCTTGCAAAATGTCTTCTTTGCAGCACGAATAATGCAAACCTGGGGCTATGACTCACACGCGCGGAGTCTTTCGCCGCCGTAGGACCACTCTTAGGGTTTGATTTTGTCACAGATCCTGTTGGCGGTGATCTAGTAACCCTTTTACTATTTCTAAAATACTCTCCCCAGAATCCGTAGAGCGTGCTTCCGAAGAGTGTAGATTTTCCAGTAAAACTGGGCTGCCACATGGGGTAATAAATCTTCTTGTTTTGTCCATAGCATAGTTTGTACACGCTACAACTCGGTATACGGTGGGTTGCCTCTTACGATAGGCATGCCAACGTCGGGTATATTCCTACCCCTACCTGAACGGGGTATGAGTGAGTGTAGGGGAGCAGATTATGGCTGACAATTCAAGCACAATAGCTGAATCATCACATGGAGCTGTAGTTTATTCTGATTCGCCTGCAATGAATGAGCGCATTTGGGAAAAAAACCGGCCGGTCGAATGGATACAGGGATTTTGGAAACCACTTCTTGGTTGACTAGCAAGTTTACAAGACGCGTTACATTTTTTAAATTTCAGTCAGAAAATTCGAGAAGTAATAGCGAGTGACAATTTTAAGAACAAACTTAAAGAAAGGCTGCAGTCCGCCTGGGCCGAACTGTATAATACCCTATCCATTTCCCTATATGCCCCTAAGTCAAATGCATTGAGAACATGATGGATACCATTTTATTTCGTTGTATGAAATTTATAAAAAAAATGTTAATTTAAAAAAAAAAAAGACCCAAAAAGTGGGCGTAGCTAAAAACTTTGTATGGGCGATATATTGGAAAAAATATTGCCTAAATATATTGTTAAACATTTTTTTTTCGATTTCTATGAAAATTTTCGAAGAAAATAGCATTTTAGTGAAAAACGCCCACAAAAAGTAGGCATGGCAAAAAACTTCATATGACAAATTTACAAAGGTGGTCAATATCTACATATCTTGTGAAGGTTGTATAACATTATCTCTCTAACTTAAGCTTTAAAACGGATTTTATTTAAATTGTGGGCGTATTTTGAAAATTTTAACACTTTACCAATTGGGAACCCTAGGGAGTATATGTTCCAAATTTCAGCTTCCTATGGTAAATTGAAAGGCCTCAAAAGTTGATATGGACGGACGGACATTGCTAAATAGTCTCACGTTTTGGTCCTGATCATAAATATATATACTTTTAGGGGTCTGCGACGAATATTAAAGGTTGTTACAAACTATGTGTCAAAATTAATATACCCTTAGGATAGGGTATAAAAAGATAAATCTCGGTAGGGTAGTGTTTCGTAAAATCCTAGAAAAGCAAGGGGCACGCGACCATAATCTGAAAATTATCTTCAGCATTCGGGAATAACGCGATCTTGGGGTTTCCCAAACGGCAAACCGTTCTTTGCATTCCTTTGTTCTCCAAACGAAACTCCGTAACTAATAAAAATTTGCCATGATCGAAGGGGGCATTTATAACGTGGTAAAAAAAGAAAAAGTATTTTATTCTTCGCCACATTAAGCTTTCATACATCTCTCAACGGGTTGACGTTCCTAAATCTGCTTTTCTGGAAATCATCAGTTGTCGTACACCTTCGGGTACGTTTCATCGCTGAAGCAGCGTTAGTACGACGCCTGATCCAGTCCATTAAGTTTTTTTCGCAAACCTTGCGAGACTGGAAGAGCAAGTACAAATTAACAAATGTATGTTTGAGAAACTAGACAAGTTCGAAAATAAAATTCGACGCACACCAACACCCGTTTAAATCATGAAAAACTTTATAAAAATAGTGACATGAAACGCGAAAGGCCTTCTGCATAAAATCGACGAGTTAGAAGTATTCCCTCACAAACACAGTATTGATATATGCCTGGTGTCTGAAACGCATTTGACGAAAGAATCAAGTATGAAAATAAGAGGTTACAGCGGTTATTATGCATATCACCCATCAGAACGGCTCTTTTTTAATAAAAGACACCACTGATTACTCCCCGGGTATATTAATTGAGCTTGATGAAACGCAAATAAGCATGGTAAATGCAAAAATTAAACGCATAATATATAGTTTTGCGTCTATTTACTGTCCTCCACGAGTGACATTAGCAACAATTTATTTTAGGAGCATGTTCGACTCACTTGGACATAGTTTTGTTATTGGCGGAGATTTCAATGGAAAACACACTTTCTGGGGCTCCAGATGTATTTCAGCAAAAGGTCGTACTCTTAACGAAGCCCGTATGGAGTTTGGGGTCGCCTTTTTATCGTCTGGCAAACCGACATATTGGCCTTCGGATATTGGCAAAAACACAAGACCTCATAGGTTTCTTTATCGCAAAAGGAATATCGGAAAGCTCTGTCAAAATTGAAGAAAGTTTTGATCGATCTTCTGACCACTCGCCCGTCATTCTAATAATTTTTAACGGCAGCTTACGTGAAAAGGATAGTCCACCAAGTCTGGCTAGCGCAAGACCTAATTGCGATTCGTTCAGAAAAGACTGCATACATAAAATCGATCTGAAGATATCTACGAACGCCATACGAGCTCGAAGAGCTTCGATCAACTTGTCGAAGCTCTACAAAGTTAATCGTAGAACAATACTCCTCAAAAAAAAGCCCCCGAATGTTGGTTGAAGATGCTGGTTCAGCCATGGTGTCTGACAATTTTCAGATAAGAAAAATATCGCTTGTCGAACTGGGTCATGAAATACGAAAACTCAAATTAAACAAGGCTCCTGGATATGATCTCATTACGGGAAAGGTTCTTAAAGAGTTGCCCAGAAAAGTTATTAAGTTTGTTTATCTAATAAACGCTTTGATTAGGCTGTTGTACGTTCCCCGACAATGGAAGACAGCTGATGTTATAATGGAGGCCAGGAAAACCTCCAAATGGCAAAAAATCTTATCGACTATCGCTTCTACCAATAATGTCGAAGATATTAGAAAAACTTATACTGAAGCTATTGCACCCCAATGCCGATTAATACCTGATCACCAATTCGGGTTTAGAACTCTATCATTGACCAGGTATAAAGAATAGCCAACGAAGTTGAAAAAACACTAGATGAGGAAAAAATATGTTCTAGCGTTCTACTAGACGTCTTTTAGGCGTACGGGATTAAAATACAAACTTAAAAAACTCTTCTAAAACAATTATATGAGATCCTCAGCTCTCATTTAGCGGACAGACTCTTTCATGTTAAACACGGGAATGAGTTTTCCGAATTTAAAGAAATCGCGGCGGGAGTTCCACAAGGAAGCGTACTTGGACCAATTTTATTTCTTTTATACACTTGTGATATACCCCAAGAATATGATGCTATCGTAGCAATGTTCGCAGATGATATGGCCATATTAGCCGTAGACGATTCCATTCAGTTCGCGGCATACTATAAGCGATAGACAAAATATGCGCAATAAAAAAAAATAAAATAAATGACACTAGACGCAAAATTGAAATGGAAATGACATGTTAAGAAGAAACGCGAGAAGCTTGTTCTCAGATATAATCAAATGCATTGGCTGATTGGAAAATTTACCAAAATCGGTATGCAAAACAAGCAGCTTTTATAGATTCAAGTTCTTGAACCTGTATGGTTGTATAGTGTACAACTTTTTGGTTTCATCAAAGCAAGTAATGTTATCATTTTACAGACTTACCAAAATAAAGTTTTAAGAAAAATCGTAAATGCGCCGACTACAAAGGATAAAACCTTTGAAATAAGATGTAACCACACGTTGTTGTTGGTAAAGTAGGTGCTTCCGCTGGAATGTTTCCTGTGAAACACGATTAAATATTTAAATTAAAACTGCTGGTTGAGCATGCACCTAGCTGTAGTATAAAAGTATTTTAAAGGGAGGTGTTTTTAGTCACGAGCGGCCGGTCCTCAATGTTGAATTCAGTAAGAACAGAAAAATTTGAATTTTTTTTTTAAATAAAACGTTGAATTATGTTGACCGGAAAATGTACTGTTACGATACGTGGGGTAACATTTGGGTTTACTTCTCTTGGTTTTTATTTGGTTAAAGCCGTGCAGATTCGAGAAATGTGATGTTTGTGGAATATCCGTGACGGTTACACCACTGCCAAACAAAACTTGCCAGAAAAGAAACGAATAACATGTTTTTTTACTAATTTGCAATTCAGCCAAAATGGCTTATATTGACATCGTCTATAGGGTTTATTACGATCAAGTAAGTAAGTTTCATCAAATATCGATTCAAACTTGCCGACTTTATATATCGTCTGTCACGCAATATATTTCTATTAGATTTGTCATTTCAATCCGAGTATAGTAAAGTAAGCCGTTAATATTAGGTTGGATATTAAAACTTATTTATATTAACACGGACATTCTGCTATTAATAAATATTTTTTCCAATCTTTAAAATAATAATAGTGTAAGTATTTTCGGTAAACCTTTAAAGATACAGTTTCATAGATATGTAACCATCTGTGGTTTCGCGAAAAGTCCATCGCGTGTGCGAAAAATTCAGTGCACCAGTGTTAAATAAAAGCTACTGCTTCTGCTTGACCATACGTAGTGCACTGTGATTTCATATCAATTGTGTACATTTTATGGTTGGCCGCAGTAACCGGCGAATAGCGCTGATTTTAGCTCGTCTTCGATGGTAGTCATACCTATGTCTCGGTGGATGTCACCGTTTGGGATATATCACGGGGCGTTAATAATTCTTCTTAGTAACGGGTGATCCAAGCAGAGATACTTTTTTCAATAGCCTTTCTTGACAGATCACGTGTGAGTCGTGTCATGCTGTCATATTATTTTTGTTTAGTATTGTTTGGCATTTCATAATGGAAAGACTTACGCGTGAACAACGTTTACAAATTGTTCGACTTTATTATGAAAATTCACGTTCTGTGAGGAATGTGTTTCGTGCACTTCGCTCAACTTATGGTCAACATAATCGGCCTACTGAGCGTACTATTCGCAACACCATCACCTATTTTGAGACCCAGCATTCATTATTGGATAATATTTGACCGAATAGACCACGTCCAGCACGCTGTGAAGAAAATATAGCGGCCGTAGCTGAGAGTGTACACGAAGACCGTAGAGAGTCGATTCGGCGCCGTTCGCAGCAACTCGGCCTGACGTATGGAACGACTTGGCGCATTTTACGTCAAGATCTTAAATTGAAAGCGTACAAAATACAGCTTGTGCAACAACTGAAGCCGCTCGACCTTCCCAAGCGACATCGCTTCGCTCTATGGGCTCTTGAAAAGTTCCAAGAAGATCCGACGTTTTCGAGGCAAATTTTGTTTAGCGATGAGGCCCATTTCTGGCTCAATGGGTATGTAAACAAACAAAATTGCCGCATTTGGGACGAAGAGCAACCTGCTACTTCATCCAGAAAAAACAACGGTTTGGTGTGGTTTGTTGGTCCATATTTCTTTAAAAATAATACCGGTGCGAGCGTAACCGTCAATGGCGACCGTTATCGTGCCATGATAACCGACTATTTGATGCCTGAAATTGAAGCTCGTGATCTCGGCGACATTTGGTTTCAGCAAGACGGCGCCACTTCCACTCATCGCATCAATCAATGGACTTATTGAGAGAACATTTCGGTGAGCACATAATTTCACGTTTTGGGCCGGTCGATTGGCCACCAAGTTCGTGTGATATCACACCGTTAGACTTTTTCCTGTGGGGATATGTAAAGTCAAAAGCTTATGCCGACAAACCCGCTTCGATTCAGGCCTTGGAGGAAAATATCACGCGTGTCATTCGCCAGTTACCAGTCGAAATGCTCGAACGAGTGATCGAAAATTGGACTCAACGGATGCGACGTAGCAACGGCCAACATTTGATAAACATAATCTTCAAAAAATAAATGCCAAAGAATGTTTTTCAAATGATAATAAACATTCTCCATTAAATTTGAATTTTCTGTGTTTTTTTCTTTAAAAAAGTAGGGAACCTCGAAATGGATCACCCTTTACTTTATTTTGAAAGGTTTGCGTACGTACGTACGTTCATTTGCGTACGGAATTTGTATGGGGTATATAAATGGCTAACGTATTTAAATCCCGTATGCCAAATTTATCAAAGGCTTTCGAGATATCAAAAAAAAAAACACTGGGACATATCTTTTATACCCTATCTAATTAATTGGTAATTCGATAAACTTGGGCGATTGTAGAGTGCTTGATTTTGAACCCGAATTGGTGTTCACGTATTAAGCATTGGTCTTTGATAATCGGATTTAATCGTCTTAATATTTTTTTTTCAAATACTTTTGACATAATTGGGAAAAGCGATATTGGTCTACACGACTGTTTGTCACATGGGGATTTTCCCGGATTCTGAACCATGATGATCTCAGCTACTTTTCATTGTATTTGGACGTACAATATCCTAAACGCAGCATTTATTAGATAGACGAAAATGTTAAGGACTTTCCTACTCTCTAAGGACCTGACCCGTAATCAAATCGTATCCAGGATTCGAAAAATTTTTGTATTTCATATCACAGCTCAGCCAGCGATAGACTTTAATTTTAAAATTGTCAGGTTTCCCTGCTGTAGTTAAATTTTGACTACAATTTTAGTATGTTTTAAATACACATTGTATATTTTATCAATATTCTCCGGGTTTTCAAAGCTTAACATGAACGGGGGTAGTCCACGCTTGACTGGAATGTCTTCATCTCGCTCGTTTTTTTTTTTTAATTTGCTTTTATTTTTTGAGAAAGTTAACTGCGTCGATAATTTTGAAGCCTTTAATTTTATGGTCTTCCACTTCTTTGCAGCACGAAGAATGCAGGCCTTGGGCAATTACTCGACGTGGCCTTTCTGACTTATTTTCGTAGCTTTCGGGATCGGTAACTTTTATTTTGAACACATTATTACACATAGATGTGACTTTGAATGCGGATTTTAAAACTTCCTTCAGCAGACTATATAAATTTCTATAATCCGTGACTCCAATGACGTTTATTGGGGGTGAAAGGAATGCCCTGTCACAAGTCTTTTTGTCGTTGATATCGTATTCGTTGTGCATTCCTCCCCTTCAATACATCAACCGCCATGCCAGGAATGCTCATCAGTTCACCCTAAAGCCTGTATTCGGACGAACTGTGAAATTTAAGAATTTGCTCCTCTGCCGCACTATATGAATTCGGAAAGCTCTGCCTAGCTCTGTTTTTCCTGACCACTACAAATTGCAAAATCAATTGAATTGGTTTCGCACCCTGGCGTCAAATTTCTCATTTCCTTATTTTTTAGTGTTCTGCGAGTATAAGTATATTTATTTATGATTAGCTTTAAAAGCTAAGACAATTTAACGATGTCCGTACGTAGTTTTGAAGTCCATAATTTTTGGGACTTTTAATTTAACGAATTAAATGAAGATATGGAACCTTCAAAAAATATGTAGGCACTGAACTCCTTCAAAAGTATACATTATAAAGTTTTTTCACGCCTACTTTTTGTGGACGGTTTTGGAAATGTATTTTTATTTTACAATTTTCATAGAAAAAAGCGATACTTCATATATATATATATACATATATATGTATATATGTACATATATTTTATGTCTCTACGATAGTTCACACAGCCCTAGTAACTATCCTCAAATGGGTTTTACTTGATCCCGAACCGGACCATTGCAGGCTTTATTAGACTGAACAGTGAGAACTGTTTATTATCACTGTAAAACGCCATAGTTTTTTTAGGAAGATGGAAATCTTCCATTAGACATTATACGGGAACACACGCTCGCGTGCGTATGCAGTTTTTAAAATTCGAGTGCGCGTGCGTGAGTCGATATTTCTCCCACCGCACGCGGGTGAGTTAAGAAACTGGATCGGTGTAAGAAAAACATGTTTTATGTCTAATTCGACTGTTGCGTCCGTGCAATAAATATGTTATGATAGGCTGTTGACGAGCGATTAACAAGGAACTACCCAACCCTAATCCAGAGTGTTAAGCGACCCACGCCAATGCGGGGCTCTGGCGTGGCTGACTGTCTTTCCCACGCTACTCGTGGGATATGAAACCAAGAAAAATCCAAAAATGTTTTTTAAACAAATTGCGGGGACAAACCGCATCAGAAGTTGTAGGTCGAGTGGAGCATGACATCCATATTACCACTCGGTCGAGAGGAAGACTTCAGGAAAATGTGTCCTAGCACTAGCCAGGAAGCCGCCACCACCTCATGACGACTTTCGGACAATACAGGGAGTCGAAACCCTATCAGTAGGGTCCAACCTCATCCTCAATGGGCAGTAAGAACAAAATGGTGAAAAGGAGAGTGAAGGAAACTCCAGAAGTCTCCAATCCCCAGAAAGCCCAGCCCGAGGGGAGAATTATAGGCCCAGCCTTACTTCATCCTGGGAAACCAGGCGGAAGGGATGACCCTCTAAAAAAAAGGGCTAAGTGGTGCTGGTAGATGGTAGCTCCGCTACCTCAGCAAAAGCTTTGAGCCAGAGGAAGCGAGAAGGAGGGCTAAAGAGTATCAGACTAATCCCGAAACAAAAAGAGTGGCTACAGAGAAAAGAGGGAACACCAACATCACCCCGCAATCAACGCAGCCAAGAAGCAAAAGGTGGAAGAAGGTGCCAAGAGGGCCGCGGGTATGCCTTTGAAAGCCAATGCAACCTTGGTCGGTAGTAGTTACGCGGGTACGACAAACTACTGGTGCGGTGGCTGAGAAGGTAGCTTTTCACCCTGTTAATTATCTACAGGAGATACTCAGGAACTCGGATCTCACGGCTCTGGAGGACGCCATAGACATCTTCCGGGATATAACACGCTGTTGACAGAGGATGGGGCACCAGCCCCATGCAAGCATTAAGCTCGATTTCTTGCTAAATAAAGGTAGCACAGGTAAGCATTCACCAGCTGCTTTTACTGTAATAGATAGAATGCTTCCCAAGGCCTGGGACTGGTCTTAATTCAGGAGCCTTGGATCCCGAAGGGACAAGCCAAAGAACTACTGAGCAAGGATGCACAGGTAATTTGGGACACACGGGTACTGAAGAACCGAGGACATGCATCCTAATAGAAATAAATTAATATTCATTGTACTTTCAGAATATGCAACGCGAGACTTGGTGCCGATACCTTTCAAAAAGTCTTAGAAGACAATCTGGGAAAACTCGAAATTAAGAAATCTCCAGAACACTTTCTGGAGCTGGAAAACGCAGTAGAAGACGCGCCATCACAAATGCGTTTGAGGCAAGCTGTCCCTTGTCATGGGAAATGAGAAGGAAAGACATGCCGTGGTGGAAGAATGCTCTGTCATAACTCAGATCCGAAGTGCGCAAGCTGTTTAATGCAGCAAAATGCAATGGAGAATGGCAAAGATATCAAACGGCTCTTACCACATATAATACTGAAATAAGGAAGGCTAAAATACAAAGCTTCAGGAAATTCTGCGAGACAATCCCAAATATCCCTACAGCGGCAAGACTGCATAAGGCCCTTGCCAAGTCAGGGGGAGTACCAACCTCGCTTAAAAAAACAGATAGCAGCTTCACGGAGAGCGATGACAAGAAGGCATTGTTACTTCTACCAACTCACATTCCAGGAAGCTCGCCCAGCACTAGCTTAGTGAACAAAACCATTCCACCTAGGCCTCGAAAGGACGACTGGGAAATCACATCAGTCATCTGCTCTAGGGGAAGGCTAGAATGGGCAATATGTTCCAGGTGTGCATGGTATTACGCCAGTTCTACTACAGAAAGGGCAGCATGTATTACTACCACACATGGCAAAATTGGCGAAGAGTGGTATTGCTATAGGGTACATACCACTACAATGGAGACGAGCGAAGGTTGTGTTCATACCAAAGGTGGGGAAAAAAGATCCGACACAGACGAAATTGTACAGATTGATCGGCCTTACTTCGTTTCTGTTGAAAGCAATAGAGAAGGTTGTGGATAATTATCTAAGGGAGGAAACACTTACACCCTCTATAAGCTAACAGAAACTATCCAAAGTGCTCTAAATTCAAAAGAGATATCATTGTGTTCCTTCCTTGATATAGAGGGAGTGTTTGATAACCCTCACATGAGGCCTTCAAACGAGCTCTGCAACGAAAAGGAGCCAACAATACAGTATCCAGATGGATATGCGAACTGCTGAGTACTAGATAAGCAGAGAACCAGACAACGGCAGAAACTATTAATGTAGGACCCACAAGAGGATGCCCACAAGAAGGGGTATTATCACCCTTGGTGTGGAGCCTAGTTGTGGATGAACGACTGAAAAAATTAACTACCCTTGGCATCAGCTGTCAGGCGTGTGCTGATGACATAGTATTAATTGCCAGAGGAAAGTTTGAAGAAACTCTCTGCGACATCAATCAACGAGGTCTGAGGGTAACACAGGAATGGTAGCTCACTGCTGGACTGAACATTAATCCGGCTAAAACAATGATAGTTCCATTCACAAGGAAAAGGAAACTTCAAAAATTTAGGGAAATCCGATTGTCAGGTTCGATACCGATACACCTCAATGAGGTGAAGTACCTAGGACTACATCTGCACAGTAAACTCCTCTCGAAGAAACACACAGAGGAAACCACCAGAAAGGCAACCCGTGTTCTTATGATATGCAGGAGCCTAGCGGGAAAGACGTGGGGATGTAAATAACGATTGTGAGACTAATGATCACATACGTGTGGTGCAGTAGCATGGGCAAAACGTACAAGACTCATCACAACGAGAGAATCTCCCAATTAAGTTCAAAGACTGGCGTGCCTATGCATCGCAGGCGTAATGCGTACATGCCCAACCGCTGCAATGGAGGTGCTATTGGAATAAACTTCCCAATACCTCATTGTCACAGAGGTGGAGGACAAAAATATTCTAAGAATATCAAAAGAAGGAACTGGAAAGGGGAAATGTATCAGCTAGAAAGAATATGATGCAATACTCGGAAAACTTCCCCTCTTGGCTATTCCATCTATATCAGCATTAGCAAATACAACTTTGAAAGTAATTTCTTAGCAAAGCTCAGCAACAAGAAAGAATGGAGCGATGAATCCACAATCTGTGCACTGAGCGACCAGACGCTCAGCCAAGCACGAAACATTACGAATCCATGGGCAAGAGTACCAGCATCTTTCAAGCTGAAATATGCGCCATAGAAAGATGTTTCGAATCAATCTCGAAAAGAATTACAGAAACTGTAATATAGCAAAGATATCATATAGTCAAGCAGCTATCAATGCACTGGACTCCTTTTTCATTAAATCCAAACTTGTATGGGAATGCCTACAAAGTCTCAACAAATTGGGCAAGAAAAATAGAGTATCTGTCTGCTGGATACCAGGCCATGTGAGCATTATTGCTCTCTCTAGCGAGAAAAGGGGCAGCCTTCATAGGACCTGAACTATTCTGCAGGATAGGGGAACACACCCTACACGAAGAATTCAGGAAATCGGATAAGGAAAAAAGGGCTAGAGCTTTTCGAGATCTCCAAGGTCTGAGACAAGCCAAAAAGTTCTTAGGAGATTATAATCTCAAAAGATTTAAAGCATGTATCAGTTTAAGTAAAAATAACGTATGTATTCTAATTGGTTCCCTAAGAGGGCATTGCAAACTCAGGGAACACCTAAGAAAGATAGGGATATCAGATGAAGGTCTCTGCAGATTCTGCAATGAGTCCATTCCAGAAAACATACTGGAATCCTGTGGGGCACTGACCCAAAACAGGTTATAGTAGGGGGCACAATAGACCACATTTTTTTGGTTTTGTCCTTTTTGATTTTATTATCCTTATTTAAGGAGTATTAAACCAGGCAGCGCTTTGTAGGACTCCGATTATTAGATCGACTTCGTCTTCAAGTTCAAATGGTGTTTGAAGAGATATGTTAAGATCGATTATATTTGCGTAGTCTTTTCTGAAAGAGTTCCAGTTAGTTTTTAAACTAGTTAGTCTGGGTGGACCCTCAGGCACCTGGTCGAACGATAGTCATAATGACTATCGAGTGGTCGGATGGGAGATCGAAGCTTTTCTCAACTTTCATGGAGCTATGAGTCAGACACACGGCCAATACGTTGGTTTACCTGTAGAAATTTACCGAATTCCACACCTGCTTCGTATTGGAACCTACTTTTGACGTAATACATCGAGAACCTCAGAACGTGTGTTTTGCATTAAACGCCACCAATAACGAAATTTTGATCAAATGAGTTATAGATACTTATAAAATCATTTTCACCAGGTTTTCCCTTGAATGGATATAAATAAGTTTTGCGCTTCTTTTCCACGCGAAACGTAATTATGTATGTGAATGTTCTATGGTGTCTTTTATAAGCGAAGACGGTCCGCCTCTTGCCCTTTCCTAAGGGTGATATACGCGATATGCGCTACATGCTCCTATTTTTGTACTTAATTCCTTCGTTTCAGAAACTAAGCATATGTCAATATCGTTGAAATGAAAACCTCTAGCTCGTCCATCTTTTGCAGAAGACTGTTCGCATTCCATGTTAGTATATTTAATTTGGTTGCGTCTATCATATTTAAATTGAATGATGCGTTCCTCGAAATTTGTGTTAGTGCTCGTCTAACTTTTAAGACATGCGTTTATTTACTGACTCTGTTCTTCCAGTCTGGCAAGAATCGTGGAGAAAGCTTGAGCGACTGGATCAGACGTTGTTTCATTTTGTTGTCGCTTGCAACGCGTCCTCGTCTTATGTCTGTGTTCGAGTATTGGGCGGCTTCTCAATATTAATTTTCTTTTCCCTCGGGTGTTTGGACCCGGTTCTTTTTGGCTATACGCGGTAGTGTGATTGTAACCTTGGCAAGGCTTGCAGTGTGATGGTACACTTGGTAATGCTTGCACTTAGGGACGGGTCTATGGATGGATAATTAGATTTTATTAACTTAACTGCAAAAATAACCTCAATGAATACAGGTATGTAAGTACTTGCGGACCATCTATATCCTATAACACAACATGAAAAATAGGAGGAATATGAAAACCTGGTGCTAATGTGCACCTTATGAGATGTAGGTACCTTCAGTTTTATATTTCTTTATTTTCGAAAAGTAAATTATTATATTTTTTTTTGTAATATACGCGCACTATAGGGAATTTGGATACCGTTATAATGAAGTGGCACAGTGCGGGCATTAAAGAAATGAAGGATTAGAGAAATATCTATACAAGTAGTCATTTATTGAACCAGAAAAAAATGTCATGCCTATTATATTCTCATTACAGATAATATACACTCCGGACACTGATCTGAAAGGAATGTTGGTGAATATATAATATCAGAATCACAGATGAGTAATTATACAGATATTTGACAGGCGTAGGACTGTGTGGATAAGTCCATAGTAGTATCATATTTTGTTTGCCAGTAATTAAACTAATTTAGCAGTTTTAAATTGACAGTAATAATAAAATAATTTTTTTGGTTGATTAATCGAATGTCGATTAAAAAAATTAAAATTAAATAACGTTTAAACGGAAAGTGCAATAAATATTTAAGCAGTGAATTCTTGAAATATTCTGTAAAATTACTCAAATTGTAGGTAAAATAAATAAATGATTGACTCATAGCTCAAATATTTGTTGCACCTTCCGTTTAAAAATTTACAAATTATTTTACTGACCGCTTTTATTCTTTAACTGACCATTATACACTGTTTATAAGAATTGGTTAAATAACAACAATTTTAACTTTACTATTGCAATTCAAAGATAATAACGTTATTAAATTTATTTATCATGATGAATAAAATCAGAAAATTTAGATATCAGTTGACTTAGCTTAATTTGGCCTTTCTAAATTCTCTCCTTTTACCTCTCTTATAATCGGCATATGGGCAGGACCGTAGCTATAGTTCAATTTTAGATAGGGGCGAAAGAAAATATTTTACTTCATTTACATGGGTTTCACAGCTTCAAAAATTTCTACAACATCTCTAGAATATTATCCTAAATTTCCTTGTCATTCCATAATAGTTTCGGAGATACAGCCTTAGGACGGTGCGTACTCAATTGAAATACGAGGTATATTTAAGGTTATCCAAACTATAAACGCGTTTTTCTCGAAAATGTGTTTTCAATGTCGGTTGTCGAAAGTTCTCGAAAACTACTGAACCGATCTGGATGAAATTTTACACAGGTCTTCGAGATACAATTCACGAGGACTTGGACGATGGATTTTTTTTCAATCACAACTATAAAAAAAATGTTGGGTAAATTTTACCAACATTTTTGTAAAAATGTCTGCCAAACATCAAATTTTTTTTTTGTTTCTTCGTCCAAATTCTAGTTTATGGTCTTAACTAAAACAGGAATTTTTTTTCACTTCAATTGATCCTGTCACGAGTTTTACTGTCAACGCGGACGCACCTTTTTTCCGAAGGGTCACCGGAAATGACGTCACAATGGAGGAGTTTTGAATATCCTTAAGTTAATAAAATGTAAAAAAAATAAAAAATACTTTATTTTTCATTTAAAAAAATTGTTAAAAATAGTCCTTTTTTCCCCGAATAAACTCATGTAACCCGTTAAGTGCGTGTGAATGAGTGACATATTAATCAATTTTCGGAAGGTGTTACCTGTCATACCTGTCGTAAGAGGCGACTAAAATTCAACCTTCGACGCACTTAACCACTAACCCACTATTTGTGACAAAAAAACTCAAAAGAAGTCCAACGGCGCCGCTGGACCTTGCGCGCGTAACCCGAGACTCAAAGAAATGTCAAAGCTTCGAGGAGGAAAATAATGAACTCCGCATTAAGATTAGTAAAATCGAAGAACTCTACGAACATCTAAAAATCAAAATCGATCACCTAAAAGTCGCGAAGAAAGCGCTAAGGAATCTCATCTCAAAAAAAGAGTCTTAAGTTGAAAAAATTACTCCAGTTCGTCGCTATAACTTTACAGACGAAGAAGAGCGAAACAGATCCCAATACGAAGAGGCGACCAAACAAAAAAATAAAAGTCGGTTCCTCATGCGTAATCGAGATCGTTGAAGAAATTATAATTTTAAAAACCTTCAACAACGAAAATGATAAAAATATATATTAGGCTTAAACGGCTTATACAGGACCCAAAGCCCAACCACTGTGTGTCCGAAGATATATATTTTTTGCACGAATGGTTTAATGTCGATTCCGCACTGTTCTTACTTTTTGAGGTTTTTAGACGCGCAAGAGGTGGGGCAACGAATAAAAACTTTCAGGTGATACAGGTCGGGATTTGAACCAGCGGCCTCTCGCTTCGTGGTCGAACGTACTTAACTACTAAGCCACTGGACCCACCAACGAAAATGATATAAACGACAAAAAACTAGTGAAAGGGTATTCCTTCCGCCTCCAATAAACGTCATCGGATTCACTGATTATAGAAAATTATACTGTCTGCTCAAGGATGTTTCAAAATCCGCACTCAAAGTCTTGCCATGTATAAGAATATAAATGCTATTTCTGAAATTTTTAATAATTACGATACAAACTTGGCGTTCATTTGTATATCTCAGTACTTTTTGTAGCTGACTTGTAGGGCAAAAGCGATTTTTGTATAAGAGGACTTGGATATTCTTTAACAGTTATATTTCTGGTGAGATTTCAATACTTTTTGCAAAGAATCATGGAATTTTTGGAATATTTTAAAATTGTAGGAATTTTGACCGAAAATAAAAGCCCTTTTTCGAGTAAAATACAATTTGTTTTATATATTTCTGTTTGCCTTTAAAAGAACTATCGCCATGTAAAATTTCATAACTGTAGAATGAGTTCAAAATAAAAAGGCGATTGCCACGCCTCTTTCTTTTTGCAATATACACAGTGTTTTATTTGTTTCGGTGCCTGTTCTTCAACCCTTACCTCTGTGTATAATTTCATAACTCTCGTAGTTTGGGTGCTAAGTTAAGGAAAAGGGGCGGCTACCACTCCCCCTAAATGGAACATAAACAATATATAATTTTTTCCCCGTGTTCGTTCTTAAGAGCCGAAACTCTTGTAATCATAACTGTCGATCTTTTGGGGACTGAGTTAAGAAAAGTGGGAGACTGCCATGGATGGAAAATCACAAATGTAAGATTTTTCCCTGGGGTCTCTCCGCAAATTCTATTACTGTGGCAAATTTCAAGGTAAGGTTGTATGATGATTAGAATTGATCCATAGATTTGATGATCTGTCAGTGAGCAGTGGCTACCATTTTTGCTAATTTTGCGGCCTTATAACTCAGGAACAACTCATATTGAACAGTTGAAATTTGTGTCGTTTATATGTATGTAAAATATTTCCTTCAGGAAATATCGATAAACTATACTACACTATACATACCTTACATTCTAACTTAATTCCATATATTATTACATTTCAGTATATTTTCAAAAAGTATATTGTTCATTACGTTGCCTTTTTCACGGCTTTTAGTATAGTTTTATTACAGGCTTCAGGCATTGTTTTCGCTAAACATTTATTATAAATTAAGGTACTATCTACTATTTGAGTCTATATTGATTTCAGAAAATTCCAATGCTTCGTCTAAATTGGGGTACTGTATTTTTTCTTTTCTAATTACATTCTGTATATTACATCTGTGGGTTTAAGATTTGGCTTTATGCCATAGCATATTCAATATTTATTAATTCGTCTTTTACTAATTTAATCTTATATTGTAACTATAAATTGAGCCATCTCATTTCTCTGCACATCTTTAATTTTTATGTTTTTCAGTATTTCGTTAGTTACATTAGTTATTTGATTTATTTTGTCAGTTGTGGCTTAGATGATAAGAATTTTTTCATTGCTGTTTTTAAGCAAACTATTCATTTCACGATTAATGATTGCGAAGTCGTCATGGTCCGGGTTGCCGGCAGTCCATTTCCCTGCGCTTCATATGAAATTAAATGAGCGTTTTGATTTGCCCATTGGTTTGAGGCTGGAGGGAATGTTCTACAGTTGGGTGAGCACTGTGTGACCACGAGGATAAAAGGAGTAGGAGGATGGGAAGTTCTTATGTTATATTGAATGCTGAATGATATGTCGTCTATTAATTTTTGATACGGAGACGACGTGGATGATTATAAAGTTTCCAGTTTGTATTTTTTGTGAAGAAATTTCGTGGACATGAACCATGTCCGCTATTGAGTTGGTCTTGAAAGAGCGTCGGCGACAATGTTTGTTTTTCCAGGCTTGTAGCTAGGTTCGTAATTGTACTCCTCTAAAATTGCCTTCCAGCGCTTCAATTGCTGATTACTTAATGGATCGGCGATAATAGCCGGAAAGGCCAAGGAAAGAACGCAAGTCTTTGAGGGTATTGGGTATGGGAACATTTTAAATTGCATTGTCTTTAGAAGGATTTGTTTTAATTCCGTTGGAAAAAATGATAAGCCCTAAAAACTCTACTTCGTGTTTGTAGAATTCGCATTTATAGAGTTACACCTGTATTAATAAAAACGAGTTAACGGTGAATTACCCTTAAGTCATGAGTTATGTGTAAAATGTTATTAATAAAACAAATTTGAGATTAACTGATGTTTTTCAACTGTGAGTTAACTTAACTCACCGTCGAAAGTGGTTTAACGATGGTTTAGCAGGCAAACGATACATTTTTTTTTTGGTATTCCTACAAAAATTTCTCACTTCCCTTTCTTTTCTTTTTTTTGTACGATTGTCCCTTTTTTATTGTATGCAGTTTTAGATCTAAAAAACATTTATTTGTTTACATTAAATTTTAAAAATGTTCTATAGAAAAAGAAAATTTGATGGATTGTAATAAAAAAGTAATAGATTTGCGTATATGTACTACTAAACATCAGAATTGTTATTAATAAGAAATTTGAACTCGTGAGTTAAGTCTTATTCCATCGCCTAGTTAGCTCGTAAGTTAGAGGTGAGTTAATGGATTTTTATTTATAGATCTGTTGGACTTTAGCGTTAGCATCCTCTAAGGCTTTAAAAATTATACGTAATTTTTCGGTATGAGATTCTTCGTCTTTACCGAAAATGATAATATCGTCTTTGTAGACGTAACATATCTTTCCAATATTTTCTGTAAAGGTGCAAGTACAGAAAAGAATTTATTTTTTCCAAGTTGTGATATGACCTCGTTTATTTTCTGTAGTCAATGACTAACCGAAATTTAATTTTTCCTGAGGCGTCGGGTTTTTTCCCGATCCATACCGGCGAATTGTAAGGTGATCTCGATGGTCTGATACTCTGATGATACCATCATTTAGCATTTCTTTAACTTGGTTCTCTACTTCATTTTAGGACCCATGAGATACGGGTACAATTTTGAATAAACAAGCGTGTCGGAAGAAGTTCGTATGTCTCTCTTTACCTTTGCTATTTCATCGGGGTCGAAAAATAATGAAGGAAACTAGATTTTCAATGGCATATTTTTGTTCGGGAGTCATGTGTGGAGTTCAAAGGTGGTTTACTGATTGCGAAATCTTTTGTTTTATTCTAATTTTTATGTTATTCTTTAGACAAGGAAGGTTTTCCATGTAATTATTCTGTGTGTGGATGACTGCTAAAAGATCTTTTAGAATGTCGTTGCCTAAAATGGCATGAAAAAATTTCAGAGACGGTAAGAAGAAAAATTTAATTTTTGGTTCTTTTAGTCCAAAAAGATTTGTTTCGACATGATGACTGATTTTGACGCTACCTCCTACGGAGCTGGCATAGAAACATTACGAATTTGGAATTGAATTTTCAACTAAGGAAGGTTGTATGTAATTTCCATTTGAATCTGTATCTGTGAGTATTTTTAAAATTTGTCCCCCATCGTTTTGCTTTCAAAATAGGGTAACGAGGAGGTGTTTAGCCTAAAAAATTAATATCAGACAAGTCTACCACTTTATTTGCATTAGCATCGTTTGAAATTTCTTATTGTCCTCCTGATTGCATTTATCTTTTCACCTTTTTTTCAAGGGTTGTCTATAATTCGCGTTTTCAGAATTTATGATTTGATTATAATTCGTATTATTTAATTCGGACACTTGGCTTTATTCCAAAACCTCGCTTGTATGAATGTGATGATTTCGTTGCTCTCTGTTATTAGTAGGAAATTGGTGGGACGTGGGGTCTTACGAGGAAAGAGGATTGTTGCCTTGGAACAAAGTTTGAATGAAAATTTTACTGGTTTTTAAACTGTGGGTTATTTGGAGCTTGTGGTGTAAACCCTGGGCTGGGTGTCCTGACTGGGAATAATTCCTGTTTTGTGGTGTGATGGGATTTACTTGGGAGTATTGTACGAATCTATTATGCATGGGGAGGACCACTGTATATTTGCGGTGTGGATGGGAAAAATGCAGTTTCTTTTGAATGTTAGATACATGGTTAGCATGGAAATTCTGATTTTCTAGCTTAAGGCAACAATGTAATGCCTGTGGAAGATCCGCTGACTAGCGTTTACCAAGGAGTCTTGGCAAATCACCGTTTAGTCCTCTAATGAACGTGTCCAATATTTGATATTCCAAAGTCGCTATGTCGCGTTTATAGGAATAATTCATCCTTAAACATTGGCAAATGCTTTCCCAATTAATTGATAATTATAGGATTCAAAGGCGACATCCGCCTGACCAACAATTTATTCTAGTAACGCTAACGATGCCGTAATAACTTAAAAACATTTACGTTTTCGTTGTGAGAAGCACTGGAATAGTAGGAGCTATTCGGATCTATTGGTCCTCGATTTGGATTAGGATTATTTGAATAATTTGTGGGTTTCCCCCAAACTATGTTTTCTGACCTTAACTCGGTCATTTAAATATATTTTATCTTAATATTTCACTTTGATTTAATAATATGATGATTTCTATTTTGTGTTTTAAATGTGATTTAAATATCTTTCATCTTTTCACTTTTAAAAAATGTAATTATGTTTTATATTTTTGCTTATTTCTATATTAAAAAAAAATAATAATATTTTAAACTTAATATCTAAGTAGCTTACATTAATAACACTATCGGCATCTGGGCGGCTGACATAACTTGATGTCTCCTTTTTATCCCACGACGGAGGTTACTTAGGGGCATCGTTTCCTCAGAATTCCAATAGCTGCACGGTGAACTAACCACGAGTACTTCTTCAAAACTCTGGGTCTTGTAGTCACTAGCGCTTTGCACCGTTTTTTATAGTCTACTGCGGGTACTACTTAAGGACACTGGGTTTCTTATATGTGACCACGGGCACTACTTGAGGGCACTGGGTGGTGTCACACGTAACTCTGTTTCACTGGTTTACTTTTTCTACGCGATCCTAATGCTCGGGCGTCATTATATTTATAATTCAATTTGAATTAAAAAAATTGGTTTTTATTTTTTTTGGAGAAGAAGTCTCTTTATTTTATTATGCCTATTAACAACTGAACTAAAAATCTACTTAAAAACTAACATGCAATCTTAATCTAGTGCGATTTGTGGGAAAGGAATTTGGGTACGTGACGGAATGCAATTTCTGAATGCACCTGAGGAGTTTGGTTTCGGGCTGCGTCTGGTTTGGATGGGTAGATGTGGTGTGGGAAACTGCGTTAGCAGATTAACGTGGGAGTTGAGTTTTGTTTGTGAAATGAGTACTGTTGTCGTTAACTTGTACAATCACAATCTACAATCTACTTAAGAACGATATCTCCGAAGAACTGAACTTTCTTTAGTGCAAAATTTGTATTTATTTCGTTGCAAACCAGAAAGGGTTTATGTTTTCATTGAAAAAAAAAAAATTATTAAAATATAGTATAAATAACTTTTATTGTAAAACTTATGAATTGTTAAAATTCAGTTATATTAAAGTATGGTGTACGATCCATAAAAAAACATGAAAATATTAAGTTAAATACAACTGAAGAACACAAAATTACAAAGAAGACGCATCTCATACATATGTTTGTACTGAACATTTTTGTTTGGCAGGTTCTAACATTGAAACCTGCTCTTACAGCTTTTGATTTTTCTTTGCTTTATCAAAAACTTTAAAATCGCTCGGAGAAATTCTATACCAGTCCAACAACCAGTACAACGAGCGACGGAGATACCTCTTTATATCTATCCATTTAGGAAAACTCACATAAAACAATAGAATATCCTGAAAAAAACTTGTTTTTTCAGTGCTCGCAAATGTGTCAGTCTTAGTCCATTTCCCATTATATTTCTGCCTGAAGGCGCTTGCGTGTTTGGGTTTTGAATACCTTTTATTGATTTCCAGACCGAGTAGTTCGAACTTATATAAGCAGTGAGACCTTTTAATTATGAAAATATACATATATCTTAAATTTTGAATGTTTTTGATTTTTGAAAGCTAAACTGCTAACAAAATGTAAAACGTATTCTCAGCTTCACATAACGCTACAAATTGTTCGTCTCCAACCTTTCCATTTCTCAAACCCACTCCTATTTTCGCTCTTGATTCCTACTGTTATCCTATTAAGGAATTGCCATAGCCGATTTTGTGGGATATTTCATATCAAACGATCTTGCTTGCCATGTCCTTTAGTAGTGTAGCAAACGCAGGTACCCCAGAGAACGGAAGGTCCCAGATGACAGGGCGGTTCTAAAGAGACAGAAGAAAAGACATCACGGCCATGATCTTGATTATACACTTAACAAAGAAATAATACAGCCATCCGTAGTCAAAGATCTCGCCTGAAAACGCAAAACGCAACATTTTTTAACAAAGGCGGCAGAATTCTCTGCATGCGTGTGAACCAAGATGGGTGCTGTTGACTATAAAATACATGCCTAAAGCGCGGTTTGATATTAATGGTACGAACATAACATTTTTTCCAAAATAGATTCCATGGCGTGGTACAGCATTTGAGTATGTGAACTGGCTCAGTTAGATTTGCATGCAAAAACGTTTACAGACGGGGCCAATGCCTTTTTCAAGGAAATAAAACGAGAGGTTTGAAGAGCCATAATTGCTCTCAGTCGACTATCTGTATAGTTACTCATCTGTGGCCATTATCGACTTAAAATCCATCGGCGGCTGACATTTTTTTTTTTCTACGCATTTGGAATCGTTCGCAGTTCTTAAGTCAGATTTTTAAGTGTAACAAAATTATACGGCTATGGCCACGCAAGCGGCAAAGCGCGTCGCTCAGCTTTCAATTCTGTTCTATTATTTTGGTGTAGTGCTGAGCAGCAAGAAAAAAGCATGGCAATAATTAACATGGAACACAGACAATAAATATACAGTTGTCTTATGCCTGTACAAAAATCTTGGTTCATATTGTTTCCTTAGCTTTCTTTTTCCTCGCACTTTTCTCTTCAATTCATCGAAGCCTTGCAAATTTCAGCGTGGAACAATACTCCTCATAAAATGAGAGTAACCAAAAATTTCGAATAACTCATATTACAGCGATTACATCCAATTATCGAAGAACGCCGACTAGGACCGGACCAATTCCGATTCAGAACAGAGCACTCTACAATTAATCAGGTATACAGGTATACCAACAAAATTGCAAACGTTTTTAAATATTTAAATCAGTGATCTCTGCGAATCATTGAAAATGCAGATGCAGAAGGAAAACAATTATTGCTTGATATTTTCAATATGCATCAACGGGGAAAACAACTTTCTCGTAAAGAATAGGACACTGAGAAGTTTAGACCCGGATGATTCACATGTTGCTGTGCCAAGACAATTTGTTTTCTCATTTTTAGAAAACCAAAATGAAATTTTACGATAATTTAAACCATATAGAAAGGCTACAGTACGCTTGGGGCCAACAGGGTAATTATATTGAATTCTTACGTCACTGATGATGACATTGAAAATGGAGTATGTCCTTGTTCTGATGATGCAGACAAAGAATATATATATATGTTAGTCACGGAAATTAAAAATTAACACAGTTTTTTATCGTTAAAAAAATTATTTTATTCACTTAACATATCATCTACTTGTAAAGGATACATCGCTAACATTGTGTGAAATAATGCATCCAGTTTTTCTGAGAATTCTATCTGTATTAGAAATAATAAAAAAAATTAAACACCGCCTGTTTATTCGTTCGCGTGGCTGGAACTTCAGGTGTAATAGTTTAGGCGTTATTTCCAGGCTGAAAGGAATTCTGTAATCACAAATTTCCGAGCGAAATGAAACGCGTGTTCGTCCTTAGATTACAAAAACGAACTTCATTTTATTTAAAACGGAAAACGAGCGAGATGATGAATAGAAAGGGACAACAATATTACAACCATTTTGCAGACATTAGTTCAGCGCACAAGTGACCACTGAAGGTGGATACACAAGACTTAGGGTTATGCATCAGCGAACATACTCCCGCCGTTGAAAGCTCCTTTAAACTTGTATCGACGAGTAGTGGACAGAGCTTCGTTATAGGGCGTTTGAACTCCCCCTTTGTTGTAGTGACTGATGCAACGCGTGTTAGACCATCCCATCCGGGGTACGTTTTGGTAATTCTGCTAATGAGCCATCGACAGGATGGCTGATTTTCGTCCCTCAGGACGACTACATCGTTGTGTTGGATGTTCTTCGACCTTTCCAACCATTTCGGCCGCTTCCGAAGTTGAGCCAGGTAGTCTTGAGACCATTTTTGCCAAAATCCCTGGGCCAACCGTTGAAGATACTGCCATCTATATCGCAGCGATGTACCCATAGTTAAGATGCTTGGATCGGGTACAGTGGTCGGGAAATGAAGAAATGTGCCGGCGTTATCGGATCCACGTCCCCTTCGAAGCGGGTGCACAATGGACGGGAGTTAGCCCATGCTTCGATTTGGCACAAAACGGTCGAGAACTCCTCGGTTACAGATACCTGGCCTAACACTCTGCGTAGATGAAACTTGGTAGCTTTGACTCTAGCCTCCCATAAACCGCGGAAATGTGGTGCATGGGGGGCGAGAAGCACCAATTTATTTGTAGTAAGCTCATTGGATACATCCTCTTGAAAATTTGCTGAGTTTAACAGGTTAGCCCAATCTCGTAGCTGTTGATTGGTGCCAACGAAATTGGTGCCATTATCGCTGAAAATCGTGTGGCATTTGCCACGCCTGGCAACGAAGCGACGCAATACAGCTATAAAGGCTGCTGATAAGAGATCCAAAACGAGTTCCAAGTGCAACGCCTTTGTAGTCATGTAAACGAATACGGAGATATAAACCTTATGCTGCTTAGAGCCTCGTCCTTTCCATGACCGGGCCAAAAAGGGACCCGCATAGTCGACGCCAGTGTTGCCAAATGTTACTCTTCGTTCCAATCTCGGCTTCGGCAGACAAGCCATTTGCTGATGGTAGGGAAGTGCACGTTGCCGTATACACGTTGTGCATTGATAAATGCATCGTTTAATGACGTGATGAACACCAATGACAAAATAGTTGAGCGAAATTAGATATGTCATTTGCCGCATTCCGACATGCGTGTTGGTCAGGTGAAAATTCTTAACGATTAAACCAGTTAGGGGATGATCCTTATGCAAAATGATGGGATGCTTCTGGTCAAAGGGTATGCATGCATTTTCGAGCCTGCCTCCAACCCGCAGAATACCATTCTGATCGATGAAGGGGTGCATAGAAGAATATTAGCTTTTCCTTAAAACGGCTTGTCCTCTTTTCAACAAGGAAATTTCATCATGGAACATATATTGCTGCGAAAGCTCGACTAATGCGAGTTTAGCGAGCCGTATGTGGATAAAATGTGTGATTGGTTAGAGATACTGGTAGTCGATATGGTTCGGGCTAGACGAATGCAGCGAGCAATGACCCAAAAATGAGATTGAGTCTGGAAAACCTTCCGAAAATAAGAGTATTCCATTCATCCGTATTGACATAAAATCGTTAATAAGGCTATTCGAAGCCCGCGGAAAGTTCTTCATGCTGTTAACGCCGATTTTCTTGAGGACCCGAGTTGCTTTAGAGAATCGTCGCTCCATAGCATGTAGTAGCTTTAAAGCCGCACCACGTGAGTCTCCGAACTCCACGGGCGTTTTGCTAAAAGGTAGACTAACTACAAACCTACCGTCGCGATTGACGAAATGAGTCGAGGAAAAATGATTTTCGATAGCTTCACTTACCTCGCCCTCGCTGCGACGTCCATCTGCAAACTCTTCGGTCTCAAAAAATCGTTTTAATAACACGTCGAGATCAACAGTGGAAATGTTTCCCGCTATCACCCAGCCGAAGATGGTATTCTGGGCGACAGGTGAGCCCGAGGGATACACAATTTTCCCTTCAACGACAATGTCAAAAAACACGTCCGCTCCCAATAAAACATCGATTTTATTTGGGAGTTATCACTTGGGGTCTGCTAAAGATAGGTTGTTGAAATATGACAAATTAGTACTTGAAAACTCAGCACTCGGTAGATCGTTCATAATGTCGCGAGAACGAAGGCATGAACCAAAATGAATAAGTTTGAGTTCACCGTCGACGACACCACGAGATTAACTTTACCGCGGGTGCCTTGAGTAGCTTCAATACATTAGTTTTTGTACTTAAGTGTATACCAATGAAGCCGACTTATAAATATTATGCCTGGCTAACTATATTATAGAAAATAGCCCCGTAGGCTTTTTAATCATTATACATAAATACGGTACGTTTTCGCTATTAGTATGCTTGCTCCCGACATACTTAAAACAGTTTTTATAAGGACTTAAAATTATGACTAGATACAATATACATTTAAACAAAACATAAACGAAACAAAACAGAACCAATTAGTGCCATGTGCAATCAATTTTAAATTAAGAAATAAGCATTTCTCTACCTTAGTGTAGAGTTCGAGTAAATCTGCTTGATGAATAATATAAAGTTCTGACCTTAGAGTCAAACCGTTTAATTTGCAAGAATATCATTACCTATGAAGATTTAATGCGAGCATATATGGGCGTTTGAAATAAATAAGTTCTTTTAACAAGCGTATAGAGTCGCATATTTTAAGCTTCAAATGATGTTTAAGTAAGCCTCTCAAATTTGACCGCCAAGCTTTAATATAAAAAGTTAACAAAAGACCTCTACTAACATCTTGTTCGATATGAGGGAGGATCTTTCTTTAAGGAGGTTAAATGGTGAAAGGTAGCAGTTATCGTCTAAACTATCACATATGTTTGAGTCCAATAAAGATTTAATAAGCGCATTTGGATGAAATTCTATGCGTTTAAGTTTTCTTAGAGAAAGATTGATAAGGTATGTCATTAGAGGTGTTACCTTGCATGTCCATACAGTAATTTATTCGGATACCATTTTTTATCTGGTCTTCTATACTTTCCACAACAGAATCTAAGGATTTTCGCTCAAATTGTTCTAGTTCTTTGGAGATGGTCTTACTTTCTGTAGTCTGGACTTGAAGGAGGAATTCATATCTAAATTTATTCTCTCACTTATGATTTTGCTGAGGCATTTGACTCTTGCGGATAAGTCCTGATATTCGCCATTTATTCTATTAAGATGTCTAAGATAAATTCGCTTAAGCTTTTTAAGCCAAAGAGAACGTATTTGAATCAGTTTCATCGTAAGAGGAGAAATGTGGTCGTACTTATATTGCCTTGGTTTGCATAATACCGAATTTGTGTCGATAGTAGTTACCAGCGCTGAATTCATTTCGACTATAAATGTATCTATTTCTGCATTCAAAAGGTTTCTGTCAGAGGGAATGTTCAATCGGGAAAGACTATTATGTAGATCTAGCCTGAAATCTTGCCAGTCAGTGTTTTTAAAGCTTCTATAAGTAGCCGGCGGTAACAGCAGGGGTGCAAAGTTAAAAATTCCTATGTTAAGCGAAATGCCATAATGGTCAGATATTGTAGGGAATGTCGAACACAAATTATTGGTAGTTACGCCGTTCAGGCAAGATGAAAGTAAAAAGAAGTCTAACACCGAAGACGAACGTGGGAATGTCGGGCTATTAGGTGAAATCAGATCAAGATTCAAGAAGGGTCCATTGAAAAACCATTCATAGATCTTGAGTCCATTTCCATTGTGAACGCTATCTCCCCAGTGTTGGTGACGAGCATTAAAATCTCACCCAAGAATTACCGCGTCATAACTATTTGCAATGGAATATAACCTGTCGAGATCTCCTGATAAGCTTCGGCCAGCGTTAGTTGGAATGTAAATGCTTCCAAAAAGTATTCGCATTTGTACGCCTTGTAGATTTCTAGAGGTAATTGAAGCCTGAAAAAATATCACTGTGAAAAGAAACCGGGTTATATTTGTATTTTTCGTCCAGGATTATTGCAGTTCCTCTTCCTGCGTTATTCCGAATCATGTTAAGTCCTTCAAATTTGGGTTTGTGTTTTGCATGTAGTCTAGTTTCAGACAGAAAGCATATTTGGGGTTTTTTACTTTTTAATATCTTTAAAAATTCAAATCTTCTTACATGAGAAATTAACGAATTAAAATTTATCGAAATAATTTTTAGATCTGTCGTGGTCATTTTACTACAATTGAGGCGACAAACTCTAAGTATGTGAACATTTTTTCTTCTTTCGACTGAAGCTGTTGATACTTCGGCCAAAATTGTCTGATTTTTACCAAAAGAACCTTAAATGGGATGCTAAATAGATTTTGCGATTCATTCAGAAAGTCGCTAAGACTACCTGCTGGCTCACAATGCCTGTTTACCTGTTTGGGTGCTTTTAATTGTGCTTCTTTGGACGTTATTTTTGCCATATCAGCAAATGACACTTGTGGTCTTATAAGCTGATTAACCGTCTCATGAACTTCTCTTATATTAGACATTGTTTTTATTTTTGCAGTTTGTGAAAGGGCTTCCTTTCATTCTTTATTTTTTATATACGAAGGGCAGCTTAGATCGCTAGCTGCATGACCTGATTTGTTGCAATTAATACATTTAACTTCAAGAACTTCCCGATTTGATTCCCTACAGTTTTTGTGAGACTCAATACAAAACTCTGAGTCATGATTTTCTCCGCACAAAACGCAGCTATTATATGCACAACAGTCACCCGTATGACCAAACCGTTGACAGCGGTAACACCTAATGACCACCCTATTATTTTTCTTTCCCAGTACACCCTTTGGTGCAAAAGGCTTCTAATATTTATTAATTCTTAAATGGACTCTCCCACCTCTAGTTGTAAGACAAAAATGTTTAATTTAAAGTTCTGGGCTTTTGTTCTAGCTGTGAAGAATTGACTTATCTTACTGACTTTCACATTTGGCGCGGATTCTTTCAGAGCTTTGCAAATAATTTTAATAGGTGTATCCCCATCAATACCTTTAAGAAGTATAAAAGTCTTTTTTGTCTCTTTAGGAGAGAATGAATATGCGCCTATACCCGTCTCGCGAAGTCGATTAATAATTAAGCCATGGACGCCCGCACTATTAACGTATACCAAAACATTACATTCGGCTGCTGCTAATTTAATTAAATCAGTTAATAATGTGCAGTTAGCATCAAATATATAAATAGGTGGGCAAAAAACAATTTTGTTTAATTTAAGCGATGCACTGTCGCTTGTTGTCTGCGTTTTTTGCCTTTTAGCAGAAAGGTTGCTCCGTACATCACTCACATCGCTTACTAAGGAACGCGGACGGCTCTGATGGTAGGTGTGCGCCTAAAAAACCATGTGCTAAATGCAAAAGAGTGCGAGTTAAGAAGCATTCCTACAAGAATGCTGCTGTCTCCTCTTTAGCAGCTCGCATTGGAAAAGCGGGCAATGATAACAGTATGAGTGTTGCAGAGTCCGAACACTGCAAAACTCATCTTTTGGAGCTGGCTGCGGCAACAAATGCTTGCATTCAGGTGGAGGGCTGTGTGTTAAAGGACGGAACCCTCATGGTGAAGACCTCATCACAGAAAACCTCTGAATGGATTAGCAGTATGGTGCCGAAAATCCCTACACTTAGGACTTCATCTTTTGAGGTCTACAAACCACCCAAGTTTACGCGGGCTGTCTGCTGGATCTCTGGGAAACTAGAGAAATCGGCGGATGTGCTAAAGCGTTTGCAAACCCAGTATCCTAGTCTCGACACAAAAGCTTGGATTGTCCGTTCACACAAGAAGAGTAAAAACCGTCACAATGAAGGTGGCAGTTCTCTTGTTGTGAGTATAGACATGGCTGCTGCCGAGATCATTAAATCTAGGTACAACATGCGTCCCTATCTGCATCTTGGCAGCATCCATTTCCATTTCAATGTCAAACAGTGCTAATAGTGGACGTTACCCAGAGTATTCATCCATCTTGTTTACTCAAATTAACCTACAGCACTGCAAGGCTGCTACCGCCTTTTTAAGTAGCAGGCTTGTGGCTTGTAGAACAAAATCACACATAATATCCATCCAGGAACCATGGGTGTAGAAAAGTCGCATCTGTGGTCTTGGTTGCTTGAGTGATTTATACCACGTTCTTTATGATGAGCAATCCGAAAGACCTAGGACTTGTCTTATTGTATCGAAATCTTTTACAGCTACTATGATCAACAGCTTTTGTAGCCAAGATTTGGTAGCTGTTTCTATAACTTACCATGCAAATGATAACTGGGAAACCTTTGTCGCTGCATCGGCTTATTTCCCCTATGACTCTCTAACCCCTCCTCCGCCAAAGGCTGTTGTAGAGCTCGTAGAGTTTTGTGAATCCAAAAGGTTAGGTCTTGTCTTGTGCTGTGATGCTAATGCTCAGAACACTGTTTGGAGCAGCAGCAAATGAAACATAAGGGGAGATCGACTTTTGGACTTCATTTTATCGTCTGATATTACCATCAACAATGTAGGTCATCAACCTACCTTTGCTACAGCCAGAAGACAGCAAGTAATTGATGTTACCCTGTTTAACAGGCATTTAAAGCCTATCATAAATTGGAAGGTATCGCCAGATAGCACCTTATCGGATCACAGATACATCGAATTTCAAATCTACTGCGAACTTTCACCTTCGCTAGAGAGGAGAAATCCGAGAAAAACGAACTGGCCACGGTTTAGAGAGGAGCTTGCCAACTCTGTCAAACTTAGATCAAGACAGGGAGTGGAGAGGTCTGCTCAGGATCTGAACAACGTCCTCACCCGCTGCTTTGAACTTGCGTGCCCTGTTTCTAAACCCCCCCGCAGAAAATCGGTACCCTGGTGGAACTCCGAACTGCAGTGTCTTCGTAAAGAAACTAGGAAGCTACTAAATCGGTCTTTAAAAACCAACTTAGTGGAAGACTGGAATCTTTATCGATCGAAGCAAAAAGTTTTTAAGAGACTTATTCGCAAGTCGAAAAATGACTCATATAAAAAGTTTTTTGAAGAGGTCGAATCTCTAAGTGCAACTAGTAGGCTTGACCAAGTAAACTGGATGCAATCCTTAAACCTGATGGCACGTACACTGAGACAAAGGTGGAGACTTTCAGTCTTCTACTTGAGACTCACTTTCCGGGTAATCAGGTTACTACGTGTTCTTCAGCCCTTCAAACAACTGTGGCTACATTTGAACCGACTAATACGACGCGGCACAGCTGGTATTTTGCATCGGGAGTGGTGACTGATGATGCTATCAAATATGCCATTGCATCTTTTGAGAGTTTCAAGTCATCTGGTCCGGATGGAATTTATCCAGTTTTGCTGAAACAAGGTTTAAGTCAGGTTTTGCCAATGTTGAAAAGAATTTTCACCGCGAGCTTGGCCTTGGCCTATATACCTTCCCCATGGCGAATGGTTAAAGTGGTATTCATACCAAAAATTGGTAAGTCTGACTACACTCTAGCCAAAAGCTTTAGACCCATAAGTCTGTCTTCCTTCTTACTGAAAAGTTTGGAAAGCCTGGTTGAGCTGCATGTGCGCAAAGTTGCTCTTCGATCACACCCTCTCTCTGAGATGCAACATGCCTATCAGCGCGGAAAATCCTGCGAGACTGCGCTTCAAAACCTTGTTGGTAGGATTGATAGTGCCCTTGACCGGAAGGAGTACGCGTTGGGCATTTTCGTCGATATTGAGGGTGCTTTTGATAATGCGACCTTTGACAGTATGTGTAACTCAGCCAGACAGCATGGTGTAGATGAAACTTTGGTGTTGTGGATTAAAGCAATGCTAATGTACAGGACGTTGGTAGCGGATGCAGACTGTGGCAAGTGCGTCATAACAGGGGTAAATAGGGGCTGCCCTCAAGGTCGTGTTCTGTCTCCCCTCCTATGGTGTATGGTGGTAGACTCTCTGCTTACGGCTCTCAACTTTCCTGGAAACTATACTCAAGCTTATGCGGATGATGTCGCCGTTCTTTCTGCCGGTTCAAATCTAGGGGCTGTCTGCTCTCAAGCGCAGAGATCCCTGGATTTGATCGATGTCTAGTGCACTAGTAATGGGCTTTCAGTGAATCCTCTTAAAACCATGGTTGTTCTCTTTACGAGAAGGAGAATCATCACTGGCCTGTCCCATCTCGTGCTTAAAGGTGTCACCATCCCTATATCCGAAGAAGTCAAATATCTGGGTGTAATCCTTGATAAAAAACTTCTGTGGTCCAAACATGTCGAATCGAAAACCGATAAAGCGCTGTCGACCTTCTGGCAGTGCAAAGGCGCTTTTGGTAAGACATGGGGCTTGTCTCCGAAACGGGTCCTTTGGATCTATACGGCCATGATTAGACCGCTACTCTCATACGCATCAGTTGTTTGGTGGAACAGGCTTGCGCGGAAACGTGTTACTGCTTCTTTTGCCAAACTCCAAAGAACGGCTTGTCTCGGCTGCACAGGGGCCTTCCCTAGCACCCCGGGCTCTGCTCTAGATGCTTTGATGAATCTTCCTCCCCTTGACTTATATATCATGGGATGTACGCTAAAAACTATCTTTCGCTTAAAGAGAGGTGGTTTTTGGTACCATGCGCAATGGAATTTTGAAGAACTTGCTCGAGAATTATCCTTTGACCCCTGTCTTATGGATATGCCGTCTGATGCAATGACACCAGAAATCCTTCTGCGAAAAAACTACCACGTCAACTTTCCACAGGTAACGGAATGGCTTCGGTCAGACTCTGAACCATGGATTGAATGCCATCGTATTTTCACGGATGGCTCCAAAACCGGGCAGGGGTCTGGTGCTGGTGTCTTTGTGGAATGCGATGTTATACGACTTTACTACCCCTTGGGTAAACATGCATCTGTTTTCCAAGCGGAGATTTTTGCCATCCTAATGGCAATGCGCTATATTGTGAACAACAGGTGGAGGGCCAAAGGCATTTGCATCTGCAGTGATAACCAAGCTGCATTAAAAGCGCTTCTAAACCCTCTTACCTCGTCCAAGTTAGTGCTAGAACTCAAGCTTTCTCTGAATTTGGTCGGAAGACTGAACACAGTGAATCTTGTCTGGGTACCAGGTCACACTGGCATCCAGGGAAATGAGATCTCGGATGAGCTTGCTAGGCAAGGTTCAGAAGAAGTTTTCTCAGGACCCGAACCTGTGTTGGGTCTGCCTGCGTCTTTAGTCATGTCGTCTATCGATTCTTGGGTTTCTCGTGAACACAAGATTCGGTGGCGCGATTGCGGTGGATGTAGACAGACCAAACTACTGCGCCCGGACATTTGCAAAAGGTCAGCATCTTTTCTTCTATCTCTGAGGAGAATCGACTGTAGGCTGCTTGTAGGCGTTCTTTCGGGCCACCAAGCTTTTGCTAAACACTTAAATGTGTTGGGCTTAAGCGACACTACTACCTTTCCTGCTTGCGGTGAGGAGGATGACAAAGCAGAACACTTTCTCTGCAGTTGTCCGGCCTATGCTCGCATCAGGTGGCGGATCTTCGGGGCTGACGTGGTGAGTGCCGAACATCTAAGCTCTTTATCACTGAAGCTCCTTCTCGTTTTTCTTCTAAAGACGGGAAAAATAAGTACATTAATGTAAGGTGTCTGAATGGTAGTACAATGGACCTGTAGTTGTGTCTGAGCGCTCCATCGGATAGCAGCAACCTCCGACAAAAAAAAAAAAAAAAAAAAAGGAACAGTCATCCATGTTGTCTAGATCTGCTAGTGGCGAGAATGGATTATTATCAAGAGTGGATTGCTGATGATGATGACTCATAGCATGAGAACCGCTAGCATAGGCTCCATTATTCTTTTCCTTTTGCCCATATCCGTGTTGTATGTGTGTGCTGTTCGTTTTAAGTTGCCAATTACTGCTGTCCACTCACTTGCGTTTGAGCTGATATTTTCCTCTCCCATATTCGCACCTTGTTGTTAGAGTTGGCGTTGAAGAGGAGAGATACCCAAATTGTTTGTCGTTGTTGGTCTCTGAGTGTTTACTAAGAGAGGATTTTTTGCACTTGAACTGACATTAAAATTCACGCGTTTGATGTTATCACGAATTAATGCATTAATTCGTGATGCATTAGCATTAGCGTTTATTTTATTCTCCAGCACTTGGGCTGGAGAGTTTTTAATCACTTTATTATTTTTCACTTTGTTGAGTCTCTATCTCTTTACGGAAATTATTTACACTATTTAATTACTTGCGGTTGTACCACTAAAATTGTTAAAAAATTTTGTTTGCTATAAGTAACACGTCTGCTCACTCTCAACACCCAATACCGTCACCGGGGGAATGTCATTTAAATGTAGCATAGTGTTGTGTTTCGAACCACATGCTTTGCAATTAGAGTATTTGCATTCCAACACAGTATGTTTATGAATTCACAGCGAGCAGGCACCGCGAGATACATATGCTTTTGTTTACATTTAGAACACGATTGAATGGTCACATTTAAAACACGTCTACCCGAATCTTTGGTTTTATACGTACTTGGCGTATTACGCCCAGTATGCCAAATCGAGAGGTTTAAACTTTCGAGTTCATTGATCCGTTCTTTTAAGAATTTAGTAAAATCCGAAAACTTTTGCTTATTGTTGTCTTTACTAGCGCGAATCCACAGCATCTTATTTTCGGAAACTAATTTACGCGTCAAAATATAAACGAGCAATATGTCCCACGAGTCGATTGGGAGCTTTTAAGCAGCAAGAGCGTTCATGTTCTCGATTGTGCTGCTGAATAAAATCGTTTAATTTCGGCTAGCGAACCACTTTTGACCACCGGTTGGTCAAATATATTGTCCAGATGCGCTAGCATGATAAACTTTGGTTTATCATAATGCTCGTTCAATAATTGCCAAGCAATGTCGAAGTTGTCGTTACTATGAGGGGACAACGCATCTCCTCTTAAACGCATTTGGACAAATTCCAATTTTTCGATACCCGTAACCGATTTTTTCGATATCACTAGCGCAGTAAACAAATCGCGAAACCTTAACCATTCGTCGAATTTTCCCGAAAACTCTGGTAAAGCCACTGCAAGGAGACCCGATGGCACTTGCTGATTTGTTATGCTAATTGATCGTCGCGAGGAATCAACAAGACCTTTCACTATTTCGTTTAATGAAGACTGATTTTCGGTTAGCGTCATAATAGCTTTACTGAGCTCAATATCCGCGTCCGATCGCGAATCAGGACTACCACACTTCTCAATACCTTCTGATAATTTTGCGTGTGCACTGTAAAATGTCGATTCAAACTCCTCTCGATATTGTGTTTCTTCGGATAATTGTACACTGTCTTCAATCAATGCTTCAATGTCACTTTGCAACCGCTCTAAATCTTGCATATGTTGCTCTAATTTTGTTTGCGAAGCTTATTCTCAGCCAGCGGAGCACCCGGTGACGCATTGAATGTAACGATCCGCGTTACCTGGCCTTTGATATCAGCTCGTTTTTGCTTTAGAGTTTCCATAATATCGATGGGAACGGATACCTTCACAATCAATTAAAAGGTGGTTGCGTTTAATAAAAAAGTTTTGTGTATTGTTTATTGATTGAAAATAACCAAAATAACCGTACTTTCTTTTTGAAATAGCGGCAGCAGCGACCAGCGAGTGCAACTACCGTATCCAACACGTATGTACCTATGTCAAGGTGCACCGTTTTGTTAAGCACAGCAGAGGTGCGATTTTTCACAACGGTTTTTTTTATAAATGCACAGCACATATACATATAAGAGGTATCGCGGTGCATCGAAGGGATAGCAGCTGAGTAGACAGATTGCGGAGCACCCACATGATTACCGTTTTACCGCTCGATTAATTTCGTTGCGCGTACATGCACTGACGTTTCTTGTTATTTTTTATATCGTCGTAAGCAAAAGTTAAGAAGAATAACCAATTTAGATAAATTACAATTTAGTTACTGAAACCGCGCGTTACAGTTTAATTGCGATTGCCATGGAGATCCTAATATCCCGAATAATCCATGCTCGATTGGACCAAATGGTTATTCGTTCGCATTGCTGGAACTTCAGGTGTAATAGTTTAGTTAGTTAGTTAATTATTTCCACGCTGAAAGAAACTCTGTAATCACAAATTTCCGAGCGAAATGAAATGCGTGTTCGTCCTTAGATTACAAAAACCAACTTCATTTTATTTAAAACGGAAAAGAAGCGAGAGGATGAATAGAAAGGGACAACAATATTACAACCATTTTGCAGACATTAGTTCAGCGCACAAGTGACCACTGAAGCTGGACACACAAGGCTTAGGGTGATGCATCAGCGAACAGCGCCTTATCCACCTGTGCTGTTATGTATGCACTAATACTATTATTTCAAATATCTTCTAGCGTCGCAAATTATGTTCATTTCATGGTACAGATGTACTTGAAATTATACCATTCTTCACACTTTGTGGGTGAAGATATAACAGGAAAAGTACAGTCCAATTTTATGTAAATACTATGAATATTTTCAAAATAAATAAAGTATCAAATAATGTTTTCCGCGTACTATATATAAAGGGTGATTTTTTAAAAGTTTGGTTTTTTAGGTTGGCAGCAATGGTAAGTAATAGCGTCCAAACGTCATCTGTCAAAGCGAAAAGTTTTCAGTATACTCTGCCATTTAATCGTAGAAAGACTTACAAACGAGCAACGATTGCACATAATTGAAATTTATTATCAAAATTCGTGCTCTGTGAAAAATGTGCGCCGTTTGTTACGACCATATTATGGTCGCCATAATCGACCTGGTGGAACAACAATTCGTGCTGTTATCATCAAATTTGGCACCAAATTTACTGTGTTGGACATTAAGCCATCGACTCGCATGCGTACAGTGCGTACTGAAGAAAATATTGCAGTCGTAGCGTCCAATGTTAATGAGGATCGTGAAATGTTAATTCGTCGCCGTTTTCAGCAATTGCGCATGTAATAAATAATAAATAATAAATAATAAATAATAAATAATAAATAATAAATAATAAATAATAAATAATAAATAATAAATAATAAATAATAAATAATAAATAATAAATAATAAATAATAAATAATAAATAATAAATAATAAATAATAAATAATAAATAATAAATAATAAATAATAAATAATAAATAATAAATAATAAATAATAAATAATAAATAATAAATAATAAATAATAAATAATAAATAATAAATAATAAATAATAAATAATAAATAATAAATAATAAATAATAAATAATAAATAATAAATAATAAATAATAAATAATAAATAATAAATAATAAATAATAAATAATAAATAATAAATAATAAATAATAAATAATAAATAATAAATAATAAATAATAAATAATAAATAATAAATAATAAATAATAAATAATAAATAATAAATAATAAATAATAAATAATAAATAATAAATAATAAATAATAAATAATAAATAATAAATAATAAATAATAAATAATAAATAATAAATAATAAATAATAAATAATAAATAATAAATAATAAATAATAAATAATAAATAATAAATAATAAATAATAAATAATAAATAATAAATAATAAATAATAAATAATAAATAATAAATAATAAATAATAAATAATAAATAATAAATAATAAATAATAAATAATAAATAATAAATAATAAATAATAAATAATAAATAATAAATAATAAATAATAAATAATAAATAATAAATAATAAATAATAAATAATAAATAATAAATAATAAATAATAAATAATAAATAATAAATAATAAATAATAAATAATAAATAATAAATAATAAATAATAAATAATAAATAATAAATAATAAATAATAAATAATAAATAATAAATAATAAATAATAAATAATAATTAATAATTAATAAATAATAAATAATAAATAATAAATAATAAATAATAAATAATAAATAATAAATAATAAATAATAAATAATAAATAATAAATAATAAATAATAAATAATAAATAATAAATAATAAATAATAAATAATAAATAATAAATAATAAATAATAAATAATAAATAATAACAACAGAAAATATCTTATTTTGCGAAATTTTTTGTGTGACACTTTGCTAAGGTTCCCCAAACTTGGCATCCATACAATAAAATTGATTGAAAAATTACAGACCTAATCGCTTGTGTAATCCTACATCTTTCTTCTCATCAGTCCTCACCCATTTGAGCGTAATTTTCATGTTTTTAAAAGTAGTGTCAAGAAGTTGTTATATGAGATAATAACCACTTATATCAATAAATAATGATAAATACCAAAGTATTGAGTTCAGTAATAACTCAAAAAATACTCACATTCATTACGAGAGTAGAGTGCCTTTGGGTCGGGAGGTTTATTATAACCGTTGGAAGGGCTTACTGTATGTGAAGCCGACTGGGAAGTATAGCCACTAGAACTGGATGCTACAATAGGACTATGTGTGGGAACTATCGCCCTGCAATCATTTGTACAAATGGATTCCCACTTGGGCTCTGCAGAAGTGGGAGAGCTCTCGTATTCGTACTTTTTTACATATCCTTTGTTACTTTCTTCACTAGAGAAATTATTTTCTTTTGTTGTAGTTACTGCAATATTTGCTGAAGATTGATTGTATATGGATGTAGCTGCAAATATTTCGGATGACTTGCTCGCCTTATCGAATGGATTAACGCGTTCCTGAGGTTCAAAATTTGTAACTGGCTTATATTTATTTTCTTCCTCGAATGCTCGCAAAACTTGGGAAGGCTTATTAATGCTAGTGTCATTACTATTATTTGTTGAAAGTTTGGCGTGATCTGCGTGGTCGCTATTGCTATTAGTCCATTGAGAAGATATATTCTCGGCGATCTTATTAAAGTCATTTGTCGAAGCCGTTGACGGTTTTGATGGCTGTGAAGAAATGACATCTGGCTTTCCGGTTGAGAATGAAAATTGTTTTCCCAAAAACAAAGTTCCCGTATCACTAGCGGTCCTACCACGTTTTTTATTTGCTAATTCCTACATGTCACCAAATATCCCAGCGAAGGTCTTTCTAAGGTTTTTCATAGTGTCCTCCGCATCTTCAACGACTGATGTCTGAGATTGCGGAGGACGTTGAGATGCTTTGGAAGCACTTGATACATTAGAAGCTTGTGAAGTTTGCGAGTCTCGGCGACCATTCGATGCTAGGGATGGTTGTTTATCAGCAATTGCAGACTCCTCAGCTGCTTCGGAAATGCTGCTACGGCTGCTTAGACGCCCAATAGAGCCAACTGCAGGAGATGTTCGTTCTGGAATCGGTGGTGGCCCGCCCATTGGTGCGGGACGTGGGCCAGTCGGAGCTTGTGGTTCATCATCAGTTGGGCTTTCAGCTCGTGACGAGACTGATGATCTTAAAATAGCTTTTGTTGCCATCGAAGGGCGGCAAACATTCTGAAATTTGAATTCAACTTTATTCGTTGCTTGTTAAAGCTTAAAAGTAATGTACCTGCATTCGGCATGAAACCAAGTCAGCAATTTGTCGTCTATCTTCCTCTTGGCTATCACCAATTAAAGAGAACGTACAATCACAAGCGCTGATGATAAATTCTCGTCCATCTTTTGCGACAACTAAAGATACACCACAGACTTCCATTCCACCGAATAACTCGGATATCTAAAATATACAAGCAAATAAAGATACATGTGCATATATAGTTGAAGTTGATTAACCGTGTACGAAATATAAGACTATAACGAATAAATCCCAATCTGTCTCGATTATGGTACAGATTAAATCAATTGCTGTTACCACAGCTTAGTAATTACATAGACAGCTATCTCTGCATATCCCTGTCCCCTGCAACAAAATTTTTGTAATATTGGGCAGAAAAAGATCACGCATATAATCCTATGCCCCCTTCGGGTACGGGTTAGAATATACCCGAGATACGCATGCCATGTCGCCCAGAGGCGCCAAAATCCACCCGCGTGTAAAAAAATGCAATAGACAAAACAAAACGATAAAGTACCCCAGGTGGCAGCCCAGTTCTTCTGGAAAGTCGACACTCTTCGGAGGCACGCTCTACGGATTCTGGGGAGAGCCACTAAGGAAATCACTAATCATGTTCGTTTATCTCATAAGTGCTTCATTTAGGTTATTGTACGTTCCACGACAATGAAAAGTAGCTGAGGTCATAATGGTTCAAAAGCGGAGACAATTCCCATATGGCAAGAAATTGTATAGACCGATATCACTTTTATCAATAATTTCGAAAGTATTCGAAAATGTTATTGAAGCGATTACTACCGATTAATACCTGATCACCAATTCGGGTTCAAAACCAAGTACTCCACAATCAACCAGGTTTATAGAATGAAATAGAAAAAGCCCTAGAGGGGAAAATATTTAGTTTGGAGTTTTTCTCGACGTGTCCGAGGCCTTTGATAAATAATGGCATACGGGATTGAAACATAAGCCCAAATTAAACTGGAAGAGATCGTTATTAAATGTAATCAAATGCTTGGTCGATTTGCCAAACTCAGCATGCAAAACAAACAGGTTTGAGGGTGTACCAAAACATGTAACATTATAAAGTGTTACGAATATTTAATGAAACTCCAGCTGCGATACTTGCAGCAACCCCGTTTTTATTCCCATCGACATTGTTTTGAGAGCGGCCAAATCGGACACCTAAGTTCAACATTTCCACGAAATGCTTTGCCTAGATATAACTCGGTTTAAAAATTAACTATTAACACATCAAATGTAAGGAGGTGCACGTTTTGTCTTAAATCAGGCCACGACGAAAATAGCTGTGCAAAACAAAGGGCAGAGCGAAAGAATATTAATTTTTGTAAAGATGGTAATTTCTCAGAAGGAACTGGAAATTTTCTGGCCTTTACACGTGGATAACGATGGTGATTGAAAAGGTGCTTAGTTTCCCAGATGAGCTATGAATACATTCTGAGTTAGACATTACTTTTGGTTATAGACATTGTATCTGATCTACGAATCTGTACTGAGTTAGATATTACCTTGGTTATAGAAGAGCTTAAGATTGTCTCTGAGCTATGAACCTGTTTTGAGTTAGATTATACTTTGGTTATAGACAAGCTTTAGATTGCCTCTGAGTTATGAACCTTTTCTAAGACTAAAACTTAATTGTTTTTTTTTATAATTTCTTATTACATTTAGTACCACAAAAAGGTTATTACATAGATACTTTTGGCTTTTTTTTCTGTCATTGTAAAGTTTTATGTTTTTTTTTCTCTTTACCTAAATTCTTATTTGAACTAAATTACATACTAAAATTACTTAACTAACATGAATTCAATTAATTTGTATTTTGATAAGAAGAAAAAAATATTAATAACAATGCCAAATAAATATCTTTGTATCTCTTTTGATATTGCATTATGGAAATGAAGGAAATTGCAGAATGTGTTTTTTGTTTATTAATAATTGCACAAAAAAAAAATTCTCATTTCATTTTTAAGGAAAAATAATATACGCCGAAAACTAAGTTTTGTCTGTCTGACAGAATAGTATGACCTGCCGTCTGCAGAAAGAGAAGTACCCCACATTCTTGAGCGATTATTAATTTTTTGGTCTTGGGCGATTGTTCACACAGCTCCTACTTAAAATCCAACAGTGACCACTAGCAGGGGGCTAGCACACATTCCCTTGTTTATTTATTGTGCAGTGACATAATATATTTTTCATTGTATTTAAAATATATATACTCTCAATCTCGTCGTTGGCTTGAAGTTTGAATAACTACCAAATTTGGAATACATTTTCAAAAATAGACGACTTACCTCATCTACCCAGGTCTTGTATTTCTCTGTCATGGCGATTTGTTCCAGCATGGCAGAGCCTTGGTTCGTCTTCCAGTGGCCAGAGATTGACTTTCGCCTGAAAAAACATAATGATTACACCAAAATACATCATATATGAAACTCGCAGTATCTACGTGAATACTTAATAAGGCTCTATATCTAGAGCCTAAATTAAAAGTTTTCTTGGTGGAATAAAATGGGAAGCATCATGGGACTTTTAATATTGAGCTATAAAAGTTTGTATATAAATGTTTTGTAATGCATGGGAAATTAGAAGGAATTTTCTATACTTGGGAAACTAGAAATAATAATAATTATGAAATAATAAATTGGGTATTACAGTGGGACGAAAAACTTAACATTTTTGAACTTTAGTCGTAATACCGGGTAAAAGTTGCTATTAAAACGGGGTGAAATAATAAATAAATTTGATTTCATGTCTATTTCATTCATTCTATTTATTTATATATTTTTTCATAATACCTATACATTAAGTAATATTTTAATCTATTTTGTATAATGAAGTTATGTACATAAATATATATAAAGGGTCTTAGAGGTTGGTTTTTCGAATAGAGATAAATCTGACATTTCGTTTTAACAGATTTTGGTCAAATCGGGCAATTTTAATGTCATTTATGTTCAGTTTGGTGTGTCATTTCATCATGAACAGGTTGACAAATGAACAATGCTTGCAAATCGTGCAAATTTATTTCGAAAATAATGGTTCTGTTGGCGAAGTTTACGGCAAGCTCCTTTCATTTTATGGTCGACATAATCGTCCATCAGAGCAATTAATTCGGTTAACCATGGTTAACTACGTTTACTCTATGTGATAATACGCATCCGCAGTGACGTCGAACAATGCGCACCGAAGAAAAAATTTTGTTCAGTGATGAGGCTCATTTTGGGTTGAATGGCTACGTCAACAAGCAAAATTGCCGCACTTGGAGTGAAGAGAATCCACATGAGACCCTTGAAACGCCATTACATCCATAAAAACCGACTGTTTGGTGTGCTCTATGGGCTGGTGGAGTCATTGGGCCATACTTCTTCCGAATTTATGCTGGAGAGTTAGTTACCGTTAATGGAGACCGGTATAGAGCCATGATAACCGACTTTTTTGTTCCCGAATTGGATGGCATGAATGTGGATGAGATGTGGTTCCAACAAGACCACAGAACTTGCCATTTTGTTGGTATCTTAACCTAGTTAGGCTGATTCTACTTCAGAAGAAAGTGAGAAAATAGATCCTATGTTAACACTGGTGGGAACATTAGGTTAATAAGCATAAGAAGATGTGTTAAAATGAACAGCGAGGGATTTCAAATTTATTAAACATCGCTCCTTGATTTATTTAGATACAAATTGGAAACCATTGTGCTTAGAATTAATGTTAATTAATTTTTAACATTATGTATTGAATATATTGAATACGACGTAACTGTTGAAATATTATTGATTTGAAAGTCGAAAGTGACTAAAAAAGTCTTAAATTCGGAAGTAATACTAGAAACAAGTAAACGAAAACTCAGTGTTTGGGTATAAGAGTGGAAGTGTGAGATAGAAAGGCGAAAGGGTAATAGTGAGGCACTTGCACACCGGGGCAAACTATGCTCCCTTATAGCTAAATGGGGTCTCCGGTTGGTTCGCTTGTATGTATGGATGGTAGTGGGATATGGCGGACAATCTCCAACACTAGGAGAGCGTCTATTGCACACTATTGCACATACGTGGAAACCCACTACCAGTGCAAAAGATGAAAGTGTGAGCTGAATGCCGTCCGAGCTGGAAGAAAGGAAAATTTTGGCTCGTTACTTCTTGGTTGCCCTGCTATCTCCCAAGTTGTTTTTTTCTTAACGTTTAAGTTTTAAATTTAATTTAAATTGTTTTTCTTTTTCTTAAAATTTTTTCTTGAGTTTGAGTTTCAGAATAGAGAAAAAAAATAAATGAAATAAAGCAGGAAATTTTAGGAGAAGAGGAAAAAAACGGTGGACAGGAGGAAAAGCCGAACTCAGTAAAGGGAATCATCATCGAAACAAAAGGAATTCATAAACAGCTAAGTAGAGTGTTGTGGTTTTTCTTTTCTCTTCCTTTTAATTACAAATAAGTAGTGAGCGCTTGTGTTAGGGAGGTTTGGTGAAAAAAGGTTTGGTTGGGTTTGGCCGTAAATTTTCCCGAGAAAAGACGGCACTCTCGACCCCTTTAATGCTATTTGCCAATTCGGGACAACGCGAAAGTGGGTCACGCTGGTGGTCGCAATCCAACAAAAAAAATAATAATATTTTTTTTCTTCTTTTGCGAAATAAAGTGACCAGTTCCGCAGGAGCTGTTATAACGTGGTAAAAAAAAAGTTGTTCTTTTTTTTCCATTTCTTTACAGCGGACCGGTATTATACGGTTTCACAATTTATCCATAAAATTGTGTGGCGCCCATTCTTTTTCTCTAACTTGGTTTCAGCATTCATTTCCGAATTTTAATTTTCGTTGACTTGGTTTTGTTTCACATTCTTTTCGCTTTCTTCTTCACATATATTTCAACTTTTCAGCGGACATCAGTGGAAATATCAAATACTAACATCTTAGGTTTTCCCATAGAACGCGACCCTCGACGGGACTGCCGGGAGAATAGCCACTCTGATTATTCCTGTGTGTTAGGTTTTTGACAGTTTTCGATTTTTTTTTTCTCGGCGGTGGCGATCGCCCATTATTTTAAGGTTTTTAGTTTTTTCGGCTTTATATCTAACATTCATTTTGTGTAGGGAATCTAAAATAGCAAGATATTTGTCTATTAGATTTCTTGTCATATGGAGATTTTCCCGGCTTGGAACCATTATGACCTCGACTACTTTCCATTGTCGTGAATCGTATAATAACCTAAACGAAGCATTTGAGAGATAATGAACATAATACGTGCTTTCCTATGCAACTCTTTTAGGACCTGTCCCGTAATTAAATCGTAACCCGGAGCTTTGTTCAATTTCAATTTTTGATTTCATAGCACAGTTCAGCCAGTGATCCACTTTTAATTTTAAATTTGTCAGGTATCCCGTCAAATGGCTTAAACGTGTCTTCTAAGAGATCGGCAAATATGTCGGCTTTTTCTTTGCCTCTTTTCGCCCATTCGCCATTATTTCTTTTTATGGGAGGCGCTTTCGATTTTGACTTTTTGATAGAGATTCTTCAAGATTCTTCTTTTGGCACTCCTACGTGTCGGACGTGTTTTTTTCCGGTATTGTGATGAAGAGTAGAAGAAGTATTTTTAAGGACCAGTTAAACTACAAAAATAAAAACTGTCGTGAAGTTTTAATAAAAAAAACAGTAATAAACTGGACGAGAACCCCATAATGTTAGGGAAATCTGAGCTTAAGAGTGTGAACAATTTTTTTTACGAATTTTGGTTATTTTAAAACTAAAATATTTGTAAACAATGATAGGGTTCTCTCTAAATTGATATCTTCTTTACGTGATACCGAAAGGCCTTCACGTTTGCCTTTGAAAAGTCATTCGCTTATGTTGAAGGGTGTTGATGCTTCCACTCCTCCCGATGAGGTGCTTCGTGCAATAAATCAGGTAATACCTAACTTAAAGATTTCTAAGGTAAGCCTTTTTTATAAACCTAAACCTCTCAGTGAAGAGGATGTAAGACAGGGAAAAAATATTAAAGACCCACCTAATATATTTTGGGTTCAGCTTCAAGCTGGTTGGTTACTACGTTGTTTTAGATGTCAACGGTTTGGTCACTCAAGTGATTTTTGTGCCAGTGAACCAAAATGTGTGGTATGTGGAATGCCACATCCGTTTGCATTGATTTAAACAGATCAAATTCTGCTCGTAAAGTTTCCCCAAAATGTGCAAATTGTGGTGAGTCGGGTCATCCAGCCAGTTATGGCGGATGTCCCGAATATAAAAAGTACAAACTTAAGAGAATGCAACTATCTCTAAAAGGTAGTGTCCTACATATAAAATTCTCAATATTTTTTGTTTGCTTCACTGTACATTCTACACAATGTCAAATTATATGTACGCATTTTCGGCAATAGCAGCGCAACAACAATTGTACAAACTACATAGTCAAGTACCGCACGCATATTTAAATTGCGTGTGCCGTGTGAATAATTTGTTTTGATTCCTCTTTGTGCATGCATTCGTTGTGCTGCTGCTGCTGGTAAAATGTTAAAGCTCTCGCTCACTTGGATTTCGAACGCTGCAGACACTACATCCTGGCTAGAGAGTAAGGAGAGCTAAGTATTGCATAAATTGTTATTAAGTAATATATAAATTTCAAGAATATTAAAGATTATTAAAAGCATTATAATTAAAGACAATTAAAACAAGTTTATTGCTAGTCATAATTTATGGTCCTTCGAGCCGGATTAAAAAGTGAATCGTTCGAATAGACAAAATTAAAATATACATTATAAACCGGTTTCTTTCGCTCGTGTGGATTTGTGCATTTAAGGTAGAACATTCGGTTTCGATTCTCTTTCATTTATACAGTGTTTCGTATGAATTCTTAAGGGAGCAATAATTTGCACATATAGTTCACAGTGAACTTCAAATCAATTTGGTGTTTTAATTGTAAAATTATTTTCGTCACAAGATGAGTGCGCTAAAAATTAAAATTGCAAAGGGAAAATGCACAAGGTCGGTTAAATCGCGCATCATCGTTTGCGGAATCAATTGATGATTCTACGACTCTTGAACTATTAGAAGTACGGTTAAATAAATTAGAGGAAACGTGGTTAGAATTTTCATCCGTACATAATGACTACATATCGCATGTAAAAGGAAATGACCTCGTGGTCGTTGAAAGTGAGTTTGCCGCGTATGAAGACAAATATTTTTTGGCCCATGCTAAGCACGTTAAAAGTATTCGCGAAAGACAAGGTGCTGCTCAAAAGGATTCCGAAGGTTCGGTTATAGAGCGTCTTGTGAATCAGCAATCTAACTTCCTCGAACGATTAAATGTATCATCCGCTCAGAATTCATTTTCTGTTAATTTACAACCCATAACGATACCTCCGTTTTCTGGAAGTTATAAGGATTGGCCGACCTTTCGTGATCTTTTTGTGGGGTCAGTTGATAGTAGGAATAACCTTACAGCAACACAAAAATTTCACTACCTGAAATCATTTCTTCGAGATGATGCGGCCAACCTTATTAAACATATTCCCATTAATGATGCAAACTTTCTTGAAGCATGGGATCGTTTAGAGGCGCGATACGATAGGGTGCATTTGATTGTGAAATCTTTTATACAATCGTACTTATCGCTTCCTGCCAGTAGTATTAGCAATGTTTACACGTTAAGAAAAATAACTGACGGGGCAGACGCGGTCGTTCGTGGGCTTAATGCGTTAAAGAAGACTGATCGTGATCCGTGGCTTATTAATCTGCTGCTGAACAAGTTGGATTCAGTCACTAATTAAGCTTGGGCAGAACATGTCGGTTCTCGGGACGATTGCACCATAAGTGAACTTTTGACCTTTCTACAATCAAGGTGTGATGCGCTCGAGTCATGTCAGCCGGGTATAAAAAACACTTCGCGTACCAAACCAATCGCTCCAATACGGTCACATGTTGCTGAAGCTTCGCAAGCTAAATCGTTGTGTCCCATGTGTAAACTTGAACATGCGTTGTTCCAATGTGCCAAATTCGTGGCGTTAGACATAAGCTCTCGTCGTAACCTCGTTAAAACAAATTTATTGTGCTTTAATTGCCTACGCGTTGGACATTCGTCGAATAAATGTCGATCTACGTTTCGTTGTCGCGTTTGTAAATCGCGTCACCATTCATTGGTTCACCCAGAAGAAAACAAAATTCCACCATCGTCGTTAAATTCATCTCTCGATAATGAATCCAAGTCTTCGCCTATAGTCGTCAACCAACTTCAATCATCGTCATCTTCGCTTCCATCCACTTCATCGCTGGTAAACAACCATTCGCTCAGATCTAATCATCGTCGTCAAACCATTCTGCCAAATTTATTGGCTACTGTAAAGGACATTCACGGGAATACTTTCGCTTGCCGAGTATTATTGGACTCTGGGTCACAATCGTCTTTCGTTGTCGAATCATTCGCTTAAAAACTCGGGTATCCTCGTGAACATGCCCGAATTCCCGTGTCTGGTTTGTCTACTATGGAAGCTGGGTATACCAAAGGATGTATATCACTTCAACTCTGCTCACGGTTTAACTCAACTTCATTATTCATTGATGCCTTCGTTTTGAATAAGCTCACTTCGGACTTACCAACACACTCCTTTGACACGTCACTGTGGTCGCACATCAAGGGGTTAGAATTGGCTGACCCTAGCTTTAATGTGTCGTCTCCAGTCGATGCTTTACTAGGTGCTGATAAACTTTGGACCATATTGGAAGCAGGTCGAATCAATGGTCCTGATGGTGCTCCACTTGCTCAAAGCACATCGTTTGGTTGGGTAATTACTGGAGAACTATTCGATAAAACAATGCCTGACAAATCATTGTCTTCGCTGCATTCAACAGTTGATGTAGACGTCTTGCTGCAACGATTTTGGGAGTTAGATGAAGTAGCTTCTCCTAAAAATGATTCGTTCATCAACGACCCGGCTGAGAAACACTTTCAGCAAACTTTCGGTCGCTCACCAGATGGTAAATATATTGTCTCATTACCATTCAAAACGCCACAACCCTCGTTCGGAACTACACTGCCATCAGCGATATCGCGTTTGCATTCAATGGAACGTAGGTTTCTGTGTAATCCTAAATTGCACCGTTTGTATTCGGATTTCATGAAGGAATACTTGAAACTTGGCCACATGAAACTGATTCCGTTGAATGAAATAAATGTATCTCTCAACCGTACGTTGATGGTAGGTCCACCAATTTAACGAGACTTGATAGGTGTCTGTTTGCGTTTTCGACAGCATCAGTATGTCTTTACCGCTGATGTTGTAAAGATGTTTCGTCAAATCTGGGTGGAAGACTCACACACAGATTATCAGCGTATTGTTTGACGCGAGAATCCTACAGAAGAAATTCAACATTTTCGCTTGTGTACTGTGACGTACGGAACCGCATCCGCTCCGTTCTTATCTGTTCGGGTTTTGAAGCAGTTAGCGATTGACTACGAAACACAATTCCCAAACGCAGCTCATATCCCTTTGAATGATGTTTACGTTGATGATGTCATGACGGGATCAAACTCAATAGGGGATCTAATATCGCTAAGATCTGAGTTAGTTACCCTTTTATCTTTGGCTAAATTGGAGCTTCGCAAATGGAGTTCGAATTGTTGGCCTTTGCTCGCGGGTATCCCCAGAGAGGACTGTGAATACTCTTTTTTATACACTGATCGCTCGAGTTCTCTTATCAAGGTACTCGGCATGTACTGGAATCCCATTTGCGACGAATTCTCTTACCAAATGACCAACAATTATTCATCTCCTTCATCAACAAAGCGGTCATTGCTCTCTGAAGTATCGCGGATCTTCGACCCATTAGGATTTCTGGCACCTTCGGTTGTATTGTTCAAAATTCCCTTTCAAGAACTCTGGTCGTCTGAACTGAACCTTGGCTGGGACGACCCTTTACCCACACATCTAGCGCAGCGGTGGAACAATTACAGGCAGGAGCTTCATTACTTCGAAACACTACGAGTTCCTCGGAATGTGTTTACAACTGCGGAAGTGGAGTTACATGGATTTTCGGACTCGTCATCGTTAGCATACTCAGCCGTGGTTTACAGTCGATGCAGAAAGGAAGATGGATCATTTAAAATTACTATCATCTCGGCAAAAACCAAGGTTGCTCCACTGAAACCGGTTTCGATCCCAAGATTGGAGCTCTGTGGTGCGTTACTTTTGGCACGGTTGTTACACCTCATCAAATCCTCGATTACAACCAACATTTCAAAAATATTTGCGTGGTGCGATTCAGAGATCGTACTACACTGGCTGTCATCACCACCTCGTCGCTGGACAACCTTCATGGCTAATCGCACAGCTGCTATCCTCGAAACGATTCCACGACACTCATGGCGTCATATCGCGTCGGAATCAAATCCTGCAGATTGTGCTTCGAGGGGTGTAACACCATCCAATCTTACAACCCACACCCTTTGGTGGAGTGGCCCATCTTGGCTAGCTGCAACTGAAGAACAGTGGCCAAACTCTAAATTTGCTTCAAGACCGTCGGAATTTACAGGCATTGAAGAAAGACAATCACCTCGTCAAGTATTGGTCACTTCCGGTGACACCGATATCACACAAACGATCGTAAAAAATATGTCGTCATGGTATCGTATGCAAAGAACAATCGCGTATTGCCTTCGGTTTTCTTTCAATTGTCGTTCAACGCTACCTAATCGCCGTACTTCTGGTCTAAGTCTACCTGAGATACAACTCACAAAAACCTGCATAATTAAAACTATTCAACAAAACTCATTCAGTGCGGATATAAGGTCTCTAATTATCAATCACCAACTAACTGCCAAATCAAAACTCCTGTTGACAACGTTGGTCTGCTTCGCGTTGGAGGAAGAATAAAACATGCAACTGTTCCCTTCTCAATAAAACATCCTATTCTTCTTCAAAATAATAATAAAATTTCTTCTCTTATTATAGCAGACATACACAACAATTACTTGCATACTGGGGTTTCGGAGACCTTCGCTATACTTCGACAGCGATACTGAATTCTGGGCAGCCGAAATTTAATCCGAAAGATTGTGCACAACTGCAAGGTCTGCTTCATGCAAAGGAAGCAAACGAGCCAACAGCTGATGGGCGATTTACCAGTCCAGCGAATTGAACCGAGTCGCCCATTTACCAACACTGGATGCGACTACGCCGGACCTTTGACGATCAAATTATCCCGTGGTCGTAATCCTAAAACGTCAAAGGCTTATATAGCACTTTTTGTATGTTTATCTACGAAGGCCATGCATCTTGAGTTAGTGAGTGACCTCACTACTGATGCGTTTCTTGCTGCCTTGCGTAGATTTGTATCTCGAAGGGGCCTATGCTCAAATATGTACAGCGACAACGGAACCAACTTCAAAGGGGCTCGTCACTGCCTAACCGACATGCACAAGTTGGTGATGTCAGAGACCCACAACGCCACTATTACTGCCTCCCTGGCCAAGGACAACATCGCATGGCATTTCATTCCCCCTTCTGCGCCACACTTTGGTGGTTTATGGGAGGCGGGCGTCAAATCGGTCAAGCTGCACCTACGGTGAGTTGTAGGGTCATCGGTTCTAACATACGAAGAGTTATACACCGTACTGACTCAAATCGAGTCCGTTCTGAATTCTCGTCCTTTGTGTTATTTGTCAGATGATGAGCTGAACCCACTAACCCCCGCTCATTTTCTCATATGTGAACCTTATACGGCTGTTCCGGAACCAAGCAGATTGGGCACCCTTATAAATCGAATGCAACACTGGAACCACCTCCAAAGTATGGTCCAGGGATTTTGGAAGAGATGGAGCCGTGAGTACCTTACCACACTTCAGACTCGGTCGAAGTGGCAGCACCTCAGTTCCAGTTTGAAGACGGGTGACATAGTTGTTCTAAAGGAACCAAATCTTCCACCATCCAAATAGCTTCTTGGTAAAATTGAAGCGGTAACACTAGGCGCCGACGGACACGTACGAGTGGCAACAGTAAGAACGAGTCGGGGCTCAGTTGTACGCCCTGTAACCAAATTAGCGTTACTGCCTTGTTTCTGAAACACGTTCCAGGGGGGTCGGGATGTTTTGGAATCTTCATTATCATATCCTACATATAAAATTCTCAATATTTTTTGTTTGCTTCACTGTACATTCTACACATTGTCAAATTATATGTACGCATTTTCGGCAATAGCAGCGCAACAACAATTGTACAAACTACATAGTCAAGTACCGCACGCATATTTAAATTGCGTGTGCCGTGTGAATAATTTCTTTTGATTCCTCTTTGTGCATGCATTCGTTGTGCTGCTGCTGGTAAAATGTTAAAGATCTCGCTCACTTGGATTTCGAACGCTGCAGACACTACATCCTGGCTAGAGAGTAAGCAGAGCTAAGTATTGCATAAATTGTAATTAAGTAATATATAAATTTCAAGAATATTAAAGATTATTAAAAGCATTATAATTAAAGACAATTAAAACAAGTTTATTGCTAGTCAGGTAGAAATATGGCAAATAAATCTAGGCAATCAGTTATGTTGTCTATCAATAATATTCCAAATTCTGTTGGTTCCGTTTCTTACGCAGATATGACTAGAGGTGCTACAAAACCTGTTGTTGTGGATGTTCCTGCTCCAGATGGGAACGCTAAGAGTATTGTCGGTGAGTTTCTGTTGCGTTTTCGGTTTTGGTTCATAAAATTCGATGGTTTTGGCCAAAATATAAGGTGTTGAACGATGTTAAAGATAGGATGACGGCCTATTTGGAGTTTGTGGCCGATATGGTAGTTTAAACTGGCTAATAAAGGGTGATCCATTTCGGGGTTCCCTACTTTTTTAAAGAAAAAAACACAGAAAATTCAAATTTAATGGAAAATGTTTATTATCATTTGAAAGAACATTCTTTGGCATTTATTTTTTGAAGATTATGTCTATCAAATGTTGGCCGTTGCTACGTCGCAGATGGTCCATCCGTTGAGTCCAATTTTCGATCACTCGTTCGAGCATTTCGACTGGTAACTGGCGAATGACACGCGTGATATTTTTCTCCAAGGCCTGAATCGAAGCGGGTTTGTCGGCATAAGCTTTTGACTTTACATATCCCCACAGGAAAAAGTCTAACGGTGTGATATCACACGATCTTGGTGGCCAATCGACCGGCCCAAAACGTGAAATTATGTGCTCACCGAAATGTTCTCTCAATAAGTCCATTGATTGATGCGATGTGTGGGAAGTGGCGCCGTCTTGCTGAAACCAAATGTCGCCGAGATCACGAGCTTCAATTTCAGGCATCAAATAGTCGGTTATCATGGCACGATAACGGTCGCCATTGACGGTTACGTTCGCACCGGCATAATTTTTAAAGAAATATGCACCGATGATTCCACCGGCCCACAAACCACACCAAACCGTGGTTTTTTCTGGATGAAGTGGCAGTTCTTCAATCTCTTCAGGTTGCTCTTCGTCCCAAATGCGGCAATTTTGTTTTTTAAACACCCATTGAGCCAGAAATGGGCCTCATCGCTAAACAAAATTTGCCTCGAAAACGTCGGATCTTCTTGGAACTTTTCAAGAGCCCATAGAGCGAAGCGATGTCGCTTGGTAAGGTCGAGCGGCTTCAGTCGTTGCACAAGCTGTATTTTGTACGCTTTTAATTTAACATCTTGACGTAAAATGCGCCAAGTCGATCCATACGTCAGTCCGAGTTGCTGCGAATGGCGCCGAGTCGTCTCTCTACGGTCTTCGTGTACACTCTCAGCTACGGCCGCTATATTTTCTTCACAGCGTGCTGGACGTGGTCTATTCGGTCGAATATTATCCAATAATGAATGCTGGGTCTCAAAATGGGTGATGGTATACTATAAGTTGAGCGAAGTGCACGAAACACATTCCTCACAGAACGTGAATTTTCATAATAAAGTTGAACAATTTGTAAACGTTGTTCACGCGTAAGTCTTTCCATTATGAAATGCCAATACTAAACAAAAATAATATGACAGCATGACACGACTCACACGTGATCTGTCAAAAAAGACTTTTGAAAAAAGTATCTCTACTTGGATCACCCGTTATAAGTAATTTAAAAATTGTATCCTTGAATATTAATTCATTAGTCTCGATGGCTAAGAGAGTATCATTTTATTCTTTTTCAAGCCAAACAAAACCGCACATTTGTTTACTTTCTGAAACCAGTTTAGGAAGTCGACTTAAACCGAGTTTCGAAGGCTATAACATGATTCGAGATGACTCTGGTACTGCTATACTAATTGATAAAGGGCTTAAATATGCTTCTGAATCTTTTAACTGTTCCTCTTTTTCAATTTCTTTAGCGGCAATCTTTTGTCTAAATGATTCTGGTGAAAAAAAGAAATTTTTATTCGGAAGCATTTATATCCCGAACATTGTTGACAACTCCTTTTGTTCTAATTTGGACAACTTACTTAGCCTTTGCCTACAGTATGATGAATTTATTATAGGTGGCGATTATAACTCCAGGCACACTTTATGAAGAGATTCTTCCATTAATAGAAATGGTTTATTATTTCACAGGTGGTTTTTTGACGAAGGGTATATAACTGCTGATATTATTTCACCCATCTTTCCCTAGAAGCTCATCTACTATCGATTTTTTTCTGGTTTCGGCAAAATTAATGGAACATTTTACTTCAATTACATTACGCTCCGTCAGATCACTTTGCATTATCATTGAGTTTTGTGGTTGAAAATTATAACATTTTAAGAGCTCCTCCTTTAGTCATAAGATCCTTTCAGGACACTAATTGGAGAGCTTTTAATAGAGACTTGGATAGAAAGTTATCAAATATTGAAATTCCTTTGCATCGTAATATATCTTGCAGCGAAATAGACTTTTTTATCGATGAAATCACAAATAACTTAAAATCATGTATTCATTACCATTCAAAATTATTACTATGAGATTAGTCAAAATAGGCAACCTTTGCAACGGAAGTTGAAAAGAAGTTTTCATCGTTATTTAAATAAAGTTAATAGTAAATATCAGGATCTTAAAAGCAGGATTGATCGACTTGGTAAAATTATAAAAGATAGAATTCGTATTGACGTTAACAATTCATTTCGATCGAGGTTTGGTAAAATCAAGCCCTCCGCTGACGCGTTTAAGAAAATTACTAGAATTACAGGTAGAAAGTTATTTGGATCAGACATTTCAACGACACCAGTAAACTATAATGGGTAAGTAAGGGACAACAATGCTAAACTTGAAGGTTTTAGACATTTTTATACTGGTATATATGATTTAAAAAATCCCATGTTTAATGTTGAAACTAATTATCGTGTTCACTCCGTGGTTGACAATTTTTTGGTATCGAATTGTAACCCAATTGTTAATTTTTTTTCTGACTTGTCTGCACTGCAACCATCTATTTTCCCATTTATAAATAGCTTTACAGTTTTAAGTAATTTCAGAGCTACAATTAATAGAAAAAAATCAGCAGGTTTCGACGAGATTTCTAATTTCTTGCTTAAGAAATGTTCTCAAGTCTTAGATCAGAAACTTCAAATCCTTTTTAACCATTCTATAAATATTGGCTATTTTCCTTTTGCCTGGAAATCAGCTAAATTACTTCCAATTTTTAAAAAAGGTAAATCCAATGATCTTAGGGATTTTCGCCCAATTTCAATGCTATCGAACATTGGTAAGCTATTTGAGAAGGTTATAGAAGAAAATTTAACTTTTTTTTGTGAGGAAAATGACATAGTTTAGGAAAACCAATTTGGTTTTAAAAAACAACACTCTTCTCTACATGCTAATCTTACTGTTTCGAATGAAATTATCCATAATCTCAGAAACAATAGTTGTACGGTGGCCCTTGATATAGACCTTGAGAAGGCATTCGAAAGTGTCTGGCACAAAGGGCTTATATTTAAGCTCATATCATTGAACTCGCCTCCTTGGATGGTTAGATTAATAAATAGCTTTTTATCCAACAGGCATCTTAAAGTCCAAATTGGTTCAGAGTTTTCTGAGTCGGTGCCGGTTCTGTCGGGTATCCCCCAGGGATCTATTTTGGGACCCCGACTTTTTAACCTTTTTATATTTTACTTTCCTGTAAAAAGTCCTAATGTGTCTGACCCTTGTGCAATCCTTTATGCAGATGACACAATCACTTTAAGTAGTCATGAAAGACCTCATGTTGCTCTTTATAAAATAAATCATCAATTGCCGCTTATTAATAGATTCTATAAGACCTGGGCCTTAAAATAAACCATGATAAGAGCAATCTAATATGTTTCGGAAATGCTAGCGGGAGAGGTCATCATCTTTCAGTAAGAGAAATCAAGACGCTGAGACTTACTATTGATGGCGTACAAATTCCCTTAACAGATGATATTACGCATCTTGGGGTGCGTTTTAATAATAAAATAATTTTTAATAAGCATGCCAGAAAGTTAATACAGAAGGCAAAGAAAGCTGTGAGCTGTGACCAACAAAATTACTTATGTACAAAACGCTAATTAGACCTATATTAGCGTACAACTTTGCAACTTGGTTTTCGATTTCACCATATGTCGCTAAAGAATTGGAGGTTTTCGAAAGAAAAATTCTAAGGCACTGCATTGGAAAATACAGAAGATTAAATCAAAAGTATTTTCATAACTCAACACTTTATGATGATACTAGATTGACTCCTCTTTTGGTCTATCTTTTAAACCTGGCAAGGAAGCATTTGAGTCGCTTTGAATATCACGAGAACTCTTGAATTCGTGAAATTTGCAATGATTCTCTTATAAATAATTATTACCTCTCTCCTATCAATATGTTGCACGAGTCTTCTCGGTCGGAAGTGGAGGCCTCAAACACTACTTTCAAAATACCATTTTATGAAAAGGCTTTGCCAATTAATTATCGGCGGTAGATCTTGCTTAATATCATCTCCGCCATTTACTATTATATTCAATTATGAACTTTCTGAACTAATTTATTTTGTTTTTATTTGTTTAAACATTATTTCTTATTAACATGGTTAACGTTATTCTTTTGTTCGCCAAATCAAAATGCGTTCAATATTAATTTTTTTAACGAGTATTATACCAGGTTCAACTTTTTCCGACTCCGATAAATTTATCGACTTCGACTTCAAGTTCAAATGGCGTTCGAAGAGACACGTTAAGATCGATTTTATTTTCTCAGTTTTTTTAAAGGAGTCCCACTTAGTCTAGGTAGGCCGTCCTTTTTCAATAGGCAGCCGCTAATAGTCAAAATGACAGACGATTGATCCTGTAACATTCTTATCGATCGAAACATTCTTAAATTTTAACAAAGCTTTCGGAAATCTTTTTTAAAATGTAAAATTCTATAAGGTCATCCTGAACCCTGGAAGATGTGTTTTGTATTAAAATCACCACCGACACAAAGTTCCGTGAGAGTGGTGAGTTAAAAATACTCGTGAAATCAATTTTTTTCCATCTTTTTCCTTATTAGGCGCAATATCATAAGTCTATTATTTTCTATACGAACCGTAATCATTTAAATATAAGCTTGCTCGATTTTTGTGCTTATTGATTACTCAATGCTGTCTTTTACTAACAAAGACCCTCCGCTCGGGAATGCCGCTTCAGCGTATGACTGTGGTCTAGGTTTTGACAACACTTTACTGTTAATTATCTTATCACTCTGCGGTTTGGACATTTCCTTAGCCTTCGGTCTGGGAGTCGACGACTTTTTTAAAAATATCTTTCTCTCGGCAGCTTAGACATTTCCTTTACATTTTTTTGTTGTTCAATTAATTTGTTTGTACCGCTTTTGGGGTTTGTAATTAATTTTTTTTAATTCCAACGGGTAACAATTTTTTCTTTACTATATCGCGCCTGCTTTGAAGCTCGTTAGCTACTTCGCAACCACGATAGTTGACCATATGATATCCCTTACAGTTTTTGCAGGTTGGTAAATTCTGTCTTTTAAGACCGCAATCCATTGACAACCGTTTTCCGGCGCATTTAACGCAACGCGATTCTTTTTGACGATATGCGTTTGTGTGGTTATACCCGTGATTCTAATCGTTTTACGCATTGGCTCAATTTTAACTACGATGTTAAGGTAATTTTTATATTGTAATTATTTTTTAATGTCTTTTAACTTTTCGAAGCTTAGAATGCTTAGTGGAAGTCCGCGCTTAACTAAAGTTTCCACAACTTTGTCAGTTTTATAATTAGATTAACTGCGTCGATAATTTTGAAGCCTTTGGATTTAAGGTCATGCAAAACGTCGTCTTTGCAGTTCAAAGAATGAGGTCCTCTGGCCACTAGTCGGTGTGGCCTTTCTGACTTATTGTGGTAAGTTTACCATTGGATTTTCTCAGTATTTAGTTTTTTAGAAACCGTGTGGTAACTGTCGGGTCGCTAACATTGACTTTCCACACATTATTGTTCAAAGATGTTACTTTGAGTATTGACTTTAAGATTTCCTTAAGATATTTATAAAACTTGCCGTAGTCCGTTATTCCGATAACATGAATTGGCGGCGGAAGTCATATACATTGTAGCGCGATGACAAAAGGATCACACCATTATTTGGACATAAATATCGTGGACCGCGCTAGCGGTACCTGCCGCCTGCGGAAAGAGAGTTGGAATCCCTTGGGGGCAACGTAGGTACTGTTGCTGCGCAGAATCAACAACATGCAACAGGTACTACTCCTGATTTTCGTCGAGCATTATGGACATTATGTTTGTATACATAATGTCCATAATGCCTGGGGTTATCCCACCTGTTTCTTAATTTAATGAATTCAGAAAATTTTTCACCACACACTTATCATGACTCATTGCAAAAATGAAATGCCAAATGAATAAAATATAATGGCCGAATTAAAAACTTTCTTTGAGTGGAACCAAAGTGGGAGCATTTATAAAGGTTTTATTGCTGAGCTAGCTACTCAAGTTCGAAAAGAAATATTTTAAGAGACTTTAGAGTGAAAAATCGATTAGTGCTCTAATTTTAGACTTAACTTAAGCCTAGTAGCATTTGAAGTCTTTAAGGTAAATGCCTATTGAAAGTGATCGAAAATGAAATATAAACTGGGTACCGTAGAACGACTAATGTTTAAAAATATGTCCACAAACCAAATCCCAAAGTAGTGAACATAAAGAAGGTAATACTCCGTATATTTACACACAATTTTCTACACGTCTCAACATCAGATAATGAAGTCGTTTATATATGGGCTTATTCCATAGGTACTTACATAAAAGCCTTGTAGTTGGTGCCTATCTTTTGAATATGAACATCGAATTTGGCATCGATGTATGGTTCAATTGTGCAGTAGCATTGTGCATCGTTGGTCACTGATCCCGACACAAGGCCAGCGGCATCTTGCAGAGCGCTGGCATTATCTAATCGGGCTGTCGCCACTCCACCATGGCAGTGCCCTGCTTTAAGTACACATGGAAATTTCGACCAGCTAAACTGAAATGAGACAAACATATAGTGATCAAAATATAAAGCTTGACTCGCGTATACGGTATAGCAAATAATGTATGTATACAAGGTTATGTAGTTTGTATGTAGCTGTAATTCTGTGGCCATAAACTATAACCGCTAAGGTCGAGTAAGCACAGAATTACTGACACCATCGTTTTAGCCTGCCTTGATTTACCACCACTATGCATACCTTACTCCAAGGGTTTATATCACAGATGAGTAATTATACAGATAGTCGACTCAGCATACCTCTGTCCCTTTGAACCCGCAAAAAATTTTCAAAAATGGAGAAAAAATCCTCTCTCAAATGTTCTATCTGTGAATACGTGTGAGCCAGCCAAATAAAGTATGGAGGGGTTAATGTGTAAAAATATGTCATTAGCGCGCGCAGTTTTGCAAGAATTCCAAATGGCAACAAAAAACAACTGATTATAGCGGATGTGTTGGGGAAGTGCTGCGATGTATTGAGTTAACGTAGTTCAAGTTTAATAGATATTTTAATTGAAATGTTTATAAAAAAAATAGTTAGTTATATAATAAATAATGAAGTTGTTGCAATTAAATGCGAATATGTTTTGTGTTTATAAGAAAAAATTCTCAATTTTCTATCTGCCTTAAAATAAACATACTTGGGTTGTTATATTTTTCCCATTTTGGTTATTAGAGTGAGATAAAATGTATATTTTATTTTATAATTGCATGAATATTACTAAATTAGTAATGTTTGGGTGCAAAATATTTATAGTTAATAGTTTTGGATTAGTTTTTCATGTATATTAAATTCGTTGGTTGTTTTATTATGTTTTTATTGAACATATAAAAGATTTATATATTTACATACCTACATATTCGGAACGTTCATATGAGACATATGCGACAAAATAACTTTAAATGCATTTTTAAACACAAAATGTAGACTTGACTATTTCAATTCCAAGTTAAAAACCTTATTAAATTTAATTCATCATGTTTAACAAATTTAATAACGTTATTATCTTTGAAATGGAATAGTGAATAGCGGTGAATAAAATAGCATTGAATTTGTGAAATACTATGTTAAATTATTGAAATGGTCAGTTAACTAATCACGCGTTACTCATTAATTTCATTCTTGAGCTTTTATTTATTTTACCTAAAATTTTATTAAGTTTACAGAATATTTCATTAATTCACTGCTGAAATATTTATTTAACCTTCCGTTTAAAAGTTATTTGATTTTAATTATTTTACTCGACGTTCGATAAGTCAACCACCAACATTATTTTATTATTACTGACAATTTAAAACTGCTAAATTAGTTTAACTACTGGCAAACAAATTGTGATAACCCTTATTTTATGTTTAACTTGCGCAACTGCCAAAATGTTTACGAAACTGCTTAAAAATGTTTACCCAAAAAATATGCTTGTTTGGTAAAACTATTATTTTAGTTTACATAATAATTAAAAACATTCACCAAAATTTTATTCTGTTGCAAATTCATTATAAATCGTTGCATGTTATTACGATGTTATTGGACACAGCCCAGTTTTGACTTTTAATATGTCAACATGAGATCTTTTCCAAAATGGATTCTTAGGCGCAGAACTGTTATTGTGTGCGTGAGCTGGCTCAATTTGATTTGCATGTAAAAACATATACGAACACAGTACTGTGCCTTTTTGAAGCAAATAAAAAACGATAGGCGGGAGAGCCAAAAATCCTCTCAGTCGACTATCTGTATAATTACTCATCTGTGGTTGCAACGCTACAAACTAAAATAAATTTGAAGGAAAGACATTAAACAAATATTCAATTTATTTTGAGTCATTGAATTGATTTTGTTCATTTTAAAAAATTGTGACATTGTAACGTTTCGTTTTAATTTGATATTTATTGAAGTGCTATGGGATACACAATATTTCTTGTTTTTTCATCTAGTGCGTAAACGAATAAATCAGAAAGATTTCCGACGCTACAATTTATACTCTTTTTTTTCAAAAATATTTGCTTACGAAATTTATACAATTGTTTTTCTTAAGTCTAGGATAAATCAAATATTCTGCGAGCACTGATGGGGCTCTGCGTTGTGCAAATATTGTTTTATTATTACATTTTTATTTAAAAAAAATTTATGAAATTTATTTACATTCTTTATTTATTATTTATCGTACAGCGTGAGTTCCGGCGGTCATTGGTTTGGTAGGATGGTTTTCCGACGCGTGAGCAGCCCACATAGAGCTGCCCATGTGAGAAGCATGGATTTTCCAAATTTAATAACCACACTTGCAACGATTGTCCTTGGGCTTTGTTGACAGTCACTGCGAAAGTGAGTCGTACCGGGAACTGCAAACGTTTGAATTCGAATGCCATATCTGTCGGGATCATTGGGATACGTGGCAACAGTACCTTTGAATTTTACAGTGAAAATTGTTGCCTCGATAACATTGTTCATCATTTTCTTGATCCAGGGTATGGTTCCGTTGCAAAGTCGTGGTGAATTTATGTCTCAAAGAAGAATGATGGGTACTAACATGCGGTGCCATGCCTGGAAAATCAACGAATTCAAGAATTCAGCTAGATAGTTGGCAACTTTGATGGACTTACATGTTGTTGATTCGCCGGGTATTTCATTCTGAATGGTGAAGTTGATGGTACTGACATCGATATTTTTGGCTAATATAGCACGCGTACTGAGCCACTGATGATTTTTGTAGTTCTGTGCAATGTTTGGGAAAACTTTTTGCACTAATGCGTCTATGCTTTCTGTGATCTTACAGAAGTTTGCTAACAATTTTATACATTGCGTACGTTCATCAATTTGGATTCGCCCATTTGCAACATCCATTAATTGTTTTGCAAAATTTTCAGCCGATGTATCCCGTTGTAGTTGTACATGCACGTTGGTTTTCAAAGTCAATTTCTATAAATGATGCCATAAAATTGATGATTTGGTGCGCCACGGAAAACCTGTGCGTTTCCTCTCAAATCTTGCAGTGTACGAACAAGCGCTTTTTAGTTTTTTTGTGAGACATTGTACATCCGTCCCATATGATAATTTGACACGTTTGGAGTACTTTGCCCATTCCAGAGTTTTTGCATAATTCTGTCATATGCAATGCATTGTTCTTAAACCAATTGTACAGTGCCTTGTTAGCGATTGCCAAATGTCTTCAATCAAAATCAATGCCCTTATTATACACGTTTGGTTTGAATTGAATGTCCGGATTTCGATTCGCAGCGCGCAAACGATGTAGAATATCTTCACTCATATAGTCATATACAGGTTATCAATATTATGGCACCTAATGTGCGTATTTGCTGTGGTCGACCAGTATTCGACGTATCACCGAGTGCAGTGTCACAATGTGCATCATTCTCAAGAAGACTTAGTTCTTCGCATGATTGGCGATAAGTGTCGCACAGCTGACCGTTGACTGTTCTTAACTATTGAAAGGATGTCGCTCCACGTACATCGATTAACAGCAATCGCAGATAGAAGCATCCTGTATTGTTCGGGTGAACAGTGACACTGGAATACAAATTGGGATGCCCTTCAACTGCTTTACCTTATTTGCGACGTTTAAACTTTTTAGCCTATACATTTCATGTGTATAATTTCGGTAACTCACAATAAAGGAGAGTCTTTGCGAAAAGATAATCTATTTATTTATTGAGTAAAATACAATTAAAGAACGGGTCTCAGCGGCATGCAATAGAAGATTTTCCAGCCTTAATGCTTGTTCCTCGTCTGATTCTGAGACTCGTTATGCTCTTTTCTTCCGTGCTTGAGGTGTAAATCGACCAATCGGTTGTCGCTTTATAGGCATAATTGTACGGCAACGACGGAAAAAATGCGTTTGAATTTATTAGATGTCAATCAGCAATCCGAATCTAACAATGTATACAATTCAATTGAGCCGTCTGTTCACACACGGATGGAAATGTTAATATTGACGATGATCACCAGTTCAATTTTATAAAAATGGACTTTTGTCGTTTTGATAAAACAGCAGACATATAAATATATACATTAGTGATCAATATAATAGAAACAACACTTTTTCAGAACGTAATATTCCTAAATATCTATCACACCAGATAAAGTTATATCAAGTTAAATTAAATATTTAGATGCATTAAGTGCGCGGGAAGACACCACACTAAAGATTGCGTAAAAAAGAACGATGAAAAGTTGAAATTTGGCAATTGAAATGAAAAGCATTCCGCTAGCTAAACTCCGCCTAGTTACGCCAGTAGCATGCCGATCCCAAGCCCGGATAACCTATCCTATGTAAAATAATCCGTTAGTGCACTCTAACCTAAACTTAGAAGCCAAATCAGAGACGTGTCAACACGCTATCCTGGAGGAAGGCGGCAAGGTTCCCCTTTTTGAATAGCTGACGCACCTTGAAAAAATGCTCACTTGCGTGTGGTTGACAGGAAAGAAATTCTCAACTGCTCGAGAGAATCGAGCGTAACTTGCGGTTTCTTAACCTGGAACTACACAGCAAGGAGTGGAGGATTATTGAAGTGGGAAGGAAGGACAATCGCTGCCGTTGCTTTTTAGGCAAAAGTTTAAGGTCCGCGTTGGCATTACGTGGTTCAAAATGAGGCTTCCAAACTCCCATTTAGCATTGCCTAATGTTTCAAGAGTGCGATAACAAGGCAAAATATATAGCCTGGTGAATATTCGGCAGTCATATTGCAAGCACTTCAGAATCAGCAAGGCTGAGGAAAATTCTGTCCAAGGAACCCGATGTTCCTGGCTACTTGAAAAAAAGTAGCGCAACAACATCCAGTAGGGAAACTCTCAACCTCTTACTTCAAAAACTTTTTCCGGGATGTATCCCGAGTGGAAGTAGTAACCAGACTACGTATAGCGCCTCATTAGCTGCATTGCCAGTCCCGGAATGTGCTTTTACGGAAGAAAAGATAATCTGGGCAGTAAATATCTTCAGTCCCTTCAAATCCTCTGGAGATGGCCATTCTATCAATTCTCAAAAGACTATTTATAAGAAGTCTTGAACTAATCTGCATTCCAAAGGCCTGGCATAAAGTAAAGGCTGTCTTCATTTCTAAGGCAGGGAAATCTAGCTACGCAAATGCTAAGGACTTCAGACGCATAAGTATCATTTATACTGAAAACGTTCGAAAAATGAATGAATATCTACATTCATGACAGACTTGATAACAGTGCGCTTTCTACATCTCAGCATGTGTACATTAAAGGGAGGGGGTGGAAACTGCACTCCAGTACACTATAGTCAGCACTATAGAGGAATCAGTAAACGATAAGTAATATACACTAGCAGCGTTGAAGGAGCATTCAATAATGTTAAAATATGCGCAGTAAATTGAAAATTGCAAGACGTTAGGAGTACTATCACTAACGTGATTATTAATCTACGCAGCGAAAGAAATATACATGTAAATCTTGGTGACGCTGATCTAAAAGTTACAGCATCTAGAGAAAGATCTCTACAGTCATCTCTCCACTACTATGGGTCCTCGCCATCGACGAAATACTCATAAAATAAAAAAACAAAGGGGTTAAAGCAATTGATTACGCAGACGATGTTGTGTTGCTTGCGTAAGGAAAATGCTTATCAACTATTTATAAGGCAATCATGGAGGCGGTCCGTGCTGTATCAATGTCGGCAATACCACGGAATGATATTACCAATTTCGCTGACATTCAAGCGGCCATTAGGCGGTTAATCCTATTGAAATCAAATCCAAGCTGGTTCATCGTTGTTGCATAGAGCTTAAGTCGCTTGACTCACAGCACAAGGTATGTTTTTGCGGCGGTCCTGAACACGGGGACATAACCGGCAATGAAATGCAAATTTGAAAAGAATGGACGTCATAGAAAAATGAAACAAAACAATATTTGAAAGAATATCAATATCACTTCCCACATCCACATAATAGTGCATAAGGAGAAGCTGCGGTTATAATAATGGATACAATTGATCACCATGTATAAACGAGCTACCACTTATGTAATGTACAGATTACAGTTGCTTTAGTATATTGTTCGCCTAGCTACAGAACAAAAAAACGGTTTTGAAGCCTTTTTCGCATATTTAACCGCGGGAGGAGACTTTAATGCTAAAAATAAATAAGCAGGTGGCAGCAAATTCAACTCAACGGGAAAACCTACATAGTGGCCAACAGACAGGAATAAAACCCCCGATATTGTCGACTTCTTTATGACAAAAAATATCTCTTTAAATAAAATAAGTGTAGAAGAAGTGCCAGATCTATAATCCTATCACTCCTCAATACTTTTAGCGCTTGACGAAAAAATAAAACGAAAGAACAAAGTTCAGAGCTTTTTAATAAGGCGATTGATTGGAACTACTTCAGGCTTCAGACAGGAATTTCAAAAAAGGATCCAACTATTAGCAGATATTCTAACTGAAGAACAATTAAAAGAAGTACTGGAATATTAGCACTCAATATACAAAAAGCTGAAAATATGTGTAGTTAGTAGGCGCCAAATGATAAAACGGAAGTGAACCTATTAAATAATAAGCTCAGGAAATCTATAAAAGAATTGAATAATGAATCTTTACAAACATACCTTAGCAACCTGACGAACAATGCTAGCACTGAATACTCCCTATGAAAGGCACCAAAAGAAAATGAATAAATGAATAGCTCACATTACCCCAATAAAAACCGAGAATGTAAAGAAGGCCAAAAAGCAGCCAAGAAAAAGCTAGTTTATTTAAGTATCTCGAAGGCATTTTTACTTATGAAGGTAGAGATTATTAAGGACGGGAAGAAATGTGCGAAGACAAAAGGCCTATTAGCCTTCAGTTACTGCATAAAATATAATCCAGTACTGGATAAATATAAGAAAAGACCCCAAATTTGATTTAATTACGTTGGATATTCTAAAGCAATTCCCAATAACACTTGCGCATGTTATAACAGCCGAATTCAGGTTAAGCTTTGTCCCGAGCATGTGGGAAGTCGCGGAAGTAAACATTATTCTGAAGTCTGGCTAACCACCCAATAACACTTGCGCATGTTATAAAAATATCTATCAATATCTATACTTCCAATATTTTACAAGTTATTCGAATAGAAGCCCAAGCAGCACCCCAAGATTCTTGAGAGTTTTATGTATATCCCAACGGTTCTTTAGAGTTAAACAAGAAACAGAATACTCTACATTTAAGGAAAATAACGCTGGTGTACCACAAGAAAGTGTACTGGGTGCAACTTTTGCAGATGATACTTTTGTAGTAGCAACAAAAAAAAAAAGATGCTAAACTGCGCTGGTAGGCACATATAAAAACAAGGGATGAATTAAAGAAGAAATACAAAAAATGCATTGGTTAATTTGGAGATACTCTTGTTTATCACGTCAATGTAGAAATAATACAGTTACTGCATACATTCAATACAGGCAAAAGGTTAAGTCGGATAAAACCCCTTGACCTATAATAGTTAGCTGTAGTACCAAACATATTTAAAAATTAAGAACTACTTTCAAACCAAACAGTTAAAAGAATTTTCTTAAGTTTTTTACCTTTGTCGATTTTTATCTTAATTTTTAATATATTTCCATAAACTCAAACAAAATTGCTGATAAGTCTAACGACTAGGTGCAATGCCTTTAAGATATACGCTACTCAGTTTTCGAGACTATTTTTTTAGATCGGGCTAAGGTCCTCGCTACTGCTCAGGGCTCCCTCGCGTATAAACCTGTTGCAGTGTCTTTCGATGATTTTTCATTCCAACGATTTTACATTCCTCGAAACCGAAAAAAAGTCCATTCGACGGTTTTAAGTTTTTGTAGTTCTTTTGAAAGCTGAATCGGAAATATTTTCTGACTAAACTGTCAAATTTCCCCAACTTTCACCAAACATTAAATTTTCAAATGCAGTTTTACGGTTTATATTCGTGCGGGAGATTAAGGGGCACGGTAGTGCCCAGTCAAGTTCCTTAAGCAACTTTGGCACTACACCCTGATTTACACGAACAAACTCAGGCCATTTTGATATATGTTGAGATAAGGTATACTGAAAACTAAAAGGAAATCTTGAGAATGTACTCTGTGAAACTGTACCCAATGTTGAATCTATTAATGTCGGACTGGAAAAGACTTTTGTCATCCTGCGTGTTGACAGATTTAAAAATTTGGACATCACTAAGAGCAAGAATGAGCAAATATGTGACACTCCTGGAGAACTCCAAACTGAGAAAAAACCGAACAGTTAAACGTTATAAGGACTTTCGGTTTATTAGAATATATACACAAGTTTCATTTTGTATTTAGGTATTTAATTTGTTTCGCAAAGTGCAGAGTTGTCAAAAGTATAAATGATATATTCACAATAAAATTCGTAACATTATTTTTATTCGTTAGTTTAATTAATTCGTACTTAAATTAAAACATTTAATATAAACAGTGTTTTTTAAGAGGTTGGTTTTTCGAATAGAGATAAAACTGACATTTAGTGGCCAAATATGGCAACTCTAATGTCATTAATGTTCAGTTTGGTTTGCCATTTCATCATGAAGAGGTTGAGAAATGAACAACGCTTGCAAATCTTGCAAACTAATTTCAAAAAATAATGGTTCAGTTCATTGGATTATTTTCTTTGGGGATATGTGAAGTCGCTTGCCTACGCCAACAAACCAGAAACGTTACATCCAGCCCCAAATGCTTAAAAAAGTGGTTGAAAATTGGACCTCTAGACTTGTCTTTATTCGAACCAGCCGCGGCGGCCACGTGCCCGAAATCATATTTAAACATTAATGGCATAAAATTATCCAACTTGTTGGAGGTGCAAGTTATGGCCAGCCGATGACAGCAAATATCTCTCTTTGCGGATGACGCTTGGCCCAATGGGATATCGATGCTCGTCGTTGACTGAGGCCTGCGGATAGTTCGATTAGCCAAATACGGCGCGCGTGGGTACTTCAACAAGTAGAACCCATCCCAACTGGGTTTTTTCAGCAATTGGTGCTTGCTCTTTCCCTAAAAATCTCCAGGAGTATAAAGTCGGCAAATACGTTACTTCCTAGCAGAGGGTCTACCGTTGCCGGCTTATGGAAAGTAAAATGAAATAAATTTTAGACGTAAACGGCCCATACAGGACCTAAAGCCTAGCTTCTCCAACCATTGTGTGTGCGAAGTTATATTTTTGACACGAATGGAGGGACCTACAGTTTAATGCCGATTCCGAACGGCAATTTATTTTTGAGAAGCTTCTCATGACATTTCTTACTCTTGATTGTTTGTCAGACGTTTGCAAGGGGTGGGGCAGTGAATAAAAACTTACAGGTGCTACAGGTCGGGATTTGAACCAGCAACCTCCACCAAGCCACTGCACCCACTTTTGGAAAGTAGGCTTCGCTAACTTGAGGTCTTTACACTTGTTGAGTGTAGAGACGCAAACGTTATGTGACGTTATGCGGCGTTTGCGTCTCTACACCATTTCCAGCCCTGTGCCTCCGTAATAAAAGTGGCTTCCGACACCGGATCAATAAAAGCTTGAACATTGAAATACTTACCATTAGAAGACATCACCCTAACGACATCGGTAGGAAGTAAGGTTTGGAGTTTACACTACCTTGCTGCATTGTAGGTGGATTGACTACGTGCTGTGTTTGTATGGTGGTATATTGTGAGGTGTTGTAATTGCACTTTGTTGTATTTACAGACACTCAATTGACGTACCCAGCATTATTTTAAGCCCAAAAGAGTTCTAGGTCGTAATTGGCGGCTGATTAATAAACATATCCAGATGAGTATTTACTTAACACATTGTTGCCCGTTCACGAGTAAAACTAGTGTTTTCATGCCCAAAACGTTGTCGACCGATCACGACCGACCACTTCAATCCCGGAACAATATCGCATACTGCTAAAGCTTTGTTCATCGTTGTAGAGTTTTAAGTTGCTATTTAGTATAAAGTCAACCTTAGCTTATTGAAGTTTGTTTATATTGAATTATAAGTTTGACATTTATCAAAATTCGACTTATTAGCATTATACAGACACTTCTTCCTCATTCTCCGTTTTGGCTAGTCATGGACTTTTGTAAAGAACAATTATATCATATTAAATTAATATAATCAGTGGAGTAAAGCGTTTGATTTTAATGGAGTTATTGAAAACTCAACATTGGCGACGAGGAAAATTGTTTATTTCATTAAAATCGCCCGTAAATCAGAATTTTACTAAGCATTGAGTGAACAAAAGTGGCCGTAGAAGTTCTATGCGGCACAAATGGAATCCGGCGAGGGAATCCAAGATTGGGCAAGGAGAGTCAAGAAACTTTCCATAACCTGCAATTTCGGCATTAATCTCACTAGCGCTCTCTTGGACAGATTCGTGTTAGGAATCACTAACAGGCGCATTAAAGATAAGTTATTTTCCAAAGCGGGCTATCTAAATTTCGACAAAGCAGTGCAGATCGCACTTGAAACTGAAGCAGCGAGGGAAGCAGATCATGAACAACAATTGGTTTGTAAAACGGAACCGGTTTATAAACTCAAAGCAATCAGTCAAAGTAATCAACACCATACTTCCCAAAGTTTGACTCCAGTTTATTATTTCTGCGGAACTCATGGACACAAGTTATCAACCTGTAAGTACAGGAACTGTACTGTAATAAATGTGAAAAATGTAGGTCACTTACAAAAAATATGTAAAAGTTCTTTTAAGATTAAATCAAAAAAAAATTTTGTAAGGCAAAACTAAAGTAAAATTCTTTGCCATAATGCAAAAAATAGTATTGATCCTATTTGTGTAACAGTAAGGTTAAGCAAACGCGAAGTCAAGGCTGTTGCATAAGTTGCATAAGTTATAAAGATTATTTAAAGTGGTTTTATTGCTTTCCAATTGACAAAGTTGCATTAAATATTGTAAATTATAATTACCCCGCGCGGAATATTAAAGTGATGGTCGAATTAAAAAATAAATATAATTCCATCGATCTATATGTAATTCAGAGTCATTGTGCACCTTTGTTGGGACGTGATTTTGTGAAAAAATTCGATGTAGAATTCACGTTAAAAAAATTAATATAAATTATATAAGCGGTTTGATAAAAAGTTTCATAAAGTTTTTTGTGATCGATTAGGGACAACAAGGGTAAAATAAAATTTAACTTAGTTGAAAATGTTACTCCACGATATTGTTCTCCTCGACCTCTGCCTTTTAGTTTGAAAGCAAAAGTAGAAGAGGAGGTAAACAGACTCGTTTCGCTTGGTATACTTGAAACAGTGCAGTTTACCGACTGGGCTACTCCGATTGTCCCGGTTATTAAACCAGATGGCTCGGTACTATTGTGGGGAGTCTACAAAATCACACTCAATCCCTTTATAAAAATGAAAAGATTTGTCCTTCCCAGAGTGGAAGACTTATTAGAGAAGCTGTGGGGCAGTACACTTTTTGCAAAAATTTTTCTTGTTCAAATATACAAGATTACCTTTTGGTATTAGCACATTTTCCAAAAAATAATAGAGCAAGTATTGTTAGGAGTGGAAGGTATTGCTGTGTTTCAAGACGACATTCTAGTAGCAGGTAGAACACGTAAAGAGCTTCTTGACAGATCAGAACAAATGCTTAAAAGATTGCAGGATAGTGGTCTTACTGTAAGGCAGTCCAAATGCAAGTTTTTTAAAGACAGTGTTATATACTTAGGGTTTTAATCGATAAAGAGGAATTTCGAACTTCTACAGATAGAGTAAAGGCAATTTTAAAATTACCCCTTCCCAAATCCGTTCAATTCAATCGTTTCTTGGTAGAATAGAATACTACAGAATGGTTGTTCCTTCGATTTCAGAACTATAGTCCTCTATATGTTTTACTAAGCACATTGAAAATGGACCGCCGAATGTCAGTCAGCGTTCGAAGAAGTCAAAAGAATTTTTGTGTGGCCCCAAGATCTAACTCATTATGACAGTACCATTAGAATCAGTAACAGATGCGAGTTGTCTTGGTATAGGTGCAGTTTTGAATCACATATTACCAAATAACGAGTATAAACCGCTGGCATACGCATCACGTGTACTAAGCCAAGCGGAATGCAAGGATAGTCAAATAGAGAAGGAAGCTTTGGCTATTTAATGGGCAGTGCGATATTTCCACCAGTACCTTAACGGGAGAGAGTTTCTATTACATCCAAGCTACTAACACAAATCTGGGGTGAAAAGGTATAGCACGGTATACCACAGATGGCTCCAAATAGTTTGCAGGGTTATGCAGTATTTCTTTCAGGATATAAATTTAAAATGAAATATGTTAAATCAAGCGAAAATGGTGCGGATTTTCTTTCACGGCTTCAATTAATGGAAAATGAAGTGGTTGATAGCGAAATGTATAGGGTAATCTACCTACATGTCTTTGAGCTCAAATTCTTCAGCTACTTCACTCGTCTCATTTTGTCATCGTAAAAACAAAGTCTCTTACCACGAATTATGTTTTTTGGTCAAGCGTGGAAAAAGATATTGAAGCAGTTATAAAAGCATGTGAAATACGTTCACAGCAGACAGTTTCCAGACTTTTTGTAAAGAAAATGGCTTAAAGCATATTACGACTCCTCCTACATCATCCTGCTTCTAATGGCCAGGTAGAGAATTGCGTTAAATCGACCAAAGCTGCTCTAAAAAAATGGGTTTTGGAAGGAAATGAATTAGATGTAGCGTTCTGAAATATTTATTCGATTACCGAAGAACGCCTCACATGACTACCGGTAAAACCCCAGCGTCAGTGTTGTTGGGAAGACAGGTTCGAATTGCTAAGACCAGGGAACGACGTTGAAGAATTAAATTCCAGTATTAGATACAGAATACTGAAGAAACAAAAACAACAGATAAAAACTTATGGAAAAAAAGGGAGTAGGATTTTTAACATGGGTGATGCAGTATGGGTAAGGATGTACACAAATAACAAATGTTGGGTAAAGGGATGTATTGTTAAAATATAAAGGCGTAACACATATCATATCAGTCCTGAAAACATGAATGTCACTTGGAAGCGACATGTAAACTAATTGAAAACGTAAACAAGCAGTGATGGTCTCAAGCAACCGGGCATTGATAGTATTACAGAATGGGGATTGAACCAATAATAGACATATACCAGAGGAGTCAGAACAACACTTACAAACTGCAGAGTCTATAGGTAGGTAGGTAGGTAGGTAGGTTGGTGGATGCCCCTGTGACCTCAGTCACGGCTCACTTAGACCAGCAGTTGGGTCCATTGTGTCTTGTGATAATCCTGATCCTGATTTTGAAGCGCAAAAAGATTAGTGGTTCGGAAGAGTACGTAACAGAAAAAACTAAAATCCAGAAGCAAATGAGCACAACGATTCGCCAAATTAACGAGGGGGAAGTTGTAGCGTTTTAAGTTGCTATTTAGTACAAAGTCAGCCTTAGCTTATTGAAGTTTCTTTATATTGAATTATAAGTTTAACATTTATCAAAATTTGACTTATTAGCATTATACATACACTTCTTCCTCATTCTCTATTTTGGCTAGTCATGGCCTTTTGTAGAGAATAATTATATCATATTAAATTAACATAATCAGTGGAGTAAAGCGTTTGATTTTAAGGGAGTTATTGAAAACTCAACACTCGTGTCCCTTTTATTATAAAAAAACAAAAAAATTTGTTCTGTAAAAATTGCAATTATAGCAAATCATAATAGCGAAGAATTTTTCCATGAATTATACGCGAATGACTTATCTGATTGTCCGAGTGATTTGGAAATAAATTGTAGTGATCCCAGATTACTCCAACAAAACGGCAAAAAATAAATGTGCTAGAATCTGATATTGAAAGTCATTTTGAAGATGAGTGGATTAAAAGTAATATTAAACAAACTTTAAAGGATTATTCAAATATTTTGGGTGTAACTGTCGAACTTAGTGATGCACCGAGTATTAGTAAAGTATAGGATTTACTTTTCGATAATGATTTTTTCATTGGGCAGAAGTTACCACTGCTGATATGAAGAAATTTCTCGGATTAGTGATATTGATGGGACAAACCAAAATATCCCTGTTTAAACCGCAATAACATTGCAGACCGCCAGGTCAATGCAATTCATTACATAATATAGATATGTCAGCAATAAATTTATAATTTGGATTATTTTATGATTTGTTAATTAAGCAATATTGGATTTTTGATACTTTATGTTAATTAAGCGATATTTAGCGAGCTTGACAGAATACTTTCCCCAAGAGAAAAACGAAGTCTTCGAAGTATTATTAGGCGTTAAACACAGTCCAACAACCAAAGGGCGTACATTGGTTATAGTACCGTTCAGGTTCATAACACTCTTTCGCGGTTGGGCGTAAACTGATCCATAACACAGGTCATCCTGATTGATTACACTTTTTACTGGATCAGTTTTTTTTTTTTTTTTTTAAATGTACGCGCACTAAAGGGACTTTGGATACCCTTATAATGAAGTGACACAGTGCGGGCATTAGGGAAATGAAGGATAAGAGAAAGGGAGAAACCGATGCACGTTGGTTTTAAATGTTTGTAAATTATAATGCAAAGGAAAAACAGAGCGTGGTAGAGCATTCCACATTCGTATTGTACGGTTGAGAAAGGAATCTTTATATTTCACAGTACGTCCGAAAACAGGCTTAAGGGTAAACTGATGTGCATTCCTAGCATGGCGAGTATTGCGGTTGAATTGCTGTAGGGGTGGAATGCAACTGGCTATTTCATTTGAGCACTTGTGGTGGAAATACCGATAAAACAATGACAGGCAGGAGACATTACGATGATGACTAAGAGAGTCAAGTGATTTCGCAATGTCTCGATCGCCAATAAGTTTTACCGCACGTTTTTGGATCCTGTCAAGTAGCTCCAAATATGTTATTGGTGCACCAGACCAGATATGAGCATTGTACTCAAGTTTAGGGCGAATAAACGCCTTGTAGGTTCTAGCCAGATCAGAAGGGGTGAAATATTTCTTGCATCGCTTAAGGAAGCCTAGAAATTTCGGAGCGTTCTTGGCGACATCAAATATATGGTCATTCCAACGAAGGTTGTCATTAACACACATACCGAGAATGGAAAGTCGTTCGGTTTCAGTGATGCAAGTGCCATTCATAGATAATGGCGGAGAATTAGGGGTTCGCTTCAATGACAGCAGACAGCATTGCGTTTCGGAAGCATTAAATTCCACTCTGTTGGTTTTACCCCATTTAAGAATGCTGTCAAGATCGGAATTCAATGAGCTTAACATACGTTGCCGTTCCAGTTCAACGCCCGAAGATAAGGGGCGTTGCCCAGAAAACGAATATGTAAAGCTGAGGGTACTGTCATCAGCAAAGGAATGGATTGGATTAGAAGTGACAGACAGGAGGTCATTGATAAAAATGAGAAAGAGAGTCGGAGACAAAACAGAGCCTTGAGGGACACCAGCATTTATTTGGTGAGTTGCTGACTTGAAACCGTCCAAAACAACTTGTATTGAACGGTCCGAAAGGTAATTTCTAATCCATTGAAGAAGGGTAACATCGATCCCAAATGCACGCATTTTCGACAAGAGAGCTTGATGACAAACTCTGTCAAATGCCTTTGAAATATCAAGCGCAACGACCTTGCTTTCACCACCATGGTGAATAGATTGGTTCCACTTTTCGGTTAGATATGTCATCAAATCACCAGTGGGCCTATTGCTACGAAAACCGTACTGCCGGTCATTAAGAAGTTTTCGGGATTCGAGATATTTCATAAGCTGACGGTTTGTTAGCGTTTCCATGACCTTGGAAAAAAGGGACGTAAGTGCAATTGGTCGGTAGGAGGAGGGAGAGGAAGATTCGCCTTTTTTGGGGACGGGCTGGACAAATGCTGTTTTTCATCTTCTTGGAAAGAGCCCTGAAGAATAGGACAGATAGAAAAGCTTACGCAGTGGTTTTGCCAGCGTGGAAGAACACCTCTTCAGAACTATAGGGGAAATACCATCTGGACCAGCGGATTTATGTATGCTGAGATCTTGAAGAACTCTTGCCACTGTACGAGTGCGAAAATGAATGGGTCCCGTAGAAAATTCTACGCGCTCGAGTACAGGGGGAGATAAAGCACAATCTGGCAGCGTTGAGCTAGCTGCAAAATGAGCAGCAAGCAGATTGGCTTTATCCGAAGAGCTGACAGCTGGGATGTCATTGCAAATGAGTGTCAAGATAGATGACGAGGCCGAATTTTTAATATTCTTGACAAACCACCAAAAGTTTTTACTACCGGAGGGACTTTGTAGTATTTTTTGCCTCAACTTTTGGTCGTAGGAGAATTTGACACGATTAATGTGGGCATTGCAGTCATTTCTGGCTCGTTTGAACTTTTTTCGGTTTTCCTCAGTTGGGTTGGCCTTAAATGACTGAAAAGTTACCTCTTTAGCCCTGATAGCTTCTTTACAGCTCAAGTCACACCACGCGTTTTCCTTAGGTCTGATACACTTTATCCTATTAGGGATAAAGCGTTTCATACCCAGGTGAATTAAATTTGTAATCATATCGGCAGCGGCATCCACGTCGTTGTTGAGGAAGCACAACGACCAGTTAAAACTCCTAAAGAAACCGTTTAATGCTTCCCAATTGGCTTTCTCGTATTGCCATACGGTTCTTTTAGGAGCTTGTTCTTTAACTATGTGGCTGGAGTACGAGAAATTCGCCGATATGATACAATGGTCTGACGAACCTAGAGGCGATAATACATTTAAAGTGTATTTATCAGGGTGAGAGGTAAGAAACAAGTCCAGAGTGTTGGCGTTTTGACCGCTAATGTCCGGTATCCGTGTCGGCTCATTTACAATCTGGGTTAAATTATTAACCTCAGCAAAGATCTCAACATACCTTCCTTCGGGTGTTGTCTGTCCAGAATGTCGAAGCCAACTTGAATTGTGTATATTGAAACCGCCCGCAATGACGATTTCAGTACGAGGATAATGGGTAACAATTCTGGTGATGGAATCAGACAGTGCATCAAACTCATTATAAGTTGAATGCCTGTCCTGGTTAGGGCTTCTGTACATAAAACAGTAGTGAATTGATTGCCTACGGACATGAAATTTTAGCCAAATAAAATTAAATTCCGGATTGGAACATTGGCCATATTGAGGTAGAAGATGGTAGGCTACATCACTACGTATATAAACGGCGATACCACGATGGGAAAAGAAAAATGGCACCAAGCTATATCCAGGCAGACTAAACTCCGTTAAATCGGAATCAATGCTGACCTGTGTTTCACTTAGTGCCAAAACAGCTGGTTTATTGTGAATCGCATGGGCGTACAATGAAAAAAAATTCGATCTCAACCCACGAATATTACTCACGTCCACTCTAAAATTCCTACGCATAACAAAAAACAAACACAAAAAACTCAACTCCGACGCTGACTAAGCTGGGCCGTACCGTGCAGATCCTGACGTTAGCTTTCCAAAACAAATCACTGCAGGTGTTATGCCCATACAATGAATTGCTTTGGTCTGCCAACAAAATCTACACAAAGCGACCCGCTATTCGCCAAATGATACTCTACCCAGCCATAGCAAGTGCACGCAAAAACATACGGCACTTGCTATAGCCAAGCAAAGCAGCAGCAAACGATAGGGAGTGGGACCAGATGGAGTGCCCAAACACAATACATCTTTTTTTGGTTGTTTTCACTGCACTATACACTAAACTGTTTTTGTTTATGCACAGCGCGCGCGCGATTAGCGTTTTTTCTGCAGCACACACGTTTTTTTTTGTGTGTTTAAACTGACCGCGGAGTGAGTTAAAAATGCGTGTGCACGCGTCGAGTGGCAGATCGGAACAGTTATTGGGATTACATCGTTAGAAGGGGAATAAGATAGCAAGATGGATTTGGACAGGATAACCAAGGATCAAGAGGACAGAATATTTGGAGGATATTGAGGAATTTGAAAACCATGAGCTACTTGACAGAACGAGTACAACAATTAAACTCATGTTGGAAAGAACGGACGAAAAATTCAGGAAGATAGCGAAGATCTACCTCAGTTTTCCCTATTTCAGGCGTGATTATTATGGAGAGATTAAAAAAATACAAGAAACATTCCTAGACATGCTATGGTCGTCTTTGAAGAAAATGGACCGATAAAGCCACCAGCCCATAAAACAAATCAAACTGTCGTTTTTCGGGATCCATCGGTAATTCTTGTATGGCATGTGGCTGATCATCACTCCAGATGCGACAGTTCTGCTTATTTATGGAATATAGAAATGAGCCTCATTGCTGAACACAAGTTTTCGAATTTTTCACGAATTTTGATAATAAATTTCAATAATTTGAAATCGATGCTCGTTTGTAAGCCTGTCCATTATAAAATGGCGGAGTATACTGAAAATATTTTACTTTGACAGATGACGTTTGGACGCCATTACTAATCAATGCTGCCAATCTGAAAAACTTAACACTTAAAAATCACCCTTTACTAAAGCAGAATAAAACCAAGACCTTCTGTCAAATCAAAATTCGCACATTGGACCAAAATCGGGAAGAGTTAACTACTACGTTTTGGAAAATGGAAACCCAGCTTAGTCAGGAAGATACCCAAGACTACTTTGAGTAGTAGTTTGGAATCATCATTAGCTCAAGAGTTAGACAAGCCTTCAACTACTATGAATATACCCAACGTTGAGTTACCCTGGTTCCAGTGTCATCCGACCCCAATGATCTTTTGCCTTGACACTAGAGCATTTTTTAATTGGAAAACCATTAACATAAAGCGTCGATGGGTAAGCAGAACCCACAGTTGCTAGGTTAGGCAATAGGTGGAGAACGATTACTACAATCAAAACATCGTTACAACTGGAAGTAAGCGAACAACGTGATCGTTTCCAGTATGCTGGTAGTTAGGAAGAATTATAAACTGCTAAGATGAAGCGATGGCTTAGTGCGGGTGGCGGAAGTTAAAAACGAGCCGTGGTATGCTCAAACGATCAATACATAACCTTGCCCCCTTGCCAGTAGATGCAAGTCCCCAACAGCCAGGAGATCAAGACCAGCTTTCAAGGATTCAAGAAGCAACCGAACCATCGACTAACAATAAGGAATCACCGAAAAAAGCGTAAGACGATCCTTGGGCTCGAACAATTTCAACAATTCTTTTGGATTTACTTACACTTCCATTGGATGATGGACTTCCAGTTGAGCTAATACCATTCGACTCCCAATCAGGGATCTACTTTGAAAATATGGGAGCAGCCAACATTTTATCGATTGAGTGGAAAATTATAGCCTTTTACGATATGAGATTTACGGGGAGGAACTAAAATTACTAACAAATACAACCTCCTCATTGAAACACATATGTCATCTGATTAAGTCTGGCACTCTATTCGAAAAAATAATCATACAGATAAAAAATCTGGAAGGAGAACTCGTAAGAACCAATGGGCTATTGATACCACCATCAAGCGGTAATTGAATGAACGAGGCGCCCTCAACCGGGTAGGGAACTTGGCTAACACATTGTTCGGCATCCTTCATGGATTCAGACTACGCGGACCAAGGACTATCGAGCCAAGCCAAGACCAATGCGGAATTACTAAGCACATTTCCTGAAGCCACCATTATTATAATAAACTGCGATCAAGAAACCATAGCAAAATAATTTAAGACCTTATCATCCCCCATTGCTGAGATAACCTACAAGACCAATAACATTTCCTGTGAGCTATACAAGAAGACTGTAATTCAAATACTAACCAATATCTTAAAATTCCAACGTATCCAAGGCTCTCTACTACATGTAAAAATAAGCCCGCACAGCTGCAACAGGAGTTACGCTCTATAACAGAACATTTACCCTCATCGTTAAAGCTACCTGCATCTTATACGGATTTAACGTGGTATGTGGTCGAAACACAATATCTTTAACCATTAGAGGATCGGGTATATCCAAACTACAAACGGAATGTCTATTGAAGCAGCACTTCCTAAAAATTCCAGGACGTAATATATATATCCGTCAACCACTAGACTATCCTATAACCCTTTAAGTAATTTCACGGATGCCGTAGTCCCAATTGCCGGGGTGGCTCTGGCCACTCAGTGTCACGTCACACGAAATCTAAGATTTCATCAAATCGGTGCCAGTCGAATTGCCGAGTCCCGAGGTCCACTACAACATTGGATACGCTGGGATAATATTAGTGGTCTTAATCTTCTTGGTCACAAAATGTTACATAAGAGACAGAAGGAACAAGCAGTTCATTCACCCAACCCCGAAGCCAAGAAGAAATATTGGACAAGAAAAACATAAGGATAGATTTAATGTACATATAATCCGGCAAAGATAACGAAATATTGGATTTTAGTGAGAATGCTTTGTGAATGTGAGTCTTGCTACATTTCTAATTTCTAGATTTATACATCTAAAAGAAAAAAGGTAAAAGAAACTATATTATCTGTGTTAATGCCATATCTTGGTTATTTGCACCATGTATATCAAGATAATTATTACAACAGCGTTTCTACAACTGAAATATTATTAAAAAGTAAAACACTTGTCTGTGGAATAACTGTGGCTTACCAAAGGTACAAATACAAAAGCCAAAGAATATTTGGGGAGAGGAACTGACTTTAGACTCTTAGAAAAGACCCATTGTTCTTATCATATGGAAAGATAAAATATTAGTGCGTATGATATGTATCAACTATTCATGATGCCTCTATGAAATCAACTTGAAAAAAAACGAAATAGAAATTCTGGGGATGATATAGTTAAACCTTCGTGCATAATATAATACAAAAAACACATTAAAGGAGTCGATCGCGTAGACCAGTATTTGGTAAACAGTAGCATCTGTAAAAAAAGTGTGAAGAGGCTTAATGCAAGTTGCATTCTTTCTCATTAATTGTACTTTAATTAATGAATTTAAAATTTTCTGGAACTCGAATTCACAAAATAAACTTAGATTCCAAAAATTAAAAATAAATTATATTCGAAGTAGCTAGAGAATTGATAACTGTAGATTCAAAAACGCTTCGTACAATGATCCACCTTTCGGGCTGTCAGGCCAACTAACAGACCACGTTTTAGAAAAAATAGTCACCGTCGTAAAAATTAATCCAACTAGAACGTGTAGAGCTCTTTAATAGGAAAGCGGAGCGAAACAAGATATATGTATTTGTAAAACCTGCTGTACATCATTACACGTAGGTGATTGCTATACGGCATATCATACTTAAAATATATATTAAAAGCTATCTAAAAGATTTGTATAAAATATCATTTCAATTCATTATGTATAAATAAGACATGAGATAGCTTTAGTATAAAATTTATGATCAACAATGTGTTAAAATCGTTTGCCCTCATACCGCGAACATAAAAGTGACCATGCTTCAATGTAATTCTTCTATATCTAGGTGCTCGGTTGTCAGATGTGCCACCAATGGCAGACAGACTAAGCGATTAACTAAGAACTACCCACTCCTAATCCGAGGTGTTAAGCGACCCGTGCTTATTGAATGGTTTGAAGCCAGGGACAACCGGCTGTATTCTAAATGAGCCTCCTCGAAACAGGGCCGCCTCGGAGAGTAACCATGGCCTAATTACTCTAATGTGGGGCTCTGGCGTGGTCGACTGACTTTTTTAACGAATTGCGGGAACAAACCGCATCAAAAGCTGCTGGGCGTGTGGAGCAAGATGCAAGATATGAGAGGGACGAGCGGAGAGGGAAGCTGTAGGAAGGAGAATTTTGGCACAAACCAAAAAGCCACCACGACCTCACGACGACTTTCGGACAGTATATGGAGATACCCTAACAGCAGGGATACGAGCCAAGCTAATACCTCATCCTCGACGGAAAACAAGGGCAGAATGGAGGAAAAAATTAAAATAATAGTAAATTAAAATCCGGAAGTCTTTAATCTCCAGAAGTCAAGGCCGCGGGAAAAACTTAAGACCCTTCCCTAACTCCACCTGGAAAACCAGGCGGAAAAGACGACCCTTTTAGGAAGGGGCTAAGTGATGCTGGAGGGAGGTGGTACTGAGGTGGTACCTAAGACCTAATCGGGCTTCTTTGAGCCCGATAAAGCAAGAAGAAGGGCTAAGGCCAAACCAAAACAGAAGGATTGCCTGCGGAGAAAAGAAGAAAAACTACCATCACTCCAACTAGCAACGCAGCCAAAAAACAAAGGGTGGAAGAAGGTGCCAAGATTGCCAAGTGCGTGCCTGTGAAATCTAATGCCACAGTGGTCGATCGTAACCGAGCTGCAGCGGCGAAAGCTACATACATTTCAAGACAGAATTGCTTCTTCGAGTGCGAAATTCCGCTGATACCAGCTAAGCATCTGCTTAGCTTGGGGTGCAGTAGGGAGGATATACCACGGGCACATTCAGCTACCATCTTGCTACCTTGTAGCGCGAACCAGGATTCCAAAACATTCTTGACATAACTGGAAGCGCAAAATGAAGGACTTAGTACAAAGGTGCGGAGTGTAGTACACAGGGAATCGCCCTCGGTATTGAGCAGGAGTCCTTCGATACCATAAAGAACTCTTAAGGCATTAGGAATGTTCACTTTTCAAAGCCTGGGACTGGTCTTAATTCCGGAGCCTTGGTTCCTGAAAGGACAGGATTGAAAGGTAAGGATTCACAGGTAATTTGGGATACTAAGGCTGAAAAACCGAAAGCATGCATGCTAATAAAAAAAAGGTATGTTACTTTCAGAATACGCGACGCGAGACTTGGTGCGAATACCCTGGATATCGAAGGAGTTAACCACATCATCATCATCTGCGTACATCCGAGCTTTAACGACTTGTGGAGCACTCCAAAAAGATCCGCATTCCGCTGGTAATAGGGTGTGATGCAAATGCCCTTAACATCATATGGTGTTGCACCGACACCAATAACAGAGGTCAATACTTCTTACAATTTAATCTAAGTTCCTTTTAGAAGGCTTTAGAATTCAATGTAGGGCGTCTTTAAATAAGAAAACTTCCAGCTCGCTTTCTAAAGCTCGAGAATAAATGCGTTTGAACTAAGGTGCACCCTTATGATGGAATAAGCAGGAAAGACATAACGTGTTGTCTTGTTAAAACTAAGATCAGGGCTCCTACCCCCTGCATTTAAAAAATAAGAAAATCTAAAAGAAATAGCCTGACGAAATTCTGCGAAACAATCTCAAGCACCCCTACGGCGGCAAGGCTACTCCAGGCCCTTGCGAAGTCGGGAGGAATATCAACCTCGTTTAAGAAATCCAACATATCCATCCAATTCCATAACATAAATGGGCAAAACATATAACTACCACACCTGGTAAAATTAGCGAACAGTAATAATTGCCTTTTCTTACATACCTCTATAACAGAGACGATATAGTGCTGTGTTCATACCGAAGGTGGGGAGACCCGACAGAGTAAAAATCGTACAGATCGATGAGCCTCACTTCGTTTCTTCTGAAAACGACAAAGTGGGTTGTGGATAATTACCTGAGGGAGGAAGTACTAAGTATGTCCCCTCTGTATCATCGAGAACATGCATACAGGGCAGATAGATAGAGACGTGCCTGTATCAAGTAACAGAAATTATCCAATGTGCTCTGAATTCAAAGGAGATAGCATTGTGTGCCTTTCTTGATATTGGAGGGGCCTTTAACAATACTTCGCAATGGATAGGAGCCATAAACATAGTATTAAATACCAGGGAATAGTTCGCAGACACTCTCTGCGACATTATGGTACGAAGTCTGAGAGTAACTCAGGAATGGTGCCTTACGGTCGGGCTAAACATTAATCTGGCTAATACCACTATAGTGCCATTCACAAAGAAAATAAAGCTTCACAGACTCAAAGAAGACCGATTGCAGGCACTACCAGTCAATGTTGTGAAATATCTGGGACTATATTAAGACAGTAAACTCCTCTGGAAGAAACAGACAGAGGAAACTTCCAGAAAGGCAACCGGTGGATATGCAAAAGCCTAGCGGGAAAGTCGTAGGGTTGTACCTCCACTATTCTACGACGGATGTACATTGCGATTGTGAGACCAATTATCACATACGTTGCAGTGGCATGTGCAAAACGAACAAGTCTCGTCACAATGAGAGAATCTCTCAATAAACTGCAAGGACTGGCGTGTCTATTTATCACCGGCGCAATGCGTACATGCGCAACCGCTGCAATAGAGGTCTCAGAGGCGGCGGACAAAACTATTCTAAGAATACCAAAAGAAGGAACTGGAAAGGTGAAATGCATTAGCTCGAAGGAATATGATGCACTACTCGAAAAACTTCCACACTTCTAAGAGATGATAGCATTAGGAAATACAAACATTGAGAAGAGTTTCTTAAAGTTTGAATGTTCATAGTGAGAAAGCAATAAAGTCTAATTATAAATGCTTTTTAAGTTGAACATGAATATGAAACAAATATTGGTTATGTGCGTTGGGCCACTAAGCCAGAGGTCGCTGGTTCAAATTCCGACCTGTAAAGTTTTTCTTCGCTGCACCTCTTCAAACATCGTCTGACAAACAAAACTTAATTGCTGTTCGGAATCGGCATTTAACTGTAGGTCCTTCCATTCGTGTCAAAAAATATATCTTCGCACACACAGCGGTTGGAGAAGCTAAGAAGCTTAAGTCCTGTATGGGCCGTTTACGCTTAATATTTTTTTTATATGTATAGTTATACCATTTGACTGTGCTAGTCGCAAAGTGTAATCATTCCCTTTTCATTGTGTATTTGCAGCAGAAACGTAAATTGAATAAAAACAACAATTTTTTATTTTTAATTTTAGAATTCATAGTAGAGTTGCAGATTAAAATCCAAAGTAAAATTTCATTAAATATTTATTGGCATTATAGATAATTGTTACGTGTATATCCTCCAGAATTTATTAAAATAGGTTCACAGCAAAATATTCACTTTAAATTTTTATTTGTTTTGGTCCCTAAGTCAACTGAATCAGAACCACAGAAATCAAAATTAAAATATTACAAATAGCTTGCACCAATATTTAATATATAAACTTACTTATTTAACCCTTTAAGACGCTCAGGTGCAGATCTGCAACAAACCATTTTTAATAGTATAAAAATGTATGTATTCCATTTATTGTAAAGTGAACTTATGTTACAGATTTGTATTATTCCGTTCTTTAATATGACTAAGAGTCGAGCTATCTGCGACGGTTTTATTGTCATCTGTCAAAGAGTTTGTTTTTGTGCATACTGTGTGTTTTTGAATATCTATAATTTGTGACAACTTTCAGATGTTCATTAAATTGCTTTAAGTATTGTTTTTCTGATAATTCTCTATGAATTTTTGGAAACAACTTAAATTTGTGGGAATAAAACTGTTAAGAGAAATGCATTTGAAATATTAGATTTTTGTAGCTATATCTAATATGTCTAAAGTTATAACATTTAGAGTAGTCATACGACAAAATTAAAGATATTCAATTTAACGTGATAAAACTTGAGTCAAATCATCAGATCTATTAATCTTTATGAGTATTTTATTATTAAATCAACCGAAAATATGGATAAATCAATTTTGCTCCCCACGGTATATGTGCGAACTAAATTTTTTGCAGTGTGTTTTGCATAACACTGTATTTTATATCTATGACGAATATTAAGGGGTCTTACAAACAATGTCTCAAAATTAGTATACCCTTAGGATAGGGTTCAAAAAGCGACTGTCAAACAACAAGTGAACCGATTCCATTCAGCTTTGTTTACACCAAAAATTCATATTACGACCTTGCTTGTCAACCAGAAAAAACATGCCAAAAATGTTTGAAAACGCGTAAAATGTTAGTTCTCAATCTTTTGTTTACTACGAAGGTATTTACACAAAATTATTAGTGCTCTTCGAATAAATGGCGCCCTCCCACGTGAAACGAAGTGGTTGACGCAGCATTCCAGACACTAACAATCGCTCAGCATATTTAAAATAAAATCCATGACGCATGTTCTTAAGGGGAAATGAGCATTTTCCAACTCACACCAATCCATGTCATGATAAAAAAAATTTACATAGCGCTCGAGAAACATTTTTCGCACATGTCATCTATTTTTGCACATCCAACCAAATGCCTTCTTATCTGCATAGGAAAATTGTAGTTGTTATGTGGTCACGCTTACGAAAGTGAATTTAAGTAGAATTGAGTGAAAAGAAGGGAAGATAAATTTATAATTTATTTTTGAATGATGATCGAAGTGACAAAATAATAATGGCACCGGGTTAACCGTCCCTTAAATCTTATGAAAGCAGTCAGTCTTCTTTTTCTAGTTTTGCAGCGTTACCGATGAGATACTTTAGTTTCCATATGACCAGTTACTACACTGATCTCAGGTCCCCCGGTCAGGATTTTTTGTATATTCTCAGTTGTTGCCTTATTTGATGGTACTTTTTGGAGAATATTCTCTATTTTTTTTAAAAAATCAAAACAATAATAACTGATGTAAACATTTCATTGCTTATATAAAGTGAATGCGCTCAATTATTTTCCTTATTAAATATTTTCAATAATCAAATATTAACCTTAATTCCGAGACCATGGGGCATATCACAAAAAGAGGTATATCATACATACCAAATCGTTCTGCAAAAACGTGGTATAAAGTGACCCAGTGATATAAACCCACATCCAATAAAAATCATATCCCCCAGAAAATGGTTTATCAAATATTCTGCAAAATCTAACATCAAATGTCTCTAAAATAATTACAAAATGGTATATATAGACATAAATTTTAGATATTAAAAGTGGTATCAATTCCCGCGTTAAATTATGGTCATGACTAAAATTATCCTACTTGTGCACCACCACGACCCTACTGCAGCTGCATATAGTATTTCTTATCGAATTCCTTAGCAAGATTGCCTGAACTAGAAGCTTAAAAACGGCTAAAATAAACTATATTTTTTTTGTTATATATTTTATTTAAGCTACACTTTAGGAAATTTAGGAAATTTTAAAATCCGGGCCACTTTTTTGCGACTATTTTATTTCGGGCATTGGAAACGTAGCCAGCATGCTCTCTCGAATAGTGCTCGTGATGGGTGCATTTGCGTGAACTTATTATATGTACACATATTCGCCTTCCCCGGTTTCCGTACTGATCACGGAATTGAGTGGGTGGTTTTTTATAATATTTCCTTGACTAGTGATCTAAATTTTACTCACATCAGCTGAGTGATCATTTTGGAGGAGTTAAGAACTCAAAATTCAGCTGTCTTATTTATTTGAATGTTGAATTGAAACGAAATCATATTTTAGTTTAGCACTGAATGTGGATATATTCGAGCGGATTGTTGTGTCTTAATAAAATAAACGAAAATAAATATCGTGAATAATTTGCATTGTTTTATTTTTAAATATTTTCATGTGGATCAGCGTATAGATTTTTATCGAGTGTGTTTTTCCATTTGTAATACAAAATAATAAATATTATATTCTAATTAACTAATTAAAATGTGGTTCTAGGCATAGTGAATTAAAGAAACAAGTCGTTCTTGGTGATATGTTAAATTGTATCCTACACATTCATTGAGGTAAGTTGAATTTTATATCTGTTATTAATGTATAATTAAAATGTAAACAACTCGAATGCAAATCTAAAAATTGTTTCCAAATAAAAAAGAATTAATGCAATTGCATATTCATATCTAGAAGTGTAGATCTATATTTGCTTCTAGGTATTGTGCGATGAATCTGCGATGATGTATGTTTTTGAAATATTCCGGTAGATGATTCTAGTAGTAGTAGTAAGAATCGGTGATCGTAAAGAAACATAAGTTTGTTACCGAGTGCCTAACAAATAATTTTCGCTACATTTAAGTACAAGTATTTCAGCTGTAAAATGAAGTTGGTTTTGCGCACGCTGGAAAATCGATTCTTGCAAAAATGTGTAACACCGATAAAAAAAATTTCAATAACTATATACTTGTGTTCTTTTTACAGTAATAAACTTATACGGATAAAACTATATAAACGTCAGGGAAAAGTATTTGATGGACAAACGGCAGGGGCTAACATGGGAGTAATGCTCAATCTGACATTTTATAAAACAAGATCAGATGCATGCGGATTGCCATTTCAAAATAAACCAAACTCTTTCTATTTTTGTTGTGAATCCACAGGCTTCCGCAAGTCATACGTGTTGTTTGTGTCTCATTGGTTGTTCTCAGTGGTAACTGCACTAAAAGGGGATCTGACATCTCTTAAATTGAAAACCATTTTTTTTAGATCTAGGAGATAAGTCTATTGAAAATCTGTTCTTCTTATCGAAAGGAAAATAATTTCGTTAATAAAAAATATAAAAATCTTGCCTGGTTGCAGGAAGTTTCATAACTACAAACGTTATTAGTTCAATTGATATTAATTACAATTCGTCGCCTGACGCAATCGCATTGCTTCCTTGCTTTACATTTTGATTTTGTTACTCTTTTTAAAAACAATTGCTTACAATATATGTATATACTATTGTCATATTAGAATACCTTCCAGGTGAAACGTTCACCTGTCGGCAATGTGAATGTGTTTCACACCATCGTAGAAAATGTACCAGGGAACACTCGCCATACAATCTTTGACATTTTAGATACGCAGCTAATTCATTGCGTAGTAGGTGTTTGTTGTCAAAAATGTAAGTATTCTATGCATTTATTTCCATAAAATATTTTATAAATCAGTCATCAGGGTTATTATCCGAGGATGAAATACCTCTTATGTTTATAGTATTAATGTCTATACTACTTCTTGGATTCGACATTTGTCATAAAAATACCTCTTGGCCACATCATTCATTTGTAACGAAAGCCATTTGGGGCACCAGCACATACTTTAGCACTTTTAAAAAGGTTGTATGTGCTATGCAAAAGATTATCCGCTAAAGAATCCTAAGCAAGCTCTAATCTACTAGAGAGTAAGATGTCTTCGAGCTATAATTAATTAAAGATATTAAAAGATTATGATTGCGTTTCAGAACTCACGTTGTATCGGGAAGAACCTTTATGTCTACTGCAGTTTATCTTAATAAAGCGCATTTTCCCTGCTAAGGGATACATTATCCCAATTGTTAATAATATTCAAATATACCTACACTATCCATTTTGCTACTGATTTTACTTATTGAATTTAAATTTAAAATTATTGTCTACCTTTGACTTCCGTCATTTACTACAGAAAAGCTGTTTACGATGCCCATGACACGTGAAAGTGAATCGAGTAAGTGAAGGGAATCTCAGATACGGCGTTTTCCACGATGGGGATGTATTACATTTTTATTACAAAAACTAAGTTTACAATTTATTTACATTCTTTATAGCGCTGACGGTTATTGGGGAGAAGGTCTGTTTGAAGAAATATAGATAAACAGGAAGTATTTCAAACTATTTTGGACTCTTATTGTATTTTCGATATTGGGGATTAATTTCGCAATACAATTATGCATGTAGTGTTATCAGCTAAAGTTTGCTATTGTATAAATCCTTTATCTTCTCACTATACTGACCTTTTAATTGCAATATATTATTGCGAATACTATTATATAATATTCTATAACATCAATTCCAGTGAAAACGATGATCTAAATGATGCTAGTTGTTATTATTTATATCACAACTGTAAAAAGTCAGAAAATGTACCTTGTATGTTTAAATACTTCATTGACAACTTCATTTTCATGGTACTCGGATATGAATAGCTAACTGCAACATTTTGTTTTAATTCAGAATTATACGAAAATATATTTCAATTTCTTTTCTCTGGACAGTCAAAAATTTATATTTTTTTCTTGCCTTTTCTCATATCCACAGATAATCAGCCCTATCGTGGAATCCGCCGGAGAAAACGTCTTACTCAAATTCATAAATCGTCATCGTAGAATACATTCGAAGTGAAACGTTCACCTGTCGGCAAAGTGAATGCGTTTCACACCATCGTAGAAAACGTGACTTCGAGTTAGTATTAAGCTCCGTTTTCAAACTATTAAAAATATATTTAAATGCTGCATTATTGACAAACAAACTTAGAAGATTAATTAAAGATATAAAAAAATTATGATTGTGTTTCAGAACTCACGTTGAAACTGAGGAATCATTTTGTCTACTGCAGTTCACCTTCATAATGCGCATTTAACCTTTCTTTGGATACTTTATCCCGATTGTTAAATATGTTCAAATATACCAACACTATTCATTTTGTTACTGATTTTACTTATTCAATTTAAATTTAAAATGATTGTCAACACTGACTTCTGTCATTTACTACAAAACAGCTGCTTACCGACCAAATTTTAATTCGAAATTCACATCGATAAGGAAGTGACCCGGCGGATTCCACGATGCATATGACAAGTGAAAGTGAATCGAGTAAGTGAAGGGAATCTCATATACGGCATTTTTCACGATGGGGTGAATATCGAGTTATGGTTTCAGGGCGCAAAGATTTCCGCACTGAAACCATAACTCCGCCACCCCTTTCATAGTTTGTAAGAACAGGACATCGGTTTTTGCGGCAAGCTTCTACTGGTCCTTGTTGAACATTTCTTCTTTATGATGGCAATTAGTGAGCCAAGTTTCAGTAAAAACAATGACATAATATTATAAAAAATACATAAGGAAAGGCTTCAGTCCGCTGGCTGCGAACATTATGACACCCTATCCAATCCCTTTATGCCCCAAAGAAAAAAGCATTAAGAAGCTGATGGATAGCATTTTATATATATTTTTTGAAAAAACTCCCCCAAAAAGTGGGCGTGGCCAACAACTTTGTATGGACGATGTATTTTAAAACCTGCCAAACCTAGTTTATTTTTCCAGCAGTTCGTCTACAACTAGGCTCCACATTAAGGGTGATAATACGCCTTCCTTGTGGACATCCTCTAGTAGTATTTACTGTAATAGTGTTTGTGCCTCTGCTGATCTAGAGCTCAGCAGTACGCACATCGATTCGGATACTATGTTTTTGGCTCCTATTCGTTGCAGAGCTCATTTGATGGCCTCATGCGAGGTGTTGTCAAACGCTCCCTCAATATTTGATGATGCAGAGGGAACTGGCTTAGTGTTTCCTGCCTATGATAAGTTTGCTTATGGACGATGTATTGGAAAAAATATTGGCTAAATATCTTGTTAAACATTTTTTTCGGTTTCTATGAAAATTTTCGATGAAAACAACATTTTAGTGAAAAACGCCTGCAAAAAGTAGGCGTGGCAAAAAACTTTATATGATAAATATGATATATCTTGTAAAGATTGTAACAGATTGTAACACTCTATCTCTCTAACTTTAGCTGAAAAACTGTTTTTTCTAAAGTGTGGCAGTGGGCGTATTCAAAAAATTTTACACTTTACCATTTCGGGCCTAAAAATTTGCTTACGGATGGACGGACGACCATTGCTAAATAGTCTTAGGATTTGGTTGTGATCATAATGGGTCTACGACAAATATTAAGGGGTGTTACAAACTATATGTCAAAATTAATATACCCTTAGGATAGGGTATAAACATGATTATGATGTATGACAAATAATAATAGGAAACTGCGACCTTGTGGTCAATTATTCCCCATACTTATACCTTCGAGAGGTTTGCTCCCTCTTCCAGAGCCCCCTTCAAGTTTAATTCTCACGGATTTTTGTTGGAGCGCTCATGCTCTGGGCTTAGCCTTGGCAAGGAAAACCTGCTCAGAGCACATCATCCAGTCCATTATCTTTTTTAAATCTGAGAATGAGCAGAGTAGTTTTTTTGGCGAAGACTGATACATGCTTTAAATCTTTTCAGATTATAATCTCCTAAGAATTTTTTGGCTTGTCTTAGACCTTATAGATCCCAAAAGCCCTTTTTTACAGTTTCGATTTCCCTAATTCCTCGCGTAGGGTGTGTTTCTCTATCCTACAGAATGGATCAAATCCTCTGAAGGGTGCTGCTGCCCCATTTCACGCTTGAGAGTCCGCCGTCCGTTACCAATAATGATCACATGGCCTGGTATCCAGCGCACAGATAATCTATTTTTCTTGTTAAATTTGTGGGGACTTTGTAGGCATTTTCATACAAGGTTGGATTTAATGACAAATGAATCCAGTACTTTGATAGCTGCTTGACTATCTGACATAATTGCTATATTACAGTTTCTGTAATTCTTTGCGAGATTGATTCGAACACATCTTTTTATGGCGCATATTCCTGGTTGAAAGATGCTGGTACTTTTGGCCACGGATTCATAGTCGTTTTGTTCTTGGCTTAAAAACTCCTGCACCAGTTCTTTCATCAGTTCTCGAGCCGTCTGCTAATCGTGTGGTCGTTCAGTGAAATTCTTCTCAAAATATTTCCAAATGCCGTCATCTCTTGGAATAGCCAAGAGTAGACGCTTTCCGAGCAGTGCATCATATTCTTTCGAGCGAATGCATTTTCCTTTTCCAGTTCCCTCTTTTGGTATTATTAGAATAGTTTTGTCCGCCGCCTCTGAGACAATGAGGTGTAGGTGAGTCATTTCCAATAGCACCTCCATTGGAGCGATTCGGAATGTATGCATTGCGCCGGTAATGCATAGGCACGATAGTCTTTGCACTTTATTGAGAGATTCTCTCGTTGAAACGAGACTTGTTCGTTTTGCCCATGCCACTTCACCGTATGTGATCATTGGTCTCACAATCGCTATGTACATTGTAGAATTTTGGAGGTACAACCCTACGATCTCCCCGTTAGGCTCTTGCATATCATAAACGCACGGGTTACCTTTCTGGTAGTTTCCTCTGTGTGTTTCTTCCATAGGATTTTACTAGATGTAGTCCCAGATACTTCATATCATTGACCGGTCGTGCTTGACAATCGGATTTCTTTGAGTCTGTGAAGCTATCTTTTCATTGTGAATTGCACTATCGTGGTATTAGCCGGATTAATGTTTAGCCCGGCCGTAAGGCACCATTTCTGAGTTACTCTCAGGCCTAGTACTATAATTTCGCAGAGAGTATCATCGATCTTTCCTCTTGCAATTAATACTATGTCATCAGCGTACGTCAGACAGCTGATGCCAAACCTAGTTTATTTTTCCAGCAGTTCGTCTACAACTAGGCTCCACATTAAGGGTGATAATACCCCTTCCTTGTGGACATCCTCTAGTAGTATTTACTGTAATAGTGTTTGTGCCTCTGCTGATCTAGTGCTCAGCAGTACGCACATCGATTCGGATACTATGTTTTTGGCTCCTTTTCGTTGCAGAGCTCATTTGATGGCCTCATGCGAGGTGTTGTCAAACGCTCCCTCAATATTTGATGATGCAGAGGGAACTGGCTTAGTGTTTCCTGCCTATGATAAGTTTGCTTCTATTGTTTTCAACAGAAACCAAGTAAGGCTGTCCGGTCTATACGATTTTGGCTGCATCGGGTCTTTTTCTACACCTTTAGTAAGAACACACCCTATGCTGTCCAATGTAGTGGTATGTACCCTAAGGCGTACATGTTGTAACACATGGAAAATAGTAAGATATCATGCCATTTCATTCGAAGACAACCGGTATTTTGGAAATAAAGGTTGAAAAGGTAGAAGGAGTTAGAACTGAGGTTCTCATTTTTTTGGAATGTTTTTAGGCTGAGCCTTCTTGTATCTAGGCTTGTTCAAACATTCATTCACAAGCATATCTTTCGGCCAAATGCTTTTCCAGCAATTTTCCGATGCGATAGAAGTTTAAAAGAAGAAGATAAATGAGTACGAAAAGGGACGAAATAATTTCAGATCCACCCGTTACGAACCTAAACTATAAGCTTGGTTTAGTTCCGTGATCCGAATTTACCAGTGTCGTAATGTTATCGTACCGGTTTCATACCAATTTCGGGGATTTTGGGATCTGTGTTCAATCGTACCATTTCGTTTCGTTTTACATCCCTGCCACAAACTAAGCAATCGTTATGTTTGCCGTATTTTCTACAATGCAGTCAATTGGGTATGTCTCTCTACTAAACTCGAGAGTTACGTTTTTGAGACATTGCATCCTGTACTACCGCAGTCCCACCGACTTATGAATAACAAAACACCGCAACTACGCCCATTTGCTTATAACTAAAGGGTGTTTTTTTAGAGGTTCGAATTAAAATAAAACACAAGAAAATCGTTTTAATGCCCATCAATTTAGCTTTATTGGAATGATAATTTTATGCCAATAATGATTAAATATGTTTTCGGGCATGTGGCCGCCGCGGCTGGTTCGAATAAAAACAAGTTTAGAGGTCCAATTTTCAACCACTTTTTCAAGCATTTGGGGCTGTATGTCGGCAATAACTCCACGAATGTTCCCCTAACGTTTCTGGTTTGTTGAAGTAGGCGAGCTACTTCACATATCCCCAAAGAAAATAATCTAATGGTGTCAAATCACACGATCTTGGTGGCCAATTGACAGGTCCATTCCGCGCTCATGAAATGTTTCCTTCAATAAATTGATTGTGACGTGCGCTGTGTGGCATGTTGGTAGAACCACATCTCATCCACATTCATGTCATCCAATTCGGCAACAAAATAATCGGTTATCATGGCTCTATACCGGTCTCCATTAACGGTACCTGACTCTCCAGCATAATTTCGGAAGAAGTATGGCCCAATGACTCCACCAGCCCATAGAGCACACCAATCAGTCAGTTTTTGTGTATGTAATGGCGTTTCAAGGGTATTATGTGAATTCTCTTCACTCCGAATGCGGCAATTTTGCTTGTTGACGTAACCATTCAACCCAAAATGAACCTCATCACTGAACAAAATTTTGCGGTAAACTTCGCGAAATGAACCATTATTTTCGAAATAAATTTGCAACACCTGTTAATATTCATCGTACACCCCTAAAAATAAATTATATTAAATATATATATGATCAGGACCGCAAAATAAGACTTCTTAGCAATGTCCGTCCGTATCAACTTTTGATGCCTTTAAAATTAAGCTAGGAAGCTGAAATTTGGAACATATACTCCCTAGGATCCCTAAATGAATAAGTGTTTAATTTTGTTTAATACGCCCAATGTCAAGCCTACAATTTAAGAAAAAAAAAACAAAACGTTTTAAATTTATAGTTGAAGAGATAAAATCTTAGAACCTTAACAATATATTTATATTCTAAAGTTATTTAAAAGTTTTACATATAAAGTTTTTTGCCACGTCTATAATAAGATAGTCAATATTTTTATTGTAGCATATCACCATACAGAGTTTAGCTTCATAGAATGAGAACATAAGGAAAGGCTTCAGCCCGCTTGTGGCGAATAGTATGATAACTTATCTATATCAATACATACCCCAAAGAATAAAGCATTAAGCATTTTATTTCATTCTATAAAATTTAAAAACAAATTTTTTTTGAAAAAAGGTATTATGATCCAGTATGAGCCATTTGCGCCTAATAATTGTTTGTTTTTTAAGAAAACCTTAACTAAATAAGCAGAGAATAGTACAAAGCTACTTACAACATATAAACAGCATTTATTTTTTTTAAGAAAGACTTTACTACAGAATAGCTCAAAATTATTAACTACATATTTATCTACAAACATAAGGAAAAGCTACAGTCCGCTTGGGGCGAACTGTACGATACCCTATCCATATCCATATATGACCCAAAGAAAAAAAGCATTAAGAAGGTGATGGATATCATTTTATTTCATTCTATTAATTTAAAAACAAATATTTTTTTAAAAAAAAATAATCTTTTCTGATAAATCACCTTACAAAGTAGGTCATTGCGATGTAAAATAGTGTGAAAAAATAGTGTAGTAGTATGCTATTATTATCCGTGCTACTTTTTACTAAACCTGTTCAAATCCTGACAATTTAGAAAAGTTATCCCAGCATAGAAATCTCATTCAAGTTCCGAGTTGAACTTGTGCCATAGAACACATTTTACAAAGTATGCTCGTCTGACAAGATCGTTGGAATTATGAACAAAAGTATACCTGCAGAACAAATAGGAATCTGATTATCAGCGGTGGCAAGCAGATTTTTAATTTGTAACACTAATTATTTGTATACATAGAATGTTTTTCATTAACAGTTTAAAAATTATAAGTGAAATAAACTACAATTTTAAGGTTCTTGAAAACTTTCCTCCAAGCATAACATTTTTAAAAAATTTAATAAATATGCAATCAGAGTCGTTATCGTGCGGTGTTGATATTATGGTTTTAATGGGGTTTCTGATATTCTTTGCGTATTTTTTTTAACACAAACAGATTTAAAATGAACTTTTTACATACAGTACATACAGACATACATAATTTGCACGTTAATAATTTTCTTCGTTTTATTTATTAATTCGATATTAATTTTCTTTCTTTTCTTTAAATTTAAATAATTTCAATAATAATTTTAATAATGATTCTCTTTTATGAATTTTTGATGTATAAAAGTAACTTCTCATATTATATACTCCCAGCATTATTATTATTTTAAGCTTATCACAATTAAAAGATTGCAATCTTAATGTGAAACAATGAAATAAATACAAATACAAACACATAAAGCTCGTTAATGTTTTTGATAAAAATTTGTTCTTATAGTTTGACTTCGTAAGTTAATAGCTAAGGTAGGGTGTCCATATAGCTCAAAATGAGATAAGCTTACAAAAACAATATAAAAAAATTAAATAGAAAGACAATTTTAGGATTTATAAATAATAAGTTACATAGTCAGTCTCCTCATCAGAAGAGTCATATTTATCTGAGCTTTCTAACTGGCTGAGATATTTTTTTATTATTCAACAAAATATCATAAAAAGATTTGCAGTTTAAATCTTTTGATTGTATGCAACAGTTAAAATCGATTTCACTGTACCCATTTTTAGTCGGTTTCTTTTTGTTGTCCAATGTGAATCAACAAGTGAAAATAATCGCTCAACATTTGCATTATGCCCCGGAATGCAAAACAAAAAATGACAATATTTTAAAAGTTCAGAATAATAATAAATATTAGAATAATATTCAACATTCAATATTCACAATTTGGAAGATGAAAAGAGAAGAACCCACATGTTAATAGAAATATTTTCTTTAAAGGAATCAACAGTTAATTCAAAACTGTTCTTAAATTACAAAATTGGTCAAACAGTTTCGAATCGTTTATCGCTTTGGAGTTATACAGTTGATATTTTCTTCTACCTCAGACCTAACCAGTACTTGTTTCAAATTCATCCAATTGAAGGAAATACATTCTTCAAATGTCCATTTTTCAATGTATTCTTCACTTCACTTTGAAAGCCACGACGAGTTAAATCGGACAGAATTGAGTTTACACTAAGTGGCAGAAAACGTTCCTTATTTAAGATTTTAGAGATACTTTTAACAGTGAGTTAATTTCTTTTACCACCTCTTTTGTTTTCCCAAAAAGAAAAAGAAAATACATTCTAATGAATGCGCAAAATATACAAAAATCTTTTCTTACATTTGAATTAAAAAATGTTTGCAAAACTGCCGGACCGTTTTCGTTAAATAAAAAGTATTGTTAAAAGGACAGAAAAAATAAAGAGAACAAAAAAATATACAAACGGAAAAAGAAAGTGTAAAACAGATCGTGTGCACCATTATCTGGCGAAAATATTTCTCCAAACTCCTTTCAGTGAAAAGCAACATGTTGCAGACTATTGGAAGTGCTCCTAATGGAAAACCATTTTGTGTGGCCAAAAACTTTGTATGGGCGTTATATTAGAAAAAAAAATTGGCTAAATATCCTGTTAAACATTTTTTCGGTTGCACTTGAATTTAAACGGCTTAAAATTGCGTACGGACGGATCATAAATATATGTATATACTTTTATGGGTCTACGAAGAATATTTGAGGGCTGTTACAAACTGTGTGTCAAAATTAATATACCCTTAGTATAGGGTATACAAAAACTAATTGCTAAACACTTGTGATGGAGCCAAGAGTACTGCATATTTCATTTTTTCTAAATAATATCGATTAGCGGTGCCTTATAAAAACGCCAATATCTCAAAAACTAATTAATAGAATTCAATTATGATTGAACTCTAACGATTTTGATCTTTTTCTGTATTTCAGATAATTAAATTAAAAGTTTTTAATATACAAAATTACATAAAAATCTTTATAGCCGTTCTGAGGGAAATTAATATTTAAAGGTAGAAAGTGATTTAAATGAATTGGGAATGGGAACAAATGTTCCTATTTTGTTTTAGATGATTCAAATGCGAATCTCATGTAGCGAAAAGTTTCGTATGCATTTATTTTAATATACAAAATTACATCAAAATCGTTATAGGAAATTAATATTTTAAGGTCAGAAAGTGATTTAAATCAACTTGGACTGGGGTCAAATGTTCCTATTTTGTTTTAGATGATTCAAATACGAATCTCATGTAGCGAAAAGTTTTGTATTTCGTTTCTCCTTCCTTTTGGCATTAATATCTACTGTATAATTTTTTAAGAATGAATTAACTTTGGCCAATAAACATTATGTCGATACCAATAATGCCGATTTGCTTAATTGCAAATGGTTTCTCTTTTCAACCCCCAGAGTTGGGAAAAGTTCTGCTGTATACTTGAGAGACTTTTTGAACAATTTTTTAAATTGGTCTTACATATTTCGTTTGGCTCCATTTCACGTCAGCGGCAGTATAGCCACTAACAGACGGACATTTAAAAACATACTAAGAAGTATATTTTTGAGTTATGCATGCCCGAATATTTCATATTTTATGGATTTTGTTTTGGTATATACAACAAAAAAATGTACTATGTGCACTCAGAAAGTTTTTGCACGGGGCCATCGATATTAACTTAGACCGTCATAGGAATATACTCTAACACAATCCTAGTCAAATTTTATTATTATACTAATGCACTTTAGATTTATCTCACAGAATCGTTTAAATAAAATATAATGAATATCCTGAGATGTTTTGGCGTTGGAACAATAGCAATTCTGTTATTACTGTCACTTTTCGTACCATCCGTTAATGCCTGCTCTTGTATGCCGAGCCATCCACAGACACATTTTTGTAAAGCTGACTACAGTAAGTTATGCTATAAATAATTTAAGTGCCTATTTTTGCCGTAAAATATTATCGGAGGCAATTCATTCTTTTTTTGTTATTGATTTTAAAATAAAATTCAAAGTACTTCCCCCTTTCTTGCTTTCAGTCGTACTTATACGAGTTCTTAGAAGGTCACACCAGTTGGTTGAAAATCATATGGCGTATAAAATTGAAATAAAAAAATCCTATAAGGTAAGCAATTTTTTATACAATTTATGAAATTAGTCTGTAGAATTTAAAGTTTGAGTGTGATATGTGATATATATAGGTAGGTACATTATGACTATCATAATAAGCTCTCATAAAACAGTTAATCCTGAATGTCTTTTCGACTAACTGACTGGCACAAGCCGTAATAGCCGAATAGAGTATTGAATTTTGAAGATGGTATTGCATATCTTTTACGCGAGGAAGTAAAATGAATCAATTAAATATGGAACACTTTGCATACGACTCCGAGTACGGGTCCGCAAAAAGTTGTCTCTAATTGGTATGAAAATTAGAATCGCCGGGGACCTACTCTTGTAAGTATTGTGAGCGAGAGTTGAACGTGCTCTGCGAAAGCTGATGTATGCCAAGATGCCACATAAATCGCGAATCTAAAAACTGATCACAAGAAGTGAGTCAACTGAAAATTTAAAAAATAAACAAATTTTAACTTTAAATTTACATTAATTTACCTACACATTTTGCGTCAGTAGTAGTCGAGGAGCTTCGTGCGGATTTCTTATCCAAAACGATAAACTACTTCTTCACATACTTTGTATGTTGTTCAAAACCTTCTCGGTACATGAGATGCGTATTTAAATCGAATGGTAACAGTTGATGGCATACCAAATTAGTTGAAATTACTTTTTTTATAGGACGACAATAAATATTCATCATATTTTGTTAAGATAGTGTTTTAAGTGGCTCATGGGCCCATTTTAAAGCGCGAAGGACCTCTTTAATTCGAAGGACCGTCAAAGAATATTTTTCGAAAACTTATTGTCCTAAGGCACTAACTACCTTTTTCAATGTTCCACGGACATTTTGCAAATCATAGCAACAGCAAATTGTTCGGTGATTCTAAGGACATTTTCCGAAAAAATAATTTTACTGCGCTCTATTTCTTTTTTTTATAATATACATTTGTATGTACGCATACTAAAGGGATTTTCGATACCCTTATAACGAAGTAACACAGTGCGAATCTTTCACTTTCCTAATGCCTATGCACGTTGGTTTTAAATATGAACAATAGAGCGTAGTAGAATATTCCACATTCATATTCTATGGTTAAGAAACGAATCCTTGTGTTTCCCTGTCCGTCCGAATATGGACTTAAGGATGAACTGATGTGTACTGCTAGCATGGCGAGCATTGCGGTTGAACTGCTGTAGGGGTAGATTGCAACTGGCTATTTCGTTTAAACATTTAAGGTAGAAGTAGCGATAAAACAAAGATAGGCAGGAGACATTGCGACAATGTTTAAGAGAGTCAAGCGATTTCGCGATGTCTCTATCGCCAATTAGTTTAATCGCACGTTTTTGAATCCTGTCAAGTAGCTTCATCTATGTAATTGGAGCACCGGACCAGATATAAGCGTTGTACTCGAGTTTGGGGCGAATAAACGCCTTATAAAGAGTTGGACCCTTGAGGCCGTCCAAAACAACTTGTATATCCTTGTATATCCAATTCCGGAGAAAAGACGGTACGCGGGACCTCATTAATTTCTTTTTCTTTCAATTCGGGATAAGCGATAGCGGGTCACCCCAACGGTCATCCCATCGATATTTATATATACATATATGTATCTTCGCCAAACCCTTTCGGGTATACGTTCAATAAAGGGACCGTTCTCCAACGGAGAGTTATAACGTAAAAAGAAAAAAAACTGTTTCTTTTCGCGTTACTTTATAGTGATTTCAGATTTTTCTTATCGGGTCGAAATTTCCAAATTCTTCTTTCAGAATTTGTCATCGGTCGTTTTTTTTTTTCTCTTAATTCAATTCAATTCAAACAATTTTCCCAACAAAAATTGTGTGTCACTCATTTATTTTACTTCCCTTTTACTTAATTGCATGTAAGCAATTTTACTCCATCTAAAAAAATAAGAAATACGATCATATCCAGGAAGAGACATTTAAATTCATTACGTCAAATTTGTCCCCTAGGCACTTAGCGATAAAAACAACCCTAGCTGAGCAGCCGGGAAAATAAGCACTTGTTGTTGCTGAACAACAATTGCCATTGATACTAGTATATTTAATAACAAAAACAAATTAGAATATTTTGACACCCTCGAGAAACCCTCCTCTTGCATATGACCTGCAAGTGCCATTGCACCTTGACTACTCTCTCCTCAATGCTATATCTAGGAATTCAGAATCTCTAACTTAGTATGTATGTATTCATATCTGTGTAATTTAAATGGAGATAAAGCCAAACTTAGGACTTATAAGTACTATGAAATATATATCATCATAGAGTTAAGTTAACTATATATGTGAGGAATTTATGTATAGGAAAATAAAATGTATGTATAGATAAATATAAGTAATATATAGATAAATATACTTTTATATGCAAACGTTGCTTAAGCGATGCGTAACCTAAACGCCAAAATTTGCGTTTAGAGGCTGCGTAAGGTGTGTGTAAATTTTGATTACAAATGCCATTTCTGTATTTTCATTAAAACAAAAAAGTTATAAAAACGTATAAAGAGATATAAAAATGCCGTTTTAAATGCGGCTTTTGTGAATATCGATTTTAATAACTTCTTTAGCTAATAAACCAAGCTAATGCAAATCGTATAATTGATTATATATATATGTGTGCCTTTGTAACATATTTCATAAGAAAATTGTAGTACCTTATCAGTGGAATCCCAATTTTCCAACCTTTTTTTTGGAGTCCAAGATGGTACGCAAAATATTTCAATGTAAATAAACAAAAATCAGCCAAAATCAGCTGAGTTTTTTCACCTTTAAAGCATAATGTTGAATGGATGATAATGGTAATTGGTGGTTGGGGTTCGTGTTAGGCGATATTGGATTGTCGATTTGCACTTGTCTTTGATGCTTATTATGCGGCTATTGCACAGCGATTTTTGTATGACTAAACTCTTTGATCTGGACTGGTTTTTCTAGTTCGCAGATCAGAATTCAGAGGGAACTGGGTGAATTTGTAATGCGGATGCCTTTTGGTGGAGTAAGTTGTACGAGTTTTGTTCGTTTACAGTGCCCTTGAGTTTTTTTCTTTTTTCTTTTGCAAACACTTATGTATATGGGTCACTGTAACACTCTTTTACTGCAAGCAACAAAAGAACTATCCGCTTACCTTCAGAAATCCAAGATGGATAAATCACAGAACCCAATTGTATTCCTGGGTTAGAAATTTGTCAAAATTGGAAATTTCTGCACTGCTTTTATGGGGTCGACAGCACAAATCTGTACTTAAGGGTTTTGATTTAAGAATTTAATAAGAAATTTAAATTTTCGTTTAATTACGCTAACAGAATATTATCAAAAACAAATTCTTGGATAGTGACTTACGTAATTTTTTCCAAACGATCTGACTTGGTAAGAATAAAGCCAACGAAAAATGCGCGCAGTAGTTTAGACACTAGCATAAACACTTTCGCATTGTGCATGTGTTAGAATTGCTAAGATCTTGTGACTGGGTAATCTGCACCCTGATTTTGATTAGCGAAGTATAGTGTTCCTTAATAATATCCGGTTAGTGTTTTGGGTCATGCAGTCGGCGGTTTTGTTAAAATACAGGTGTGTAGTTTGCATAGTAATATGGAAATAGTTTTTTTTTTATATATTTTATGTCAGGGGGTGCAATACGCCACAATTTGTTATACTATTACCCAACACCCCTTAATATTCGTCGTTAGACCCATAAAAGTATATATATATATATATATGATCAGGAACAAAACCCTAAGACTATTTTCCAATGTCTTCAGTTTTTAGGCCATTAAATTAAAGCTACGAAGCTGAAATTTGGAACATATACTCCCTAGAGTCCCGAAATTGTAGAGTGTTTTTTTTGAAACGCACTCTGCCACGCCCACAATTTAAGGATAAAATTACAACCTTTAAAAGATATGTAGGCACTGTCCTGCTTTGTAAGTTTGTCATATAAAGTTTCATCCACGCCTACTTTTTGTTTGCGTTTTTCACTAAAATGCTGTTTTCTGCGAAAATTTTCATAAAAACCGAAAAAGAATGTTTTACAAGATACTTTTTTTTTGTTGCCCATGCTAAGTTTTTGGCCACGCCCTCCTTTTGGGGGCGTTTTTTCGAAAATTTTTTTATTTATTTTTTTAAATTTTATAGAATGAAATAAAATGTCACCCATCATCTTCTTAACGCTTTTTTCTTTGGGGCAAATACGGATATGGATAGTGTATCATACTGTTCGCCCCAAGCAGACTGTAGCCTTTGCTTATGTTTTATTTACAAAAGCCTTAATCTGAATAGGCATTCAACATATAACGAGTGTGATGAGCTTTTAGATTCTATTCAAAGAATTATGACCCTTTTGTTTCGTACTGAAGAGATGTTCTTCTACGCTGGCGTAGAGCAAAAGCTTTTCTATCTGTCCTATTCATCAGGGCTCTTTCCGAGAGGATGGAAAACAGCATTTGTCCAGCCACTTCCAAAAAAAGGCGAATCTTCCTCCCCCTCCTCCTTCTGAGAAATTGCACTTACGCCCCTTCTTTAAGGTCATGGAAACGCTGATGAGTCGTCAGCTTATGAAATGTCTTAAATCGTGGAAACTTCTAAAATACCGGCACTGATGATTTGATGACATATCTAACCGGAAGGTGGAACCAATCTACTCAATAATATTTTGAAGGTATATGACAGAGTCTGGCATCAAGCTCTTTTGTCAAAAATGCGTGTAATTGGAATCGATGGAACCTTTATTCAGTGGATTAGAAATTACCTTTCGGAACATTCAATTCAAGTTGTTTTGGATGGTTTCAAGTCTGCAACTGACCAAGGCTGCTTGTGTTCCCCAAGGCTCCGTTTTGTCTCCGACTCTCTTTCTCATTTTTATCAATGATATCATCTCTGTCACTGATGACAGTACCCTTGACTCTGTTAGTCTCGTCGTAATGTCTCCTGCCTGTCATAGTTTTGTCGGTATTTCCTCAACAAGTGCTCAAACGAAATAGCCAGTTCCATTCCACCCTTGAAAAATTCTACCGCAATACCCGCTATGCCAAGAATGCTCATCAGTTCACCCTTAAGCCAATATTCGGACGGACAGTGAAATATGAATATTTGTTAATCAGCCGCTCTACACGAATGTGGAATGTTTTACCACGCTGTGTTTTTCCTACACATTACAGTTTACTCAGGCATCTCTATCAAAAATCCCTATAGTTCGCGTTAATTATAAAAAAAAATACGTCGGTGTACAATGAGAAAAGATTGTCCCGTAACCCACAAATATTGCTCACCTCAACTCAAAAATTCCTACACATAACAAAAAACAAACACAAAAACTCATGAATATATATTTAGGTGAATATATTTCAACGTTTTAAGGACATTTTGGTACTAAATCTTAGCATTTACTACCAACACTAAGTGTGCTTGAAACGTTGAAATATACCAAGTAAGTCATCGCATTTACTACCGAAATGTCCCTGAAACGTTGAAATCAATCAAGTGTAAAAAATTTTTTTTTCGAAAACTGGCCTTAGAATCTCCTAACAATTTGATGTTCTGATTTAATCATAAATAGAAATAGGTGATTGTAATGACATTTTCTGAAAAAATTCTTTTTTGAGCCTCTGAGGAGCTTTTTCAAGGTTCCAAGGACATTTTGGTAGTAAATTATAGCAATAGATTGAGAACAAAAATATATCCTCTTCAGACCTGTTGTATTCGATTTTTTTAATATAACAAGATAAAAAACTAATATTAACCAAATTTTTAATATTTGCATTTTTTTATAACACTATCAGATCTGTGTCGTGTAGTGCTTATTCAAGCAGCGGTCACGAACAGAGATTTGCCGGCACGAAAAGTTCACCAAAGGCTCATCACTTAGTGATGGTGTTAGTAAATACAAACATAGAGCAAACTATACTGATAACTCAAACACAAATGATAGAAAAATCTTCTAAGACACCAGAGCATGATTAAACAAACAAATTTTCAGTTTAAATTTACTAACATGTAAATCAATCACATGATTATTTAAGTTATATATTCTACTCATGCGAGTAATTGGCTCATTTCTGCCATAATTTGTCCTCTGATAAGTACTTACTAATAGATCCACACTCTACACTAAACTCAGTGAGCACCACCACAGAAGTTGAATGCATTGGAAGACAATCGAGTCCATCTATATGACCAGCAATAAGATACTCTAAGAAAACTGTATCACTATTCAGTCTACTTTGAGAGGGGTGTAACATTTGAAGAAGTTTGATACGTTTTCTGTAGGCGGGAATGTTATATGGATCATTCTAAGGGCAAGACGATAAAAGTTATGTTGGCTAGCTTCAATTCGAATTGAGTGAATATTGCTGCCTTTTATACATGCTTTAACATCATTTATAGCAAGTATGAACAAAATAGGGGAAGCTTTTTCAAAACCAGTGGCGTGCCTTATTTTTCACCATACTTCCACCCCTCATAAAGTGTTTACCCTCCAGTAAATTTCCAATTGCATCTGACGTAGATCCAACACGTCTTATTCAGCGCACATATGAGTGAGTGTAAAAAATAGTAAAATTATTTGGAAATCTGTTTATTAGCTAGAAAAACTGAGTATGCAGTATTTTTGGAACCACTACGAAAATAGACCGAAACCCTTGGACCAATCTTCGAGAAAATTAGTAATGAGTGATTTTCACAAAAAAATTGTATGGCAGGTACCGTTATTTAAAACGGTAAAATAAAAACATGCCCGAGATGTAACCCCAAAAACCTTATATACGAACTTTGAATCAAATCCGTCGAACCGTTTCGCCATACCGCCCCGGACAGACAGACAGACCGACGGACGGCATTTGCGGACCTACAATTTTGGACTTCTCTATAGTCATAATATCATCCCTCATACTCAGTTTGAGTTCGAAATTTCCGCACGATCGCAATAACTGCCAATAACTGAAGTGTGCCATCAGGCAAATTGTGAATCAGTTTTTTTGCAAATAACGGAATTCCGACGCTGTATAAAATATGGCATGAGGTAGGACGCAATGAGAACATCACTAAAATTAGCAGGAATTCTATGAACACCGTTTTAACAAAATAACTAGGTTTAAAATTTGCCCATAGTCAGCGAAGGCATACCAACTCCGGTATAAAATATACAAAACTTTATAAAAACATAAGGAAAGGCTACAGTCCGTTTTGGGCGAACAGTATGATACCCTATCCATAACCCCATATGCCCCAAAGAAGATGATGGTTAGCATTTTATTTAATTCTATAAAATTTATAAAAACAATTTTTTTTTAAAAAAACCCTCCCAAAAAGTGGGCGTGGCTAAAAACTTTATTTGACAAACTTATGAAGGTAGTGCCTATATATTTCGTAAATATTATAACAGTCCATCTCTCTTACTTAAGCCTTAAAACGGTTTTTTATAAATTCTGGGCGTGGCAGTGGGCATATCAAAAAACACTCTACCATTCCGGGAACCTAGGTAGTATATGTTCCAAATTTCAGCCTCCTAGCTCTAATTTAAAGGCCTATAAATTGGTGACGGACGGACGGACGGACATTCCTAAATAGTCTAAGGCGTTGGTCCTGATCATATATATATATACTTTTATGGGTCTACGACGAATATTAAGTGGTGTTACAAACTATGAGTCAAAATAAATATACCCTTAGGATAGGGTATAAATAGTCACATGGAACGCGAATGGCCGTCTCTATAAAATCGACTAGTTTTCCTTCACAAAAATGATATTGATATATGATTGGTATCTGAAACGCATTTGACGAAAGAAACAGGTATAAACATAAGTGGTTACAGCAGTTATCACGCACATCACCCATCAGAAAGGGCTAGAGCATTTTTTTTATAAAACACACCACTAATCACTCTCCGGGTTCAGTAATTGAGCTCAATCTGATGCAAATAAGTACGGTTAGCATAACATATAACTTTGTGTCTATTTATTTCCCTTCTCGAGCGTCGATAGAAAAAAAATATTTTAGTAGCACAATTCAATTTTTCTATCATCGTTTCTAGTTGTTTATTTAATTCATATCCTTTCTGCGTTAATATTTTAAAGGTTATGGGCCCAGTCGCAAAACGAAATTAACATTTCAAGCTAAGAATTTTTATAAGATTATTTCAATATAATATTACTAAATAAAAATGTACTGAAAAACTAAAAGGACGTGATAACTATGACTCCTAGAGGTTTGCAGTGCAGGCATATCTAGAGTACAGTGAACTACGTCCATGTGCAGAACACAACGACGGCAGAGCAGTGTTGGGACAGGCTAGAGGAGGCCTTTCTAGAAAATTGACTTTCCCGTAGAGTAGATTTACTTAAAAAACTCATAACCACGAAAATGGAAGAATGCTCTTCCATGGACCAGTATGTACATATGTAAAATAATTACAACTGCCCACAAACTTAACGGTGTTGGTCTAAGAGTAAGCGAGGAATGGGTAGGCAAACTTTTGCTTGCTGGCTTCAGCGAGCAGTAAAAGCCAATGGTAATGGGAATAGAAAGTTGCGGTGTTCCTATTACCGGCGACGGATGACGGATGAAGTGGATAGGGTGGATTTAAGAAAAATCATAAGAAGTGCTATCAGTGCAATAAATATGGACAGTTTGCTCTAAATCGGTCCATCCAAGCAGCGCAGCAACCAAACTCAAAAAATGTTTTATATACGTCTTTTGCTGTCACTTCAGTAGAATCTGATGCCTGGTACGTTGACTCGGGTGCAAACCCACTCTTAATGTCAGATGTCAGTAAAGCTGGGAAAAGTGAGGTAGTTGTGGCCAACACTATGCGCTTGGTCATTCAAAGTACTGGGAATGTTTACTTTCCTATTTCCGATTCAAGTTTATGGCGGAAAATGTGCTGTGCATTCGAGGGCTTTGTGCAAATCTTCGGTGAGTCAGATTGTTCGGAATAATGCAGTTGTATTTGACTCCCAAGGCTGCAGAATTTACAATTCTAAGAAGGAATTAGTGGCTACCGCTTCTTTTGATGGAAAACTTTTTAAACTGGATAGTCCCGGGCAGCATCGAGTTTTTACAGCAAATTATTTGGAAGAAAAATATTAACTGTGGCACAGAAGAAGGGAAACTTAAACATCGTAAGTCTTCGGAATTTGAGTGATCGACTTGGCAAATGTGAAATATTTCCTGTACTTGACAAAATAAATTGTGAAGTTTGCCCTCAGTGTAGGCTACCATTCAACTATACAAGAACCCGAGCCAAAGAAATATTAGAGTTAATCCACTCAGATTTGTGTGGACCGATGTTGCTAGTATGGGCGGTGCCCGATATATTCTGGTGATTGTTGATGATTTTACTCGAAAAACTTTTTTTTTTTTGCATTCAAAAGCAGAAACTGTTCTTCATTTTCAAGAATTTTAAGCTCTTGTAGAGTCAGTGCGACCAAACAATAAAAATTTAAGCACAGACAGCGGGGCGGAATATTGAAGCAACAAATTTAAGTCATTACTTAGCAAATGTGGTATCTATCATCAGACAACAGCACCGTACACAGCAGAGTACAATGGCCTAGTTGAAAAGATGAATAGGACGATCATTGAGAAGGCCCGATGTATGTTAATTGATGCCAACTTTCCGAAGCAATTTTGGGCTGAAGCAGTTTCGACGGCAGTCTTTCTCATCAATAGATTTCCAAGCAGTTCTTCAACACTAAATATTCCTGAGGTGGCGTTGTCTGGCATGGCAACTGACATGAGTTTTTTGCGCACATTTTCAAGGCGATGGTGCATATCCCGAAACAGAGGCACAAGAAGTTGGATCCGAAATCTGAATCATTTGTTTCATCCTGTAAAAAAGAAAATTGTCATAAGTAAAGACGTCATGTTTTTTCCACCAGCATTTAGCTTCTATGCAGGTAATAGATAAAGACTCTACTTATCCTTTAGATAGATTCTCAGATAGATTGGTTCAGTGGGGGACGGTAATAGTGTTTTTTCGAGAGGGGAATTATCCATAATTCCGGTGCTGATGGTGGTATTTAATCTTATCACTACTGATCTGATTACTACTCCGATGCCGAGTGCTATGGCAACATGGTGAACGAGACAATGTTTGCAAAGACGAAGGAGTATGCCCCGAAAACACATAAGAAACAACTCAACAGAATGAAGTTCAATGTATTCTTCGCACTCGATGTCAAAAATATATTTACCCAGCATCACAGAACAACGAAAAAGCATGACTATGAGGAAACGTTTTCGCCAGTGGTGCGATTAATACTATACGTCTGTTACTTTCTCTAGCAGCAGATTTGAATCTGGATATAGATCAGATGGAGGCAGCTACTGCATTTCTCCAAGGAGATTTACATGAAACAATTTATATGTTACCGCCGGAAGAATTTAATGATAAAACTGGAAAAATTTGTCGCTTGAAAAAATCGCTTTTTGACTTAAAACAAGTCAGTCGACTATGGAATCAGAAGCTTGATACTGTATGAAAGGAGTTAGAAATCTAAAATTGATCCATGTGTATAGGTGACATTTTAATATTTTCTCAAAATTTAAATATTAAAAACAAAGTTAAAGTTATATTTACATAGTACTCATCTACAAAATGAAAGACAAGGGCGTTACTCGATTTGTTTTGGGGATTCAAATAAAACGATATCGCAAAAAGGGTTCTATAAGTATTGACCAAGAAAGTTATATGAAAGAGATACTTGCACGTTTTGACATGAAAGACTGTAGTTCTGTTAGTACTCCAATGGATTTCAATCAAAAGCTAACAAACAATCAGTAGAAGAACGACGCGAAATGCCAACAGTTTCCTCTCTTTAACAGGGGCTGAGTATATGGCGGTCTCTTCAGCTACACAAGAAGCAACATGGCATACAAATTTGGAGTCTGAACTCATACCAAACACTTCAATGCCCACAACGATTTTTTGCGATAAAAAAGGCGCGATTAGTTTAGGGTTAACCAATGCTTTTTATCCACGGACTAATCATATCGATGTCGGGCATCATATTATTCGAGAAAAAATAGATGACGGACGGATCAAATGGCATTGTACTAGTACAATTCCCACATTAATCGTGTCAAATTCTCCTATGACCAGAAGTTGAGGCAAAATTCTTCAGGGCTCTTTCCGAGAAGATGGAAAACAGCATTTGTCTAACCCATCCCAAAAAAAGGCGAATCCTCCTCTGTCTCCTCCTACCGACCAATTGCACTAACGTCCCTTCTTTCCAAGGTTATGGAAACGCTGATAAATCGTCAGCTTATGAAATATCTTGAATCCCGAAAACTTCTTAATGACCGGCAGTACGGTTTTCGCAGCATGACATATCTAACCGAAAAGTGGAAGCAATCTATGCACCATTGTGGTAAAAGCAAGGTCGTTGGACTTGATTTTTTAAAGGTATTTGACAGAGTTTGGATTCAGGTTCTTTTGTCGAAAATGGGTGCACTTGGAATCGATGATACCTTTCTTCAATGAATTAGAAATTACCTTTCTAACTGTTCAATTTAAGTCGTTTTAGACGGTTTCAAGTCTGCAACCAACCAAATAAATGCTGGTGTCCCCCAAGGCTCCGTTCTGTCTCCGACTCTCTTTCTCATTTTTATCAATGATCACCTATCTGTCACTTCTAATCCAATCCATTCCTTCGCCGATGACAGTACCCTTAGCTTCGCATATTCGTTTTAAGATTCACGTCCCTCATCTTCGGGCGTGGAGCTACTGACCATGACAGCATTTTTAAGTGGGGTAACCCCAATAGAGTAGAATTTATTGCTTTCAAAACCATGGATGGCACTTGCATCGCCGAAACCGAAAGACTTTGCATCCTCGGTATGTGCTGTAACGACAAACTTTCTTGGAATGACCACATATTCGATGTCGCCAAGAACGCTGCGAAATGTCTAGGCTTCCTAAAGCGATGCAAGAAATATTTCACCCCTTCTGATCTGGCTAGAATCTACAAGGCGTTTATTCCCCAAAACTTGTGTACAACGCTCATATCTGGTCGGTGCACCACTAACATATTTGGAGCTACTTGACAGGATTCAAAAACGTGCGGTAAAACTTATTGGCGATCGAGAAAGAGCGAAATCACTAGACTATCTTAGTCATCATCGCAATGTCTCCTGCCTGTCATTGATTTATCGGTATTTCCACCACAAGTGCTCAAATGAAATAGCCAGTTGCATTCCACCTCTACAGCAATTCAACTGCAATACTCGCCATGCTAGGAATGCACAACAGTTTACCCACAAGCCGGTATTCGGACGTACGGTGAAATACACGGATTGGTTTCTAAACCGTACAATACAAATGTGGAATGCTCTACCCCGCTCTGTTACAGACATTTAGAACCAAACGAGCATCCTTTTTTCTAATCCTTAACTCCCCTAATGCCCGCACTGTGTTAAAAAAAATCATTATAAGGGCATCCAAAATCCCTTTAGTGCGCTACATTATAAAAAAAACATCAGATATGGTCGCATATTTCCTTACTAAACCGTTGGATTCCAAAAAGCATATAATTTGTTCAGAAGCAGTTTGGCTAAAATTTAAAAATTGAGGTACTTAAATTCAGTGGGGGTGTTGAAATTTAATTTATAGTACTTGTTCGATAAATACTATATTATAAGTTTATTATTTCATCAGATATGTATTCCTGTCTCTAATTAAATAATAATAAGAAATTATTCATTCTCGATTTTTCTATCACCGTATTTAGTTGTTTATTTTATTCATATCCTTTGTGATCGATCTGAGATATCTCTACGAACACTACACGAACTCGAAGACGAAGACCGTAATCAAAAAGAGCGAAATCAAATTTCGCCGTGAAATTACTGAATTAGTAAAAGAAAAACGAAGAGCCCGTAAAAGATGGCAACAATCACGTGCTCCGCAGCATAAAACAATCTTATATGATCTTTGCGGCAAACTGATTAATCTTCGGGATTTTAAAAATCGTGTAGTCTCTACACGATTAAAAGCCTAACGGCGGAACATTATTCGCCCTGGAAAGCTATGAATGGCGTGAAGAAACCAAAGCTGCAAGTGACACATATCAGGAAAAACAATTGCGAATGGGAGGAAGGAGGAAAGGAAAAGGTCGTTGATGGTCAAGCGTTGATTGAAGATCCTGCTTCAACCACTGTATCTGTCGATTTTCAGATAAGAAAAGTATCGCTGGTCGAACTGTGTCATGAAATACGAAAACTCAACAAGGCTCCTGGATATGATCTCCTTACGATTTTGTTTATAGCAATAAAGTTTGTTTATCTAATAAATGCTTTGGTTAGGCTATTGTTCGTTCCCCGACAATGGAAGATAGCTGAGTTTATAATGGTTCCTAAGCCAGGAAAACCTCCAAATGGCAAAAAATCTTATCGGCCAATATCGCTTCTACCAATAACGTCCAAGATAACTAAATTGCCGAAACAAATTAATGAAACAAAATCCATACACGTTTATGTTTCCTACAGAAATGTTAGCGATCTACCCGTATTTTTTGACTTGGTGCAAATTCCGTACGCAGATGAGGCTACATATTTGGGAATGACGGTAGATGGAAAATAAAAATGGAAATCGCATGTTAAGAAGAAACTTACGGAGCTCGCTATTAGATTTAACACACTCGAGTTCTTGGCTATTGCAATGGTGCTGTATTACAAATTTTAGTTTAGAGAAATCTTGTGCGCCGACTACAAAGGATAAAACCTTTCGAATTAGCACAATAAGACTTAACCGCATGTTGTTTTCGTATAAGCAGGTGTTTCCGTTTTGGCAAAACGAAATATGTGCTGTCAACAAGAAGGGACGCACAACATCGACGAATCGGACAGAACGTCACGATAGAGAGCTATAACTTCGAGGTAGTTCGGGACTTTATCTACCTCGGCTCCGCTATTAACTCTGACAATGACATATCGTCAGAAATCAAGCGAAGAATTACACTTGCCAACCGCTGTTACTTTGGCCTAAGGAGGCAATTGATTAGTAAGGCCTTGTCGAGAAACACCAAGGAGACTCTATATAAGACCCTCATCATCCCAGTCCTGCTGTATGGCGCAGAACCATGGACGTTATCGAAGGCGGATGAAGATCTCCTTGGTCGTTTCGAACGCAAAATTCTTCGAGTGATTTTCGGTCCCGTTTGCGTTGACGGGCTTTGGAGGAGGAGATTTAACAGCGAACTCTACGAGCTGTACAGCGACATCGACCTGGTCAGAAAAATACGGATTAGTCGTCTAAGATGGCTGGGTCATGTAGAGCGAATGGACACCAACGCTCCGGCCCGCAGAGTCTTCGAATCCAACCCGGAGGGACAACGCAGTAGAGGAAGACCTCTCCTAAGGTGGCGCGCGCAAGTGGAAGGGGACCTCAACCAACTTGGAGTGCGCAACTGGAGGCAGTTAGCCAAAGATCGTGCTAACTGGAGAGGCGTATTGGTTGAGACCCAGGTCCACCCCGGACTGTAGCGCCACCTAAGTAAGTAAGTAAGGTGTTTCCGTTGGAATGTTTTCGGCCAAACTGCTTGATAGAAGTTAGCCTAATTATAGTATGAATATTTTTTGATGGGAAGTATTTTTCAGTGAGTAAGAATCTCACACTATTAAGAGCACGCGCGGGTGGTCCTCATAGTCAGCCTTATTTTGACATCCTAATTCGTTCGAAAGTTAGTCGAACTGGAAGAGTTTGCATTTTGACATTCGAACGAAAAGTAAATTCACTCTATCCATCGAAAGTGCATTTATCATTACCAATAATTTTTGCATTTTGAGATTAGAATCATTTGACGCAAATGTCAGTTTTTACTCATATAGACTATTCTGCGGCATAAATTCCTATAACAACTTTATTTTTTTTGGTTGAACATTTTATTGAATACTTTATTAATAAACATTGATAGAAGTATTGTTTATATTAGGATACGTTTTCAGTGAGCAAATATTCATAAAACTAAGTTTATTTTTCTACTCGATAACTCATAACAATGCAGAAGAAACGAGTGACACTTAGATGAAGACTCTTTTCTTTTACAAACACTATCACATAACAAATGCCGCACAATTTTGAACACTGACAATTAATATATTCACTTTTCACTTCTTTCAGTTTTGTTGCACAAATTTCACAAGGTACTTGAACCGACCGACCGAAACATATGTTTTGTTCAAATGCAGGGTGACTATGTATGAGTCGAGTACATGAAAGGGAACCACTTTTTAATATTGGTTTTTGTTGTCATTGTCGGGTTTTAATTATGATTACATTATGCAATATTAAAGTATAATACTGCATGTAAATTATTTGGTAAAAGTTTTAATAAGATTTTCATGAAAACGAGAAAAAAAAACCTTCTTGAAATATATCCTTCGTCATTTCAAGAAAGATTTAGGATCACCTACAAAAACACAAGGCAAAAGGCGTCCTTAAATATGAAAACAACATATCGGCCAGATTCGCTCAAATATTCTATCTGGAAATACGCTTGAACCACAAACGGCTCTTTTGCCCATCAGAAATGTGTCGCAGTTTGGCATTATTGTTATCTGAATAAATTTTGAAAATAAATGCCACGAAGCAGTAATGTAATTGATTGTGTTAGATGGCGCATTTGATTTGTGAGCTATGATAGCTCCTCTTCATAAAACAAAAAGTATAACCGTCAGGTATTGACGATTACGATTGTTTAATATTAATAAATATATTAAAATAATATATAATATATAATAATAAACACTAAAAAAAACAATCATCACAAAATAAATCAAAGTATATGTCAAACGATTTGATATAGTTGATTTCGAAAGTTTAATTCATTTAATTCATTCTTTGACATCCTTCAACAATTAACAATATTCGTTCGAATCTCAAATTCCAAAAAGTTCATTTGAATGAATAGAGACATTCAAACATTCGAAGAAAAAGCCTATAATTTGAATTCCAAAGTAAGCGTGAGTGTCTTACGGAAGATTTTCCACCCACCCTCAGGAAAAAAACGAATGGAAGGGACCCACAGTTTAATGCCGATACCGAACAGCAATTCATTTTTGAGAAGCTTGTCTTACTCTTATATATTAAGAGTTATTACTCTATTATATATTTGTCAGACGTTCAGATGGGGCAAGAGGTGGGGCAGCGAATACCAATTTTGAGGTGGTATGGATCGGGATTTGAACCAACGGCCCCTCGCTTAGTGGTCCAACATATTTAACCACTAAGCCATTGCACCCACAGAAAATAGGATATTAATTAAATAAAACACAACAAGTAAGGAAACGTTATAAAGAATAACAAAAAGGAAATATAAATAGAAATCTTTTAGTTAAATAAAAAAACAATTACGACTGCAAATAATCAATCAATATGGTTTTCTAAACTATATCGTCATATTTATTTCAATTAAAGACGCACAACCATTTAACAATAACATTAACCCATTTAAGGAAAGGGGGTAAATAAGCTCAGACACCTTTCGACTAACCTCAAGAGTCTCGAATCCAATAAGTTGTAATCGACCTGAATAATGGAAGTTCTCTGAGTAAGCCTTAGAATTTTTTTGGGTTGGCCCGATTTTTGTAATATTGGCTGGCATGGATCGCTTGTCATAAAAAATATTCTATAAAAGATCATTCATTTAAAATCTTTTAATTTCATCATTTTATTAAAAATTGTCGTAAAAAATTAATGTTAATCACAACTGATAAATCAAAAGAATGAGATTTTACCACTGCTCCACATAAAAATAGACTTAATACATTTTTTGGTGAAAGCACGATAAAAATTACCCAGCCTTTACATATTTAAAAAAACATTTTTATAATCTTTTGGATGCTAAACTTAAGGAAGGAATATTATAATAATACTAAGAGAAGACATGTTTGATCGGAAATTATACATAAACAGTATGAGCTTTCGTATGATAATAATGGTAATTTCCTTTGTAAACTGGTGTAATTATATTATGATTTGAACTGTTGGGTCATAGGTATAGCCAAAAAAAGTGAAAAAATATACATAATTATTATTATTATTCTCCCTACAGATGTCAGAACAAGCTCAAAGTATACTTAATCACGGACGTATAACAACAGCGATATCGAGTTCAAAGTGTGGAGTCGATTTGAGAGTTGGGAAACTGTATGTAGTTGCAAGTAGTAAACAAAAATTGTCCTTGTGTGACTATATTAAAGAATATCAACAAATGTCAACAGTCGAGAGAAGAGGATTCACTGGAGCATATCGCAAAGGATGTGCTTGCACTGTAATTTTAAATATTAAAGAAAGATGATGTACTTGCTTACTTTTTCAATTTAACCTTTCTAGATAAACTTCTGCATCGGAGAGTGCTTAAAACATAACGACAATTCGTGCAGTTGGTCACCGTTCAAGAAATGTGAATCTAATTTCAGCTCATGTGTACCCACAGTATACAGGACACCGGATGGAGCTATTAAAAAATGCAATTGGAAAAGATTGCCTCCATACAAGGCGTGCTTATTAAATCCATAAGATGTTTGTTTTAATTTGCTTGTATTTAAAAAATAACCAAAGCTTTAATTTATTTATAAATATGTTATTTATTTAATTTTAATCTTAACTATTATGTATTTTAATTTCTGTAAATTAGACATTTTAAAAAAGATTTTATAAATTTAACTTACCAAATCACGAGGATTAGGAAAAAATGTTTGCTCGATAAGTGGAAGCATATCTTTTCCTAATCGTCGTTGCAATTGCAAAAGATGAGCGAAAACCCATGGTTTATCCTAAAAGTGTATTTAGGGAAAAGTATAATATTTAGTATTTAAGGAAAAAATATGATATTTTTACCTGAAATTGATACACAGAATGTAAAGAATTAATACTGGGAACACCTCCATATTTCAATCCAAGTATGGTTGAGCGGAAATCACATGCGCCATCACGCGGTGGTTGTCGAATTAGTACAAAATCAGGTCGAAATGAGCGAGCAACCTATAAATTTTAATGAAATCACAATTTTAAAAACAAATATAATGTCATGCAGCATTAACAAATTGATATTTTTAAAAAAAATATTGCATGCATTCTTCATTTTTTATTGTTGGAATAAAATAAGAGATATATATTCACCCTTATTTTACCTGGCATTTTTGAGTCGATTAATTTAGTGTCTGTATTTTATTTTCTAGTCACCTTTTAAATTTTCAAATCTACCTAAATTTATTTTAAATTTTTCTAGTTCTTAAAAACCAAAAAATCAGCGGCATGGAATCGACAATTAAATTGCAAAATGAGAACTGGAGTGTATAAGTAAAATCAAGTTCAAAGTAGACAGTACTTTTAAGTGCCTGTCATTTTAAATATAGTTTCATCTAGAGATATTTTACCGTTCATCATGACGTCATGTTGTTTACAAGTATACAAATTGAATTCATTTATATATGATTTTGCTTGCAAAACAAATTTTATTTGTTTTCTTTTTAACAAGGTTCTTGCTATTTTCAACCATGGATATATTTAAATTATGAAATCATAAAATAAATGAGCAATTTTTAGAAAACTGACCTGTTAAATCCAAATTCGACTCATAGGCCTTTGCATATTTCTAATCGACACATTTTGGCGTTTTGCCGGTCGTGTTTTGTAACTAATACGACTTCTGGAATATGAATACGTATGTCGAAATTACATTCCCCACAAGGAAAACGTACGTAGCGTTTAACGACATAAAACGACTTAAAAACGCCAAATGTAATACCGATTCAAAGCGAGGAAAAATTGTTAATTTAAACAATGTTTGGAAAAAAACTTTTCTGTTTTAAGCTACTCCCTCTTATTATCAAATATCATCGATGATTTTAAAAGTGAAACAGCATTTGTTAAAATTTTGCAGTTTTGTGTTTACCATAAAATATGAGAAAGCTTAAGGTCAGGTTAGTTTTATTTTCGGCTACGTTTCGGTAAAATGAAAGATACAATGAAAATGTCTGTATGTAGAAGTAATACTTAAAATTAAAAATTTGAAGGATTCTCATATGGCTGCGATTCGAAGATCCTCTTAGCTAGATTGTTAATTCTCATTCGCTTGATGTGGCCAAAGTAGTCAACTTGACTACATCCACATCTTGGTACAGCTCATGGAGTTGCAATTTCGCCCTATAGGACCTAGAATCCGTCGAAGAAACCCAGTATTATCTCTTTTTTTTTCTTGTCTTATGTCATTTGTAGAGTTGATGTTTATAACTCCTTAACTACCATGAAGTCGCTACCATTTGTAGTGACATTTTGTCCTAGTCAGTGGACAGGTGCTTGTTTATTTGCTAATAACACGATTGTTATCCTGTCCTCATATATTTTAAAGCCAATTAATTTCGCTTGTTCTTCAATAGCCGTGAAAGCCTCTGTCATAGTGATATCGTCCGCATATCCCAGCAGCTGAACAAATCTTCCGCTCACTTGCGGGAATCTGGTGCATGATTGAAAGACTTCAGATGAGCTGCTGCCAAACTATACGTTGCGTGTTCTCCAGCGCCAAGCGACACAGTAGAATAAGTTTTGACGGGATCCCGAACTCCACCATCGCCATGCAGTGCTCGGATATCATCTCTACATAATTAAATACGTTATAGGTTCCCTTGGCTATTTCGAATATCCTGCATTCTGGTCTTAAGGCCAGCAGCCAGTTGCTTTCTTACAAAACACATTTAAGTGTTTACCAAAAGCTAAATTCTATTCTCCTGAGAGATAGAAGTAAAGACGCAGACATTTTGCAAATGTCCGGGCGTAAAAGTTCGGTCTGTCTGCATCCATCGTAGTCACGCCAACGAATCTTGTATTCACAGGAAACCCAAGCATCAATGGAAGACATGACTACAGATGCAGACAGACCCAACACAGGTTCGGGTCCTGAGAAAAATTCTTCTGAACCTTGACTAGCAAGCTCTTCAGAGATCTCATATCCCTGGATGCTAGTGTGTTCTGGGACCCAGACCAGAGCCACTGTCTTCACCCTTCCCACCAAATTCAGAGAAAGCTTGAGTTCGAGCACTAACTTGGACGATTCATCCACTTGTTGCTTTTGTTGCAACTACTCCAAATGATGATGTCGCGATACTGGAACCACAGCTTGTCTGTGGTATGTCAATGGGCAGTGGAGAGTTTCACACTGCTATTCCTTCTCCTTTATTAGCGCCTATGAGGCTAATGTTTTGGAATTTATTTTCCCACTTACCCCGTGGGGGATTTCGGGGCACATTTTGGCTAGTACATATTAAGCTAATGTTTTGGAATTTCGCTCTGATGCGCATCATACTCAGGCAATCACTTTTCTTCTTGAAGTCAATTATACCTTTGTTTATTACTTTTGTCCTAAGCCGATTTTTCCCGACCTTACTGGAACTGTGAATGTCACCAATGCAAAGCATCCATAGAATTCGTCCGTTGCCATCCGGATAGTGGAGAAAGAGCCTTAGTGAGAAGACACTCCATTCCCCTCTGTCGAATGCTGTATGTAACTCCATTGCCATAATCAATCCGTGGTCTTTTGGACTGAAACCGTGCTCGGAGGGGCGAGTAATCAGTGTATTTAAGGAACTTTTCTGTACATATTCGTAGTGAATCACTGTGTATTCAAACGTATTCGTATGCATTCACGTGTGTCGTGTCATGCTATTTTTGTTTAGTATTGTTTGGCATTTCATAATGGAAAGACTTACGCGTGAACAACGTTTACAAATTGTTCAGGAATGTGTTTCGTGCACTTCGCTTAACTTATGGTCAACATAATCGGCCTACTGAGCGTACTATTCGCAACACCATCACCCATTTTGAGACCCAGCATTGGATAATATTCGACCGAATAGACCACGTCCAGCGCGCTGTAAAGAAAATATAGCGGCCGTAGCTGAGAGTGTACACGAAGACCGTAGAAAGTCGATTCGGCGCCGTTCGCAGCAACTCGGACTGACGTATGGAACGACTTGGCGCATTTTACGTCAAGATCTTAAATTGAAAGCGTACAAAATACAGCTTGTGCAACAACTGAAGCCGCTCGACCTTCCCAAGCGACATCGCTTCGAAAATTTCCAAGAAGATCCGACGTTTTCGAGGCAAATTTTGTTTAGCGATGAGGCCCATTTCTGACTCAATGGGTATGTAAACAAACAAAATTGCCGTATTTGGGACGAAGAGCAACCCGAATAGATTGAAGAACTGCCACTTCATCCAGAAAAAACAACGGTTTGGTGTGGTTTGTGGGCCGGTGGAATCATGATGCCTGAAATTGAAGCTCGTGATCTCGGCGACATTTGGTTTCAGCAAGACGGCGCCACTTCCCACACATGGCACCAATCAATGGACTTATTGAGAGAACATTTCGGTGAGCACATAATTTCACGTTTTGGGCCAGTCGATTGGCCACCAAGATCGTGTGATATCACACCGTTAGACTTTTTCCTGTGGGGATATGTAAAGTCAAAAGCTTATGCCGACAAACCCACATTCTCCATTAAATTTGAATTTTCTGTGTTTTTTTCTTTAAAAAAGTAGGGAACCTCGAAATGGAACACCCTTTAGATTTCATTTCATTAAACTAAATTACCAAATGTCAAACATTTTCCCGCTTAATTTTCGTGCGTGAGACAGATTTTTAAAGAGTAGGAATAAAAAAGTTTTCGCTAATAATAGTGTACAATAAAAATGGAAAAAGAAAACGACTGGAATGTTACATAAAAAGAGATCAGGTGAATACCAGAGAGCATTAAACTGACTTTAAAAATTAATGGTTTTGAAAACATAACCACAATTGCTCAAATTGCCACCGAAGACATAAACGAAAAGGAAAAGTCGGTGCGCACTGTGTTCCGAAACATTCATTCCGATAAAGAATATTCTGTTTGTGTAGGAGCGTTTGTAACGCAACCCGAAATGTAAGTGTTCGTTGTTATTGATGGAACTTTGTCCATATTCAATAATTTTACAGGTTTCGATTCTTCCCCGGGCACAAGAGGCTTATAACAAGTGGGGATAATATAGTTTTCGAGGCGACAAGATTTGAAGATGCAACTTTATAGATCTCAATGAAATAATCACGAGTTAAGATGTAACAACAGTCTCGTTTTCTCCTAATTTAGGAGATATCAGGGTTTGAAAATCGAATCTCTATGAGAAAACGTCACATTTTTGCCAATATTTTCACTTCAAAAAATATAAAAAATTACATATATTAAGAAGTTCAATCACGAATATTTTTCACCATATGTGTCATGTCAAAAAAAAAATAGCGGAATTAATTTGCCTATTCATGTCAACAAAAAATAACTCGCAAAAATTTGAAAAAAGGAAATTGGAGATTAAAGTTTTTTTGGATCTCGATGATTTCCTTACGCCGTAGTCACCAGCTGAATTTGTTTCAAATCGGTGACTATCAACGTACAAAAATTGGAAAACAAGTGTAAAAGGTGGATTATTTCAAACTTTGTGAGGCATACATATTGCAAAGCGCGATGCAACCCACCCAAAGAACTAATAAGTCAGCCTATTACAACGTTTTTCAATGAAAACAAAAGTATGCGTTAATATTGAGAAAGTTTATAAAGAAGCCGGCAATAATAGTAACTTGGAAGAAGATAATGGGGTTGACAGAGCAAGTGACGATGATCAAATCCTTCAAATCGAACGCCGTGAATTTGCAATTAAGGACAAAGAAATTGAGCTCAGCTAAAAGGCAATATTTCACTCCGATGAATAGGGGGAAGAGTAAAGGGGCTTGATCAAGAGATCCATCAGAGCTCCAAATTATGTAAAAAGATCTCAAAAACAGTCATACACGCCAAACGAAAAACAACCGAAAAATTGTTTAGGTATAATAGATCCTATTAAAACAGATATAGATTATTATTTCCCAATTATCAACAGCATTCCGGTTTTATTTGACAATGATAATGTAGTTAAAGAGAACATATGTTATTTAATGAATAAATCTTATCTCCGATTGTTTTGTTTTTAATGGTCCTAAGTACATTAAACTTATTTTAACGCTATCTTTTGTTTAGAGTATTTTATGAAGCAAATAATTAAGCTTGCACAAAAACGGTCCAATAAAATAATAAACGTATACAGCGATGACATAAAGATGTTCTCTAGTTTTTTGAATATGATTGGAGGTAAAACATTATATCAGACACTTTCGGAAAATCTAAAATTGACATCTATATCAACGACATAATGAACCATTAGTATGTCGACATATGTAATTACGTGCAGCATGTACCTGCACCATCTGTGAAAACTTTTAAACTTTATATAAATGTTAAAAACCTTTAACGTGCCATCGGACGGTAATGACCGTTGACCGTACCTTTAGACTGAATAAATGTTATATTCTGATGTTTTTTACTTTTAACATTTATTGCTTTAATAAATATTGTTTTCCACAGGCGGACCAGTAGGTATGTAGTAAAGTGGGAGGGTTATGATCCCTATAATCCTGATCATAACCTCGCCGAAAAAGGAATATTGTAATCGATGAATTAGAATACCAGTAAAGAGATTTTAATAAATTTTGATTTTTTGTTTGGATGAAGTGAGAAAATCTTAGCCTTAAAATCAAAATACAAATTATAATCTTTTGTGAAATTTTGATCGATTTTAACATAAATTTTCTGAAAGTCACATATGTCACATGAAGTTTTGCTGACGATCAATAACGACCTCTTGCATAAACTAAATAGCTTGCCGACCAAATAATCGATATGCGTGGTTTAAAATAAAGATTTTAATACAGGTGTATTCAAATTTTGTTCATTTGTATTCAAGTGTATTCGCATGTTTTCAATTGTAATCACATGTATTCTAGCGTATACAAGTTTATTTACGCGTATTCACATGTATTCCAATGTATTCCCATGTATTGACTATGTAATCATTATGTAATCATACATTGAATACAGTATTCCGTGTATTTTTGCGTATTCTGTAGTCTAGGAACACGCAAAAATATTGATTACTTGCCCCTCGCTTTTACCAGCAATGGTAGTAGCACTGACGGACTGAAACTGGTTGTCGTGGACCCACGCACGAGAATGAGTAGACGAAGTGCACCAATTGCTGATGCTCCCCGTAAACTGGCAGTGAAGGATACTGGGGCTGTAACTAATGCAGGGTGCATTATCCTCGTGGAATTCCGAACTGTTGTGCCTTCGTAAAGAAACTAGGAAGCTCCGAAATTGGTCTTGAAAAACCAACTTATTAGAAGACTGGAATCCTTATCGATCGAAACAAACAGATTTTAAAAGACTTCGAATAAAATAAATTACGCGTTGAAGCTTAAGGTTTGCAGACCATCCTTCTGCCGTAATAAGGAAGCTCATCAAACATATTTAATTTACGAACCGCATACCTGTTGAAATTTTTTGTGCTCTTTCGAATTTAAGTTCTTGAACTGCATATGGAACGATACGATACGATATGAGAAAATGCAAAATACTTGCATTCGTATTCAAAATGTTCTCATATGCAGATAGATTTTTTAACCGTGAAAATAATTTCTAATCATCCGCGAGATTCAAAACCTTACAAAATTTATATATATCACGACCATCATTCATAAATAATATAAATAGCAACGGGCCCAAATGACAGCCCCGTGGAACACCTGAAGTAACTGCTATAACGCGAGAAGTTAAACCATCGACTTTAACCATTTGCCTTCTATTAGTCAGGTAATTACTAAACCATTTTAGCACTGAATAAAAACCAAAAAAACTTTAGCTTAGCCAAAAGAAGTGTGTGAAGCACCCTATCAAACGCTTTTCAAAAGTCAGTGTAAAGTACATCAACTTGTAATCGTTCATCTAAACTATTAAATATAGAATTAGTCAACGAAGCTAAATTAACACGAAAAAAGCCATGCTGACTATTTCAAATAATTTCTTTTCCCGCGAAAAGAGTTTGTCCTTAACAATACTTTCAAACGATTTTGGTATTTCAGAAAGCTTTGATATAGGCCGATATTTTTCTACTTTTTGTCTTAAACCACTTTGAAAAATAGGTGTTATGGAAGAATATTTCCATTTATTAAGGAAGTTCCCAGATACAAGAGATTGGTTAAAATAATTTTAAGTGGATGAAAAACGGAGGATAAACAATTTTTTAATATTACCACAGGAATCCCATCTGGGCTAGAGTTGCTATTTAAATTTAGTTTTTCTTACGCGTTTATTAAATTTTCGCATGTCTTACTCTGCCAGAGAACATAGTGCAGACTTTGGTGTTTCGAAGCTATACTAATGTACAGGACTCTCGCTGGTAGCCGAGGGAGGGAGCAAGTGCTTCATAACAGGAGTAAATAATGGCTGTTCTGTCTTCCATTTTATGGTGTATGGTGGTAGACTTTCTGCGTACGACTCTCTCTCTTCCTGGAAACTTCACTCAAGCATTTGTCGGATGATGTCGCCATTCTTTCTCTTGGTTAAAACCTAGGCTCTCTGCCGCAGAGATCACTAAATTTGATCGATATTTGGTGCACTAGAAATGGACCTAAAGTGAATCCTCTTAAAACCACGGTTGTAGGGGGAAGGGGCGCCCTCACGCCTCAGAAAGTTAGCTTAATACAAGCAATACTTAAAACTGGCATGAATTCTTAAGGCAAACATTTAAATTCTTAAAAACTACTTAAGTCCAATTCGATTTGGAGGTATGCCAGAGACGCTAGAGGTAGGTTTTGAGGCTCTCAAGTGTAAGTCGCAAAGGCTTAGTATACTATTAGTTAAACGTAGCATGCGGGTTAGGGATTCGTTCCTTCCATAACTTGTTCCATGATAATTAATTGTAAAGAGAAACATCAATCGAAGATTGATAGAGTACAGATTGGTTTCAGTTAGCGCAGCTTATGAGAGAGGAAAAAAGACAGTCGAGGTTTTGAAGCGAAGTCCTCTAACGTTTTGGTAGTATAGTGACATAGGATGGTTACTACATGAAGGTGCAGTGCGGGTTGATTGGGGCCTGATATAGGTGAATTAGGGACGAAAAAATGTATTATTTTCAATTCGGTTACGTAGATATGATTTAAATTAAGAAATGATGTGGGAAGCAAAACAAGAAAGATCGTTTGCTACAGTTGCAGAGGAAATCAGAGGAAATGTTAAAATGTTCATGATACAGTGTATAAGTGCAGTAGGATCAGTTGGGAGACCTTCTTTCTGAATAGAGATCTTAACGTTAGTCTTTGTCTTAACGTCAATGCATATGGATTCAGGCTTGTCATGCAAATATGCAAGGTAAAGGCGAACGTTTTCACATGCCTGAGTAGAGCCATGACTCAGTCGAATTCATTGTTCGAGGACATGGGGCCAACAAATTTGGAAGTAAGTTTTAAATATGGAGGAAGTAGGGGATTAAAAATCGCAGAAGTTTTGGATGTTGGGTTTGACAGAATATTATAAGAAACAGAGGTAGGGGAATGCTAGAATGGGCAATAGGTTCCTTTCACCCCTTCAAGTCTCCTGGTGCAACCAAAGAGCTCTGAATTCAAAAGCGACAGCATTCTATGCCTTTCTTGTCATGCAAATATGCAAGGTAAAGGCGAACGTTTTCACATGCCTGAGTAGAGCCATGACTCAGTCGAATTCATTGTTCGAGGACATGGGGCCAACAAATTTGGAAGTAAGTTTTAAATATGGAGGAAGTAGGGGATTAAAAATCGCAGAAGTTTTGGATGTTGGGTTTGACAGAATATTATAAGAAACAGAGGTAGGGGAATGCTAGAATGGGCAATAGGTTCCTTTCACCCCTTCAAGTCTCCTGGTGCAACCAAAGAGCTCTGAATTCAAAAGCGACAGCATTCTATGCCTTTCTTGTCATGCAAATATGCAAGGTAAAGGCGAACGTTTTCACATGCCTGAGTAGAGCCATGACTCAGTCGAATTCATTGTTCGAGGACATGGGGCCAACAAATTTGGAAGTAAGTTTTAAATATGGAGGAAGTAGGGGATTAAAAATCGCAGAAGTTTTGGATGTTGGGTTTGACAGAATATTATAAGAAACAGAGGTAGGGGAATGCTAGAATGGGCAATAGGTTCCTTTCACCCCTTCAAGTCTCCTGGTGCAACCAAAGAGCTCTGAATTCAAAAGCGACAGCATTCTATGCCTTTCTTGTCATGCAAATATGCAAGGTAAAGGCGAACGTTTTCACATGCCTGAGTAGAGCCATGACTCAGTCGAATTCATTGTTCGAGGACATGGGGCCAACAAATTTGGAAGTAAGTTTTAAATTTGGAGGAAGTAGGGGATTAAAAATCGCAGAAGTTTTGGATGTTGGGTTTGACAGAATATTAGAAGAAACAGAGGTAGGGGAATGCTAGAATGGGCAATAGGTTCCTTTCACCCCTTCAAGTCTCCTGGTGCAACCAAAGAGCTCTGAATTCAAAAGCGACAGCATTCTATGCCTTTCTTGATATTGAGGGAGCGTTTGAAAAAACCTCACATGAGACCATCAAACGAGCTCTGCAACGAAAAGGAGCCAACAACACATTATCCAGATGGAAGAGTGCGAACTGCTGAGCATTAGATCAGCAGAGACACAGACAACGGCTGGAACTGTTAAAGTAGATACTACAAGAGGACATCCACAAGGAGAGGTATTATCACCCTTAATGCAGAGCTTAGTTGTCTACGACCTGCTGAAAAAATTAACTACCCATTGCATCAGCTGTCAGGAGTATGCTGATGACATAGTACTACTTGCCAGAGGAAAGTTTGAAGAGACTTTCTGCGACATCATACAACGAGGTCTGAGGGTAACTCAGGAATGTTGCCTCATGGTTGGACTGACATCAATCCAGCTAAAACTATGATAGTGCCATTCAAAAGGACAAGGAAACTTCAACGATTCAACGAAATCCCATTGCCACCAACAGACCAGACCGATTGCCAGGCACTTATACCGGTCAATGAGGTGAAGTACCAAGGACTACATCTGGACAGTAAACTAATTTGGAAGAAACACAAAGAGGAAATCATCAGAAAGGCAACCCGTGCTAGACCCTAGTGGGAAAGTCGTGGAGTTGAAAAAAAATGTCCTAACAAGGCTCAGCAACAAGAAAGAATGGAGCGATGAATCCATAATTTATGCACTGAGCTACAACACGATTAAGTTGTATACAGACGGGTTGAGAACTGATGATGGAACAGGTGCAGCAATATATTTGGGCCAAGAATAAAATATTACGAATCCATGGGCAAGAGTACCAGCATCTTTCAAGCAGAAATATGCGCCATAGAATGATGTGTTCGAATCAATCTCGAAAAGAATTACGGAAACTGTAACATAGCAATAATTTCAGATAGTTAAGCAGCTATCAAAGCTCTGGACTCCTTTATCATTAAATCTAAACTTGTATGGGAATGCCTACAAAGTCTCAACAAATTTGGCAAGAAAAATAGATTATCTGTCTGCTGGATACCAGGCCATGTGGGTATTATTGGTAACGAGGACTCTCTAGCAAGAAACGGGCAGCAGCACCCTTTATAGGACCTGAACCATTCTGCGGGATAGGGGAATTCAGGAAATCGGAAAAGGGAAAAAGGGCTGGAACCATTCCAGATCTTCAAAGTCTGAGACAAGCCAAAAAATTCTTACACGATTATCAAAAGATTTAAAGCATGTATCATTCTTAGCAAAAATTACCTACGTATGCTAACTGGTGTCCTAAAGAGGCATTGCAAGCTCAGGGAACACCTAAGGAATATAGAGATATAACACATACTGGAATCCTGCGGGGCACTGACCCAAAAAAGGTTTAAATATTTGGGAAAACACCAAATTCAAGAAAAGGATTTACCAACCACGAACTGCTCATTCTCAGATTCTTAAAATAAACTGGACTGGATGATGTGCTCTGAGTAGGTTTTCCTTGCCAAAGCCATAGCATAATCTCCCCAACATAATTCCCGGCGAATTAAGCTGTCCCCTCTGGAAGGGGAGGAAAACCTATCCGACGTATAAGTACGGGGCACAATAGACCACAAGGTCGCAGTGTACTACACCCTATATATTATTATTATTATTATTATTATTATGGGAGGCAGTGGAATGAACGAAATTTGGTTAATTTGAGGAATCTGGGGTCAAATTAAAAGATACACGCAAGAGTAAAGTTAACAAGAAATGTTTGGTGAATAGAGGTGTTTGTTATCGCTCCGTCATTAAGGCAGTAATTAACTCATTATCCTAAAATAACCGATTCAAAAAAAGTTGTTGAATAATCCCAAAAAATGTTTGCATCATTGTTTTTATTTGTGATCATAAACTATCCTTGCATTACAAAATGTCAACTACTCGCCAACAATTACTCAACGAAAAATTAGCAACGGTTGCTGCAGTGACTCCTGACAAATCCCAAGCAGGTAACAGCTAAATGAAATCCCACCCACCGCGAGTGAAGACGTCAGATAAAACAACCATCACTATCTGATCAAATACGCGATTTGGAATCAATCGATAAATAGGCCTTTGCCATTTACGTTTTAAAGACAACTTCATGTAAATGTTGCCGCGGCACCGTTTCAATTGTGAATGGTCCAATGAATGGCACAGTGAATGAATGGTCCAATTTTGCCTCACTTTTCGAGCATTTCGGCCTGTATTCCACGAATCACGCGTGTTTGTTATCCTGTAAGGCTTCAGTCGTGTTCGTCTTGTCCACATAGACTAACAACTTTATATAACCCGGTTTCGAGAGATAATCTGCTCACCAAATTCATCCTTCACCTTTTTAATTGTTTCACGAGCTGTTTTGGACGTGGTACCGTCTTGATGAAACCCCATGTCAACCAAGTTCAACTCAGCCAACTGGGGCAAAAAAAGTCGCGTATCATGGCTCGATATCATTCGCCGTTGACGGTAACGTTTCTTCCACGGTAGTCTTTGAAGAAAAATTGACCGATGATGCCACCAGCCCATAAACCACACCAAACTGTCGTTTTTTTCGGGATGAATTGGTAATTATTATATGGTATGTGGCCGTTCATCACTCCCGATGCTAAAGTTTTGCTTATTTACGTATCCGTTGAATCAGAAATCAGCCTAATTGCTAAACACAATTTTTCGATAAAACATCGGATTTTTACATTTTTCACAGAGCACGAATTTTGATAATAAATGTTAATAATTTGCAGTCGTTGTTTGTTTGTAAGTGTTTCCATGATTAAATGGCAGAGTATACTGAAAACTTTTTACTTTGACAGGTGACGTTTGGACGTCATTACTAAGAATTGCTGCAACCTGCAAAACTTAACTCTTAAAAGATCGCCCTTTAGTTATTTCGTATTTTTGTTACACGTCTTAAAATTCACAATTAAATCTTGTTATTTTGAATTTTATATTTCTTATTGCAATTACAATTTTATATGACTTTTCTATCCACCTCCTTCCTACCTATTTGCTCCCCTTTCTTACTATTTTGTTATTATCTTGTTTATTCTTTTCTGTCGTTCTTCTGCTTAGATTGCACAGTGCTAGGAAAAAAAGTTTGTGCTGCTATTATTTCTTGATGAGATGTTTGTGTTTTATATTTTAATTCTACAATTTATAATGGTTCGTAATGGGTCACTTTCTGGTATGAGTGATGAGAATGAGGTTCGAACGCTAGTTCAGATTTTTTCTAATGCGTATAAAGGTTTTAAAGTGTGTCACTTTAATGCTCGCAGTCTCAGCTTGTGGAAATTAGACTTTATTCGGCATACCCAGTGCCAAAAAATTCAATCCCTTGTCGGCTTCAGACTTTCATTCCATAAATATCTTACCACGCATATCAAAAGTTTTTGAAACAATTATCACCAAGGTGATTTCTTTTCAACTTAATAATTTTAATATGTTGTCGCCACTTCAGTTCGGTTTCCGAACCCAACATAGCTGTACCTCGTCTAAGGTCAAAGTGCTTGATGACGTTAAAGTAGAGTATGATAAGTACTTTCTTTCGCTTTTGATATGGTCCATCATGACATTTTATGTATGAAATTGATGTTGTACTTTGGGTTGAGTGAATATTCTGTATGTCTTGTGAACTATCTTCTAAATCGCTGCCAAAGGGTTGATGTTAATGGACATTCTTCTCAATTGAAAAATGTATTGGCAGGTGTTCCTCTTTCCAGACCAATTTTACTGGTGGAAGATCATATATGTAGGTAGGTTTAATTCACAGGTGTTCCTCTTTCCAGACCAATTTTACTGGTGGAAGATCATATAGGTAGGTTTAATTCAGTTTTGATATTAAATCCAAACAAAAGTCAGTTACTTTGATTTCCAAAAAATAATAATACTGATAAGATACCTCCTGCTTACCCCTACTCCGAGCGTCGAACTTGCCGAGTTGTAGGGGCTGAGTAGGGTCAATGATTCTCGAGAAGTTTTTCTCTAGATGAGTCCTGAAACCAAAGGACGTTCTTCCCCTGTGTCCTCCCTGTGTTTCCCCCCCCCCCCCCTTTTCTCTTCCTCTTCCTCTCCTTTCCCTTTCCTTCCAGTTTTCATCCTCTTCCCTGGGCCGGACGATGGTGTCATACGACCCGTGCCGAGCGTCAACCTGGCTGGGGGCCCAGTCAAAAAGCCCAGTCGCTAACGGAGTGTCCGGATACCTGGCGCCCTCCGGATTTTGCTAGCCTTGTCTGTATATTGCGGATCTCTGTACAGATCGACCTCCTTTCTCCGCCACTCGTGGGTCCTAACATGAATAACAATAACAAAAATCAAATAAAAAAACCTAATCCAATTTTTAAGACCGGTATCCCTTCCAAACCGGGCGGTAGTACGGTGATTAAAGTGTCTACCGGTACAGCTCCTGCTACGCCGAGCGGTGGTACGACTGTGGCTACTCGTGGTCCACCCCGTATTGGCAACAGCAGCTATCCTCATGAGCAAAAGGAAGGTATCCTCCCTAGCAGTGGTAGGATTGTGGCACTTCATGGCCCTTCCACTGCTGGTACTAACACCCCTAGTACGTCTCGTAGTGGAAGTTCGCGACAACGCACTCCCTCGAGGTCGTACTATAAACAACGACGCGAGGCAATACGGACTCTGAAGGTCTTTGGAGCTATTCTGGAGACCAACAGAACTCCTAAACAGGTTGCCAAGCTGAAATGGGCCGAAAATTTTATGACCAAGGACAAGGAGACCAGCGGTGACTTTACGTCTAAGCGCCAGAGGTCGGTGGAAGAAACCGCTCCGGTTTCAAAACGCCCCAAGGTGCATAACACCAGCACCTCCGCCGTTAAACCTCTCAGGTCCTTCAGCGATGTCCTCAAAGACAAAATCGTGGTTGCTGTCATTGATCGTAGCGACATAGACGGCACGATATCTCCCGAACGATGGCAAACGGTCAAGCTGAAGCTCTTAAGTAGCTTTCTGCCCTTCATCAGGGCAACCCCTGGACCGCCACCGAATACTCAAGATGCTGGTTGGCATCAAGGACACGTCAAGCTAATCGCTTGCGCGGACATAAGATCTGTCGATCTCTACAAGTCGGCTGTAAGCAGTCTAGGAGAGGTTTGGCCGGGTGCTAAGCTCGAAGTCGTAGCAAAGGAGAATATCCCTAGCAGACCTAGGACTCGCACCTGGATCCCCATCGAACCACCATCCGCGGATGAAGTCCTGGAAGTCATCCAGCGCTGCAATCCCTCATTACCCACCCATGACTGGAAGGTCGCTAAGCTGGAAGAGCAAAGGGGTGCCTATAGATCTGCTATTATAGTAATCAACCAGGAATCCCTTGCTCCTTTGGCGCAGACCAACGGCATGATAAGTTTTGGTTGGGAGAAAATCACTCTGCGCGTCTACAAAAAGGATGAGTTAGAGACTGGCAAACTGCCTCCTCACCCCTTAGACTCCGATTCCGCAGCCCCTGACCCGGGTACATCCGTATCCTTTCCTCACATGGAAGACGATGTCTCCGCAGACCAGGCTACCCCAACCAGGCCCACTGCCTCTATTACTGACACGTTGTCGGACATGGAGACGGAGGACTGCCTAAACAAGGTTCTTCTTCTTAGTGAGGATGAACTTCTTGGTTCATCTTCGGAATCAGAGGGCCTAGATAAGACCGTGGTGGAAGTGGTTCTGCCTAATTGTAGCAATTGATGCTGCAGTTAGTACAGATAAACCTCCAACACTCCAAAAAGGCTTCGGCCTCCTTGCTTCTCCGTCTTTCTCAAGATAGAGAAGATATCGTCCTGATCCAAGAACCATGGATTGTCAACAACCTGGTTTGCGGACTCAGGACTCCGGGATACTACGCACTTTATGTATCAGACAAAGGTAACCCTAGATCATGCATATTAGTGAAAAGTAGTCTTAATGTATTTTTACTACCTAATTTCAGCGGACGAGACATAACCACAGCGAGGCTAGAGACGGCCAAAGGCACGTACTGGCTGACTTCGGCCTATCTCGCCCATGATATCGTGGGAGATCTCCCAGGTAAGACCCTGGAGGATCTTGTAAAAGAAGCTGAAAAACACAACACTGGACTCATAATTGGATGTGATGCCAACGCTCATCATTCAGTATGGGGCAGTTCCGATACAAACTACAGAGGTGAGTCACTTTTTGATTATATTTTACACACAAATCTCATTGTTTGCAACAGAGGTAGTGAACCTACTTTTATAACCAGAAGTCGACAAGAGGTCTTAGACATAACTCTCGTCTCTGATTTCATCATTGAATTGATTGGTAATTGGAAAGTCTCGTCTGATCACTCGTTTTCGGACCACAGGTACATTCAATTCAGTCTAAATGATGACCCTCCCCGCCAATCAACCTTCCGGAACTACCGCAAGACAAATTGGCTCCTGTACAGAGATTCACTTTGGCATTCAGTGAGCTCTATGCTATTATGTCCCCCTCATGACACCAACGAGCTTGATAATAAAGTCAGGGAACTCACTATGGCTCTAAATAAAGCATTGTCCTCCTCATGTCCTCTCACTAGACCGAGAGGCAAGCGTAAGCCGCATTGGTGGACATCGGAATTGAGCCCACTTAAGAATGTCTGCAGGAAACTGTTCAATAAAGCCAAGGCCACACGAACAGATTCTGACTGGGATGCCTACAAAGTATCCCTCAATTCCTATAAAAAAGTATTGAGGAAAGCCAAAAGAATATCGTGGCGACTCTTCTGTAGCAAAATAGAGGATACCTCCGAAGGTTCTAGGCTAAGGAAAATCCTCTCTACAAATCCAACGATGCCCAGCTGTCTCAAAAAATCGGATGGCTCTTGGACTACGTCTAGCGAGGAATCGCTTAATCTGCTATTAGATACCCACTTCCCAGGCAGCTCCCATGTTATAAGTAGTACGAACCCAAACAGGGCAAGGACTCACATAACCAACATTAATGATCTAATCACCAGGGATAGGCTACTTTGGGCGCTACACAGCTTCAAACCATATAAATCGGCGGGACCAGACGGCATTATACCAGCCGAATTACAAAAAACATCAGATATTATTCTTCCGGTGTTGGAGTTAATTCTGAAAAGTTGTATTGAACTGGTCCACATTCCGCTGTTATGGAGAGAAGTGAAAGTGGTTTTCATACCCAAAGCTGGCAAATATTCCCATGTCACTCCGAAAGATCTCAGACCCATCAGTCTATCATCATTTCTCCTAAAAACTCTAGAAAGATTGATAGATATCCATATTCGTACCAACATTGACAAAAGGCTGCTGTCTACCTCCCAACATGCCTATTGCAAAGGCAGATCTGTAGAAACAGCCCTACACTCGTTAGTACGTTCAATTGAATATTCCCTTCACCATAAGGAGTATACAATGGTAACCTTCCTCGATATAGAAGGCGCCTTTAACAACGTCAATACATCCGCGATCTCAACTGCACTGTCGGATCTAAAAGTGGATAACACACTTAGCGAGTTCATTAATCAACTACTAACCAGTAGGATTATTAACTCAAAGCTGGGTATGACCTCCGCCAGAAGATCTGTCAGCAGGGGAACCCCGCAAGGAGGAGTCCTATCCCCACTTCTTTGGAATCTTGTGGTGAACAAACTGCTTGTTATCCTGGAAGGAGAGGGCTGCAAAGTGATTGCCTATGCAGATGACGTTGCTATTGCCGTATCGGGGAAGCACCTTAACACCTTAAAAGAACTCCTACAAAATGCTCTTAACAAGCTAATAAGATGGGCTGACGGTTGTGGTCTGGGCGTCAATCCCCACAAAACCGAACTTGTCCTCTTTACTAGGAAATACAAAATCCCACGAGTTGACCCCCCTTCAATCAGGGGTACCAGCTTAGTCTTCTCTGACGAGGCCAAATACTTAGGTCTCATCCTGGATAGGAAGCTCAACTGGAAATCTAATATACAAGAAAGAGTCCGGAAAGCTACGGTGGCACTCTTTTCTTGCAAAAAAGCTATTGGAAACAAGTGGGGACTACAACCCCGAATTACTCACTGGCTATATATCTCGGTTGTAAGACCGATACTAACGTATGGAACAATTGTCTGGTGGACTGCCTTAGAGAAAGCGATAAATCGTGATAAACTGGGCAAAGTCCAGAGATCAGCATGTTTATGCATAGGCGGAGCGCTTCGCACCACTCCCTCAGCTGCACTCGACATTCTGTTCCATTTGATACCCCTTGACATCTTTAGCAGACAGACGGCTGCTACCACGGCCACTCGCCTCAAAGCAACTTCTCAATGGGCCGATAGTGAAATCGGCCACTCTGCAATTCTGAACATACTCAGAATCCCTTCTAGGAATATAGACTACACCACACCCCAACTGCTGTTCGACAAAAACTTCCAGATAACCATCCCCCCTAGATCCTTTTGGGAGGATGCCTTGCCGGAAGAAGAATCAATCCATTTTTACACGGACGGTTCAAAAACAAATGATGGAGTGGGTGGAGGTGTCTTTTCAGACAGGCTCAATCTCAGTCTCTCCTTCCGTCTTCCTAATCATTGTAGTGTTTTCCAGGCGGAAGTTATGGCGATAAAGGAAGTCTTGTCCTGGCTAAGAAAGAATGTGGTATCCGTAAAGGATATTCGAATCTTTTCGGACAGTCAGGCCGCCATCAAGTGTCTGGACTCTGTCTCTATTAACTCTTTAGTAGCCCTAGATTGCCGTTCATCTCTAAAGGAGATGGCTGAGCAGTTCAACATTCACCTTTGTTGGGTGCCGGGGCATAGGGACATTCCGGGTAACTGCAAGGCCGACGAACTCGCCAAACTTGGAACTACCCTCTCAATCTTGCCTGAAAAGGGCTCCTTAGGCACACCAGTTTCCACGTGCAAGCTCTGGTTTAAACTGGATGCATTAGAAAAAACTAATCACAGATGGACAAATGGTACTACTTGTCTGACAACGAAGCAGATTTGGCCTAGGCTAGATCCAAGACGCTCAAAGAGCTTGATTACCCTTAATCGATCGCACATTGGTGCTACAATTGGTGTCATAACTGGACACTGTTTGTTAGGCAGGCATGCAGCAAGGCTTGGTGCCTATTACAACGACTTCTGTAGGAGCTGTTTGGACGAGGAAGAGGAGGAGACTACTCTACACCTTCTCTGCGCATGCCCTGCTCTCTCTCGAAAGCGAAACCTCCATTTGGGGGCCTTCTTCTATAATGATCTTAATGATCTAAACTCAACCGACCCAAAATGTCTCTCACGCTTTATTAGCTCCTCAAAATGGTTCAACGTGTAGGCAGAAACTTCAGATCCACGTGGTATCACAATGGACCTATATTGGTCTAAGTGAGTCAGACTTCTATCTGACTGCCACTTCAACCTAACCTAACCTAACCTCCTGCTTAAATAATATTAGACTGCATGCGAATGCTAAAATAAGGTTAATTAAGTCTTTGCTTGTTCCGATATTTGATTATGTTATAGTCGTACACCCTAACTTATATTCCCAATCTCAGCATATGATCATATATTAGGCTACCACAAATTTGTCCTTGGTTGCTCATTTCAGACACCTTCTCGAGCGTCGAATTTTTTTTTTTTTATAATATACGCGCACTAAAGGGAAGTAACACACTGCGGCCATTAGGAAAGTGAAGGATTAGGAAAAGGGCGATACCGATGCACGTTGGTTTTAAATGTCTGTAAACCGTAATGTGAGGGAAAAAACAGAGCGTGGTAGAGCAGTCCACATTCGCGTTGTACGGTTAAGAAACGAATCCTTGTATCACTGTACGTCCAAATACAGGCTTAAGGGTAAACTGATGTGCATTCCTAGCATTGCGAGTATTGCGGTTGAATTGCTGTAGGGGTGGAATGCAACTGGCAATTTCATTTGAGCACTTGTGATGGAAATACCGATAAAACAATGACAAGCAGGAGACATTACGACGATGACTAAGAGAGTCAAGTGATTTCGCGATGTCTCGATCGCCAATAAGTTTAACCGCACGTTTTTGGATCCTGTCAAGTAGCTCCAAATATGTAATTGGAGCACCGGACCAGATATGAGCGTTATACTCAAGTTTGGGGCGAATAAACGCCTTATAAATTTTTGCCCGATCAGAAGGAGTGAAATATTTCTTGCATCGCTTAAGGAAGCCTAGACATTTCGCAGCGTTTTTGGCGACATCGAATATGTGGTCATTCCAACGAAGGTTGTCATTAAACACATACCGAGAATGGAAAGTCGTTCGGTTTCAGCGATGCAAGTGCCATCCATGGATAATGGCAGAGAATTAGGATTTCGCTTCAATGACAGCAGACAGCATTGCGTTTTGGAAGCATTAACTTCCACTCTGTTGGTTTTACCCCATTTAAGTATGCTGTCGAGATCGGAATTTAATAAGCTTAACATACATTGCCGTTCCAGTTCAACGCCCGAATATGAGGGGCGTTGCCCAGGAAACGAATATGTAAAGCTGAGGGTACTGTCGTCGGCGTAGGAATGAATGGGATTAGAAGTAACAGAGAGGAGATCATTTATAAAAATGAGAAAGAGAGTCGGAGACGAAACGGAGCCTTGGGGAACACCAGCATTTATGTGGTAAGTTTATCCGAAAAGCTGACAGCTGGGATGGCATTGCAAATGAGTGTCGGGATAGATGACGAGGCCGAATTTTTAATATTCTTGATGAACGACCAAATGTTTTTACTACCGGAGGGACTTTGTCGTATTTTTCAACTTTTGGTCGTAGGAGAATTTGACACGATTAATGTTGGCATTGCAGTCATTTCTGGCTCGTTTAAACTTTTTTTTGGTTTTCCTCAGTTGGATTGGCCTTAAATAACCGAAAACTTACGTCTTTAGCCCTGATAGCTTCTTTACAGCTCAAGTCAGACCACGCGGTTTCCTTAGGTCTGATACTATTTATCCTATTAGGGATAAAGCGTTTCATATCCAGGTGAATTAAATTTATAATCATATCGGCAGTGGCATCCGTCGTGTTGTTGAGGAAGCACAACGACCAGTTAAAACTCCTAAAGAAACCGTTTAAAGCTTCCCAATTGGCTTTCTCGTATTGCCATACCGTTCTTATAGGAGCTTTTTCTTTAACATTGTGGCTTGAGTACGAGAAATTCGCTGATATGACACAATGGTCTGACGAGCCTAGAGGCGATAATACATTTAAAGTGTATTTATCGTGAGAGATAAGAAACAAGTCCAGAATGTTGGCCTTTTGACCGCTAATGTCCGGTATCCGTGTCGGCTCATTTACAATTTGGGTTAAAATGTTAACTTCAGCAAAGATCTCTACATACCTTCCTTCGAGTGTTGTCTATCCAGAATGTCGAAGCCAACTTGAATTGTTTATATTGAAATCGCCCGCAATGACGATTTCAGTTTGAGGATAAAGGGTAAAAATTCTGGTTATGAAATCAAACAGTGCATCAAACTCACTATAAGTTAAATGCCTGTCCTGGTTAGGGCTTCTATAAATAAAACAGTAGTGAATTAATTGCCTACGGACTTGGAATTATAGCCAAATAAAATTAAAATCCGGATTGGAACATTGGTCGTATTGAGGTAGAAGTTGGTAGGCTACATCACTACGTATATAGACGGCGAGACCGCGATGAGAAAAGAATAATGGCACTAAGTTATATCCAGGCAGGCTAAACTCCGTTAGATCAGAATCAATGCTGACCTGTGTTTCACCTAGTGCCAAAATAGCTGGTTCATTGAGATTCGTGTGGGCGAACAATAAACAAAAATCGCCCTTAACCCACGAATATTGTTTACGTCTACCCTGAAATTCCTACACATAACAAAATACAAACACAAAAGACTCAACTCCGACGCTGAATAAGCTAGGCCGTACCGTGTAGATTCTGACGTCAGCTTTCCAAAACAAATCAGCAGGTGTTCTGCCCATACAATGAATTGCTTTGTTCTACCAACAAATCTACACAACGCGACCCGGTATTTGCCAAATGATGCTTTACCCAGCAATAGCCAGTGCACGCATAAATATTCGACGCTCGCTATAGCCAAGCAAGGCAGCAGCAAACGGCAGGGAGTGGGACCAGAAGGAATGCCCCAGCACCATACACTTTTTTATGGTATTTTTTTTCTGCACTATCACTGCACTGTAAACATGTTTTTGGTTTTTTAACAGCGCGCGAGTTACGGTCACCCAACCCATTTCAACCAATCATGTCAGTCAACCTCAACATCAGCACATAGATATTTTAGCTTTATTTACATTTCTTCAAATATAATATTTTCTCTGTAATTAAATACATTCTTTCAAGTGACGGTTATTCAACCTCAACTTTTGTCTCCATTATTAAATATATTATTTCAAATAAAACATTCCACACTGTAACCAAATACAAAATAAACTAATAAAACCCATGTAAAAGAAATTCCATTTGTTCAGTCGATTTCAATAAAGCATACGGCAAAGGTCTGCCTGAAATTAAAATTTGTGTTTTTTTATCAAACGGAACAAATGCCCACGTAACTGGCGCAGTACGGTAGTTCGGTCGATGGAATTTTAATACGAGTATAGTCAACGCGGCGGTTTACCGATAATATACAAGTGAAGAAGTTTCAGCGAGTGTCACCTCCCAGCGACCGGAAGAACCACGACTCAACACGGATTTGGAAGCAGGAAGAAAAAGCAGGAAAAGTACGAGGGAAAATCGTATAGACGAAAGTACGAGAGCACATCGTATCATCAAAAGTCGAGAATGCAGTTGGACTACATGTAAGTCAAAGAAAATTTTTTCTCATTCCCAATCCATGTCCTTTAAAAAACAAAACGCTAGACCTAGGAACAGGCCGTATTTGCAAGCTTCCGATAGATTGAGAACGATTTTAAGTGAAAGTGACGAGGAAATAGTTAGTATAATAGTTGATAACAAAGAACCGATTAAAAGTGATTTACTTGTAAACAAAAATACCTTAGGTAACCCCAATAATTTTTCTTGCGAAAATTATATATCAGGGAATAGTGACTAAGATATAACATTAGGAAATATTAAAGGTAAGGTTCAAAATAATTTTAGTGCCCCTGATAATTTTCTATATAAAGTGCTTTTGAATCTAGATCAAATGGATCCTCCTAATCCTCTTAATCCTATTCCTCAAGTGCAAGGTAATATTACAATACAAAACCAACAGCAATAGGATGCTACAGATATTTTTCAGGCACTTAGAGTGCCCGACGCAATAAAGGATTTGCCCAAATTCGAAGGCAATCACCGCCTTCTCTTCGAATTTATAAATAACGTCGAAGAAATTCTTAGACTCATACCGACTCTAGATGGAACCATATACGGTAAAATATTGCTGCGAGCAGTCCGCAACAAAATCGTTGGCCCAGCCAACGAAATTTTAAACATGTATGGAACACCATTGGTATGGAATGAAATAAAATCAAACTAAATTTTGCACTATTCAGATAAGAGAAATGAAACGGTCTTAAACAGGATCAACAAAGCGTCGAACAATTCTATAGCGGCATAATAGAGATATTTGCTACTATAAGCAATCATGTACAAGTTTATGAAACAAATGCTAGCGTGGTAAAAGCCAAAAGGGACCTGTACGGCGAGATGTGCTTGAACACGTTCTTGGTCGGATTACGGGAACCTCTTGGCTCGACAATTCGTGCGATGAAACCCAGGACATTGCCAGAAGCATTTGCATTCTGCATCCAGGAGCAGAACATATTCTACTCAAAGCCTAGTTCTTCATCAGCATACAGGTTAACCCCTGAACAATTTCACCCAATTGGACAAATTTCCATTGCCCAAAGGCGGCAGCCTCTCCGATTCGACTTCCCACACAATCAGCAAAGGCGATCTTTTCAGCAGCACTTTCAACAACCAGTATATCAACCCCGTTTTCCACATCAACCGGCTTTCCAGCAACAGACCTATCAACCACAGTTCCAGCAACAAGCTTATGTACCACAATTCCAACAACGGACTTACCAGCAACAGATCCAACAACAGGCCTTTCCACCGCATTTCAACCGACAACAATTTCAGCAGCATCAGGCACCACTTCCACGGCATCAGTAGCAACAGCAGAACCCAGTAGAACCAATGGTCCTTGGTTCCGGTAACACTAGACAGTCCAGGCAAAGTCAACAAAATACTAATCTCTTTAGGCAAAATGGCCCTCCAAGATTCATCAGTCAGGAACTTCATAACGTACAGCATAACCCAATCAATCCTAAGGATACTGTTGAGCAACCAACAGATCCAAATGGATACCAAAATCTGGACCCGTACTATGAGTATAACGACTATCTTGATCAACAAGATATAGATTTGCTCAACACAATGCATGAGTTAGATGATCAAAATTTTCACACACCTGCGACAGACCAGTTGGATACCTAGATATCAACAACCATGGTACTGTCCTCCCTTACATTAATATTTCTTCACCCTTTGGCCGCCCTCTTAAATTTCTGATAGACACAGGAGCGTCCACTTCTTTTATTAATCCTGAGTTCGTACATTCAGATGATGTTACTTCTATTGAACCCACAACTATTAAAACAATTTTAAGTACTCACCAGATAGACAAAGGAATTTGCCTAGCCAATTTTTTCGAATTCAATCAACCCGGGGAAACAAAATTCTTAGTATTCCGTTTTCACGGATACTTCGACGGTTTACTTGGACTTGACGCACTTACTGCGTTAGGAGCAAAAATTGACTTGGCTAACAAACTACTCATTACACAAAATTCCAAATTACCTCTCGAATTAAAACCCAATTCTATGTCACAAAAATATATTCTTTCACCAACATCCAAAAAAATTGTGAGTTTACCAGTAGATATAGAAGTAGGAGATGTTATATTGAATAGAACATATATAACACCTGAACTATATATTCCGGAAGGGATATATAAAGCTAATAAGTGGTACGCAAACTTCGTTGTAATTAACACCTCAAATGCAGATCAAACAATCTTTTTAGAACAACCCCTTATAGTCACCAAACATAGCAATGAACATTTTTTTGAACTAAACAACTTCGAGATTAATAACAATAACCCTACGGGAAGACTTATAAATTCGGACGACATCACTAAACTAATTAGAACAAACCACCTGAACGGTGAAGAACAAAGAGTTATATTTAAATTATGTCGATCATACGAAGACATATTTTTCAAAGACGGACAAAATTTAACATTCATCAATAGCATTAACACGACGGACGATATACCTATATTTACAAAGTCTTACAGATATCCCTATATCCACAAACAAGAAGTTCAATCCCAAATTAAGCAAATTTTAGAACAGGGTGTAATAAGACCAAGCTATTCCCCTTGGAGTTCGCCAATCTGGATCGTTACCAAGAAAAAGGACGCCAGTGGGAAAGTGAAATGGCGACTGGTAATCGATTATCGCAAATTAAACGAAAAAACAATTGGCGATAGATACCCTCTACCTAACATCAGCGATGTTTTAGACAAACTCGGTAAAAGTCTCTACTTATTACACTCGATCTCGCTAGTGGTTTCCACCAGATCGAGATGAATCCAGCGCATATAGCGAAAACTGCCTTTACGGTAGAAGGTGGGCATTACGAGTATGTTAGAATGCCCTTTGGGTTAAAAAACGCCCCATCAACCTTTCAAAGGGTTATGGACAACCTTCTCGGAGATTTGCAAGGAAAAATCTGCTTAGTATATTTAGACGACATTATAGTGTTTTCTACATCACTCCAAGAGCATGCCGACAATTTAAAGAAAGTTTTTGACAGACTACGCGAAGCAAATTTCAAAGTCCAAATGGACAAATGTGAGTTTCTTTGCAAAGAGGTAGCCTTCTTGGGACATATAATCACAAGTGATGGTGTGAAACCAAACCCTGATAAAATCTCAGCAATTCAATACTTTCCTATACCCCGAACCCAGAAGGAAATTAAATCATTCCTTGGACTATTAGGCTATTACCGCAAGTTCATTAAAGATTTCGCTAAACTTACGAAACCACTCACGGAATGTTTGAAGAAAGGAAGAACTATTCAACTTAACGCAAGGTATGTTACAGCATTCGAAATGTGTAAAGACCTACTGATGAATGATCCAATACTGCAATACCCTAACTTCTCCAAACCATTTGTTTTAACCACCGATGCGAGTAATTTCGCATTGGGTGCAGTCTTATCGCAAGGTACCATAGGTAGTGACAAACCCATCTGTTATGCTAGCCGGACATCAACGGACACTGAGACTAATTACTCCACCATAGAGAAGGAACTTTTGGCAATTGTTTGGGCAACCAAATATTTCCGTCCCTATCTATTTGGTAATAAATTTAAAATAGTGACTGACCATAAACCATTACAATGGCTTATGAGTCTAAAAGATCTGAATTCAAAACTAATCAGATGGCGTTTAAAACTAGAAGAGTTCGATTATGAGATATTGTACAAAAAAGGGAAATTAAACTCAAATGCCGATGCACAGAACCTTCCGCCAAAACAGTCGAAATAAATGCTTCCGAGCCATCAAATGTCAACCCCATAGCCAATAACTCTGCCTCAAATTGCTCCACAATACATTCGGCCCACGAAAACCTAGATGACTATATTTACATTTCTGAACGTCCCCTAAACGAATTCAACATTCAATTGATACTCAAGAAAAACGACAGAAACAAGCCACCAAAACTCGAAATGCTATTCAAAAACAGACAAAGACAAACGGTTTACGAGGAACAATTTACCGAAGACAATATAACAAACATTTTCAAACAATTTCTACCCCCAAACAAATGCTGCGGCATATACACAGACGACGATACATTCAAACTCGTGCAAAGCGTTTATTCGAAATATTTTTCGAACAGTAAAGTTTTAAAAATATTACGTTTTACCGATATACTAGAGGACATAACAGACAATGACAGACAAGACAAAATTATTACAGAATACCATACTAAAAATAATCACAGAGGCATTAACGAGACTTTACTACATCTCAAGAGAACTAACTTTTTTCCATATATGAAGACCAAAACTTTAAAAATAATTAACAATTGCGAAGATTGCCAACTAATGAAATACGACAGACACCCAGCGAAAATAAAGTATCTAGACCCCATAAACCCCATTAAAAACCCCTAGACATAATCCATGTTGAACGTCTATAGTATTAACAACAGGAAAATTCTTACAATTATAGATAAATGCTCCCTAATTTATCGCTGCATATACACTCCCAATATAGAACAGCCTAAATGTAATAAAATCCTTAAAACACTTTATAAGCCT